>CM076575.1:663533114-664733114 GCA_034641835.2 Pinus albicaulis | reverse complement strand
TGAATCTTGTTGTTGTCTTCCAAGTGGTGTTGTAGGCCCAAGTAGCTTCTACCAATCTATTTGCCAACATTTTCTACTGCTGCTCACAAAATTGGTGAAGATTCTCTCTAAAGCTCTGCTAGTTACTTCTACTTGGCCATTCGCCTGAGGGTGATAGGCAGTAGAAGTTCTATTCTTAATCTTGTGCTTCCTCAAAAGACTCTCAATGAGGTGAGAGGTGACCTGTGATTCCTGATCAATGACTATTTATCTAGGATATCCAAATTTGTAAAACACATTCTCCCTCAGAAAGTATGCTACTTTTTCTTCGGTTTCTACCTTCACTGCTTTTGCTTCGACCCACTTTTTCAGGTAATCAGTGCAGACTATGATATAATTCTTTTGTATGGATGGTGGATTGATGGGTCCAACGAAGTCCATGCCCCACTTTTCAAATGGCTCAAGAGCCACCTAAGGGTGTAAAGGCATTTCATCCCTTTGTGTGGGTTTCCCCATCCTTTGGCACTTTTCACACCTACTGGTGTATCTTCTGGAATCTTGGGGAAGGGTAGGCTAATAGTAACTCGCCTGCAAAACTTTGTAAGCGGTTCTCTTTGCATCAAAGTGGCCTCCACATGGGTTTTCATGACATTCAGAGAGGATATCAAAAACTTCTTCCTCCCTCACACATCTTCTTAGGATTTTATCAGGGCCTAGCTTGAAGAGATTCCCCCTAATTCATGTGAAAGGGGCGTTTTTTCTGATGATTCTACTCCTCTCCCTGAATGAAATATTTGGAGGGAATATTCCAGCAACCAATAAGTTGGCTATATCAGAAAACCATGGTGAGAGTGCTGATATGCAAAAGAGGTGTTCATCTAGCAGTTGGTCATCCACCATTCCTTCTTCACATGCAGGGAGAACTAAACTGGACAAAAAATATGCAACAACATTTTCTTTTCCAGGTTGATCAACAATAGTCAAATCAAATTGCTACACAAGTAACAACCATCTAATTATTCTAGCATTAACATCCAGTTTTTTCATTAAATACTTGATGGTTTCATGGTAAATGTGAACAAAGGTCTGATATCCAGTGACATACTGCACGGATTTTTTCAATGCATGGACAATGGCCAACATCTCCTTCTGAGTAACAGTATAATTCAGCTCGGCTTTGGACAAATTCCTGTTGATGAAATAAATGGCATAAGGGATTTTGTCATATAATTGTCCTAATTCTGCCCCTATATATTTTTTGGATGCATTAATGTGGATGTCGAAAGGCAGAGTCCAATTTGGACCTCGGAGGATGGGGGTAGTAGTCAACTACTTGTTAATGAGCTCAAAAGCCTCTTGACAAGGACCATACCAATTAAACTCAAAATCTTTGGCCAATAACCCAAATAATGCAAAACCATCTTGCTGAAATATTTGATTAACCTTCTATAATAACCAGCTCAGCCTAATAAACTCATGAAATATTTTTTCTTTTGAGGAGCAGGTACCCTTTTTATGATAGTGATTTTGTTCGGGTCTACCTATATTCCTGCTTCGGATATGGACTGTCCTAATACAACCCCTGGTTTCTTCAGTAATTCACACTTTTCTGGGCTCAAGGAGAGATGCATCTCAATGCACCTTCTTATTACTTTACCCAAATTGGAGAGAGCTTCCTAGAATTCATCCCCATATGGTGTGAAATCATCCATGTAAATTTCGATAGAGTCATGGAATAACTCAGAAAATATGCTCAGGATATCTCTCTGGAAGGTGGCTAGGGCATTGCATAACCCAAAGGGTAGGAATCTATAAGAAAAGTTACCCCAAGGGCAGGTGAAAGTAGTCTTATCCTGGTCTTTAGGGCTAATTTGAATATGATTTTACCCACTAAACCCATCTAAGAAGGAAAATAACTTCTTCCCTGCAAGGCCATCCAATACTTGGTCTATAAAGGGCAAAGGGAAATGGTCTTTCTTGGTGGCTTTGTTAAGTTCTTGATAATCAACACAAATTCACCACTTCCATTCTTCTTTGGGACTAGGACAAGAGGAGATACCCACTCATTGTTAGATATAGGATATATGAATCCCGCATCCAATATTTTATGCAGCTCTTCTTTGACTATGTCCTTTAGAGCTGAGTTCATTCTTCTCTGGGGTTGTCTCAGAGGCTCGCATCCTTATTTGATGTAAATGTGATGTATGCATACTGAAGGATGCACCCCTTTCATGTCCTTGTAATCCCAAGAAAATGCTTCATGATTTTCCTTCAAAAGCTGGTATAGCTACTTCTCTTCTTTATTTGAGAGGTTTGGGTTGATTTTCAGAGATCTAGATGGGCCAAACTCGACAGCCTTGGTGGTTTCAGAGGTTGTCTCAACTGATTGCACTTCCATCCAAGGTTTTCTTTCAGACTCTTTGACTAGGGTTTCACGAGGAGTGTTAGTGGAGGACTGGTTTTGAATGGCATGGTCAATGAGTTCATCTTCATCAGGATGCCCCCCTCTAAGGAGAACATCTATGGTACACATAGGGGTAGTGTTATATAACTCATCTTCTTCATCCTCCAACTATATATCATGATAAATGGAAGGATGGGCTGGAGGATATAACACTAGTTGTTTTAACAAAGGCCCATTTTTTATAGTCATGTTTCCAGCCTGAAAAATTAATATAATCGTTTGCAGTGGCTAACCAAGGTCTCCCTAAGATGAGAGGATAACCATTAAACTTGGTTTTTGGCTGCAGGACTAGGAAATATGTAGGATACTCCCAAGATTCAATGGTAACCATAACATCCTCAACAATTCCTTTCGGAGTTATTGTGGACTGATCTGCAAGTTGCATAATTGTTGTGGTTTTCCTCAAAGTCCTTTGGAGATTAAGTTTCAACATAGTTTTCTTCGTCATGATATTGATTGCAGCCCCTAAATCAATCAAAGTGTTGGGGACTATGACACCATCTATATGTACATCAACAACTAGACTAGCAGGGTCCAGGTATTTTGGAAATATCACCTTCCCCAGCATCAGGTCAGACAGTTGTCCTACCACATTGATGGTGGGGGTATCTCTTTTCCTCCTTCCAGGTTTCTTGAAGAAATTTTCTTTGATGAGCCTCTTGTAGATAGGGACATCCTTAATGGCCTGGAGAAGTGGTATCTTTACACACAAAATTTTCCAATTCTCCCAGTAGTTCAGTCTCCTCTAGGGTGTGCTGACTAGGGTGGATCAAGCTCTCGGGAAAATGAGGTTGTTGGATCTGAGTGTTATCTTCTTCATTTTCCTCCTAAACCTTTACAGGTGGAGATGGGGGATGGTTGTCTGGGAGTAATGTTCACGACCTAATATTAACCTCTTGCATCTCCACAACATAAGCTAGATGGGATGTTTCTCCACTGGGAGCCTGTTGTGCTTGTCTATTGTTCGGGTTCGGATTGGGCTATGCAAGTATAGGTAGCCTAGGTGGAGCAGCATGAGTAAATTGAGGTTGAGGTTGGGGTGGAGGCATTAGAGCAGGTATTTTATTTTGTTGAGGCCTCCAACCTTGGGATGGATTGTTCCACTGAGGTTGTTGTGGAACATACTACTAAAATGGTTGGTTTACTGGCTGAGGATGATATGACGGGTTGGAAGGCCAAGTAAGAGGTGTAGAATAGGATGCAGGAGTGGGGGTGTATCAATGTTGCATGGGTGCACTCTGATTGTTGTAATAGTAAGAGTGAGGTGCACCTTGCATACCTTGTTGATATGGCCGAGGGCCCTAAGGCCTTCTCTGGTTGATGAAACTGAGTTTCTCTGACATTGTTTCCCCACCTTGATATAAAAATTTAAGTCCAGGTAAGGAGGGAAACTTGTCTGTGGCATGATTCTCTTCACTGAATGAGAAAACCTCTATGAAATTCAGTGGACATTCATTTCTTGGGTGTTTCCTGGTACATCTAGGAAAAAATATGGCCATGGCTCTCTTTTCTTCCTCTTGCTTCCTTTTGACATGCATTATTTCCATTTGCAAAGCAAAGGTGTGCAACATGTCACTCTTGAAGTCCTCTAGCATGTTTTCAATCTCATGTTTTATGAAGGTGGAAGAGGAAGGGGTATTGAATGTACTTTTACTAGCTCTTCCCTTCTTCCTAAATGCCCTATAATGGTTCTGAAATATAGTTTTGATTGTTTCATAGGGTTGTTGGTAGATAACTCCTCCTGATAAAATATTCAAGGTTTCTATCATCGCTTCACCAATCCCTCGAAGAAGTACAAGTTTAAGAGAGTCAGGGTCAAGAGTACAGTTGGCTCTCTTATAGTTCAACTGAAACCTCTCTTCATGATCATCTAGGGATTCATCAGGCCCTAGAGTCATCCTTAGTTTCCTTAGGCCTACAGTAGCCTTTTTACTTGTTGCTGAAGGTCTCTTCCATCTGTGCCCATGTACTGATGTTATCCCCGGGCATACCCATGAACCAGCGCAAGGATGCATCCTTAAGGGTTGATGGGAATAGCTTCAACTTTTGGTCATTAGAGATGTAGTCATAAGCCCTACAAACAACAACAAATTCAAACATGAATGTGTCAAGGTCCTCAAAGGTAAGTCCATGGAAGTGTGGAAGAGTTAAGGGGCTAATGTTTTTCATCTTAGTGTCCCCATCTACCTCTCTTATGGGAAAGGATCTCTGGGTCCCATCCATGGTTAAGATAGGTGAAGCAGGCCCCTCAGTTGAAACAAGGTCTTCTTCTTCTTCCCCAATAGGATCCTCAAAATATTTAGAAGGCTCTCATATAGGGGGTTCAATCCCACTGTCACTGAAGAAGAGTGAAGGGTGGCTAGGAGATGATGTGGGGGTCTTAGGTAATGTTTGTCTTTGAGTATTCCTAGTCCTACGAGGCATGATAATCATATATTTTTTTTACTTTTTCAATATTTCTGAAGTGACATGAAAATAAAGGAAAGCATAAAATAATGCTAAAACAAAATCAAAATATCTACTAGACACCTCCTCGGAAACGGCGCCAAAAAGTGGTGAGCCCTGGTATTGCACCAAGAGTGTTGCAACTCCCAGGGACTGCCCTAATTTACTTTATCAACCCGGGGTTCATACAAACTTTGAGGTGACAGTGCTATATACATAGCAGATGCATTATGTTCATGTCATCCTCTTCTGCTTCACAAAAGGGTGTTATTCCTTAAATGATGAGAACAACTGGAAAGTAAATTGCTGGAAGGAAATGAAAAAAAGGAAACTAAACTAAATTGTTGGAAAGGAATGCCAAGAATGAAACTAATTTAATTTGCAGAAAACAGATAGCAGAAAGGAATTAATTATAAACCACACTTAACTTGGCCAAACGGCTAAAGGCACTCTATCTATCCTATGATCTATCTTCCATACTCCTATCCATGCAGCTAAACTATCCATGCCTTAATTTTAATTAAAAAGAATTAATTTGTAGCTTAGAGGGAAGAAAAAGGGCTAAGAAGGCTAATGGGGGGTTTAACACATGGAATGAGGTTTGGAAGTGGAAAGAGGGGGTTAAAACCTTAGAAAAGTTTATGATAGCATGAGAAATGGTTTTGGAGCAGACAGAGGGGGTTAAATCCTTATGAAACCTTATTATAACACAAGAAATGACTTCAGAGAGAGAAGAACTCAGAAATGCGATTGCGGAGTGCGATGGATAGAAAAATTTACAATGTGCGATGTCGCGATCGCAACTTCGCAAGTTTAAATGGATGGTTGTAAGGACTTAATGGAATGGACTAAATGGTGCATAGTGTGAAGTGCAAAGAGTGACGTGGCGGGTCGCGAATCGCAATATCGCAAGTTTACAAGGATAGCGGTAAGGATTAACAAGAATAAACTAAAATGTGCGAAGTGTGATTTGCGCTGCGGTAAAGGTTGCGGGCGACGATTTTTTATGTGATAAGTTTTGCGGGATGCAATTTGCGATGTGGTAAGTTCCGCGGGATGCGATGTGCGACGAGGATGACATGGCGGTGGAAAAAGCTAAGAGTTGCAATTTGCGATTTCGTAATTGAAAAGAATGAGTGGTTATTGTTAACAGTAGAAGGTAATTAGTGAAAAGTGTGATTTGTGATTTCGCATTATCGCAATCACAAGGAATGGGCGATAAGTGTTAAGATAAGCGTTAAATTTTTTGATTGCGAAGTGCGACGTACTGTGGTGGGAGTCTCGAGGAGCAAAGGCAGAAGTTGGGTTTTTGGTGGTTCTATATGGTTTTTCACGTGTTTTTCGTAAAAAGGGTAAGGCGGTTGTGAACGGAGAAAAGAAAGAAATAAGGTTGAAGGGCTTAAGGGTGTTCAAAAGAAAGGTAAGTGCAGCGCTAAGGTGAGAAGTAAAGGAGGGGAATGGAAGTGTAAGAGAAGTGCTCAGAAGTGAAGCACACCTGCAGATTCATGCACGGGAAACAAACATAAATGCAGGGTGAAACAATGAAGGAAAGGCTTGGACTTGGTAAATACAAATTCTTCCCCGAACTCGAACAAAAATCAATTTTGGCCTGTGGGAAGGTCTACCCTACTCAAAATCTATTGACAAAGATGAGAGTGGGGAGACTTGACAACAATTTTGGAGTTTTTCCTCTATTTCACTATGCATAAGAAATTAAAACTACAACACTGAAACTTATCAGAGGCAGATATAACTTTAATGGAAGAAGAAAAACTAGCTAAATGACAGAAAGTAAAAGATAATAACAGTATAGAAGATGAGGCACATGGATTGGGCCCTAACCTAGGAGCCTAACCCTCTAAAATTAAATCAATCAAATGAAATCAGTCTGCTCATTTCATAAAAGAATAAATGCATACATCTCTGAAAGTTTCGATCCCTAAATAAAACAAAAATCTTCAATAGTTCACAATAGTAATTCTGATTGGAAGCGAGACTAGGATAGACTAACTCTTCCTAGAGCTAGCTCTGCTCTATTTATTCTACAGGGAAGCTACCAAAAACTTCCTAGAAAATGGTGATTGAGTCCATTAGACTCCAAGTAAACCAAGATTCTGAGTGCTCTCCTCTATGATTTGCTCGATTTCCTATGGAATTCGACTTGTTGGAGAGAATCCTTGGGGTTCCTTTGGCTGCTTGTGGAATTCGAATTGCTGGAGAGAATCTTTGGGATCCTTCGGCTGCCGTTGAGGGTGGACAATCCTCCTATAATTCCTCCTTGAAATCTCCTCCAATCCTTTGTGATAAAATCTTTATAAAAATTCTTAATAAATCATGATTTTTTGCACTCAACCTTATATTAGACACTCCGAGTATGTTAGCCTTAATCACCACCTATACTAGCATCATAAACCCAAATAATAATAAAAATTCAAGAAAAAGAGATCTAAGAAGGAAAAAATGTGACTATTCACCCCTCCAAATATGTCTAATGATGGAGATCATCAGTAAGGAGGAAATATATTGACCCCATCCCTGTTGACGAATAGATTCGGCTCCCAGAAAAATCCACTTACAAAGTTTCCTCGATCTGGAAGGCTGCATTGTCATCGATTGAGTTGGTGGAAAAGGGTTTGGCTTGGAGAATTGGAAATGGTGAGATGTGTCACATCGGTCTGGATCCCTGGGTGGGATGCAACAACAGGTATTTACTTTCAGAAGGAATAATGGAAACCCTACATAACAGAGAGTTTATAATGCTGAATCAGATCAGTGATCCAGAGGGCACCACTATTTGGGCACAAGCCTAGAAAAATGAAGATGACATTGGTCTTGATGACCAGTGGAAGCAAGAATGATAGGTTTTTATCTTGGAGATGGAGCATACTGGCATCTGCCTTAAAGAATATGAAGATACCATGTGCTGGGTCCACTCAAATTTTGGTATCTACTCCCCTAAAGAAGGGTATGCACAAATCAGGAAAAAAATAAGAGGGGGCAATTGGAATGGTGGTTCAAGGAACTATGGAAACGGGAGGGTCCGACTAAATCTAAAATTTTCTTCTAGTGCATTTTGAGGTGGAAAGCCCCAACCTGGGATATCCTTCAAAAGAGGTTCCTGATTGGTCCGGGTTGGTGTTGTCTATGTAAAGAGGTTGAGGAAAATATTGACCATCTATTCCTCTCTTTTCCTTTCTCCAGAAAGGTTTGGGAACTCACTCGTACCCTTTGCAATACCGATGCAGGTTGGAGAGGGGAAAACTGTAGAGAAGCGTGGAAAGGCTAGTGGGATAATTGCAAAGATCAAGCTCTTATGTGTATGCCCTTGATTGTTTCCTGGGGTATTTGGCTCGCTAGAAATAAATGTGTTTTGAGGGATACTGTTACACTTCCTGCTCTTGTGGTGTTTGAATGTGTTGCCATTATTTCCTCCTCGCCCCTGTCCAATATCCCAAAAAACCCTAGGAGGGTCAAGACTGAAATTATTAATTGTGATTCTCCTTGGGCTTATTTTTATGGGGTTGAAGACCATGGTACCTGTGGTGCAAGGATGATCATTGAAAAAAATCAAAACTCTTCCATGGCTGCGTTTGTGGGTCTTGGTGATGGCACAAACAATTTTTCTTAACTTCAAACGCTAAAACTTCTTCTCTGCTGGCTTATTCAACTGAGCATTCACTCGATCCAAATTTTTGGGGATTCTATAAATGTCATAAATTGGTTTAACAACTCTCAGAGATGTCAAAACATTTTATTACTTCCTATTTTTGAAGAAATACTGGCTCTAAAATCTCATTTCATTTTTATTTGTGTATTCCATATTTACAGGGAACACAACGGGGATGTTGACTGTCTGTCTAAAATTGGTCTTCAACATGATCCGGGCGCATGGAATATAGAGGAGAGAGATGGTATGGTGGTTCGTGTGTCGAACACCAGAGCATACTAACTACTGCTCATTTTTCTTTCATCACATGCTATTTATTTTTTCTTTTCTGCCAACCATGTTATATCTCCTGGAGGCTTTTTGTACAGAGCATAGACTATATAGTTTGGGGTTGTTTTCTCTTTTGAGAGGCCTGTTTATATATCCTCCTGGTGGTCCTTATTGTAGGGTGTTTCTCCGCATATGGAGGACCTTCTTGTTTATTTTTTGTTATGATATGTTGTTTTGCAACTCCTTCTGACATGCTGTTCTTGCTTTCCTGGTTTTTTGGGAGGTGGCACATGTGCAGTTGCTTGTCCTTGGATTTTATGTTGTTTTGCGGAACGTATTTTTTATCTTGGCCCTACCTCAATGTGGGCGATGATCACTTATGGAATGCTGCGGCATCTACAATGTAACTTTTTGTGAATTATTATAAAAATTTCATTTTTTTCCCTATATATATATATATATATATATATATATATATATATATGGGACAAATAAAATTTAATTAAATAATAAAACAACCGTTTTGGATTTTTAATTTAGTTAATGTCTTGTTTAAGTACAATTATTTTTTTAAAACAAATTACTATATTTATTATTAGAAAATATTTAAAATATAAATTTATTTAAATTTATAATAAAAAAATTAAATTAAATTTCCTGTTTGATTTAATAGAGGTTCACCATGAGAAAAATGCATTTTTAATAGAAAAAAGCATTTAAAAAAATTTATTTAACTAAATTCCTAAAAAAAATTAAAACATAAAATAATTTAAAAATAAAATTTTTACAATAGAAAATATTTATAATAAACATGCTACTGTTGCAAATAACTTATACGATGAAAAAAATTAAAAATTAAAACCTAAATTATAGTTTTTTTGGGTGGTTTTCAAGGGTTTTCTTGGTGGTCTTCATGGTAGTTTTCGAGATTGTTTTTGTAGTTTTTGTATAGTATTTTTTTTTACAAATTAATTTATTTTATTTTGCAAAAAAATTAAATAAAAGAGACAAAAATGACAGGAAATCTACCTTGGCTTGAGCCTCTGGGTTGTTGGTGAGGTTGATGGTAGCTAGATTGAGTTCCTCCATCTTGGTCGAGCTTAGAAATCTTCCGATGAAATCATTTTTTTCTCGCGTTCTGAGAAAAATGAATTGTGTTGGTCGCATTTGGGGCTTGTAATAAGAAATAATTCTCGATCGAGCCATAGGGATCGATCGAACCATATAGCTCGATCAAGCCATAACTCTCGATTAAGCCTTTAACTCGGGTTAGAAAATGGCCCGATCGAGGGTTTGTTTAAAGGCTCGATTGAGCACTTAAAAATTTCTTGATCGAGCAATATTTTTTCACCAACCTCGCTTTGCCAAAAAGTGTAAACCAACTCCACACAATCACCAATCAATAATGCAGAAAAATAATATGATATCATATAATATGATTAGCTTTTTTTATCTCCAGATGTGTCAGTGTCAACATTTTCTAACATCTCATCATCAATATTGATTTCATCTGTACATATCAGAATTAAATGTAGAAAATGAGTTTACATATTCAATAAATAATTAAATTAATAAATAAGTATAATTTCAATAATACACATTCAACATATATATAAATACATGGTGATTCAATTTCTTCACTTGAATTTCTTTCAACATCTTCAATCATTGGTTCAATATCTCTTTCAATATCTCTTTGAAAATTTTCTATCTCATCATCAATGTTATGAAGAATATATCTATCAGTTTATATTGCAAAATATTTTTCAAATTAGTTCATCAAATAAAAATTAAGTTTCACAACCAACTAGAGTTAAATTTTAAATATCATTTATAATATTTACATTTACATACCTGCTTCAACTTTAGTTGAGGTTGATTTTCCCTTTAAATATTTGAGTGTTCTTCTTTATTTTTTTGTGATATTCTCTCCCCCTTTCTTTATGAGCCTCAAGGTCTCTTCTTCAATCGTGTTTTCTCTTGCAATTTATTTGACTTCCCATGATAATTTAGTATGAAGCTCAAAAAATTTACTTCAAAATGCTGGAAAAAAACTCGCTATCAAAATTTAGAAAAGAACTCACTTTCAAAAATCATCACAAAATATTTAATTTCAAAAAAGTTCACTTTAAAAATTTTGCACAAAAGACATACTTCAACCCAAAACACTTACTTTAAAAACTCCGCCAAAAAATGTCCTTTTAAAATGAAGCTCAAAATATTTCCTTCAAAGTCCTGCAAAAAAACATTCACTTTAAAAATTTAGACAAAAACTCACTTTAAAAAAACATTATAAAAGATTTACTTCAACCCAAAACACTCTAAAAAAATGTCACTTTAAAAAATACCTCTAAAAATGTCCTTTGAAAATTAAGCCCAAAAAAACTTTGAAAAATCAGCCAAAACTTTTCCTTTGCAAATTTAGCCCAAATAAAGAAATGTGCGAAAACAACATTTTCGTTTTCAGCAATTTATATATTTGCAAAATTTGTTTTTTTGGAGGGGCTTCATCGATTTTTATTTATTTATTTATTTTAATCCGACCGACAGGTATGAAATTTTTTGTTGTTAAAACTAACATGACAAAGTGGCAAAAAAAAAATCGACCGAACTGTTACAAAAGTTCGACTGAACTAAAACATTTGCAACTACGCTGCTACTTGGCTCTGAACACATTTCTTCAACTTTGGAATGGTTAAATTCCATCAAATTTTATGAATTACCTTTCGGAACCAAGACTAGCATTTGCAAAATTCAATCTACTTTAAGGAAATATAACTTTTATGAGTTCCATAGATATTTACTAATTTTAATTAATTTTGTAATAAAATGGGTGCAAAAAATTTCTAAAGGTCATTATGATTTAGTGAAATCAAAATTATGTATCTCCCAAAATACACTGTAAAAAAATTGAAAAAATTATGGTGCATTATATTGGTTCGTCGTCTGTAATGGGTGGTTTTTAGATTTTTATTTTATAACTAATATGTTGAGAAACTTGACGTGGGCCAAAACATATTCAAAATATGTAGTTTTTTTCATATTAGTTCAGTTCAAAAAATTCTAGTAATTATGATATGGATCAATTGGTTTCGTAAATATAACGATACCGAAGTAGACTTTCTCGATATTGTTGTAACATATTTTTTTCTCAAAAACACAAAGTTTTCAAAGAATACACCAACGTGTCTCAACATGACTATTTATGATTCCTTTGATTGTTAAATAACACACACTCAAAGAATTGTTAAGTTGACATATCAAATGTGAATAAAAAAATTCCAAAAAATAAGTAATAGAAAGCTAATAAAATTTTTGACAAATTTTATTTTTATCGTAAAATGAAATTCTAAACAAAAAAATTGTTTTGGCTTGTAGAAAGTTGAAGAACTTCTAAAAAAAATATTTTTTCTCAAAAAATGGCAAAAAGTGTAACCGAACTTCACATTTTCACCATATATGTAAAACCATAGATATGATTGTTTTAAATCACACATGATCATGCAAAATGTACCTAAATATCGCCTTTAATAGACATTTACACATGATTATATAAAATTCACACATGTTCAAATGCATAATGTGTACCATATGTGTTTTGTAATTTGCAATTTCAATCTAGATTCGTTTTAAATAACAAATGACAAACTAACTTGAACTTTAAGAATAAAGCATTTAATCTAAAATTGAATCTAAGTTAACATTATATAACATGTCATCATGTATGAAAAATGTAACTTGCTAAATGCAAATGCGCTTCAATCATTGTTACATATATTCATGAACTTAAATATGTAAAACCATAGATATGATAAATGACCCATGATCATGCAAAATGTACCTAAACATCACCTTTAATTTACATTTACAAAGTAGTTATATAACATTCACACATGTTGAAATGCATAATATGTACCACATGTGTTTTGTAATAAATTACAATTTCAATCTAGATTCATTTTAAATAGCAAATGACAAAACAACTTGAGCTTTAAAAACAAAACATTTAATCTAAGATTGAATCTAAGTCAACATTATAAAAACATGTCATCATGTATGCAAAATGTAACAACTAAATGAAAATGTACTTCAATCATTGTTACATATATTGATGAACTTAAATATGTAAAACCAAAGATATGATTGTTTTAAATGACACATGATCAAACAAAATGTACTTAAATATCACCTAAATAATAGGCATTTACACCTAATTATATATAACATTCACACAACATTTCAAATGCATAACATATGTACCACATGTGTTTTGTAATTTTCAATTTCAATCTAGATTCATTTTAAATAACAAGTGAAAAAACAAAAAGCTTTAAAAATAACATAATATAAGATCATCTCAGTTAACATTATATAACAACGTGTGATCACATGCAAAATGTAACAACTTTCCAAAATTTAAAATCATTCAATAAAAGTAAATGTAGTTCAACTATATCCAAAATGTAAAATATGTCCAAAATTTATACCATGAACAACAAAAGTAAATATAACAATGTATCAAGTGTTACAAGCACCAAGTTATATAGAAAATTAAATATGACAATGTATGTTTAAGTTATAAAAAGACTAGATCAAATAAAATGTTGCACCTGCATCAATCAAATAGAGAATTTGACTGCAATGTCTTTTCCAGCAGCCTCCTGAGCCTCCTTCTGTTGCCTTCTGAAGAATGGGGAACTTACACAACGTGTAAACATTAAAATTTAATGTTTTAAAATTGAATGAGAATGTAGAACTTCATAACAAAAAATTGAAAAAAAATATGCAATACCTCATGTAGTTCCCCCTCCATTGTCTCGTGTTGGCACTAATTGCATATACATATATATGTGTACACACGTATAAGAAATTTATATTACATACAATTAAAATTAAAATTTAATGTTTTAAAATTGAATGATAATGTAGAACTTCAATAAAACAAACTAAATGAAAAAAAAAATGAAATTTTCTTGCAATACCTCATGTAGTTCCCCCTCGATTGTCCTGTGTTGGCCCTGAATCAATGCATCCTCCACGATAAAATGTACAATATATATATATATATATATATTAAAAATTTTCAAATGAAAATGCGTAAAATAATTTGCAATAATTTATTAAAAAAAAATTTAGACAACTTCTTGTTCAAATTGTTTGGATGTTCCTATCTCCATCATACACTCCATCGCTAAAGTCCTTGGAGAACGGAAATCATCTCCACAAACCTAAAATTCAAAAATTTTAAAACTGTAAAATAACTCAAGATCTAGATCTCATTTTTTAATAAAATTTTCACTTCAATTTATAACTTGAAACATAAGTGAAAAATTGAATACTTGTGACAGTGGATTTGGCACATCTCCTAACAAGGAAGAAGAGGGTGGCTCCATTGTGAAAAAATCGGACGAAATCATAATCTATTAACATTTAATTATATACATGTGTGAATACAATTGTTTCTTTTAAAAATATGTCATCATGATACCTATCTATAAATAGAATAATAATTATACATCAACATCATGAACTCTTAAAAAACACTAACATTTCCTATATCATCTTGATTGCGAGAACCTGAACTTTCAACCGTGATATTATCAAAATTTTCGTTCATCAAGCGTGTTAACTGCAAATGGTGAACATATGATACAGTTTTGTTAGATTAACATATACAAATAAACATGTATATGTAAATTACAAATTACATTAAAATATTCACCCTAACCATTAACACATACCGATCTTCCTCATGAAAAATTAAGTCATGCCAACCATTGCAACAATGATTTGCATATGTTATAAGCTCTTCAATAATCATGTTGTCTATCTCATCATTTGTACTATACACAAAATTATCACGTGCATTATCTCATGCTCTTTGTCGATTCAAATCAATATAAATTCCACCAACTCAAGTTTTAACATTGTCTATGATGGAATTCCTTGTTTCTCGACAAATTTGAGAAGTGGCATTCATATATAACCGTAAAGTTTCCACACGAATAGGTCGACTTACCAATGGTGGCTTAGGGTGAGGCAACTCAACATCATGCTTAGTACGGTCACACAATCGACCTTTCCCAGGACCAAAAAATTCAGAAGGAAAGTCATCATAATTGGGTTTCATTCCAAAAAAGAATTATGCATAAAATAATTTTGTAAAATAAGTAGGTATGTAGTATAATGCAAGATCACAAGTTGGTGGACATTACACCAAAGAATCGAAGATACACTTGGAGTAGCAAAAGAATAGGGAGAGACAACATCATGGAAAGACTTGATATAATTCTGGTTACTATCTCCCTGCTTTCATACTACTCCACAGCCACTACCAACATTCTCCCCTTTTCGACCTTGGATCATTATCCTATCACTCTCACTTTCAGAGATCATCATTCTCTTGGCCCCATTCCATTCAAATATAGCCCGCTCTGTAATGAAATTCCAGACACAAACCAGCTGGTGCGCAACACCTGGACTCAACACGTTGAAGGCTCTCCATCCTTTATATGGGAGACCAAATTAAAAAAAAACTAAGTTGGCATTGAAGGAATGGACCAAAACCCAATAGAAAGAACCAGACCAAATCAAGATTGAAGTTAAATCCAAATTGGAGGAAGTTCACAACAACATTGAAGCTCAAGGTCTCAATCAAGATCGCCTCAGTCAAGAAAAAGACCTTTATTGGCAGCTCTATCGAGCCAACAAAAAAGAGAAGGATAAATGGCGTATCAAATCAAGGAACTTATGGCTTCAAGCTGGTGATAAAAACACTGCTTTTTTCCACAAGCAAGCCACTGCCCGAACAACTTAAAACAACATTACCTCCATCATAGACGTAGATGGCGACTTGCAAAATGATCAAGAAGCCATTAAAAGTGTGGCCACCATGCACTTCAAAGACCTTCTAACAGAAACAAGAATGCCTGAAGATTACTCCAATATTTTTCAACATCTTCCATCCATGATCACTAAATACATAAACAACGCTCTAAAAAAATAAATAGACGAAGAAGAGGTCAAAACAAAATCTAGGCTCTGCATCCGGATAAAGCTCCAGGGCTAGATGGATTTTCCATTACTTTTTATAGAACCTATTGGGATCTAATAAAAAAGGATCTAGTGAAAATGATACAATGGAATCAACGCAAGAAAAAAATTGGGGTTTACACCAATTCCACTTTCCTTTCTCTAATCCCCAAAGAAAAGTGACCCTCCTCCTTCTCAAGATTTAGGCCCATCTCTCTCTGCAATTCCTCTTATAAGCTCATCACTAAAATTATTGCCACGCGCCTCAAACCTCATCTTCATAGCCCCATCTCAAAAAACCAAGGAGGCTTCATATCCCAAAGGAAAATTACTAACTCCATCCTCCTTGTTCAAGAAGCTATTCACTCTAGCATCTCTCGCAAAGAAAAAGGATTTATCTTAAAACTTGACCTTGCCAATGCCTTTGACAGGGTCAAGCATTCCTTCCTCCTTGCAGTGCTTTAGAAAATGGGTTTTGATCTAAATTTCCTTGCTCTTATCAACTCCTGTATCTCAGGACCTTGGATAACACCGCTTATCAATGGCAGAAAAACTCCCTCTTTTCAATCCTCTAAAGGATTAAGACAAGGATGTCCTCTCTCCCCCTCCCTCTTCATCCTCATGGCAGAATCCTTCAGCAAGGCTATGGATCATATGAGACGAGCGGGTCTCATTACAGGCATCAAATTCGGCAATGAAGTTAAAAATATGAACCACTCTCAATTTTCAGATGATACACTTCTGATGGGAGGAACCTCCAGAATCATTGCTTAGCGCTTTATATTGTCTTAGACAAATTCATGATCTTCTCTGGAGGTCTGATCAACCATAAAAAAAGTTGCATCTATCGATGGAATGCATCTAACCAAACCATACAGAGCATTGCTAACATCTTTGGTGTTCCTTATAAACTGAAATGGGACTATTTCAACTACTTGGGCATGCCTGTGAGTGTGGATCCTTTGAAGGTTGATGTTTGGAATGTCACCATTGATAAAATGAAGAGAAAGTTCAGCAATGGGGCTCATCATGGCTCAATCCAGCAAGCCACCTTATCCTCCTTAAATCCGGTCTTTCTTCCCTGCCATTGTACCACTTCACCCTCCTTCAAGCCCCTGCTATTATCCACCTCAATATTGAAGCTATCATCAGAAACTTTCTATAGCAAGGAGGAAATAATGACAAAAGGAAATATAACCTTGTCAAATGAAGGCAAGTAATACAATATTAGGAGCATGGAGGAATTGGATTTCGCTCACCCAAGCTTTTGAACAAAGCCTTTGGAGGGAAGATTGTCTGGAGGCTAATCAATGGGAATCAGGCTTGGTGGAAAAAAGTCTTGGAAGACAAATACCTCAACTCCACTCGAAAACATCTCTTTGACCAAGATATCCCTAATAGAACTTACTCCAAAATTTGGGCTCTCTGCAAAAAATCCATCCCCTTCCTAGCTCAAAATATCTCGAAAGTTCCCATGGAAGGCAACACCATCAATGTTGGGAAAGATCGAATTATGGGGAAAAATCCCATCATTAATAGACCTGGTACCCAACACATCCTTTCCTTCTTTAGCAATACAGGTCTTAACTTTTTAATTCAATTCTCCAATTGGGATTCCCATACTCAAATCTGGGTTGGTTGGCACTTTCCTAAAGTTCCAGCCCATCTTGAAGCTGATCTTGGCAACCTCCATTCTCACCTCCATAGTTTGGCTCCTTTAAAAAAGGACAACATTGATGGATTCCAATGGGATCCCTCTGGTTTGGCATTCACCATCAAAGAAGGCTATCAACATCTATGCAATGAATATTATCCTATGCCTATCTGGGCAAAATGGAAGGATGTATGGAAATCAGAAGCCCTTCCAAAGATCAAAATGTTCATATGGACTCTTCTAAAAGATAAAAATCCCAACTGCTGAAAATCTCAAGAAAAGAGGTGTGTTTGGGCCTTCAATATGTCCAAATTGTCAAAACGCTGAAGAGACTGCCCACCATATTTTCATTGGGTGTCCCTTTTCTTCCCATTGCTGGACTGAGCTCACCCCTTTCTTTCAGCCCTGCTGGGCACATCATGTCACCATTACTGAGTTCCTTCACTCTTGGAAATGCAGCTACCCATGGGGAAAAAATACGAACAAAATCTCAAAAATAGTTTGGGACACCCTTCCGTATGTGGTTCTATGGAATATCTGGCTCACAAGGAACATGAAGATCTTCAGGGACAAAGAGCCATATTTTAGGAAATTTTGTAGCAAATCTTGGAGTCTCACCCTTAAGACAATCTCTGCTAAAAGTAACAGCAAAATCGACCACACTGAACTCTGCGCTGAGGAAATGATTTTTCTTGGAAACCTACTAGATATAAATAACAACATTACTCCTCCACCCAAGCAGTCTTACAGAACTGATACAAGATGGAATATCTGGCTTAAAGAAGAGGACTTTGCTGAATGGATAAAGTGCAACACCAGACCCTCTCTTTTCTTTGACGGGGCTTCCAAAGAAAATCTGGGCATTGCAGGGGCTGGAGGCATCATAAGAAGTGAAAATGGTAGTACTCTCACAACTTTTGAATGGGGTCTTGGCACCCTCTCTAATAGCAGAGCGGATGCCCTAGCTCTTCTTCAAGGTTTGTATCAATTAAAGAAGCTTAATATTACAAACGCTATGATCTTTGGAGATTCCTCCATTGTCATCAACCTAATGAATCATGATCTCCAAACTACCAATATATCACTCCACCAAACTATTAGCAGATGTCGAAATCTCCTGGATGGTATGAAGGACGCATCCTTCTTTCACATTCTCCAGAATTTCAATAAAGTTTCAGACCTCCTTTCCAACAGGGCTTGCGCTCGAATCTCAAGACAAATCCTTTTCAATAATGTTTTAAATCATATGCCTCTGCCATGATTTTGCTTCTGTCTGCCCCTAGATCCTATTCGATCCTCCTCTCCATGGAAAATTTTAGGGGCTAATATTCGTAGGTGGGCTAATTTTCCATGTTTTTTCTAAAAAAAATATTCGCCAATTTCCATTTTTTTTATGAAAATGATTCGCCCAAATTTTACAATATAAAATTATTTTACATAAAAAATCGCCAACATTATATAGAAAATATATATAATATCATTATAAATTTGAATAATTTTACAAATACATCAATAAACATTTTATAGTTTTCATATTAGGGACAAGTGAGATTCGCCAATTTTTTAAACTTCAAGATAATTTTCCATCCTTAAAATTATCCCTGCTCCTCTCTGGCCTCACAATACTTCTCTGCACTCTTCATACTCACTCCCTTACTCTGCTCATGACTCCATCATATTGCTTCTTGTAGAAATTATATAACTGATATGTTATACATCCGAGATTATCCTGATCACACACTATTTGACTTCATGCACAATACAGAATCTCTTCTATCATTGATCATTAAATGCGGAAATAAAATCAATTACATGCACACATTAAAACCATAGAAATTCACACATATGAACACAGTAATTTATGGGAAAGCTTAAATCTGAAAGCCCCCAACTATCTGTATATTATATGTCATATAGATCATGTAACAATCATCATACAAAGCTCCTCATAAGCTCTCAGTACAATCTCCAATTGCTACACACTAATCAAGTCCGATCTAGCAAATCTCATGCTCCAATCTCTGCCACCTGCTAGCCTGCCTATACTGCGCAATCACTGTTGAAGAATGGCTCTGAATGAACCAGAATTGGTCCAGCCTTGCTCACACAATCCTCATTGGCATCTCCAACCACTGTGTGTTGCAAATCATGCAACACTATAGTCACAACTGATAGTCACACTGCTCTTTCACCTACCTCTTCACTGGTCTCCATTGAAACTGTCCATGCACTGTAGTTAAATGATGTATTATTTAGTTGATTAATGAGTTAATAATTAGTGAATTAATTAATAATTAATTCACACTACTCTCACTAGTGTATCAATTAGTTAGACTAGATACAACTAGCTCAACTATGTTTAACTAAGTTAAACTGAACACAACTCCACCAACTACCTCAATAACTCCACCAAACTCTGTCACATGAGTTCTAACTGAAGTCTCCGTACAATAGCTCCACTCAGCCCCTCGGGAATGGCATTCTAGCCTGTCATCTTACGTGCCACATACGTACGCAGCTGAAGTGCTCCGAGAGAGATAAGATAATGTTTATAGTCCAAATATTATTAAGAGCTAATAATATTCGACATATCTATTTTTAGACTGGTAATATAAAAATAGATTCTGCCCAATATGTCTAAAAATAGAAGTCCATCTATTTTTCCAACTTGACCAACCATCCACAAATAGTATCCTGCAACCCATAGAATATGATCGACATGTCTAAAAATAGACATAGTCTAAAAATAGACTTGCGCCAAAAATAGCCTGCAAGCCCACTTAGTGAAGGCGACTCTTTTCACTAAGCTCATCATCTTGTTGCAATCTCAACACTTCTCCCCCCGAGCAGGCTCCTTCCTCCCTCAATGGCCTATTTATCTCTTCGACCCCTGCTCTTGCTGTCACTCCACTTCGCCCTCCTAGCGTGATTCTTTCCTCCCTCTGTTGCTTATTCCCCTAGCTTTCTTCATTGGGCTACTACTGTGTTCAGCGCCTTTGGCGCTTCCACTTGTTGGCCCTCTGCCCATCCCCCCTACTTTTGTTGTAGCTACTACCCTCATTAACTTCCCGAATCTGCGTTCCCGCAGAGTCTGTGTTACTCCTCCATCCTTCTCAGCAGCCTCTGCGCTTATTCACTGCGATCATTCTCAGCAAAGTTCGTGTCCCCTGCTTGCAGAACTTGTGTTAATTTTTTGCTCCCCCTAGTCTCAGCAATCTACTACAGCATGACTCACACTGAAGATTGCCTCCACTATGTGGATCTTCAAGCTGAGCTTGAGAAAATCAGAGCTCACCAAAATATTCTTGATGCAAAGCTGCAAACTGAATTTTGGATGAAAAACATGAAGCAAATGTCAATGTCTTTCTCCACAGGCTCACCTCTCTTCAAAACCAGTTTAACACTCTCTCCAATCGATGCACCCATGCTGAAAAATCGGTGCAAATTCTAAAATACATGCTGGAGAAGCGCACCGCTCCAAGCTCTAGCTCCAACAACTTGAGGAATGCTGAAAATGAAGACAATCCTGAGGACTCTACAGCGTGCCATATTAGCCACATCAATATTGACTAATCTACTCTCTTCTATTAAGCATGTCTTTCAAATTTGTCTTTCTTCTGTCTCAGTTCATCCGTATATATGAAATATCTGTATTTCAGCTCTTTTTGAAAACTAGAAACAAAGGAAATGTAGCATCTTACTGTAGCTACTTCCTCCACTGCACTATAAGTAGTCTAGAATGTAATCATGGAGTTTTTCCCCTGCTTCTTTTTTGGAATACATTACAGCAACCAATTATGTTAAAAAAAAAAATAAGCAAGTACGTAGTCATTCCATGGTAGTCTTCCATAGGTTGCAAGGTGCCTATCATACAAATGGAAAGCTATATTAGGGTACTTGAAATATTTCACTCTTAGCATCTTTCTTTTCAGCCCTTCTTTGAAATTAAACATAGATTATGCCATTTATTTTGTAACTTTGTTTTTAACAAAATACCATGTATGTGGACCAATTATTGTTTCCTTTCTTTTACTCACCACTTCTACAAAATTAGTAGTTTTTGTCCCAAGGTTTTGTAAACATCTACAAGTGCGCTTAAACAGTGCGTAACTATTCCTAAGCTTTCTCAACTCTCAGCAGGGGGTTTCAAAGACAAAAAAATGTGAAAAAATTTGTACAAATTTTCTTTTTAACCATAAAAACATTATATAAATAATTTATCAAATTAATAATTGAATGAAAAGAATATTCAGATTAATGGCCACCTCGAGATGGCTGAGAAACATCATGTCCACCCTGAGATGGTTGAGAACCAACATGACCACCCATTGATTGGCCACCACCCATTGGTTGAGAACCAACATGACCACCCATTGATCGGCCACCGGGGGAATGTGTACCACCACCCTCACGTGATTTGCCACCACCTATTGATTGGCCACCAAGGGAATGTGTACCACCACCACCCTCACGCGACGAGAGGGAAGCTTCATAAAAAAATATGATTTTCTAATCAATTCAAAAATACATACATACATATAAATACATAAATATGATTGAGTAGATTGTCTGAACCCTACCATGATTGTGTGAACCATGGCCAGACTCCATTGATTGAGTAGATACTCTTTTCCTCTGAACTCCTAAAAAATGAAATTTATTAAAAATTATTTTAACTCACAAAATTGATAAAAAAATCAATTCCATATGTATACATGTACGTACATGGGGATAAAATTATATATTCAATAAAAAATCAATTCCACATGTGTATACATGTATGTATGGGGATAATATTATATATTCAAATGTCATTTAAAAACATTCACATTTAATATAAATACCATGAAAATCCCCTGATCCATGATCCCCCTCTCTCGTAAATGCATGAAATTCTATTGATGTTCGCCTCGAAGAATCACATGCCAAATGATCATCCTCCATGATATATATATGGATATCTATAATGGATATCTAGAGTTACATAGATACACATAATGCTGAAAGCCTCGAAGAATCATGTGGAAAATGATCATCCATGATATATATGGATCTATCTACAAATACATAGATAGATACATGATGTTTAAAAATTTACCTCGTGCATTTGCAATTATTTTTAAAATGACTATTTAAAACAAATTCAAAAGAATACAAAAAATT
Organism: Pinus albicaulis; assembly: GCA_034641835.2. Classification (NCBI taxonomy): domain Eukaryota; kingdom Viridiplantae; phylum Streptophyta; class Pinopsida; order Pinales; family Pinaceae; genus Pinus; species Pinus albicaulis. The sequence goes on along the minus strand of CM076575.1, from coordinate 664,710,440 downwards.
GTGTAATTTACACAAATGTTGAGCACAAACACAAATTATGTAAAACACAAAACTTTCAAAGCACAAATTGATGTGTAAAACTCACTTTAAACAAAACTTTGTTGAAGTCCTGCACATTTTGAAAATTAAATACAAAATCTTCTAAAACATGAAGTTCACCAAGTTGTGTTGTTCTTACATAGTGGGTACACATTTTGAAAATTAAATAATGGAAATTTAATAAAACATGAAGTTCACGAAGTTGTGCTTACATGGTGGGAGTACACTTGGTATATAATTGAAAAAAACACATGGTCATTAAAAATGACACATTTCTAAGTAAAAACACACACACATATCAAAGATATGTTACAATGTCCATCAATAAATTTTTAAGGAGAGCATCTCAATACTAATTCATATTTGAGAGATGAATTATCAATCAATTTTGAAGGAGAGCGTCTCAACACTAATTCATCTTTGAGAGATGAATCTTGAATTGGCATTTCCCCATACAATACTAATTCATCTTTGACAGATGAATCTAGAATTGGTATTGCCCCATACAATAGATCACTAGACATCTTATTAACATTTTCACAATGGCTTATACTGAATGATTGAAATTGTCTAACAATATTGTTTGCTTTTCCATGCAGTTTTTTTAGCCTCTCATTCTTAACTTGGTACACGCCTTTCATCTGGTTGCACACAAGTTCAGAATTGATGAAAAGTACAATTCCATTTGATCCATACTCCCTAGCTATTCCCAAGCGTTCTATCAATGCAATATAATATGCTTCATTGTTTTTTGTCCTTCCAGGCATATTCATTTTCCTTTGGAGGAATTTGTTAGTCGCAATATTTCATAGCACACATGTAGTCACTGCTTTACCTAGATTGGGATAGCAAGAAATATCTATGCATAATGTCCATTTTTCAACCATGTGTTAGTGGGCTTTTGGATCTCTGAAAAAAACAAATTCAATAGAATATATTAAATGAACATTTATTGCAAATGTCTTAAATTTTATGGGAGAAATGACATGTACATGGTTTCCAAAAACACTAGGACCGCAATAAAATCTTAAATGAACATTTATTGCAAATGCCTTAAATTTTATGGGATAAATGACACGTACATGGTTTCCAAAAACACTAACAAATTCCTTAAAGTTTATGGGAGAAATGGCATGTACATGGTTTCCAATAACACTAGCAAATTCCTTAAAGTTTATGGGAGAAATTACATGTACATGGTTTCCAAAAACACTAGAAAATGCATTATAGTTTATGGGAGAAATGCCATGTATATGGTTAAGTTTATGGGAGAAATGACATGTACATGGTTAAGTTTATGGGATAAATGACATGTACATGGTTTCCAAAAACACTAGCAAATGCCTTAAAGTTTATGGGAGAAATGAGATGTACATGGTTAAGTTAATGGGAGAAATGACATGTACATGGTTTCCAAAAACACTATCAAATGCCTTAAAGTTTATGGGAGAAATGCAATGTACTTGGTTTTCAAAAACACTATCAAATGCCTTAAATTTTATGAGAAAAATGACATGTACATGGTTTCCAAAAACACGAGTTATAAAAACACTAGAAAATGCCTTAAATTTTATGGGAGAAATGACATGTACATGGTTTCCAAAAACACAAGTTCTAAAAACACTAGCAAATGCCTTGAATTTTATGGGAGAAATGACATGTACATGGTTAGGTTTATGGGATAAATGACATGCACATAGTTAATTTTATGGGAGAAATGAGATGCACATGGTTAAGTTTATGGGAAAAATGACATGTAGATGGTTTCCAAAAACACAAGTTCCAAAAACACTAGCAAATGCCTTAAAGTTTGTGGGAGAAATGACATGTACATGGTTAAAATTTTATGGGATAAATGACATGTACATGGTTTCCAAAAACACTATCAAATGGCTTAAAGTTTATGGGAGAAATGACATGTACATGGTTTCCAAAAACACTAGAAAATGCCTTAACGTTTATGGGATAAATGACATCTACGTGGTTAAGTTTATGGGAGAAATGACATGTACATGGTTTCCAAAAACACTAGCAAATGCCTTAAATTTTATGGGAGAAATGACATGTACATGGTTAAAGGCTTATGGGAGAAATGGCATGTGCATGGTTTCCAAAAACACTAGTAAATGCCTTAAAGTTTATGGGAGAAATGACATGTACATGGTTTCCATAAACACTAGAAAATTCCTTAAAGTTTATGGGAGAAATGACATGTACATGGTTTCCAAAAACACTAACATTGTAAACAGAAGAATGGTCTAGACGATGTGAGAAGAATAATGCCACTGGTTGATGGTAAAAATTTTAAACAACAGTAGGTGAATTATTTATGCAGATTAATAAAAATTAATTCTTGGTTTTAAATATGTAATTTAACAATTTAACATAACAATTAAAACAATTTACAATTTAATTATTTAATAAAATCAGAAATCATGTACTGCCATAAAAGCATACAAATATCATACAATATCATACAATAATATTGTACTGCCATTAAGATCATACAATAATTCTGGAGTTTTCTATGTCATATGTCATCTTATTTAGATATCGTGGACCTATGAAAAAGATGAACCTATGGATCTAAGTTAAAGGTTTTGTTTTCTTTCATATGTTCCTTTGTGATGTCCTCTTTATCTCCCATTTATTTCTAAGGGTTACATAGATTATTTAAGTTTTCTTAACCTTGAAACTCTTTATTTACTTACCCGAGTAATACATTGGATGTGTACTGACTGTGGGATTCTCATGTTGTTGTTATTTTCTATTAGTGTTGATAGCCTTGGTTCTACTTCCCATTATTACCATTTTCAACTCTAATCCAATTAAAGGAGATGTCATGAATATTTTGGAACACTTTGAAAAATGGTTGTATGAACATATAGATGAAAACATTCATTACATTAACAAGGAAATAGTTTGTAGTTTATATTCTAGATACGTGTCCAAATGTTAAATTCAAGTCCAATAGAATTTGGAAGTCCATTTGTAGTTCAACTTCTATGTGGGTAGAAGTGCAAGCATAAAAACCTTCTTCTATCTCGTTTTCCTCTAAAGTTGATATGTAATCCAATTATTTTGTTAAAGAGATAGGAATAACATGTAAGGTACTGCAAATTTGAAAGAAAAATTCCACATCAAATCTTATTTCCAAATAAATTTGGATCTGTTCTTTCATCAAAACAAAGGAAAAAAAAGGAAGATCATAAACAGAGAGGCATATCAGAGGCAACAAGCACTTCATCAGAGACTTGGTTAAGGATATAAGTTTGGATCTGTGCCTTCAAAAAAAGCAGAGGAAGATCATAAATACAAAGGTAGATCAGAGGAAGGAAGCTCTTCATCAGAGCCTTGGTTAAGGATGGGCCTTCAATTGTGTAAATTTAGGGATTGTAAACAGAAGTACATGTCTGTATGATATGACAAGAAAAATGCCACTGGTTGATGGTAATAATTTTAAAGAACAGTAGGTGAATTATTTATGCAGAGTAATAAAAGTTATTTCTCAGTTTAAACATGTAATTTAACAATTTAACATAAAAATTAAAACAATTTACAATTTAACAATTTAACAAAAATCAGAATTCATGCACTGCCATAGGTATCTCACAATAATTCTAGAGTTTCTATGTCATATGACATGTTATTTAGATAGCGTGGACCTTTGCAAAAGACGAATCTATGGATCTAAGTTAAAGGTTTTGTTTTCTTTCCTATCTTCCTTTGTGGTGTCCTCTTTATCTCTCATTTCTAAGTGTTATATGGATAATTTAAGTTTCCTTAACCTTGAAACTCTTTATTTACTTACACCAAGTCCAATGCATTGGATGTGTACTAATTGTGGGATTCTAATGTTGTTGTTATTTTCTATTAGTGTTGATGGCCTTGGTTCTACTTCCCATTATTACCATTTTCCATCTACGTGAAATTTAGATTCACTCTATTTAGACTCTTTAGCATACGCTAAGCCTTCTTAAACTAGCTCTTCTGTCACTAACTCACAACTATTTCTATAATATATTATATACAAGGTATATACCGTTATATGTTATAGTATATATTACGTATAGTTAGTCCTTTATTATAATTTATGCAATATAATAGATAATATAGTATATTAACTTGCAATGTAAGGATCATGAATACTATACGAGATTACAGATATGTAGGCTATATGTAAGATCTCATATACACTTTATTCACGTAATATATTGGGCTCATACATGTTCTCAATACTATGACAACCATTTCTTTACTGTACATATAACTATTAGTGTTCTAGCTCATTACAACTTATGAGTCTCTTGTATTTCAATCATAAAAGTTTCATAATTTATAAATCTTACGTGTTATGTGGTACTATTGAGCTGATTACTCTTATGTAACACTGCTATGATTTTAACATGAGCTAGATGATCCTTTATTATGGATATGTGATTAGTAAAAAAAAGAGCTCTATGATTAGATTAACTGCCATATATGATTAAGCAATATGTGTTTTATAACAAGCATCATGGTTTAAGCTTTTATTACAGTCGTATTGATCTACTACTTATGACCGTGATTAAGGTATAACAACAAGTTGTTATGATAGGAAGAGTGCAATGTAATAACTATGATATACCTGTATTATACATGCTATATGTGTGATAAAGAGATATAGAAATAGTATGATTCCCATATAAGGTTATGTATTGGTACAACATTTACAAGCTCTACCTCGTGATTCAACCTCATTTGGTTCTATGATTTCCATATATGTTAGCAATACAAGATCTATATGGATCCATAACTCCAACTATGAATGTTATAACTACTATACCCATGTTAATCTATGTACAATGACTCTTAGGTTCACCATATACCCATGTTAATCTTTGTACAATGACTCTTAGTTTCACCATATGACAGTACGTAAATAACATCATAAAATGATATAATCAAACCAAGCTCTTACATTGACTGCACCTATTTAGTCAATGGAATAAATCACAATGATGTGGCTATGTTTCCATAATATACACATAGAAGCTGATAAACACCTTAAGCATTATATTTAGTATGTAGGTCTCAACACAGATCTGTATCACTCTTATCTTTTCAATGTTGTTAAGACTAGTGTATATTGATCGTATAAGCATAATAAGGTGATACCAGTATTTACAGTATTACAGTTAACCTATTCAATATGGTAGTATATTCACCGATCTCGCTCTCATATTGAGAAAGGAACTTCGAGAGCTATAGTTGTTTTTTAATACATATGTAATATAACTAGAAATATGTATTCCTTAAACATAAAGCTAGCCAGAAGCAAATGGATTTATGTGGGCAACAAATGAATTAAGTAAACAACTTTGATTTGGTTTGTGTATATGTTCCCATTTCCCTAAGGGTAGTTGGAGAAACGACTAAGGATGATGTTATATGTTTAATTATCGAGTACTAAGGAAATTACACTCATGATAAATATTTTTCTCTTTAGAGTTAACAAAAGAGACTCCAGTGCTGGTAAGCCTTTTAAAATTGAGATGAATAGATGATAGGTTTAGTAATAGTCTATTACTAAGGCTTTGCACTTGGATTGAACTCTTTCTCTTTTTCCAAAAGAATGGACTTCACTCTTGGTCCAATTTTCTTCCAGTATGTTGAGACGCACTAGGAAGATATTGGCTTGATCTAGATCAGGTTTTTGTGGCCATGTTTCCTGCACTTAGTTCCATTCAACATCGAAAAATTGATGAAGTTTGTGCAGAGCATTGTACCGGCTAAGTGTGTTATTGTCTTGAGGCTATATTTCCATAACGACCCATACATAAATGAATGAATGGGACAGTATGGCATTTTAGTATGACCCACCCATGTAAGACACTACATGCACGAAACATGTCCTTTCTTCCATTGTTGAAATAATGACCAAGACCGGGCAAGGAGAATGCAAAAGTGAGGTAGGTCAGTCACATGTTACATAGGAGTGGAAATTGATTGGTAATCATTTAGGCAAGAAAGAATGTCCAATGCCGAGAAGTTTCGGTTTTGGTTCAGATACGAGTTCATGGTGTTGTCGCACAACTCCACAAAATCATTTCCTATCTACTTCTGGATAACTAGATCCCTTAAACATAAAGCTAGCTAGAAGCTTCACCATTTACCCATGTTAATCTCTGTACAATGACTCTTAGCTTCTTCATATGATAGTACGTAAATAACATCATAAAATGATATAATCGTAACCAAGATCTTACATTGACTGCACCTATTGAGTTAGTGGAATAAATCAAAATGATGTGCCTATGTTTCCATAATATACACATAGAAGCTGATAAGCCTTAAGCACTATATTTAGTATGCAGGGCTCAACATAGGTCTATATCACTGTTATCTTCTCAATGGTGTTAAGACTAGTGTATATTGATCGTATAAGGATAATAAGGTGATATTAATATTTACAATATTACGGTTAACCTATTCAATATGGTAGTATATTCACCGATCTCACTCGCATATCGAGAAAGGAACTTCAAGAACTATACATCGGTTTTTTAATACATATGTAATATAACTAGAGATATTTATTCCTTAAACATAAAGATAACCATAAGAACACTACTATAATATCAGTTGGATGAGAAGAACCTTAGTAAGCATACCCTGTGATAAGCACCCCCATCCATGATATAATTAGAAAGCATAACCAATAAGCTACTGATTCATTTTACTTAAATACAACAACAACCTTTCATTAAATAAACTTAATTTAATCACTTAAACAACCCAAAAAGATGGATTAAGTGTTAAAGCAGCAGATTTAAAAACGGTAGAATACCCAGAATTGAGGAGACGAGGAGAGAAAGCACGCCAAGGAGGCAGAGCAGGAGATGATGTGGCAGAAAGAGCACGCCAAAGAGGCATAGCAAACCCTAGGAATCCTACAAAAATCCTACAAACACAACAAAAAATGAAATTATCATCTACAAACACAACAAAAAATGAAATTAGCATTAAAGAAGAAAAAAAGCATAAATAAAACAAGAAAAACCTCACCTTTACCTATGATTTCTCCCTTGTTGGTCACTGCTGGTTCAAGATCAGCGCAAAGCGCTCTCCAATGGTAATGCAACAAAAAAATGAAAACTTGCAGCACTCTCCAACGGTAATGCAACAGAAAACTAATTAAAAAATTCTTGCGGTCTGTGGGCCACTTTATTTATAATAAAATAGTTTGGTCGAACTTTTAAGGTAGGTTTTTCTGCCTCTGGAAAAAAATACAGTTACCATTTCCATCAACGTAAATAGTGGAGTGAGTTCGATTAGCGTAAAAAAAAGTTCAGCTGAATTAATTTCAAAAATTCGGCCAAACTCGTGGGAGATTGAAATTTTTGAGCACGTTTCTCATGAAAGTGTAACCCGTCTTCATGGATTCACCCTAATACATATGAATTTTACCCAACCTGAGGTTTATACCATTAGAATTTGCAACCTACAACGTCATGACTCAACCGAATAATATTTTGTAATTTCAAGTGCGACAACATCATATACTCCCACCTATTTAATCCCCAAACAAAATTCTTGGTGTATACATAATTTATACACAAAACAACTGCAAAACCTCAAAATTCATTAAGTAATGATGATTCATGCTATCCATGACATACCATACCGTAGGATTTACACATTGTAATAAGTTAGTTGAGCACATCAAGCATTCATATCTACCATGCAAACAACTTTGTGCACATGAACATATCAAAAACATGGAGGCCTCCAAGCCCTACATAACCACACACACACACACACACATATGAAAAACAAGAATATACAAAAAATGAAAAATAAAATATACATATTGATTTACTTATATGCCTTGAAATTGATGGAGGGGCTTCAACTCTCCACCCAAACATATGCCAGCTACATTGCAATATTTCTTGCAACTAACCACCCTCAAGATGGATTTAGAACATGAGGAATTAAGTGCTCAAGGGTATGCACACCAATAATAATTTAGATAGGTAATCAAGAGGAGGACTCCATTGTTTATGTAGTTTATTAACTTCTCCTAGGAAATAGCACCACAGTGACTCACTATATCTCTTCGAAATCAATTACCAGGATTCAAACAAGGTTCATGGAAGGTTCTATCAGTCTAGAAACTTGATCTAACTCTAATGGTGGTTTTTTAGCCCCCAAGGCAAACACTAAGTGAACCAATATCTCCCCTAAGCCTTCTTGTTTGAAAAACAACACTAATGCACTCATTGGTTCACACCAGAATACGAGGAACACATTTAATAAAACCACATGGGCTTTCTACAACATGGTTACTCCTGAGCGCTCTTACCCTTACCATATGATCTTCTTTATTTTATCTTTGTTTTATGTGACAACATTGCTTCCCTCCATTCACATAGTGGGGAAAACAGATAATCATGGGAACTCTTCCTCCCAATTTCTCCTTACAAGTATTGTTAAGCATGAAGTGATTTTTTCTTCTAGTAGCCCCCACATTCCCCACTCTTCCCCCTTTCTTCATGCCCCTTCTCTTGCATTTTGACTTCCTCAACATGTACCACGAGACAGGGATATTATGGGCCTATCCTTAACTCAGGAAACCCATGCACCCTTCAATTCTTGTACCAGCAATGCCATAAATTTATTAGGGGGATAGGTGGTAAAATAAATGTAGTGGGGTGAGTTTACACTAAACACATGAAACTCATCCTCCTCAATCTCTGTGTAGGTTTTAACCCTATATGGAAAATTACCTGTAAATGAATTCCTAAAAATAGAAAATTATACAATGGAGAGAACATAAAAAATACACAAATATTTTCTCTCGGAACCCAAAAATGGGAAAACCAAATTGATTTTTCATTATTTTCCTTTCAATGTTATAATACATTATATACATGTCGAAGCATTCATAAGCCCCAATCCATTAACCCCAGATTAGAACATAATTGTAGTTCCCTTTACCAAATCTACAAAATACCATGGAGAAAACCATCGTGCCCAAAAAACCATGCACAAAACCATGGGTAGGTCCACCCACCATCCTTGGGTCCACCTCCCATCCTTAGCTCTGCCCAACCATTATTGGGTCTGCATAAAAATATTTTTCCCCGGGCAGTGCCCCATACCCCATGCAAGGGGGCTACTTCGCTCCTTTAAAACCCCTGACAGGGGGAGCTTTTGTCCCCCATGCGACCCCCCGTCTATGCCTACCACAATGTAACAGTACATGAAACTAGTCATGGAAATAATATAACACATACCCAACACTCTAAATCTATGTTCACTCCTCCAATGAAGCCATATTTTACATTTCCACATTATTTACATGAATTAAAATTCATAGTGACATTTACAAGAGGGGTAGAAAAAAGGGTTGTTATAGGTGTCTTCCTCCATACGTGGGCATTCTAGTCCAAAATGCTCATATTTAAAATAAATATTGGGTATGAAAGCTACAAATACGAGAATATAATTTATACTAAAAGAAACCATCCTTCCCCAAATGATGGGTTTCCCCCATCAATAATGCATAGCTTGCAACTATTACACCATTATATTGTGGCAACAATCCTTTCAAAGGGGTTTAAGGGTGATAATTTCAATAAGTTTTTAAAACAACCCTCTCAACCCTCCTCCAAAAGTGGGAACTCATCATTCTGAAATCCATCACAAATACATTTTTCAACAAGGGTTGGCCATGCTCTTTATAATTTGGCTCTATTAATTTATTTATTTCTACTTTCAAAATATATTTTAAGCCCCTATAGTTTAGTCTCTCTCTCTCTCTCTCTCTCTCTCTCTCTCTCTCTCTCTCTATATATATATATATATATATATATATATATATATTTCAATTAATTTATTTTGGTTCATTAAGCTATATAATTATAGGTTAAATGAATCTTACAAATTTGAAGTGCCTCAAAACTGTGCCCTTTCTAAAGATAACATCTTGTTGGTTAAGATATAAGTCAACATAATTCAACGTCTTGGGGGTCTTTATGTGATATTGTTTTGAATTTGGAAGTGCTTATGGATGAAATCAACACCTCACAACTAATAGATTTTTCTAAGGTTTCATCCCCTTTATAATGGTATCTACCTCTACAAGGTGCTGATGATGATCACCCTCTTTGTGGTTGTCAAAGTACTAGATAGGTCATACAATGTACCTAGCTCCCAATTCAACCATGTACTACTATCATTATTTAACTTTGTGAGTATTTCATCTATAGATCCTCTTGTCTCAAATATATTTTCAACATCCCATTTTTTTCCTTTATCAATTTGTGTTCAAAAACTTGCATTGATGCAATTATACTTTTATGGTTCTCCTTTGGTGATAAGGCAACAATAATACTGATGTACCCAAAGAAATATTTTGGTAAGGTTCCTCCTCGGTATCATATTTTGGGTCATTATGATCAAAAGGCACATCCCCATTCTTGTCTAGCAATCCCTATATGAGGAGGGTCTGATAAATAACTTATCACCTACTTTTTCATTCAACTTTATTGGGATCAATTACATCAATACATAGAGAGGGAAATAGTATTGTAACCATCTCCTTTTCTTGATCAATATTTTTGTAATTTCATCATGAATTTCATGGCAACACAGTCTCAATCCACATTTTTAACAAAGAAAATATTGAGTGTCTTTCTTTGGATATCCAATATTTTTTTCTAGGACAAAATAAAAAGAGAGAGAGAGAGAGAGAGAGATTTTCCTATTTCATGTGTATCATTGTAAAGCTTTGCCTCATTGTCTTTTTTTTCTAATTGCAATGGGAAACATATGGATTTCAAGATGTGAATGAGGAGAATCATTCTTAGTAACCATACAAATACATAAAGATGGGAACTACAAGGAGTCTGTCATATTCAACGAGGACTATTGGACCCTATGCATTTATAAATTCTCATCAAAATGGTTACCTTTCTAAAGCTTATTGTAACTTTTCCATAACTGTATTAGGATAATTATTAGGCCCTAATATTAAATTCATGAGAAATCACACCACAAATTGCCAATTCATCAGCTTTTACACTTTAGAGAATTTTTTTATGAAGTGAACAAAAACAATGTAGAAATTTAAATGATCAATAATTCCATTTTTTTGTGTAAAGCATTTATTTATATCCATATTCACACATCTAGAACACAAAGAGAAGATTTTAGACATTGGACCCTATTTTCTCAACTTGTTGGGATTGCATATACATTGTTAAATAATAATTTTTTTCCCAACAAGAAAAATTATACCTTAGCAATGCTTTAAATGCACTTACACTCAACCCCTTTCAAAAACATTGATGAAAATATACTTTGAGAAACATGAAATTGATGTTTAAATTTTAAAGTTGAATCTCCAATCCAATTTTTTTAAATTTGACTTGGCTCTCTAGTCCAATTTTGAAAGCATATATGCCTCTGTTGATTGAATAAATACCCATGATAAATCCTCATTAACTTTTACTAATTTTGATCGTCGAGGTTTACAATTTCTCATGATGGAGTTGACCTGTTCTGTTATTAGTCCCCACCTCCCCCTTGAATGATTTATCTTCAAAAGAAATGAGAAAGCAAGGTTATTCAATTCTGTGGTTTGATTATGCATAAAATATTAATATTGAAAAATATTTAGCGAATTGATTTAATAAATTAGTGGACTGATTAAAATTCCATCTGTTTTGTCACTAGATTGAAAGATGTGGAGCAAAAGTATTCTTCTCAATATTATCAACAATTAAATAGATTACATAGGAGACAACAACAATAATTGGCTAAATTCAAACTCAACTGAAACTCAACTAACCAAAATTGAACTAGAACTAATTATGGCACCTAGATTGACACCTAGCAGGTGGTTGGAATTTTTTTATCCAAAACTCCCCCTTAATTACAACGATAGAAAATTTAAAATAAGATGCATGCTCGTCTAAGTCTCAGCTAGTCTTAAACAAATTTGACATCAGATAGGTTTCCTTTTCTTTTTCTTTCCTTCCAAATCTTGAAGCCTCTGAATTGCTTCAACCTTTTGTTTTTGTTGTAGGCTTCAAATTGCGGATTTTTGAGGTGTTGGTGTAGCTCTTCCATTGTTCAAGGTTGTCTAAGCATGTCCTTGGAATCTTGTATGTGGACTACTGCCACATGTCATCTTATGTTATGTGCTTTTCATCATCAATATTCCGCTACAACATAAATCTATAATAAAATTATATCTCTTCAGGACTCCAATACATCAAAATTTCATTAATGTTTTCATCATCCAAGTTGTCGTTAACATTCATTTCTTCAACTTCAATGCAAACTTTATCAAAACATGATGTTGCAAACCATGTTTCAAGGAACTTTAACTCTTCTTCATAATCATCTTGTTTGCCTGCACACTGGAAATCAATGTTAAGATTAAAAATATTTTTAGAACCATATGCTTCGTCTCCTTGTGCTTCCTTCTCTGTCTCTGTGGCTTCCACTTCTTTACTAACTTTTGTTGCTTCAAAGAGGTTTTCTCCCACTTGGTTTCAGACCCAAGTGGGATTCTCTCACCAAATAACACTTTATCAATAAGATATTTTTTTGCATCATTTGCAACCATTCATCATTAGCTAACTTCTCTTCATCAAACTTAACATCAACAAATTGAATTGTTGGATTCACCATAACAGTGACTACTCTAATGACAACTCTTTGTCATCAACAAATATTGTCATTGGATTCACCAAATCGTCATCCACTTGTGGTTGTGCAAAGTGGGATTCAAGAGAATCTGTGTGCTCTCTCTGCTTCTTCTGCAAATTCTTCACAGTCATCATCCATTTGTGGTTGAGTCCAGTGGGATTCACCAATCTCTTCATATTTCTATAGATCTACTGCTTTAAATCCACCTTCATCTTCAACTTGAATACTCCCCTTACACCAAAGTTCCTCTCAAGGCTATCCCAAGCCTCATTGACTGTCTTTGCATCTACAATGAGGGGAAGAATGTTATCATCTACACATTGTTTTATGCATTTCAATGAGAAGACATTCTTTTGTCTTTTAACTTCCAACTCATTCAAATAAACCTCAAGCAACTCTTGATGTTGCTTCGACTTTCTTAGCCTCTTGGCTTTTCCCATTTCTATCTCTATAAATCCATTGTTCTAAGAAAAAATTCCACTCGGTATATATAAACTTAAAAAAAAAAAAAAAAAAAACAATACTAAAAGCTTAAAATGCATACCACACATACAAAATCAAAAGGGAACTCTTTATAAATAAACCTCTTCACAACAACAAACTTCTTTTTGAAATGAACCCTTTTGATTTCTTTTGATAAAAATGATGAACCACATCATCACTTTTATTATGAACAATGACCTTTTAATAGGTAACATAAGGGATTTAAAAATAAAACTTCAATACATGAAAACGAAAAACCCTTAAAAAAAAATCACATGGCCCATTTTTAAAATAATATCATTTTTTTTAAACATTTTCTAAATGGGTAGTCTAAAAAAGCAATAGAATGGCCCAGAATCCTGTAAAGATTTTGAAAAAATCAGACAAAGGTTTTATCAAAATCTTGTTTACAGTTAAAATTTAGTATTATGAGTGCCCTAAGGGTTTTTGATGGTGGTGAATCCATTTCCACTATCAAAAATGGATTCCAAACTCTCCAACTACCTGATTTTTAAAATTTTATTTTACCAGATTCCAACAAAAAAAACTGCCCAACTATTTTATGCACGAATAAAGCTTCCTAACGAAATTTCTAAAATTTTTTCTTAATCTTCACAATGATATATTTTTAGACTTTGACTCGGCGTTTGAGAATTGGAGGCCTCCAGTTTTTTTTTGTTTGCCAACTTTCGCGAGGGTTTTTATTAAGAACACCCACGCTGCAGGAAATAAACGTTGAACTTTGACTCTTCACAGCCAACGCTTCTGTGGTGCGTTAGTAACACCTGCTTCAATGCTTTTGGAGTGTGTTATTCTTTTAAAAATTTTGGTTTTCTTTCAGAGGAAGGCAGCAAGCTTTCTGACCTTCGCTCGCTTGCAGGTTTCTTCATACAGTGGAGGCTTCTTACAACTGCTTCACGTTCCTTTACATTCTCTACTGCTCTCTCACCGAATCTTATGCACACTAAGCTCTCATGTTATGATAACGATAAAGAATGCAACATGTGGAGCAGAAATACTCTTCTCAACATTATTAATAGTTAAATAGATATTATAGGAGACATTCAATATTATCAATAGCTAAATAAATATCAGAGGAGACACATAGGAGACAACAATAATAAAATAGTTAAATAGATATTATAAGAGACATTCAATATTATCAATAGCTAAATAGATATCAGATGAGACACATAGGAGACAACACTAATAAATGACGAAAATCAAACTTAACTGAAATTTAACTAACCAAAATTGAACTAGAATTATTTATGACACGTGGATTGACATTTAATAAGTGGTTGGAATTGATTTTCCTAGTAAGTCTGTATTTATGAATAACAACCACTAATGATTGCACTAATGCTAATTTCACAACTAAATTATAATAAATTTTCCTAATACTAAATTCATGATAAATTTTCCTACAATGTAAGAAGATCTTGTCTTCCTCTATATGAAATTTAATAAAGTTGATAAAATAACTATACTTTTATGATAAATTTTCTCACAATGTAAAGAGATCTTGTCTTCCAGTGTATGGGGTTTAATAAGGTTGGTGAAATAACTACACTTCTTTAGTGAGTTGATTGCAGGGCCAAGGAAGGGGAAAGTAGATAAAATATTATAGTAAAATTTCCCATGCTGAAGGAGATCTTGTCTGCCGGTGTGTGGGGTTTGATAAGGCGGGTGAAATAATAGTGAGTTGATTAGTAGATAAAATACAGTTGAAAGGTGCTACGTTGCAATTTCTTATTATGTTTTTTCATAGAAAGATCCCTATTGGAATAACTCATGCTGACAGGTGCCGTGGTGTAGTTGGTTATCACGTCAGTCTAACACACTGAAGGTCTCCGGTTCAAGTCCGGGCGGCGCCACTGGATATTCTCTATGATATATTAATCCAATGCTGGATTGTTTTTATTTTATCCATACCATGTGTTTAGTCATACCATCGTTCTAAATTTAGCGAATCCGCTGTTTTAACTATGTCATCATACAAAATTCAGAGTATAAATGAGTGAATCTCTAATCAATGTTGTACAATGACACCGTGATTCATTTTCTTCTTCATGCAACTAAAAGTTATAATTAGTTATATGCAGGCCGCATAGCGCAGTGGATTGGCAAGGTCGTGGGTTTGACTCCCACCGTGTCGGTTTCTATGGAATTTTGTTGTTGCACAAATCATCGAAAGTGTGACGGTTTATATTCACCTTGTAAGTTGTTTAATACCTTTTAAAGGATTATAATTAATTATGCGAAGCTTTTTTTGATGTGAGATCCGCGATGGAATGAATGAATTAAATTTTAACGTCTATAGTATTACTAGCTTTTTTGTTTTTTACTTTCTGTAATTTAATCTTTTTCTTACTCAAATTGATGATGAGCTGACCCAATTTTCTAATAGTTTCATCAGTGAAAAGACAATACCACGGAATTGATGCTAACATACTAAAAGATAATGCCACGGAATTGGTGCTAACATACTACGGTAACTGTCCCTGATGTCTCTTAAAGTGTCACATTCTAAAATAAAATGTTTTTTTTTATTCCACTGCCTTTGAAGCCCAACTCACATTATACATGTTCACACTATAATTATAAGTGATTTGTGAAAAAAATTTAATCCTTCTCATCAAATCTTATCATTTCAATTTTATTATTTTATTAAATGATATGCTTGTAACATCTCTTTGTATGATCTTTACTCATTTTAATAATTAAATAAATTAACCTTTACATAGAAGACTTCTACTTATTTATATTCCTCCTTCATGGAAGGATTATGATTATGCGAAGCTTTCTTGACTCGAGATCCATGATGGGGATGACCCTAACAATTCAACTGTCAAAGAAGTTGAAGCCTAGCTCACATTATATTATATGTTCACACTATAATGAATGAATGAAAGAAATTTTAGCGTTCATGGGACGACTTTAACAATTCAACTATCAAAGAAGTTGAAGCCTAGCTCACATTATATATGTTCACACTATAATGAATGAATGAATGAAATTTTAATGTCAATGAGACTACAAATAGTCTATAGGATTATAAGTTCCATGTTTTTTGTTTTTTGCATTTCAGTCTTTTTCTTATTCAAACTGATGATGAGATGGCCCAACCTTCCAACTATCTCATCGCTAAAAAGACAATGCCAAGAAATCGATGCTAACGTATTCCCATAACTTTCTTTGATGTCTTTGAATGCATCACATTCTAAAATGAAATGTTTTTCTGATTCCATTGCCCTAGACGTGCAAAATGTACACACTCGTTCTTCCCAAGCTTCTTTAGGCCTTTTCACACCGAAGATGATGCGGGTTGGTTCTTAATTGAGCAATAAAAACTTTTTCCCTCCACAAAATGTTAGCTCCAATGTTCCCTTTTTGTTGGAGACCATACATAGAGTTAAATTACTTCTTCTTTCTACCCAACTCTTTTCCCCATACCTGTTTACGAAACTTCTCCATAACAAAATTATTTAGCTCCTTGCTATTTGTGGGACAAGCATTGAGGTAGATATTCCATTTTTGCATCCATGTGTAGTTTTGTCTCATCCATGTTTTCTTTGTTTCACTCATGCCTTCCTTGAAGATAACATTAGGCCATCTACCTACTCCCATTTGCTCAATTATTTTTAGATATCTTATTAGCCGCACCATAGAAATTGCTCCGATGGGAGTTGCTCCTGTTTCACTCAAAATTATCTAATAAGGCACCAAACTTTTTATTTTGAACTTGCTCATGATCAAACATTTTTGGATTTTCTCAATTTTCTTCTATTTTGAGACAGGGGTGCTGCTAGCCCACAATTCACACCCATATAACATCACTGGACAAACTAGGAGTCCAAAAAGCACTTTAACCATTTTCCAATCCCATAACTCTGCCTCTCTACATCTGTTTTGAAGAGCATATAATGCTTTCCACCCTCCTAAGATTCTCTTCTTTCTGCAGTCCTCCCAATTAAGTTTGTTGTTGAAATCGATCCCGAGGTATTTGTACTCATTTACTTCTTCAAGACTATTGCCTTCAAAGAAGAACGCATGTTGACTCTTCTTCCTTTTATTAGAGAAAATCATTATCTTGGTCTTGCTAATATTTACTTGCATCCTCACTGCTCTACAAAAATGCTCAAGGGCATATAGGTGCATTTGTAATCCATGGGCCGATTTAGAAATCAATACAAGATCATAGACATATAAAATAAGCTTTATCACAAACTCCCCCAACTGAACACCATCCCGACCTTGCAAATTTAGCCACTCTTCTAGTTTATCAATATATAAACCAAAAAGAGTAGGGGATAGAGGGCAACCTTGCTTGACTCTAATGTCACTTTTAAAGCTTTCTGAAATACCCGCTAAGGTTCTAATTTTTACTTTCACCTCTTCATAAAGTCTATGGACAACAACTCTATAATGCAAAGGAATTTAAAGTTCTTCCATTCTACGCCACAACTTATCTCTAGGGACTGTGTCAAATGCCTTTTTGAAGTCAACAAAACAACAAAATACTTCTTCTTTATCCCCCCAAACCTTTTCAATAATGTGTCTCAATGTAATGCCATGATCCACTGTAGAATGCTTCGGCCTAAAACCCACTTGTCCTTTTTCCCTCTTTTCTTTTACTTCTGCTCACTTACTGATTCTATTTTCTACCATGCTGCCGAAAAGTTTTGCAAACAAAGGATTGATCATAATGGTTCTATAATTGGACGGATTATTAATGTCTCCACTTTTAAAAAGGGAATATTGCTAGGCTAGTTGTACAGTCTCTTAGGAATCCTTGTTGAATGATGTTGTTGAATATTTCCAGTATGTGCGGTGCAAGAGTGTTCCTTCCCCATTTTAGATACTCTGCTTGAAGTTCAACCAAGTCTTTTGCCTTTTGTGTTTTCAGCTTTTTAATTCCAATCTCCAGCTCTTGTAATGTGAAGAGCCTTGTAGTTGTGTTGAGGCTCTAGGGAGGCTCAACCTCTGATTCTTTCTCATAGAATTGTCTTGCATATTCAAACCATTGATTAGCTGTAATAGTATTTTTGATTTTCTTCTTCCTTGGTTGAAGTTCCTCCCATTAAAGTTTTGGGCTATTCTTGCCTAGATATATTAACTCTTCTCGCCTTGCTTACATGAACTCATCTTTTTTCCTTTTTAGTATCTTCTTATATAACTTTACATTCATCTTCTCCTTGGCTGTCTTTTTCAAGGTTCTCCTTGCCATTTTTCATTTATCATCAAACCAAGCATTTACAAGAAAACAATTTGATTCCCATTTCCTATTTTTTTCTCTTGTGCACTTCTCAAGTGCCCTTTGAATTATATTTGTTAACTCGTGACTGTTGAAGCTTTGGAAACCCATTTTCTCTTTCCGAATTAATCTCTCTAGCATTGTCTTGAAAATAGTACAATTTTCTTGTGTTAGAAGAATTTTGCCCCTTATCATTGTGAAAATTTTTAAATCTTTCCCATCAAATCTTATCATTTCAATTTTATTATTTTATTAAATGATATGGTAGTAACATCTCTTTGTATGATCTTTACTCATTTTAATAATTAAAAAAATAAACCTTTACATAGAAGACTTCTACTTCTTTAGATTCCTTATTCATGGAATTTTTTATACTTATTGAAAAACATTTAAATATATTAAAATACATTAATTAAATAATATTTTTAAATCAATGGAGCTATATAAATTAAATTACTAGTAAATATTTATAGAAATTAATTCATAATAAATGTTAAAATACTTTTATTTCATAATATTTCACGTTATTAAAATTTTAAAAGTGATAAAAATTATGTAATTATAGTTTTATATCAAATAATAATTATTATTAATTATAAAAATAATTAATATATAATTTAAGTATATAAACATTAAAAAAACATGTAACAAGATTCTTAACCATGGAAATTCATTTTTGTTTTGTAAATAGACTTTGTTACAATAATTTGGCTTATCAATACCATATGCTCAAAAAACCATAACTAATTTCATATGACAGTTATTTTAGATAAATGTCTTTCCAATTAATTATATCTTTAAGATAAATGTCTTTCCAATTAGTCATATCTTTAAGATTTGGTCGATGAACCAACTAATGTGGTTCCACCTTGTCCTGAGGATGAATCACATTAGTTGGTTCAAAAGGTCGACCAAATCTTAAAGATGTGATTAATCCAAAAGACATTTATCTATATTATGAATTACAAAAGTCTTAGATCTAACATGACACTTATTCACATAATTTTTTTTTAATGAATCAATTTATTTAAAAGCTACTTTGTAGATAAATCTCAACCTTCGATTTTTGAATACTACAAAGAATATTCTAAAAATTTTCTTGGAGGTTAAATCTATACCATCCACCTAATAGTTATCGATAATTAAATTAAAATTCTAGAATTATATTCCAAAATAAACATGCTTACTTGGCTAACAAGTGATTGTGTGGGATTCCTTTATTTATCTTGAAATTATTTGTTCTAAAATAGACACACTTATGTGCCTAACAAACCACTGTGTGAGATACCTTTGTTTCTATTGAAATTATTTGTTTATCGTTATGCTAATGCAACCATATAAATAAATGAAATGCATAATAATCATCAAAACACTTCATGACACATCTCATGTTGCTAAAATTAAAAAAATCATAAAAATTAACTAAATTATAACTTTATTTTCAGTTATTATTATTAATTATAAAAAGAATTAATATTTAAGTTAAACATATAAAACACCATCACATGATCCTTAATCATGTATATACATTTAAAACATCATGGAACAAGATTCTTAATCATGAAGTTTTTCTCAGCATTATCATGAAGATTCTTAATTTGTAAATAGGTTTTGTTACAATACCATAAGCCAATACCATAGTTTATCAATATCACATGCCCAAAAAACCATAACTCATTTCATATGACACTTGTTCATATGAAATTTTTTGGGTTAATCAATTTAATTAAAAATGTAAAAAGAGCATAACTACTTTGAAAATAAATCTCAACCATTGATTTGTGTATAATACTATGAATATTCTAGAATATTCCAAGGAGGTTAAATCCCTTCATCCCTCTCTAACCAGTATGGTAGAGATATTGTAATGTAATGTTTAAAATTTCACTAAGTCAAATTACATAAAAATAAAATAAAATAAGATAAAAAGGTTAATGTAATGTAAACCTTTTAAGGTCAAAAGAAAATAAAATAAAAATAACTCTATAAAAATAAAAATAAAATGGTCCATGGTATTAAAAACCTATGGTATTTACCCATGGTATTCATGTGGAATGTAACCTATTTAAAGGGGGTAATTAAACCAACCTAGATCCATATTAACTCTTGATCTACCAAAGAATCAAATCTCGTGATATGCAAACCTCTGAGGCATGGTAGATGTGGAGCTATGATGGATCTAGGTTGGTTTCTGAAATAGATTTACTATAATTAAACAAAATTATACCAACAACAATTATATTGTAGTTAATTAAATAAAATTATACTAACAACAATTATTTAACAAAATAAAGTTTTGGAAGTGTGTCCTGTAATTTTTTGTGTGCTTGAATAATACTTTTGGTAACATTTTGTGGTAACAACCACTGAGGTGTAAACCAATTGGTTTGTGTGGGGCTTAAGTACCCACCAAAAAATTGGTTTAAATCTCATGGAGAGGGGACCATTAACCAACTAATTACATGAAAGTTGTCTTGTAACATAAACCAATTGGTTTGTGTGGGGCTTAAGTCCCCACCAAGACATTGGCTTAAATCTCATGGAGAGGGGACCATTAACCAACCAATTAGATGGAATTTTTCATTCACAACTTGTCACTTGATGAGAAGAGAGTAATGCATGTTTTGTGTATTGTTGCAACAAAAAAAATCATTATATATATATGATAGGATATTAAAAAAATATCTATCATATTAATAATAGCTTATGTATTAATTTAGTACAAGTAAATAAAATGTAAATAACATAAAAACTTTTTAAATTTTTTAAATTTATAAAAATATATTATTATTAGTTTTAAATTGAATTTAAGGATGGTATGCTTTACATGTTGCAATGTAAAAGATTTGCATGATCCCTAATGTTATAGGCCATTTTTTCAAATTCAATTAAATGAACTTGAAACCGGATTAATCATCATCCATTCACAACTTGCAATCATCCCGTGCAAAGAAAAAAACATGTCATTTCCAAAAGTTCCAAGCATTGAATTGGCTAAAAACTCTAATTTAGGTCCCCATCATACTTTCTTACTTCAGACAATGAAATTACATAGGTTGCATCAAAGGGAAAGGTATTGTTTACCGCAGGTTTCTCTCACTACAAGTGTGATGGCCCTTGAAACAAGGGAAACATTAAAAATAATTTCAAAGTTTTCGCTTCTAGAGGCTTCTATCATGGACGTTTCTGTTCTTTATTAAGGATGTCCTTGAATTCCTACAAATGGGGTCTTATTTATTATCCCATGGATCTTATCCCCTTCTAAAGTGGATCTTACCCTAATTTGATGGATCTATGACCTCCTCCTTCTCCTATAAATACATTTCCTTCTATTACGATTGGGTTGGATTTTGGAGGCTCTTAGTTATGCCCTCATGCTTCCCATTCGTGTCTAGAGGTCCATAATACATACATGTACTTGAGGAATGATTGAAGGCTTGCTTTGTGACAAAGGAATGACAAGATAGCAAGGAGAGGTCTACAAGGTCAAGGATTTTGAAGGGTTGTAATCTTCTCCTACTTTCATTAATACAAAAATGCCCTATTTTCTTATACATGTTTGTAACCACCACCTCCCAAATTTACCCAATTTCACTGGCTTACCAGGTAAACATGAGACGAAGAGTTAATATGACATGACCCAACCTCCTAGCTCTAGCTAAGGAAGTGGGGCATACAACTGACCATTGACTGACTAATCACAATATTCCTTAGGGCTACATGACACTCAGGGGCCAAAGGACCACCCCAGGTGATGAAACCTTGAGTTTCTGTTGCTTTTCTCACAACTTAACCCCCAAAACATGCATTAAAAGGTCTAAGTGTAGTTGAAGGCCTCCAACCACACACAACACTGCCTGAATGTGGTTGTGACCCAAATTTTCCAGTTTAGAAGGTATGGTCTCGAGATCTGAACCATAATTTATGTCTAGCTTCTAAACCAATTTGTATAACTTCCTCAGACTTCTTAAAATCACTATTGGCATGAAAACAAAGCTAAAAATTCAAACTTGAAGGAAAAAATTGACCTAGACTTCCTAGAACATAACATGAATTTTGTCAAACACATGAAAAACATGTAAGCTATAGGCCATGAATGCATATATGATCATAAAAGTCTGAGATTCCTATGAGAATCATCGAGAATGCCCTATGCCCTCTCCACATAGTTGCAACAACATTTATCAGTCCATACATTCGTGAACCGATCAATAGCTAAACAACTCATGACAAGAGCCATAGAATATACCCATCATATGAACAACATATAACCAGAAAATAACCAACATATAAACCATGGAAACCCAGCCATAATATCACCAACATATTGCCAAAAAATATACATGAATCACAATAGAAGAATAACTCTTATTAACATAATAAGATACCAACCAAGTCATGGACTTTCGCGTACCACCTAACCATAGATTGGGATGAAATGATTCTCTCTTTCAACCAATCACCCAGCGTCATATTCCAAGCATGAATGTGGGATATCATGGAATAAACAAAAAAAAATCAAAACAAGGCTTCTAAAGGCCAAACCACCTTAGCCCTCAACCAATGATTCCATCTCATAGTCGTAAATCACTAACACCAACCAGATCAGTCTCTACCCAAGTTTTCCAGGGCTTAGGAACTAATAAATCAACCCACAACCTTCTAGGGCTCCAAAGAATTTTTTCAAACTGACTCTAGGGAATACTAACTCAATCCATTAAGGGCCCCAACATGTTTTTCCTAACCTAGGTTTCATGACTAGTAACTAAACCGAAGTTGTTCCAAGGCTTCCAGAGAATTTATTCCAACCCAAAATCATAAGGAATTATGAGCACCAATAAAAAAAACAATAAGTGGAAAACCCACAACACCATGGCTATCCAGGAAATGGCAAGGAAAGGCTAAAACCACTTTCAATCCAAGAAAATATCCATGCCAATGAAAACACATAACCAGAAAAGCGTGTGCATATACCATGCATCCATAAATCAGAAAGGAAATCACACATACAACCTGTTACCTGTGAAGAAATCCAACACGGTAGTTGTGTGAAAATTTCATCTATCACAACAACTGGATTTTGTTTTTCTAATTGTTAATTTATTTAACAATTTTTTTGTTTTATGCCATGACAAATATCAAATAACTCACGCTGTGATTTTCACAAATAAATTGCAGAAGAAAATAACATTGTAAACTAAGAAAATATAGCACACACACACACACACACACATAAAATTTACACAACTTTTTTTGGAAAAAAGTCCTTGAAAAAACCCAACTTGGGAAAACCATTGTAGCAGCTGAGGGTTTTATTATTATGCATCAGTGAGAAATTTTGAGTACAATCATCTGGATGTCGAAATCTGGCTATCTTGCAGAGAAAAAAATAGCAAAAACATCTAGAGGGAAATTACCCTCACTCAATAAAATTATGACACTGGATTGCTTCTAAAAAGCAAGTCGTCCAATTGGGCCTGTGTAGGCTCTACGTCAACCTAATGTTTTCTCCTGCACTTGTTTCCTGAACTGAATGCTAGTCTAGCCATATTTCCTGCTTCTGACTGGGAAAACGTCTCTCTGGTACTATGGAACCTCTGCTTGGCCTCTAGAATTGAAAATGTCTTTGTTTCCAAGAAATCAAGCTTCTTTCTTGAGGCTATGCTTTTCCTCTACACAACCTCCTAGAGAAATCATGACCTCTCTAAAAATGCACTCATCGGATCTGGAAAACTCCCTCCAGCCTCATTGTCCTTGCCATGGAAAATTTTAGGGGCTAATATTCGCAGGTGGGCTAATTTTCCATGGTTTTTCCAAAAAAAGATTCGCCAATTTCCATTTTTTTATAAAAATGATTCGCCCAAATTTTACAATATAAAATTATTTTATGTCAATAATCGCCAATATTATAAAGAAAAAATATATAATATCATTATAAATTTGAATAATTTTACAAATACATCAATAAACATTTTATAGTTTCCATATTAGAGACTAGTGAGATTCGGCAATTTTTTAAACATCAAGATAATTTTGCATCCTTAAAATTATCCCTGGGACTCCTTGCCCCTCGTTGTCTCTACTTCCTTACTGAAGCTTGAATTGTCTGGCAACTGACTATTGCTACTCTAGAAAATATAATACTCCAAGTGTCTCTAGTATATTCTCCAAGTACCCATCGCCTTCTTCTTATAATCCTTTGTTGGAGCACCAACGACTAAGATTAAAACTTAATCAAGGGCTTGGATCATCTCAGAGTCGATCTGTGTGAGTTTCTAGATAATTTTCACCTTGAATTAATTAACCAATTTTCCTAAGTTTAGACTTAGGAAACATTAAAAAATAGGTTAATAATCTAATTAAGTCATCTCTAAGTGGAATTTCCAGAAACAATTTCTAGGTTATTGTTATGTATAATTTATTAATTATTATTTAAAATTAGTTGTCTTACGTTTTATTAAGTGAAAGGGCATGATCAAAGATCATTACTCTTCACCTAGGGACACCGTGAGGCTATATTTAAGCCTTGGTGATTCCCCATTGTAATCATCTCATCTTTTATGAATAATAATATAAACATTTCCAGTTAAATCTGAGTTTTTATACTCCATTGGTATCAGAGTAGTGATCTTCGCGCCTGGAAGACAACTTATGCCACTCTTGTCATCTGCGATCAATCATAACACCAAAATTTTTCTTCCACACTAACCAGCTCCCCCACTTCCACTGTCCTCGGTTTTCACAGTTCCACCCACCGTTGACCGCCATCATCTTGTCTGTTCAGGCTTTCCACCAGCCACTCCACTCTCCTGCGTCTGCCCTCCGCCCTCCCGCATCTGTCTTTTGTCGCTACCACTTATAAACACCACTGATGACACCGTATTAACTGTTGTCCCCCCATCTCTTCTGCACGTCCCCCATTTCTCATCCCCTGTCTCTTCTCTCTCTCCCTATTGCTGCTTCCCCTCTTCCTGCAGCCGCTTTCCTTACCACCACCTTCCCTCCACACTGTCACTCCCATTGCCAATGTCCCCGCTGCCCTCCCTCCACGCTCCACCACTGTCATCCTCCCCGCCGCCTTCCCCACCTCCCTAACTGTCGTCTGTCCCTTTTTTTCCCCTATGCCTTCGACTTTCGCTAAACACCATATGTAATTCCTTCATAAAAAAATGAGTTTTAAATAAAATAAAATAAAAAAACAGTGTGACTTTTAATCGGACAGGTATATCTTTTGAAAGTGAACAATTTTTTTTTAATAATTATAATATATATATTATATAATTTACAATCCATAATTATATATATATATATATATATATATATATATATATATATATATTTATTTATTATTATTATTATTTAAAAAAAAAGAAAAACTAGCAGATAATTATTCACCACCTCATACACGCTCAATTTCTTCATCAATGTCGATGGCCGAATTCCAAAAAAAAAATGTTGGATCTTGAGAATAAGATCAATAATAATTCCGATGACTTCAGCAAAAGATTAGTCGATCTCGAGGGTACAGTTGCAGGACATTCCAACGACATCAAAAAGCTTCAAGATACGACAAATCGGATAGAAAGACAAATTTGGCTAAATCATAGCGAGGCCACAGAAAATCATAGCCAAGCAATGCAAAAACTAACAGACATCTGCGACAAGATAAACCAGATACAAGGACCAATATTCCTGAATATGGAACATAATCAACATTACAATTCAACAGATTCAGGGAATTCAGAAGATCAGCATGAAAAAACCAACTCTCACAAAATATCATCCCCACACCACCAAGAATATAGTAATGCAAATTTGCAAAACAAGCAGCTTTGGAATGCATTTTCTAATCAATACCCCCTTCTCATTCCATTGTTAGCATACCAACGAAGAGCAAAAATCAAGCTACCCAAGTTCGACGGTAATGAAAAAAATAATGTTGCATGGCTTAATGGAGCCAAAGAATATTTTGAGATTTATGACATTAACAGTGATGACGAAAAAATTAAACACGCTTCCATGAAAATGGAAGGAGAAGCATATAATTAGTATATGTGGTGGAAAAAGATGACGCTTGCTATTAGTTGGACGAAATTTAAGGATGCATTCTTTAAAATATTTCAAGGTATAAAGGAAGAAAAGTTTTTTTCAACCTTCATCAAATTACGCCAAAAATGAGATGTGGATGAGTACACTCGAGAATGGGAGACCTTAGCAACATGAGTACCTGGATTGTCATAATCTCGTTTAATCCAGTCTTTCGTCTTAGGACTTAAAACCCATATACAAGTAGAGCTCGAGCTTCACGACATTACATCAGTAGAACTAGCAAGACAAAAAGCAAAAGCTGTTGAAAAGAAATTTGAAAGGTTATCTTGGTCAAAACCAGAAAGAGTATATTCGAGACGAAGGTTTCCTCAATCTACAAATGTAGATAACATAAAATATGTTCCACCACATCTTTGTGAAGAAGACAAATCTAACATGGAAATACAAAGGATGAGAGAGGGAAAATGCAAACGTTGTGGCGAAAAGTGGGACCCTAAGCACAGGTGTGCTAATGGAAAAGAAAAAAAATCTGTATAATTATGAAGCAACTAATAACTCTAACAATGATGATTCAGACGTAGAAGGAATGGAAGACACCCCAGAGTTCTCCCCAGAAGTAGATGACGAAAGCATTCCGCAAGTGTCATTAGTAGCTATGACAAGTATATCACAACCTCAGACACTAAATTATAAGGACATATTAAGGAAAAAAAACGTAATGGTTATCATTGACACTGGTAGCACCCACAATTTTCTAGATTCAAACATGGCCAAAAGACTCAACATATTTACTTTTCCTATTCTTAATATGAAGGTAATGGTGGCCGATGGTAAGAAAATTGAGCAGGTAGGGAAATTCCATAAGGTCAAATTACAGATTAAAGACTTTAGTTTAGAATCTCCATTCTATACCGTACCGCTAGGTGTAGATGTGATCTTAGGAATTCGATGGCTACAAACCTTAGGTACTTATTCTGCCAACCATCAGAAGTAGTTTATAAGCTTTAAGTGGGAAGGATAGAAGCACAATTTATATGGATTCCAAGCACTAGAAAAT
This sequence comes from Pinus albicaulis, assembly GCA_034641835.2. Classification (NCBI taxonomy): domain Eukaryota; kingdom Viridiplantae; phylum Streptophyta; class Pinopsida; order Pinales; family Pinaceae; genus Pinus; species Pinus albicaulis. Next base: position 664,682,850 of record CM076575.1, on the reverse strand, counting down.
CAAATCGTATCGTTATCTCAGATGATGAATATGATTTGAAAAGGAGAGCCAGCATATATAGTACAATGTCATCAGTTAGAAATGTTATCTACAAAAGGGATCCACGAAGGATCACCAAAAGTACAAGGACTAGTTCAGAAACACGAAAAAGTATTCCAAGACCTGCCAATGAAAATGCCTCCTAATAGGGAAATCGAACATACAATAGAAGTCAAGGCAAGATCAGACCCTGTTAACATCAAGCCTTATCACTACTCGCATCACCAGAAGACTGAAATTGAGAAGATAATCCAAGACCTTTTAAAATGCAAGATCATCTCAAAAAGCAAGAGTCTGTATTCCGCCCTAGTTATATTGGTAAGAAATAAGGATGGATCGTTCCGGCTATGCATTCACTACAGAGGATTAAATAAGATAACAATTAAAAATAAGTTTCCAATTCTCTTTATCGATGAAATGCTAGATGAGCTACATGGCGCAAAATACTTCTCTAAGTTAGACTTAAGGTCAGGCTATTACCATATCAGAATCATATTGGAAGATATACCAAAAACTGCGTTCCAAACACACGAAGGTCACTACGAGTTTAAAGTAATGCCCTTTGGGTTAACAAATGCACCATCTACGTTCCAAGCTACTATGAATGAATTATTTCGTCCATATCTTAGGAAATTTGTACTAGTATTTTTTGATGATATTTTGATTTATAGTAAAACTTGGAAAGAGCACTTGAAGAACTTGGGTAAAGTTCTTACGTTATTAGAAGATCACCAGTTTTATGCTAAGAAATCCAAATGCACCTTTGGAAAAGAAGAAGTCAAATATCTGGGACACATAATATCCCATGAAGGGGTAAAAGTGGACCCTTCTAAAATCAAGGCTATAAGGGAATGGAAAAACCAGTGAATATATCCAAGCTAAGAGGATTCTTAGGATTAACGGGATACTATCAAAGATTTATTAAAGACTATGCACACAGAACTACACCTCTTGCAAATATTTTAAAGAAAAAATTGTTTCAATGGAATGAAGAAGTAGGAAAGTGTTTTGAAGAATTGAAGGAAGTAATGTCTAATGTACCAGTATTGGAAACTCCCAATTTCTCTAAACCATTTATCATCGAATGTGATGCCTCTGAATTTGGTATAGGTGCAGTATTAATGCAATAAGGGCACCCTATCACTTTTGAAAGCAGGAAGCTCAATAAGCGAGAGCATCTCAAGTCCACATACAAAAAAAAAATGCTCGCAATTATGCACGCATTGGCTAAATGGAGACAATATATGTTAGGGAGTAAATTTTCCGTCCGAACAGATCATAACAGTCTTCAGTATCTCCTTCAACAAAAAACACTCTTTGAAGAACAACAAAAATGGATTGAGAAAATTGCCGCCTTCGACATGGAGATATTACATAAAAAGGGAAAAGGCAATGTAGTAGAAGATGCCCTGTCTAGGAAAGATGAAGAACCAAAACTACTTGCAGTCTCAGTTGTTGTTCCTGAATGGCTTGATGAGATTCAAAGTGAGTACGCCAAAGATCCAAAAATGTCAGCTATAATCAATAATCTCCCCAGAAATTCAAAATTTGAGTGGAAGAACGATATCTTATGGTACAAAGGAAGAATTTATCTTAATTCGAAATCCAAGCTTATATAAAAAATACTCAAGGAATCACATGATTCCATGTCATCTGGGCATGTAGGATATTTTAAAACCTACTACAATGCACGTCAGTCCTTATTTTGGAAGGGTATGAGTCACGATATTCAAAAATATGTAGCATAATATGACAAGTGTAAAAAGAATAAAAGTGAAAATATTATGACACTGGGGTTACTTCATCCCTTAAATATTCTGAATCAGAAATGGGAAGAGATATCGATGGATTTTATTGAAGGGTTACCTGTATCTGATGGGAAGGATAAGATCTTCGTAGTAGTAGATAGATTCAATAAATATGCTCACTTTATTGCTATGAAGAAAACAGACTCTGCAAAGAAAATTGCTGAGATATTCTGCAAACATATTTATAAACTACATCGATTCCCGAAATTCATTGTGAGTGACAGAGATGCCAAATTTCAAGGAAATTTTTGGAAGGAATTGTTCAACCATATAGGAACCTACCTAAACATGAGCTCAACTTGCCACCCCCAAATGGATGGACAGACAAAGGTTGTCAATAAATGTTTGGAAGCTTACCTACATTGTTATGCTACAGAAAAACAAAATAAGTGGGTTTAGTGGTTGCATCTTGCTGAGTGGTGGTATAATTCTACTTACCATACATCGGGAAAAGTGACCCCATTCCAAGCTTTATATGGATACGAGCCCCCGAAATGGAAAGATCTCACTTCAGTCCAGTCAAACCTACCAGCGGTTAAAAACCAGCTAGAAGAACACCAAAAGGTCGTCCAAGTCGTAAAAGAAAATATGAATATTTCACAAAACTGTATGAAGCAACAGGCTGAACGCAATCGAACTGAGAGATCATTTGAAGTTGGAGACTGGGTGTTTGTCAAGCTCCAACCATACAAGTAGTTGTCCCTGAAACAAAAAGGGAAACATAAATTAGCTCTGAAGTTATATTGTCTGTATCAAATCATCAAAAAGATCAGTCAAGTCGCTTATGGTTTGAGCCTTCCTAATACAAGTCGTGTTCACAACGTCTTCCATGTGTCATGTTTAAAAAAAGCACTTGGTGACCATCAGTCACCCCAAATGACACTTCTATTTTTGGATGATGAAGGAAGGATCATTTTGGAACCTGAAATTATCCTATCTACCCGAGAAAAGAAGCCATGCTCTCATGTTATTACGGAATATTTAATCAACTGGAAGGATTTTCCTGAAGAAGAAGCCTCTTGGGAAACTGAAGCATTTTGTCAACAACACCCGTCATTACGTATGCTTTGAGGACAAAGCATCTTTAAGAGAGGGGCAATGTTATGTATAATTTATTAATTATTATTTAAAAGTAGTTGTATGAGTTTTATTAAGTGAAAGGGCATGATCAAAGATCATGCCTCTTCACCTAGGGACACCGTGAGGCTATATTTAAGCCTTGGTGATTCCCCATTGTAATCATCTCATATTTTATGAACAATAATATAAATATTTCTAGTTAAATATGAGTTTTTATACTCCAGTTATGGATATTTGATGTATGTTGGAGTGGGGTCCCTTACGATCGTAATTTTGATAAAAATATAGTATTTTTTGTAAGTTTAAGTCGTACGCGCTAAGAAATGCACAGATCAAGGGCCTTTGGGGCAGGTCAAAGCCCATCATGAGTTGTAATGGGAAAAAGGGTAGAACTAGGGGTCGCAAACCACATTTTGCGGACCTTAGATAAGTGCATGATAAAGATATAAATAGAAGTGTAAATCGAGTCGAATAGGATAGTTTTTGGGAAAGTTTGAAGTAAGTTTTGGTATGATGTTATAAGCTATAAAGTGAATTTTTATGGGTATAGAAGGCTCCTGCTGCCTGTGTGTACGGAGACCTTAGTCTTGCTATGTGCGGACCCCACTGGCTATGTGCGCAGGTAGAACTGAAGTATTGTAAGGATGTTATGAACTATGAATGAATAAAGAACTGTTTTGGGATAATTCTGAGTATCAAATGCATCCATGTTTTTATTTATGAGCTATTTCTGTATTATTTCCGTTTATTGCATCAAGTATATTATCTGTGTTGGATCGGTTGCATACCTTCTTTTCAGTCTTATGTGAATGTTGAATGCATATATATATATATATATGTGTGTGTGTGTGTGTGTGTGTGTGTGTGTGTGTTAATGTAATATCTGAATATCAAGTTACTAAGACTATTGAGGGATTGCAAAGCCTTTATCTGTGTGCACGTAGGATAGCCTACGTAAGTTGACCTAGATATGCCTGGTTAGGGTTTTTGATTAGGATTCCTGTTGTGAAGGTCATACCACAATTTTTATAGATATAAAGGCACCCACATCATTTAATTATCTCTCAAGGTGTGGAAACCTGGTTCTAACACCCCCCCATACCGTTTCGGGTAATACTTTGACCGACGCAAGTAGGTCATTGCCGAAAGGGCCAATAGTAAGAGGATTTTGTTGGTTAAGCTTAACTTGAACCTAGGTCAAGACCCCTCAAGCCTAAAAATGGTTCCATTGCTAGGATCGGGATCATTTTGAAAGAAACTGGGTGGTGTGGCGACCATCAAAGCCTGAGTTAGAAGACTAGTTTGAGAAGAAAATTCAAGAATTTTCCCTTAAGGAAAACATATGCAAGAAATTATCTACTGAAGACTGGAAATAGAATTATATTTTCACATAGGTTCATGAGATATTCTTTGTGACCTTTGCGTAAGAATTACAGGAGTGTTTATCAAGATTAGCTGAGACCCAAACCTGCTGGAAGGATGATAAGGTCACTCAGTGGACACCTAAGTTGATCCAACAGTTAGAGTAGACTAATAATTCCATCACCTGTACTGTATATCATTGGGTTGATAGCATTTTAGGTGGGTTTGTAATAGAGTTTGCAGTATATCATTTTGTGTAATATTCTGAAGCTGAAAGGAGGTTCTTCAAAGGACTAAGAGGTAAATTCATGCTCTTTATGCCTTTGTTGATTAAGATGTTATTGTGTGAAAATGGTGTTTTGTATGGTCACACTGAGTGAATGACCCCAGATAAGCTACAAATCACTATGTACATTGAAAATTATTACCAGATTAATTAGAGAGGAGACATATATGTATACATCCCTCTGAGAAACTCGCCTGACAGTGATATAACAAGCGGTGAGGCTACGCACATTGGAGGTAGCCCTCCTGCTACTCCACAATCGAGCTCACGCAGGGGTAAGACATATCTTACCCCACCACCACCACCACCAGAAAGATATATGGCAGCGCATATGAAGCTAACCACCTTCAAGGGTGTGGGAGATGAGGACATGGATAGGTTTTGGTTTGTTGCCAATGCAGTATGGACTGCGCAAAATGTTAATACTGATGCTATCAAGAGAGTGCAACTAGCTATTGCATTTGAAAGTTGTGCTTAAGATTGGTTTATGGGATATATGACTCAGCACGTTGATCCCACTGTTGCTCAGATTAAGGACACTTTGAAACAACAATTCAGACTCACAGTGTGTAACAGAGTTGAAGGAAATCAAGCAAGAACCAAATGAATCTGTTTGGGAGGGCGATCAATGGATGAAGCACACCATCAACGAGGGAGGATTTATCTATGACGATGAGAAGCATAAGGAATGGTTTATTGCAATTCTCTTACCACATCTGCACCAGCCTGTGAACTAGCAGAATATTGACTCTCAGGCCCAAGCCCTAGAAATTGCTAGAAAACTAGAAGCTATGCCTAGAGCTGATGACCAATTTGGAACACTAAAAATCCAAAATCAATTGGAATAAATGCACTTAGAGATCCAGAACCTATGTAGATATAAAGCAAAGGAATTCAGCGTAGATGTATGGCGTATACAGTGTAAGGGTTCCGAGCACTCAAAATATCAGTGTACATTGTTTCAAAATTATATGCAAGCGGGAGGGCCAAATCCATTATGCCTTGGGGATGCCGCAGGACCAAGTGGGTCTTCCCAACTATGGTGCACTGAATATAAGCTATATGTAATGCATGACACAAACCATTTCCCTAGATTAGGAATTTATGTGCCAGAGCTGAAGCAGCGATGGTGCAGGTTTTTCTCTTTAGTTGGTCACGGTGAGCACCACTGCCACACATTTGAGCTAATGATGGACAATGCCATCCTCTATAGGGTGCACGCTGACCCATCTTCACTATCATCTCCCTTTGGGCATGGAGGATCTCCAACAAGAGGAAGGGGAGGAGGGAGAGGTGGAGGCATAAGTCGTGGAAGAGGACAATTAATTTTCCATAACTGTGGAGACACTGGACATTATGTGCGCGACTGCCCGAACCCTACGTGATACTCTTGCAGGTATTGTAGAAAATTTAATCATGTTATTGAAGACTGTACTATTTTAATTGCTAGAATGCAAGAAAAGAAACAACAGATGCCTACGCAGAACATACAAATGGTTAAAGTTGAGCCGAGAGATGAAGATCCAAGTGTAAACTTAATTACACATAGTGGTGACGCCACTAGAGGAGATGAGGGCAAGAAGGCTGATGCAGAGCCATTGATTCGGAAGGCCCCTGAAAATAAGGAAGGACTCAACCTGTAGAAGGAAAATCAAACTTTTATTGAAGCTAGGAAGGATTTTTTTGTTGTAGGTGCATCCACATCCAAGTCTATGATGGAAGCAAAGATTGATGAGGAATTCAAAACTTTCCTACAAGCCTGTATTAAGTTATTGCACAATCATAAAGTAGTAGAAAATCTTCAGGCCCTGATAGAAAGTTGCACGGACAAGGAATTTCCTCGAAACGAGACTAATACCATGAGCAATATCTATAAGAACAAGAAGAGAACTGGTGGGGTTATGCGCATGACCGTGAAAATTGGAGAGTATGAGATGGATCAGGTCATCTTAGACTTAGGGTCTGATGCAAATGTTCTACCTAAATAGACTTGGCAGAATATGGGAGAACCAAAGATGGAATGGTGCACCATTCAACTATGCATGGCCAATCAACAAAAGATCATTCCACTTGGAATAGTTGCACAGGTTATGGTAGACATTGCTGGAGTAAAGGTACACGCGGATTTTGAAGTGATACAAATTGTGGATGATGTAGACCCCTACCCTGTGCTACTAGGGCTAGATTGGGCCATCGATATGGGAGGCATCATCAATTTGAAGTGCAGGAGCATGATATTTGAAAATGATGGCACTAGGGTGATAGAACCTATGGATTCAGAAAAAGGAGAATGATATACAGAACCAGTGCACAAAGGAAATTATGTCAACCATATCTACAAGTTGACTACATGGGATGAGGATTGGATCAACCCTACAACTGATGGAATGCTGAATTGGGAAAATGATAACTCATGTTTCTTAGATTTAGATGGGGAGATGGAGAACTGGTAGAATCAGTTGCATGATGTTTCTAAATTGCGCTGCCTCAAGATCACTAAAAATTTCCGATGCATCTCCTCAGAGGTAAAATAATTACCCTATTTTGATGGTTCTGATAGTGTTGTATTATTTTTTAAAATGTTGGAAAAGCTTGTCCCGGAAGAACGGAGGTTATGGGCACTTGATCTGCCCATGTGCGCAACCCTAGTGTGCTGGTGGGCTACACATAAAGGGAGCTTTAAAGACTGGGAGGAATGCAGAAAAATGCTGAAGTTACACTTTGAGCCACCTGCTACCCCACCAACTGAGCTTTTCTACGGTCAAGGTGACCCGTGCAAACATTTGAACATGTGGATGGAAGTTTGGAACGAGAAGACCTGGAACGAATGGGTTCATATGTTTTTCTATTCATTGGTGATGATACCTAATACATGGTATTTGGAAACATAGTTGCATCGAGGGACTCGCCATTGGATTAAAATGACTCACAATTTTCTATTAGCTTTTGGCTTGGTCGGGGGATCGGAGGGATTGGACAAAGCCCTACAGGATATAGAAGCGCTTGTCTTTTATGACTCCTAGATAGAATGTGTTGTGCCAACATGGGAAGCGTGAATGCAAGATATTATCAACTGCAAGAACCTATCAATAGAAGAAAATGAGGAGGACCCAAGAAATATCAACATCCTTGAGTCCGAAGGGGAGCACGCAGTTGTAGGGCCCTTATTGGGAATGGTGGATGTAACTAAGCCCCTAAGGTTGAAGGAAGTCAACATTGGGACAGAAGAAGAACCCAGGTTGGAATAAATCAGAGATTATTGGGTTGATGACACAGTGGGGAATGTCACGGAGCTACTGACAGAGTATCAGGACCTGTTTCCCACAAATTTCTTTGACCTCAAAGGATTTGTAGGAGATTTTGGCGTTATGAAAATCACGCTGAAACTAGATGCGCACCCTCTCAAGTAGTGACCATATGAGTTAAATCCCAAGTATAAGTAGAAATTGAAAGAGGAATTAGATAATATGCTTGCTGCAGGAATCATTGAGCTTGTAGAGAAGTCTGATTGGGTGAGCCCAATGGTTGTTCAAGAAAAGGAGAGATAAGGATTTGTGTAGATTTGCGCAAGTTGAACGATGCATGTGTGCATGACCCCTTCCCTACTCCATTTTCAGATGTGATAACTGATAATGTGGGAGGACAAGAGGCTTATTCTTTTATGATGTATTTTCAGGGTATCATCAGATCATAATTGCTCCAAAAGACTAAAGCTAGACCACCTTTTCAAGAGAATGGGGGTATTTCCAATAAAAAGTCATTCCTTTTTGATTGACGAATGCACCTGCTATCTTTTCACATGTAGTAGTAGCTTTGTTCAAATAATTCATGCAAAAGTTCTTGGAGGTGTATTTTGATGGCTGGACTGTGTTTGGACTAGTAAAGAAGCATGTGTCTAACCTATGCATGATTCTTGACACTTTTAGGAAGCATCATATTTCTCTTAACTTGAAGAAATGTATATTTTGTGTTCCTTTCAGAATCTTGTTGGGCCATATTGTGTGTTAGAAAGGGTTGATGGTAGATCCATCCAATATTGAAATTATCATCAACCTAGAAGTCCCCACTAATGAAAAAAATCTGCGCTCCATTCTGGGACACACCGGATATTACAAAAAATTCATTCAGGGCTATGCTATGATCACTGCGCCTATGGAGAAATTATTGAAGAAGGATATGTCATTTTTATAAGATGAGGAATGTCAAAAGAGATTTGAGTTGCTAAAGGAAAAAATGGTTACTACACCCATTCTAATATTCCCAGACTGGTCCAAGGTCTTCCATGTACATGTGGACGCATCTGTTATAGCACCTGGAGTTGTTTTAGCATAGCCAGGAGAAGGAAAAATTTCTCACCCTGTTGCTTTTGCCACTAGGACACTCTCTAGTGCAAAGCACAACTACTCAAGCATAGAAAAGGAAGGATTGGCCATGGTCTATGCTCAGCAAAAATATAGGCACTATCTGCTAGGCGAGCACTTCAAGATGTTCACTGACCATTATGCTTTGAAATGCCTGGTTAATAAGCTTGTGTTGGGGGGGAATACTTGTAGATGGCTTCTGCTATTTCAGGAATATGATTTTGAAATCATTGTGAAGCCTGGTCAATTGAATGTTGGACTTGATCATATGTCACGCATAAAAAATGAGGAGGAACCAACCATTATGGATGAGGGATTACCTAATGCGCAACTCTTGGCTATCAAGGTGGTTGATGAACACTTTGTTGATATTATTCACTTTCTGACCACTGAAAGTGCGCCTGTTGAATATTCAATCCATCAAAAGGACTTGGTTTCTCATGTAACTGATTTTACCCTGATTGTCGGTCAATTGTACAAGTTGGGAGCAAATGAAGTACTAAGAAGGTATGTTTTGGAACATGAGAGACAAGACATCTTGTTGAGGCTCATGGAGGGGTGGCAGAAAGCCACCATGCAGTGAAGGCTACTGCATAGAAGGTTTTGTGTGTTGAGTTATGGTGCCCCACACTGCACAGTGATGCACACGCATACTTTCAAGCTTGTGATGTATGCCAAAGGACATGGAAGCCATCACGCCGAGATGAAATTCCCCTGTAGCCTCAGCTGGACCTGTAGGATTTTGATAAATGGGCTATCAATTTACAGCGAGTATAATTGGAGCACTTGATTGATAGAATGTGTGGTGACCTACCAAAGGTATCCATCCCTACTTCAACAACGCCGCAGGTTAAAATTGAAAGTATGGTTGCAACGCTAAAATCCTCTCGATCAGAAATACAGACAATGAAGGTGGATTTTGAGCAACAGATCATGGCGTTGAAAGTCAAACTACAGCTAGAAACTCCCCCAGAAGTGCACGCGTAGCAGACAACCTTAGTCAAGGAAGCTTCAAAGAGTATTGCTACCACAGTTGACAAGGGAACCACCCTGCTAGAGACAGCTATGGGTCTGTGGACATCCGTGCAGAAAAATCCACTCATCATGAATATTTCGTAGGAATTATGCGCCAAGGAGCAGGCATTTGATGATCTCTAGGAGGCCCTGCCTACTTTTTTACCTACTCAGCACATGGCCAGATTGCAGACAAGCCAGATATTGTGAGATGAAGTGGAGGAACTATGAAGAAAGAAGCACATTGTGACGAAGCATATGAAGCCATGGGCCAATGAAGGAATGAAGTTATCGCAGGATATGGACGCTATCATGAAGAACTTGAACCAAACTTATCATAGCATAAATCTCGCCGAAGAAGGGATGACTTCGCAGAAATTGGTGGAAACAGTGCATAGTGTAGTTGATCAGAGCGCGGGCATCCTTGTGCCCTTCATTGCTGCCATCGAGGAGCTACAGACAAAGATGAAGTCCCCGATGCCCCTGTGACTCGGGAAGAGTCACAAGATTGTGTTGGGGGCCTGTTGGAGTGGGGTCCCTTAGGACCACAATTTTGATAAAAATATGGTATTTTTTGTAATTTTAAGTCATGCGCGCTACAAAAGTCATAGATCAAGAGGCTTTGGGGCAGGTCCAAGCCCCTCATGAGTTGTAATGGGAAAAAGGGTAGAACTAGGGGTCATAAACCACATTTTTCGGACCTTAGATGAGCGTAGGATAAAGACATAAAAGGAAGTGTAGATCGAGTCAGATAGGATAGTTTTTGGAAAAGTTTGAAGTAAGTTTTGGTATGATGTTGTAATATTTAAAGAGAATGTTTCAGGGTATAGAAGGCTCCTGTTGGCTGTGTGCGCAGAGACCTTAGTCCTGTTATGTGCAGACCTCGTTGGCTATGTGTGCGAGTATAACTAAAGTATTGTAAGGATGTTATGAAATTTGAATGAATAAAGAAATATTTTGGGGTAATTCTGAGTATCAAATGCATCCGTGTTTTTATTTATGATATGTTTCTGTATATTATTTATGTTTACTGCATCAAGTATATTATCTATGTTGGATCGGTTTCGTATATGATTTTCAGTCTTATGTGAATGTTGAATGCATAGATATGTTGCTATAATATATGAATATCAAGTTACTAAGACTATTAAGGGATTGCAAAGCCTTTATCCGTGCGCGCACATGATAGCCTGCGTAAGCTGACCTAGATCTGCCTGGTTAGGGTTTCTGGTTAGGATTCTCGTTGCAAAGGTCAGACCACTATTGTTATATATCTGAAGACACCCACATCATTTAATTCTCTCTCAGGGTGTGGAAACCTGGTTCCAACACCCCCCCATATTGCTTTGAGTAAGACTTTGACCTACGCAAGTAGGTCACTGCCGAAAGGGCTAGTAGTAAGAAAATTTTGTTGGTTAAGTTAACTTGAACCTCAGTTAGGACCCCTCAAGAAAAAAGTGTATTCTAGCCTTTCCACCAAGTTTCACGAATAGAACACATCTAATGCTACAAAAACTAACACTCTCTCTTAGCGAGGCTTGTGTTCTAGTGTTGCACACCCTGCTACAACACTCTGTCTTTGTATCATCTCTTGTCAAGTTGTTGATGTCTGGCCATAATTATCGCCAACCACTGTACAACTTTGATGTTGAATTTGTGATGATACTGATACTGTTATTCCAATTCCAACTCTGCATCTACACTGCAACTCCCACTCATTTTTTGCTGTTTCTACTGCAAAATATGCAACTCAGAAGCATCCAAAATACTAAATAAATTGTGTTCAGTATGATGCACCTGTCTCCTGAGTCCTGACTGCTACTAGCCTCTACACTTTCCTTGAATAATTTGTGTTGCTACTAACTCTGTAATGTGCCACTCTGCATTATTTCCAACTCTGCACTATGCTCTTCAACATTTGACTGCTGCTAGTCTATAACTGCCACTCTAGAATTTTGATTGCACCTCTAACACTGATCCATCATACTATTGAATATTATGGGCCCCCATTTCTAGGTAATGATCCATGAGGTAGAATTTTATATGGACCTTTCCAAAGCTCTGCAATATCTGGGATTACAACTCCATGTTGCCCCACCTCACTCCTAGAGGTATTTCTACCAACATCGCAAAGTATTCCTCGAACCTAGAGGACAACTTATTGATCTCAGTTAACGTTGTTTGTTGATCCTGCTTCTCTTGCTTTTCCTTCTTCCTTAGAGGAAACTGAGTATTGTAGTGACTAAACTCACCACACCTAAAGCACTTGACCTTTGGCCGGTCCTTATTCTTCTTCTTCTGCTCCCCTTATGCCTAACTAGGACCCTTAGATGCAAGTGCTACATTCTCCTCCTCACTATTCACGCCCTTATTTTTGTTGTCACTAATTTTTCTCTTCAATAGAGCCCACATCAACTATTCCTGCTGCAAATTATACAACATCATGTCCCACCTTGGAAAGGTATCTCTGTCCAAGATACTCTGGAGAAATACTTGCCAATACTTTGGGGCACTATTTATTTCCAATCGTACAATATCCATGGGTTGAGGTGATGACACAACAACTACCAACTGATCTAGGACTTCTTGAATCTGAGTGAGAAAGAAATATATGCTCTCGCCCTTTTGTATCCTCATGTTCCTCAACTTCTCCTGGATATACATCTTCCACTGCTCAAAATAACTCTGAAACAAATCAGACAAGGCGTCCCACATCTCCTTGGTTGTCCCTTTTTCTGCCACATGTGAGACTACATGATCTCAGACACCATCCAAAATCATCCTCTTTTCCTTGCCCATTTATTTCATGTATTCCTTGAGTTGATCAATATCTTTGGGTACTTCTACCACACTCTCTACAAAGTCTTTCAGGTCATGCTCATCCAGAAGGAAAGACATCCTAGCCTTTTAGATGACATAGTTTGAGGCTTCATCTAACCTATATTGATATTGGAGCCCTGTTGTGGCCATCTCTAAATTTGATATGGAAACTCCCTCTTCCTCTGCTCAGTTGTTGCTTCGCTACTCGTACTCGCACCTAGAATACACAGTTCTGCTAGCTTCTACTCCTACCTGCTACTGGGAAAATAAAATTTCTTAGCTATAAACCCTATGAGAGAACTCTCCCTCTTTGTGTGCAATTTCTCTTCCACTCGAAACTAAGTTTGTGGTTGCAAAACCTTCTACGTACAACCAGAAATATGCTCAGCAGAAATATGAGGTGTTGTTGCTCCATCTAACTATTGGAATCACTATCCCGGAAAGCTTGAATTTTCTTCCAACCTGCAACTGAAAATCGAACCCTTTCCACATTAATTCGCCCTGCCTATATGGGTATTGCACAGTACTTGAGAATTTCAACTTGCTGCTCCATATGAATATCAAAATTCTCTCCTCCTCTTCTGAGATCCCCAGCTGATCACTTATGCTATGATACCATGTGAAAATTTCATCTATCACAACAATTGGAAATTATTTTTCTAATTGTTAATTTATTTAACAATTTATCTTTTGTTTTCAATGACAAATATCAAATAAATCACACTATTATTTTCAAAAATAAATCACAGAAGAAAATAGTGTTGGAAACTAAGAAAATATATCACACACACAAAATTTACACAATGATTTTTGGACAAATGTCCCTGGAAAACCCCAACTTGGTAAAAATGATGCAGGAGTTAAGGGTTTTATTATTATGCAATAGTGATAAATTATTAGTACAATAATTTGGATGCCAAAATATGGCTATCCTGGAGAGAAAATTCTTGCAAAAATATCTAGAGGGAAGTTACCCACTCAAGAAAATTTTGACACTAGACTGCTTCTAAAAAGCAAGTGTTCCAACTGGGCCTACACAGGCTCTGCATCAACCTGATGTTTCCTACTGCAATTGTTGCTCGAAATGACTGATAGTATAGTCGTCATGCCTGTTGCTGACTAGGAAAATGTCTCTCCGGTACTCTGGAACCTTTGCTTGACCTATGGAACTGAAAACATCTTCCTTCCCAATAAATCAAATTACCTTCTTGAGGCTTTGTGATGCCTCTGTGCATCCTCCTGGAGAAATGTTAGCCTCTCTACAAATGCACTTCCTGGATCTGGAAAAATTCCCCCAACCTCATTTTCTCTACCCCTCACTATCTTTGTTTGCTTATTGAAGCTCGAAATCTCTGCAAACTGACTTTTGCTACTTTGGAAAATTGAATTCTCCAGGTGTCTCTATTATATTCTCCAAGTTCCCATCGACTTCTTCTTATAATCCTTTGTTGGAGAACCAACGACCAAGATTAAAACTTAATCAAGGGCTAGGATCATCTTGGAGTCAATCCATGTGAGTTTCTAGAGAATTCTCACCTTGACTTAATTAATTCTTATTAATCAACCAATTTTACTAAGTTTAGATGTAATAAGCATTAACAAATAGGTTAATAATCTAATTAAGTCATCTATAGGTGGAATTTGCATAAATGTTTTCTAGGTTAGGAATATCTAATGTGTTTTAGCCTCTCCACCAAGTTTCATGACTAGAACACATTCAATGCTACAAAAACTAACATGTTGATCCACTTGTTCCCTTGCACTTTCCTGCTTTCCTCTGCCTTCTTTTCTTTAAATCCAAATTATTCCCAAGTGCTCTAAAAATTCTCTAAGTATGTAAGAGTAAGAGAAAATGAGAGAATAAATCAGAGAGCCAAAGACTGAATTGAATAAAGTTGTGAACTGATCCTCATAAGCCTTTTATTATTGAGGCCTCTATTTTCTTCATTTTATTTCATTTTTCCTTCAATTTCCTCCTCGTACAAATTTGTGACCTTTCACTTTCATTTTCTCCTATTTTCCTTTATTTCATAAATATAATGTTAATTAATGCCACTTTTTCTTTTCCAATTTCCATAGCCATAAATGTATCACCAGTGATACCCATCACTATGTTTTTCCCTACATTCAACTTGGAATACATGTCCCATGACCTTGGTCTTATTTTATCTACATAGAAAATCAACCAGGGGTTGTTACAAACCACTCCCCCTTGGGGGAACACCGTCCTCAGTGTTCAATGACACGTATAAAAAAAAAAAACACATGATGCCAATGGAACTTTATAATATAGCTCGATGCAACATTTACATCATATCATACTGTTGAAACCATGAGCACCATACCACTTATTGGAGATTTATAACACAACTTGATGTGATATTTACATACATATGCATATATAGACATAACCAAAACAAATATCAAAACATATATCAGAATACATCCACTCAATTAGGAAATATAGAAGGATACATAGCCCACATCTAATCAACCATCTCCCATGTAGCTTCATCGGGCCCAAAGTGCTTCCATTTCTCTTTAACTTGCATGATTACTCAATTCTGAAGCATGAACATATTTCGCTGCAACATGCACTAAGATTCTGGCTAGAATTATCCTTCTAGTTCCACCTGCAATAAAGACCAGTTATCACATGATCAACAACTTTCACATATTTCTTTAGAAATGACACATGAAAAACATCATGGACTTTCATTGTTGGAGGTAGTGTAAGTCGGTAGGCTACTAGTCCAATCCTCTCAAAGATCTCTACAGGCCCGCAATACAGAGGTGCGAGCTTGGCACATGATCCAATCCTCAAGGATGTATTCTTGGGATTGTTGCGCAAGTACACATGTTGTCCAACCTGAAACTCCTTAAATACCCTATTTTTATATGCATAAATCTTCTTTCTATCCTAAATTTCCTTTATATTCTTATTAATAACATTCATTTCTTGTTCCATATCTGCCAAGATATATGGACCAATCAATACCTTGTTCATTAGATCATTACAATTGATGGGAGTAATACAAATCCACCCATAAAGTGCCTCAAATGGACTCATATTCAAGGATTCTTGATACCAATTGTTATACACAAGCTCCAACAATGGAAGATACTCTTCCCACTTCCCTTGCTCATGCATGACATACGTCCTTAACATGTCCACAAGAATAATGCTAACCCTATTTGTCTATCCATTTGTCTGCAAATGATAAGTTGTACTAAAAACTAACTTTGTCCCCAAACTTGCAAACAACTCCTTCGAAAACCTGGAAGTGAACTTGGCATCTTTGTCGGATACAATATTCTTAGGAATACCATGCAACCTCACTATCTCCCTAATTAAAATATGAGCTATGTCACTAGCTGAGTTCGTAGACTTAACTGTGATGAAATGAGCTACCTTAGTCAACCTTCCAACCACAACCATAATAGAATCATTCTACCTATATGTCCTCGAAAAACTGGGAATGAAGTCCATGGAAATGACCTCCCATTTCTACTCTGGAATAAGAATCGGTTGCAATAAACCACATGGATGCTTACACTATGCTTTTACCTATTGACAATCCAAACATCTTGCAACACACTCAACCACCTATCTCTTCAAGTTTGGCCAATGGTATAACTTCTTAATTTCTATCAATGTCTTTTGATATCCTAGGATGTCCTGAATATGACTTGACATGAAATTCCCACAAGATAAGATTCTTGAACTTGTTTTTGTCCAACACATAGATCATGTCCCTAAATCTTATGAAGCCATATTTTGTGAGATGATTATCCAGATCATGTTCACATGTATCTTGCTGTTGTAACCTCTACTTAAGCTGTTGGTACCTGATATCTTTTTGTCCCACCTGCAAGATATGCTCCTGCAAGTCTGTACGATATTAACTCATAGTTTCAATGTGATTTACCTGCACTCTTCTACTAAGAGAAACTAGAAACCCTATTCTCTTTGCCCTTATTGTACTTTATCTCAAATTCAAACTCACTGAGTATAACCAACCACCTATCTTGTAAGGCATTCAGATTAGGTTGGTCAAATAAGTACCTCATCCCACTGTGATCACTCATTAAGATGAATCTCATGCCAATAAGATAGTATCTCCACCTCTTTAATGCATGAATGATAGCTACCAGCTCAAGGTCATGCTTCACATGGTTCTTATCATGCTCATTCAATTTTCGTGACTCATAGCATACTACCTGTCCTTCCTGCATCATAATCCACCAAGTCCTCTTTTGCAAGAAGTTGTACATACCACAAACTCTTTTTCTGGATTTGCAATCTTTATAACTGCATCATTTGTAATAAATTTCTTCAACTGCTCAAAAATGGCTACACATTCGTCTATCCATTCAAATTTATTTCCTTTTCTCTGCAAAGATGTAATAAGATAGACAATCTGTGAGAAGTTTTTGATGAACCTTCTATATTACCCTGCTAATCCCATAACTATCTGACCTCATCCACATTCCTAGAAGTTTCCCACTCCATGATGACTCTGATATTTTATGAGTCCACTACTATACCTTCCTTGGAAACCTCATGCCCCAAGTAATGAAATTTTTTCTGAAAGAAATTTCACTTACAAAGTTTGGCATAAAATTGATGATCTCTTAGCAATATCAACACTTTTGTTAAGTGTTTTTCATGCTCTTCCTCATTATTATAATATTTCAATATGTCATCAATGAATAATATCAAAAACTTGTCCAGATAAGGACGCAACACACTATTCATCAAACACATGATAGTAGTTGGAGCATTATAGAGTAACCACAACAAACTCATACCACCCATACTTGGTCTAGAAAGAATTCTTTTAGTTGTATTCTTATTTTATGCATACATGATGATATCCTGATCTCAAATCAATATTTGAGAACATTGCTACGCCCTTCAACTGGTGAAATAAGTCATCAATGCACGACAAAGGGTACATGTTCTTAATCATCACTTCGTTCAACTACTTGTAATCAATACACAACCTGAGAGTATCATCCTTATTCTTCACAAACAATAATAGTGCACCCCGAAGTGACGCACTTGGCCAAATGTATCCCTTATCAATCATTTCCTTAAGCTACAACTTCAGTTCCACTAACTTTGGATTTATCATTCTGTAAGGTTCCTTCAATGTTGGTGTTTCTCCCAACATCAACTCAATAGAAAATTACACTTCCCTATGAGGCAGTAACTCTATTATATTTTCTAGAAATACATCTTGAAACTACTACAAACCAGATACCTCTTCAATACTTCCACATCCTCAACATAATTCCCTTTGTCACTAGAAATATGAATTGCATACAATACACATCCCTTCCTACTACTGCGCGTTGCTTGCATATTTGCAACCATTCTCACTGATGTAGGCTTCTTCTTACCTTGCAATATTCTCCTCTTCATCATCATCCAAGCACTCGATAGCATTATCATAGAAATCTACCTTATTACTTTGAATACAACCAATCCATACCCAACAACATATTGTATGATCCCAACGAAAATAATTTAGATGCATTGATGTAGACATACTGTTAAGCTCAAATGCACAAGATATTACCAAATAATGAACCCTTTTATTAGTACCTATAGCCAACTACACCAACCAAGAATTTGCATTCACTTCTTTATTCAATAAACACTTATCCACCAAGTTAGGACTGATATAAATGTATTTAGATCTAGGTTCAATCAAAATAGAAGCAACTTGATCATAAAGATTACTTTCCATCTCAATAATAGATATCTGATGAAAAACCTACCTATTATCCAATGCTACATAAATCTGAGGAATACTTTGTCCAACATCCCCAGCTTTTTGTGCCTCCTGAGTACTATAAATCTATGATATGCCACCCTGGTGTTGTGGACAATCTCTCCTGTGATGATCTTTGCCACAATTCCAACACTGGAAAGGATTCCTGGCCTCACCCTTGTTCTTCTCCTCAGACTAAAATCTCTTTCCTTTTTCAACTACCTTGAATTTCTTGTATGGTGTTTCATTCTCATTGTCATATGTATCTTGAGGTTTTCCTCTCTTCTTATCCCACTTTCCTTATTTCTTCTCATTACCTTTCCAATCCTGCTTAGACTCAGTCTTGAGCTTCAATTTCTCATAGTAGTGCTTCAAATTTCTGATGGATTCCTCCTGTGATCTAAGCTCGTCAAAATCAATCTTGTCTTTGAATGAAACTGACAACCCACTGATGAATCTATAAATATTTTCTTTCTTCTCCTTAATATAAGACACATATCTCAACAACTCCAAGAATTTGCTAGTATAATCCTCATCGGTCAGAGATCCCATATTCAAATCATAAAACTCCTTTTCCATGTCATCATAGTATCTTTCAAATATATAATTCTTCCTAAAAAGTTTCTCGAACTAGCTCCAAGTCAACTCCTCCTCTCGAATGCCTCTGACATTCTTTACATCTTCCCACCAAATGTTTTTTTTTCCTGCCTAAAAGTAGCTATCCTAGCCTTCATATTTTTTGAATAATAATGCAATCTAAAACATTTATTCATCCCAAGTAACCAATATTTTTCATCTTGCGACTTCTTCCTTTTTCCATTAAATTTGGGAGGCTTTGCCTTCTTGAAATCCTCCAGAAAGTACCACTTCTCACTCCTCCTATACGGATGGTAACGGTGATGACGATGATGTCTCTATGAATCAGAACTAGAATAGAACCCACAATCATTACCCCTCCTATCAAGTGTATCCAAGAATCTACCATCTCTAACTGTGTCATCCATGTCAAACCTATATCCTGATTGATACCTACTGTTGTATGCCCCATTGGCCCTTTCCTCATGTCCATTACTGATTCTAAGTGGTCCATGTCTCTGCAAATCCAATAGTCTCTGAAGGATGAGTGCACTAAAATTTTCTTACTTTTCCCGTGCTCTAATAAGTCTTTCCTGTGACTGAATGATCCTCTCATTATCCGCCTTACAACTTATGATATTTTCTTTCAAAATTTTCAATGTATCTTCTATGTCAAGGGAGTACTCATCACCATGTTGTTCATCTGATCTGTAGGGAGAATCATGTGAACTGTTGTCCACCATTTTGCTAGTCATCTTGATATTCTAGTTCCTACAAACATATATTGTGAGATAAACCAATATAAACATGATCAACATACCTCAGTGAAGTTCAGGGGAGACTATATCGTCTACAAAATAAATCTAGATTAGCACAACATATGTATATATAATGAAATCAATATGTCAATCATCTCAACATTAAAATCATCAACCTCTACATGATGACATAATTGCAACAATGACTATCACAATGAATGCATAGAAACACATAGACAACTAACACGCATGCATGACAAACACATTTTTCCCATCCACTCCAAGTGTTTGAACTCGAGAGCTCTGATACCAATATGTGGTATCATATATCATCTCAAAGAGAACATAAGCCGCTATGATACCACCCTGTAACCACCGCCTCCCAAATTCACCTGATTTCACTGGTCTACAAGGGTAAACATGAGACAAAGAGTTATTATGATATGAGCCAACCTCCTAGCTCCAGTTAAGGAAGTGAGGCCTATAACTGACTAGAGACTAACAACTCACAATATTCCTCAAAGATAAAATACACTTAGGGGCCAAAGGACCACCCCTTGTGACCAAACCCTGAGTTGGGGCTGATTTTCTCACAGTCTAACCCCCAACAACATGCATGACAAGGCATGGGTGTGGTTGAAGTCCTCCAACCACACGCACAACAATTCTTGAGAGTGGTTGTGACCCAAATTTTCCAGTCCAAAGGGTGTTGTCCCGAGATCTAAGGCAAAATTTCAAGCCAGCTTCCAGACAACTGCTCAGAATTGTCTGAGGCCTCTTAGAATCGTTATTGACATGAAAACAAAGATAAAAATTCAAACTTGAAGTGATAAATTTACCTCGACTTCGTAGAAAATAACAAACATTTCGTCAAACACATGGAAAACATGTAAGTTACAGGTCAAGAATGCATATATGATCATAAAAGTCTGAAATTCATCTAAGAATCACGAAGAAGGACATATACTCTCTCCACATAGCTACAACAACACTCATTATTCCATACATTCACAATCAATCAATAGATAAATAATTCATGACAAGAGCCATAGAAGATACATATCATATGAACAACATATAAGAAGAAAATAACCAACATATAAACCATGACAAGCCTACCATAATATCACCAACATATTTCCAAAAAATAAACATGAATAACAATAGAAGAAGAAATCTTATTAACATATGAAGATACAAACCAAGTTAGGGACTTCCATGTAAGTTTCTCTTTCATCCAATCACCCTTGCACCATATTCCAAGCATGAATGTGGGATCTCATGGAATAGAACAAGCAAAACTAAACTAGGGCTTCTAAAGGAAAAAACCACATCAACCCTCAACTAGTGATTCCACCTCACGGTTAGACATCATTAACACCAACCAGATCTGTCTCTACCCAAGTTGTCTAGGGCTCCAGGAACTAGTAAATCAACCCACAACCTTCCAGGGCTCTAGAGTGTTTGTCCAACCTGGCTGCAGGGACTAGTAACTTAACCCAACAAGGGGTCGAGAGCGTTTTTCTCAACCTAGGCTCTTAGACTAGTAGGTCAACCCAAGTTGTTCCAGGGATTCCAAAGTGTTTGTTCCAACCCACAACCATAAGTAATTTTTAGCACCAATATGAAAACCAACAAGTGGAAAAAACCACAACACTATGGCTGTTAGTGTGAATTCTAATCGCAAGCGTACGAAAAAAGCTCACTTTAGTTGTGCATAACAAATAGCCCTAACATCAAAGATGGCTGTCAATTTCCTTAGATTTTCAGTTATTGATTAGAATAAATGCTACATAAATCTAGATCTATGCAGTTAAATACATTAAACAACAAGAAATAAGCAAGAGTTTCTCCATGCATCCAATGGACAAGAAAAGAATTTTTTAAAGAATTTTTTGTATTGTGACACCTCGGAAGGGAACATAGAAATATGTTACCAGTCCCCCTCAATGGGATGGGTTCTTGAATGTCCTCAATGCTTTGGATCTAATATCTCTCGCTCTTGATGGTGCAGAAAACCCAGACAAAAATGGAACTCAAAGGGAGCTCACAAGAAAAAAGTAAAAAAATATGACAATGATGGGAGGATCAAAGTTAGACCAAAAGTATACATCAAAATGTGATCTCTAGGCAACAAAAGGTAGTGAATGAATGGAAAAAACCTTCTATTTATAACAAAATATTGAGTTAGTCTAGATATTGGTGCATAATTTAAATATTATTAACCAAATCTAGATCCAACTTTTATGGAATATTTTATTATTTTTGTTGGAGGGAAAAGGAATTTGAATTTGGTCAAATCCCTTTATTTAGAAATAATAAATAAATAAATAAATAAACGATTTATTTATTATTTTAAGAATGTGGTTAAGTAATAATTAAATAAATAATGATTAATTCAATTATTTATAAATGATTTAGTCAAATTTAACAAGGAATTTTATTTAAATAATGTAATTATTCCTAGAAAATAATAAGATAAATAATGATTTATCTAATTAATTTCCTTTTTTGGGTTAAATATGACCAGGAATATTAATTAAACAGTGGTTTAATTAATTATCCCTTGAGGAAAATCAAACAAATAAAGATTTATTTAATTATTCCTCATGGGGTTTCTTGTTTAGACGAGAAATAACTTAATAAACTATGGGTTATTAAATTATTTTTCATAGTGAAAGAAATTTTACTAAGGTAAAATTGGTCTTACATGGTGCACTTTAGTCCATCTAATAGTAACAGGTTAGATGACCAAAAATTGGTGTAACATATTTCCCCCCAATGTGCGAGCGTCAAGAGCTAATCCTATGACCAAAATACATTGTAAGAACACAATCACTAAACATCGAAGGGGAGTCAGAGAGAGAGAAATAGAAGGCGCATTGAAGCGCGAGAGGATAAGACCCTGAGGAGGCGAGACTTACAGGTGTGACAAGTCTCTTTTATGAATGAGTTCTTGTTCAACATGAGGCAGGGGAGGCATACTTATGCCCACCGAGATAAAAAGTACAAAGAATAATGATGCGTCCAACAAACATGGGACTGAACTATATAGTGCATGCTGGCATAAACATGGGCCAGATAAAAAACATGATAATGGATCCCACATACATATTGTGCCTGGGACAACAAACAAGACTTATACAATAATATATGAGTACATGAGATATAAGTACAACCAAAGAGGCCCTGTAAAACAAGAAAGGGCTCTGAAAATCTGAATGATACATGAAAACTAAAAAGGCGTTGCAAGCGGCTAAGGCTGGAACCATAAAATATTTGGAGATGCATCCAAGGTTGTAGTAGAGAGCTCATCCGGGAATGTGGGGAGCTACCTGAAGGGCCACCCCCTCATGAGGTTTGAAACATCTCACACACACCCGAGAATCACTGGTACAATCTGTTACATCACTGAACTATCGAGTATATGGATCTCAAGCATGCCATGAGGAGATGGAGCTAAGAAACAATCAATTCAAAGAGCAATAAAGGGTCCCTTTGCCTGATTCGAGGCATCGAACAAGAGTGGAATCTAGAACCAAGGTGCACTGCCCTCTAGACTTGTCTTCTGGAATGAATACGCTGATGTCAACAGAAGGAGGCCCGCCATAGGTGAGCCAATGAGGAATCCTAACTAAGGAAGGAGGGATAATAGTAGAGTGAATGATGGACTCACACCAAGGATGATGGTGGAATGGGGGGTACTGAGTAGCAGGTATACGACTTCCCTTGTTAGAGCATAAAGGGCATGAATGACCTGGCAGCTACTGACTCGACTTCAGAGGGGATAGGGGACAATATGATTGAAGGAAAAAATGTGCAACACGAGAGACGTACAAAGAAATGAAGGATGAAAGACTGTGGTGGGAGGAAAAAGGGGACTCATGACAGACTCCATGGATGCGATGATGACTCAACTTGGATGCTCTAACAAGGGCGACTTGATGATGCTGCCACATAGAATAGGCCCGGTAGGGGCCATAAAAACTTGAGTACAAGATGGCTACTCACGACAAAAATCGACACGAGCATGGACAAGTATGAAGGCAAGGTGGTGCCCCAAGTACAAGTGTTGCAAGTGAATAAATTCAATTTTGATAAGCGGTGAAGTGACCCTTCTTGGGAAAGATGTGTCCAACTAAAGTATCAAATCACTAAAAATGGAAGGATACCCATTTGAGAGTTCGGTTAGAGATTTCCAATGGTGTTGACGATTTTTCAAACTGAGCTATGGTTTGGTCATAGCTGGTGAAAGAAAAATATGGGGTTTCTCTTTTAATAAGGCATTTTCCCTCCAATTTGATTCATTTTCAAGTGTAGCTATGGTGAATGTAGGGAGAAGAAAAGGCCCTAAATCTTGCGACGATCGTAGCGACAAAATGATCGTTGGAATCAAGATCCGTTAGTTGCAGGTAAGAAGCCTAACCATCCTCTTTCAATTTAGTGGATTAAAGTTTTATATTAGGCACCCAAAGCCCAGGAACAAGTGGCGTCGCACTTTTTGAGGTCTATTCTGCGACTTGGGTAGCAGGTACTACGCAGAAAACTGCGACCTGTCCCAGGAAATGGCTTGAAAAATGCGATCTGTCAGAGAAAGGGGGTTTCAGTGTTGTTTTTGGCTGAGAGTTGGAATTTTGTGGTTATGATGTAGTATTTCCTTTCTGTATGCTGAAAAAAATGATGGTTTTGTGAAGGAATGACAGAGTTGAGGATCAACTGGAGAGAGAGAGACCTGGAGGAATTATGTTCTGGGATCTGAAGGGATCATGTAGTTCGCGCCGCATTGGCCAGGTTTGGAGTCCTCAAATTTTTTAGAAACCACTAATGAGGGAAGGAGAGCCCTTGATTTTCTAAGGATGGCCTTAATGCTTCTTTGAAGGATGGTCCTAATGAAGAATCAAGGTAAGAAAAGAATACGAGAATGAACTACTAGAGAAGGTGTATAATCATCCCTGCCCACCAAGTCAAACAGAGGGACCAAGTGGTAAATATGAAATCACACAAAGTATAATATTTTAATATAAGGTATCAAACATCTACGATATATGGCTTGCCGGAGAGGCCGGTAGGTGCAACTATCCAAGGAATGGGAGGACAATCGACCATACCTAGATTGATGGGGTCTAGGCTGAGACTTATGGTAATCATATAAGAAGATGGCCAGGGGTACCATCATGCCCCCAAGCATATGTGATGGAGGGGACTGATCTGGTATGCAGAGGTGGGAATGATGCCCCTAGCTAGAAGAGTTTATGGAGCGCCATATATGGTGTCACTATACCAAAGAGTGCCTTTGGAGATAATGAACTGGTGCTCACTGAGAAAATATAGAGGTTGGTCAAAAACAATGTCTAAGGGACTGTGTTGTTGATGTATGATGAAGGAATGATGAGGGGGATCATCCCTAAAGTGATCTGAAGTGATATGGGACTCTAGAATTGCTTCTCCTGGACTCTCAAATATGGATGCCCCCATACCCAAAAATTGGGTGTCAATGTATGTGGATCGAATGCATGGGTTTGATGTAAGGGGGGGTAGATAAAATCAAGGGTGGTAAATGCTTCCATAATGTCATCATCGCAATAAAAGATGGGGTGACTAGTGGAAGAAATACCACGTGGTGCGGCGAAGCTACCTGACTCATCATCATGAGAAATGAGTGAGGTTCACATGTGCATCGTCATGGAGGGTGACTGAAAAACAAGTACATGAAGGATCCACCAATGTTGAGCCCAGGGTGATCCCTGAAGGGAGGCCAGGCAAAACAGAAGAGGAAGCCCCGAAGGGGTCTTCCACCGTGGACCTCATAGATGATGACAGGTAGAGGATAGTGGCCGAAGACTCTGTCATCTCGACATCGAGAGGGGGAATGTCAATGGCAGTGGATGTGTCCTTTGGTTTGCCCGAAGCATAGTGCGCAAGTAAAGGAGAGGCAGACTCATGGTGGTCGGCCTCGTATTGGAAAACTACGTCCAAAGAGGTGTGATAGTCGGTAAGGCGAGGACAGAGGTGGGTATAGTGGCCATGGAGATCACACAAAGCACAGGGGTGGTTTGTGTACATAGTCTTGGGTTTCTTGGCTGCAGTCAGTAAAGTAACAGGGACTTCAGGGACCTTAGACTTAGGAAAAACAACATTAACCATGTGCTTGATATGAGGAAATTCAGGACAATTATGGGTGGCATGAATGACAACATCACACAAAGCACACCGGGGGCTGAGGAGGAGCAGGAGTTGTCTGGGCAGCCTTGTCCTTAGGTGCATTTTTGTGGGATTTCCCCCCCTCACCTGAGGCTTTCGCGACAAGAGTAGGGTCTTGTTGAGGTGGCTTAAGCACGAAAGCAAAGGGAGGGGTCATGGCAGCCAGTTGAACTGGGGTCAAAGCAGTATAGGGTTTGGGCTGACCAGGCGAGATATTGGTTGCGGGATTAATGTACCAAATTGGAATCCCCACGATCATGTTAGGAAGAGACAAGGTAACCATAGTAGGTACCGAAAATACTCCAGGAGGGGGAGCAAGAAACAGTATCTGACCAGAGGGGTAATGGCCAGGCGGGACAACTCCAAGATGGTTCAAGCTAGGGGGAACCATTCCAGGAGGGTAGATAGGATCATGGACACCAACTATGGATGAGGGGCCTTGAGGAGGGGGTCCTGAAGGCTGAGTCAAAGGAATAAGAGCAGGTTGCAGAGGGCGAGGCTGCTGGCTAGTCAAACAGGTCTATTTGAGGTCAGACCGAGATGATTGCATCATGCAAACATTCAATGAGCTAGGGTCAAAGATGAGAGGGGGGAGATTAGGGAATGAACCAAGAAAATATGAATCTTTATAGACTCTGGGTGAGACACTGGTCGGAGGTTTGACTATTTTTTTATTGGCCACCAAAGAAATAATGGACTCTAGAGAGGTCTGGGACTTTGGTTCGTAATATGTCAGTTGGTCTATAGTGACGATCTTTCCATTGTGAGGAAAGTGCATATTATGGTGAACTGTAGATGGGATAAGAGACATCGCATAAGTGTAGCTACGACCCAATATAATGTTGTAGTCTAAGGGGGCATCAATTGCTTCAACGTCAACTAAAACAATCTTGCCCGCAAGAGTAATAGGACAATTGCGAAACATGCCAAGGGGCTGAGAAGAGATGCCATCCCACTCAAAAAGGGTGATAGTGAAAGGGGCTAACTCGGGTGATTTGAATTGTTTCCAAACAGAAGAAGACATCATGCAGGTGGATGCCCCCTCATCAATGATACAATGGGAGACGTTGGCATTCCTGATCTTGACAGGTATTTGGAAGGCGACGGATGCAGGAAGGGGGGGATGCTCTGACTTTGTTGGCAATATGATGCAGAGTGTTGTCCTTGATGGCAACCCACTGGATAAAGATGATGGCAACCTACTTGATGAAAGTTGTACTTAATAGAAAATGACTTGATATACTAATTAATGATGTAAATCTGATGTGTCTACAGAGCAGCTCAGATGTAATAATGAAAGGAATTCTAGTATGTGCTAGACCAATGATGAAAAGTGTGTGTCTCAAGGCACACGCGGGTTTGTCTAGGAGAAGTAGCGTATGCACGCGGGAAAGTACGTGCCAAGTCGCGTATGCTCAAATGCGCTCTAATTATGTAAAACAAGGGGTAAATACCATGGTTTTGACCCATTGTATTAAGCGCTGGATTGTCTATGAGATCCCGTCCAGGAATACCATTGGAAGTTATGTGGTTTTGGCTCATGGTATTGATAAAGGGTAACCCTATATAAGGAGAAGAAATTCATTGTGCAAGGGTGTGCAAGATGTTTGGGTTTTAATGAATACTTCACTCTGAAGTATGTCTGAATGGAAAGGGTAACAATTTGATGATAGATCTGAATCTGTGATGCACCTATGAAGAAAATGATGAAGAAGGGAATCTAGATCTGAAATGTATTTGTATCTTCTAGATCTGTTTATGGAATGTTTAGATCTGAGATGAGGCGAACATGTTTCTGAAGTGAAGGGTAAAATCTGAGCCCAGATATCTGATCTAAAGAAGTATCTTGCCCTATAATGTACGAGGAATACTCTGCGGGGTTTGTAACGGAAGGAAGCGCGTGTATACGCGGGTAGTCTTCGGGGAGAAGCGCGTATGGGTTGTGAAATTAGATACGTAATATGTGCGATGTATACGCGGTTTTATAGCAGAAAGCGCGTATATACGCGGGACCGAGGTAAAGGAGAACGCGTATGAAAAACTAGGAGTTTGCTGAAGTATGAAGTATGGAATGTCTGTTTTGTTCTGGTGTTACGGCTATACGTATTCTCTGGTGAGTTATTACGAATTGATAAGTATCGGTTTTGATGTATGATTGAGCTTAAATGTGAGTGGGTCGATTAAGAAAGAAATACTTAGTGAAGAGTGGCACACGGGGATTGTGTTATTGAAGTTATTGGATCCAGTATGAAAATTGATGAAACGTGGTCCATGGTGGTGCTGAGGGTTGTAGCCTTCAGTCAGGGGGTTGTAGCTCCCTTCCAGGTGAGGCTGGTAAACGAGAGCAAGGGGTCGTAGCTCCCTTCCAGGAGAGGCTGGTAAACGAGCGCAAGTGGGTGCCTGCGTACTGGTATGAGTCTGCGCCAGTACATAGTTGTAAGATGTTTTCTTTATAATAAAATATTGAAGGCTGAGACAATGACATCGATGGTTTTCTCCCGACTTGGGTTTCCACCTAAAATCCTGGTGTTCATGTGTGATGCTTATGTGTGATGATTTACTCTGTTATTACTGCACATGTATGTTGCTATATAAACATCTGATGAATGAATAAATGCAAGGATCTAAGTAATGAATTAATTGCATATTAAGATCTCTGCATATACGCGAGTTTTGTGAAGGGTATCTGCGTATATACGTGAGTCTGATCAAGTAAAGTAGCGTATGGATTTTAGAGCATGAAAAAGTAAAACGATTTGAGTATGCCCTAAATACTGATTCACCACCCCCCCCCCCCTCTCAGTATTTTTCCCAACAATTGGAATCAGAGCAGGTCCTTCTGCAGAAGCTTAATCGCTTGAAGGAGATCCATCGCAATGGGAAGGAAGCAAAAGAAGAAGACTACTGAAAAGGAGATATCTCAGAAAACATGTGGAGCAGAAAATGAAGAAGATAAAATAGGTACTGATTGTTGTTCTTGTGATTCATCTTCTTGTGCATGTAATGGTGAAGATAGTGAAAGAAATGTTATGGATCTAGAAGAAGCTCTCAAGTT
Source organism: Pinus albicaulis (assembly GCA_034641835.2). Classification (NCBI taxonomy): domain Eukaryota; kingdom Viridiplantae; phylum Streptophyta; class Pinopsida; order Pinales; family Pinaceae; genus Pinus; species Pinus albicaulis. The sequence continues at coordinate 664,653,710 of CM076575.1, read as the reverse complement.
TAAAGTTGAAGAGTTACAAAGATCATCTAATAAGCAAGAATCTATCTACAAAGAGATGATCTCTCAAATGAAAGGACAGATAGATACAATGAATGGTCAGATGGAAATGTATCAAAGACGGATAGAAATACTGAATGGACAAATAGAAAAGTATCAAAGGTTTCAAGCCCATGCATCCAATCGAATTAAAAGACTAGAAGCAGAAATCAACGATCTAGATGAAGATCCGGAAAAATAAAATAAGAAGAATGAAGAACTAGAAGCTGAAAACATCTCTCTCAAAGAAGATCTGGAAAAATCAAATAAGAAGAATGAAGAACTAGAAGCTGAAAACATCTCTCTCAAAGAAGATCTGGAAAAATCAAATAAGAAGAATGAAAGACTTGAGGCTGAAGTCATCTCTCTGAAAGTAGATCTCGAAGCATCGAATAAGAAGAATGAAGAACTCTTACAAACTTTTGAAGAACAAGAAAATGGGTTGAAAGAAGAGATTCTAAATCTGAATGATCAAGTAGAAGACGGAAGAAGGAAAGAAGAAAGCATGAAGAAGCAATGCCAAAGCTTGGAGGTTGAGGTAAACATTCTCAAAGGAAAATTAGAAGAAAAGGATAAACTCTTGAGGTTTCAAGATAGTACTAAGATTCTGGACAATATTCTTAGTAATCAAAGGTCTCCTGCTATTAAACTTGGTCTTGGTTTTCATGAAACGGTCAAAGGAGAATCTAGTTTACAAGGAAGTGCTAAAAATTCAGAGGATGACAAAGCAAAACCAGAAGTGGTGAAAGAAACAAAAGGTCAACCAGCAAACATGAATACTCAAAGGAAATCATTCACTAATGTTGAATGATTTAAATGTCATAACTATGGGCATGTTGCAGCAAATTGCAGAAGCAGATCATCTCAGTCACAATCAAACAGATTCTATTCAGAAAGGTACTCTGGTTGCTTCAAGGGATATTGTTTTTCATGCAACAAGTATGGTCATAAAGTAGCTTATTGCAATAGAAGGAAGAATAGAACAACACGTTATGATCCTTATGCTTACTTCTCTGGTCACATGAGATGTTATGCTTGTAACAAGTATGGACATGTGGAAAAAGAATGCAGGATGAACACATCTGAGAAATTGGATAATTTCCATCACCCAATTAGAAAGTTCAAGAAAATTTGGAAAAGGAAGGAGGACCGGCCAGAAATGTAGGGAATACTGACCCTACAGCAGTCATGCACTTTTAAAGCTTACTTCTCTGAATGACTGCAGGAGAGATGTGAGATACATTATAGGAATTAATAATGTATCGTCATAGGAGGAGCAATGTATGATGTTTCTCATGGTTAGTTTGGTTATTTTGGTTACGTTTATTTCTAACAGAGCATCTGATGTGAAGCAGACAGGTACAGGTGGTACAACTTCAGGGGGAAATGAAGGAATGTGAATTTTTCAATGTTTCACTTTCCATACGTGGGTTCAATGAACTAAAGCCACGTATACACGTGAGTTACAGTGGAAACAATCGCCTATGCACTTATGATAAGAAAATTTGTATGTCTGCTAAAGATCAGGAGCACAGGTTCAGGGGGAGCATCAGTCTGACTATTAATGATTGTATTATTGGCACTGTATCAGTTTATTTCTCAGTTCTAAATGATGATGACATAGTACATGGTTTCTTATGATGAGAATATGGATGAGCTCTGATTGTTTTTGCTGAAGAGTATCTTTTGTTTTCACACATGGATAAGATGGAAGTCTTATGATTCAGAGATAAGAATAAATCATGCTGAGTTTGTTGCTGGTTGAGACCTCTTTTTACACATGTTACATCATGATCATGATAAATCTTGAAGATCTTGGTGATATCAGATCACATGAATGATTGCTTGACACGTATTATTTATCATAGAAGTTGTTCTGGTATGATAATTCCTCTTGGAAAGAATATGTTGATGCTGTAAAGAGTTTGAAGGCTTGGTTACTAATGTGCTTATGCTACAATCATTGGATGACGCTTGAAGACACAACTACATTGTCCTATCTATCTGCTCTCATATATTCCAGGGAAGCATTCAAATATCTCAGAAAGAAGCTGAAAACTGTCTCTGCCTCACAGAGGATCAGATATGGTTAAAATGCAGAAGTTGGAATTGGATACGCGGATTTCCTAAAACACAGTCGCATATATACGCGAGTTCATACACAGAAAACCGCGTATGTGTGGTTGCTGACAATTTTTCTAGTTCAACATTTCTTGACACAAGTTGTAGTGCTGTTTGGTATCTACGATACTGTTTGGTATTATCTTCAGTGATGCTTCAGCTCTTATATTTTTGTTTCTTTCTCTGATATTGGGTGAAGATGCCTTGATGATTTGCTGTTGAAAGTTTTCAGGATGCACAAGCTAAGGGGGAGTTTTGGTCACTTGGAAAGGATGCATTGGTTGTACAGTTTCAGGGGGAGCATTAGCCTTGCTGAGTGTAATGCATTTTTGGCAGTACGATGATTCTGAAATATGATCTCTCTCTTGAGGTCCTTTTGGTATTGGTTATAAAAGTCATATGTGTAATTTGATGAAAAGGCTATGAACTATGATGTAATTTGTAATATTAAGCCATGTAAAGGGCTTGTTCAGATTTGTAAACCCACTTGGTTGGGTAATTGAGTCAAAATGTGTAAACCCACGTGGTTGGGTACTTGGGTCACATAGGTAAATCCACTTGGTTGGATATTTGATGTAAGTATGAGTCCTTGGTGATAGGAAAGGTCATAGTGTCATGTACTTCATTGAATAATAGGTTTGAAGATTCAGCTTGAACTCGGGGGAAGCATGGTAACCCGGTGCACATCGAATCTTCGACATGAGAAGAAAAACCTTGTGTTGGTGTTGATCCGCCCTTTGCCCTTGATGTCAAAGGGGGAGAGTGACATGGTGTTTGAATAGGGGAGAATATCATTATGCTTAATGTATCTATCTTTTGTGATCAAACACCATCGTGGTTGCCATAAAGTCCAAAGGGGGAGATTGTTGGCAATATAATGCAGAGTGTTGTCCTTGATGGCAACCTACTTGATGAAAGTTGTACTTGATGGAAACTAACTTGATATACTAATTAATGATGTAAATCTGATGTGTCTATAGAGCAGCTTAGATGTAATGATGAAAGGAATTCCAGGATGTGCTAGACCAATGATGAAAAGTGTGTCTCAAGGCATATGTGGGTTTGTCTAGTAGAAGTAGCGTATGCACGCGGGAAAGTACGTGCCAAGTCGCGTATGCTCAATTGCGCTATAAAAGTGTAAAACCAAGGGTTACTACCATGGTATTGACCCATTGTATTGAGCACTGGGTTGTCTATTTGATCCCATCCAGGAATACCATTGGAAGTGGTGTGGTTTTGGCTCATGGTATTGATAAAAGGTAAACCTATATAAGGAGAAGAAAATCATTGTGCAAAGGTGTGCATGTGTCTGGGCTTTAATGAATACTTCACTCTGAAGTATGTACGAATGGAAAGGGTAACAATTTGATGATAGATCGAATCGCCAGTGCACTATGAAGAAAATGATGAAGAAGGGAATCTAGATACGAAATGTATTTGTATTTTCTAGATACATCTATGGAATTCTTAGATGCGAGATAAGGCGAACATCGCTACCGAAGTGAAGGGTAAAATACGGGGCGGAATATCTAATGCGAAGAAGTATCTTTAACTATAATGTACGAAGATATATACACACGTTTATGTGAGAGGAAGCGCATGTATACGTGGGTAGTCTTCAGAGAAAGCGTATGGGTTGTGAAATTAGATACGTAATATGTGCAGATGTATACGCGGTTTTATATGCATGAAAGCGCGTATATACGCGGGACCAGAGAAAGGAAAGCGCGTATGAAAAACTAGGGTTTGCTGAAGTATGAAGTATGGAATGTCTGTTTTGTTCTGCTGTGTTACGGCTATCTGTATTCTACAGAGCTGAGTTGTCTGAATTGATAAGTATCAGTTTTGATGTATGATTGAGCTTAAATGTGTGGAGTGGGTCCAGTCTGAAAATATGATGAAAAGTGGCCTGCAAGTTTTGTTCTAAAGGAAGCTATTGGATCCAGTGTGAAAATTAATGAAACGTGGTCCATGGTGGTGCTAAGGGTTGTATCCTTCAGTTAGGGGGTTGTAGCTCCCTTCGAGGTGAGGCTGGTAAACGAGAGCAGGGGTTCGTAGCTCCCTTCCAGGAGAGGCTGGTAAACGAGAGCAGGGGGTCATATCTCCCTTCCAGGAGAGGCTGGTAAATGAGCGCAGGTGGGTGCCTGCGTACTGGTATGAGTCTGCACCAGTACATAGTTGTAAGATGTTTTCTTTATAATAAAATATTGAAGGCTGAGAGAATGGTAGCGGTGGTTTTCTCCCGACTTGGGCTTCCAGCTAAAATCCTGGTGTTCATGTGTGATGCTTATGTGTGATGATTTACTCTGTTATTACTACACATGTCTATTGCTACATAAACATATGATGAATGAATAAATGCAAGGATCTAAGTAATGAATTAATTGCATATTAAGATCTTTGCATATACGCAAGTTTTGTGAAGGGTATCCGCGTATATACGCGAGTTTGACCAAGTAAAGTAGCGTATGGGTTTTAGAGCATGAAAAAGTAAAAATATTTGAGTATGCCCTAAATAATGATTCACCCCCCCCCCCCTCTCAGTATTTTTCCCAACAGAATTTTCAACATCGAAGACAATCAAATGATCATCGAAAGGATCCACAATGCCCATAGTAGTTAGTAGAGATTTTCGTGGAGTCACCAGTTGTTAGTGTGAATTTTGATCGCAAGCATACGAAAAAAACTCACTTTAGCTGTGTATAAAAAAGAGCCTTAACATCAAATATGGTTGTCAATTTCCTTATATCTGTAGTTAGTGATCTAAATAAATGTTGTATAAATCTAGATTTATGCAGTTAAAGACATTAAACAATAAATAATAAGCAAGAGTTTCTCCATGCATCCAATGAACAAGAAAATAATTTTTAAAGTATTTTTTGTATTATGACACTTGGGAAGGGAACATAGAAAGATGTTTCCAGTCCCCCTCAATTGGATGGATTATTTTATGTCCTTATCACTTCAGATCTAAGATCTCTCTCTCTCTCTTGATGGTGCAGAAAACCCAGACAAAAATGGAACTCAAAGGGAGTTCACAAGAAAAAAGTAGAAAAATATGACAATGATGGGAGGATCAAAGTCAGACCAAAAGTATAGATCAAGAGTGATCTCTAGGCAACAAAAGGTAGTGAATGAATGGAAAAACCCTTCTATTTATAACAAAATATTGAGTTAGTCTAGATATTGGTGCATAATTAAAATATTATTAACCAAATCTAGATCCAACTTTTATGGAATATTTTATTATTTTTGTTGGAGGGAAAAGGAATTTGAATTTGGTCAAATCCATTTATTTAGAAATAATAAATAAATAAATGATTTATTTATTATTTTAAGAATGTGGTTAAGAAATAATTAAATAAATAGTGATTTATTCAATTATTTGTAAATTATTTCGTCAAATTTAACAAGGAATATTATTTAAATAATGTTTTAAATAATTATTCCTAGAAAATAATAAGATAAATGATGATTTATCTAATTAATTTTCCTATTTTGGGTTAAATATGACCAGAAATATTAATTAAACAATGGTTTAATTAATTATTCCTTGAGGAAAATCAAACAAATAAGGATTTATTTAATTATTTCTCATGGGGTTTCCTGTTTAGACCATAAATAACTTAATAAACTATGGGTTATTAAATTATTTTTCATAGTGAAAGAAATTTTACTAAGGTAAAATTCGTCTTACATGGCATACTTTAGTCCATCTAATAGTAATAGCTTAAATCAACAAAAATTGGTGTCACAATGGCTATCTAGGAAATGGAAAGGTAAGGCTAAATCCACTATCAATCTAGGCAAATCTTCATGCATATGAAAACACATAACCAAAAAACCACATGCATCTACCATGCATGCATAAATCAACAAGGAAATCACACATGAAACCTATTACCTACAAAGAAATCCAGTTGTATTTATTGATCCACTTATTCCCTTGCACTTTCTCACGTTCCTTTTCCTTATTTTCTCCAAATCCAAGGTATTCCCAAGTTCTCCAAGAATTATCAAAGTGTGCAAGAGAAAGAGAGAATGAGAATGACTGAGAGAGCCAAAAAACGAACTAACAAAACCTCAACTGATTAAAGTTGTGAATTGATCCTCATAAGACTTTTTATTATTGATGCCTCTATTTTATTCATTTTCCTTCATTGTTCCTTGATTTTCCTCCTCATGAAAATTTGCGACCTTTCACCTTCCTTTACTCCTATTTTACTTTATTTCGTAAATAAAACGTCAATTAATTGATCCAGGTGGATATTGGTGGCCACTCGCCTATTCCACTTGGGACCCCACCATTTTTTCTTTCAGTTTTTCAGTTTCGTTAATTGTACCTTAGTTTACTATTTTTTGCAGTTTTTTGATTCTTGAACTTCCAGAGCCATTTTGAGGCCATAAACGACATTTTTTTGGGAAAACCAGGAGCAAAATGGATTTTTGACTAATGTTGCTTACTCAAAATTTGTAGCCCTCAGATATATATTTCTAACGAGGTATTGTGCGCGTCAAACGGAGATTGTATGCCAAAGTTACATCCCTGGGAACTTGATGTACCAATTTACCCAAACGAGGCACATAGTTTTAGCGCTTCATCTCCTAGGGTTAGGTTTTTGGGTGTTTAGGGTTTTCCATTGTTTCTCAATAACATATATGCCCTCGTGCCTCATTGTAACACATTTCAGAGGCCTGCAACCACCACATCTCTTCTCAGAGATAAGCTACTAGTGCCCTAACTAGTTTATTTTCATTCTGTCTATAAACAAATTTCAGTTCTTTGATATTAATTAAATGAAGTGTTATTTTTGTTGCATATTTGTATTTGTGGTTATATATGTATTATGTTGCGTTCATGCATAAATTCGGATAAGTGGTATTAGAGTGGTCTTCTCTTTCTCTATCCTTCTTTGCATGTCCCCAATGAGGTCAGAGTATAAGGAGTTAGGGCTCAATCTGGATGAACCTTTGCAAGATCAGACTTGGAACCCCAACGGCCACCCATCGGGATGAAAATAAAGATGAGGGAGTAGGAGATCCTATCAAAATATTTCTCAAGGAGGCCCTTGAAAAACAAAGGAACGTGATAATGGATAACTTTGCCTAGATCCTTCAATGACTATCCACCAACAATGCATCTACATCTGGCATCCACTCTCTAGGCACAATTCCTTTTAAGGTACAAGTAAACTTTGAAATTCTCATATTTGAGGGCCAAATAGATACAGACGTCGTAGATAGATGGTTGAATCTATTAGAATGATATTTCATTATTCATGACTTCTCCAATCAGGAAAAAATAATTTTTCACTCCTCAAAGCTGCCCTGATGTCAAGGATTAGTGGGAAACCTATTGTGAGAAAAAGGACGAGAGGTAAAACTACCTGTTCTTGACCATACCCATTTGAAATTCTTTCTGAGATTCCATCAAGGAACAATATTATCCTGTGGGGAGCTATAAGGACAAGTAAATACAATGGACTGTGTTGCGGAAACAAAGGGGTCAAGATGTGCATGAGCTAAAAAATATGTTCCATACCATGCACACAAAGTTGGGTATCAATGATTCAGAGAAACATTTGGTGTTGTGATCTTGAGTTGTCTGCCTGACTGCATTGCTTGGTACGACATATAGTATCTTGCAAGATTGAGCAGAAATTTAAACAAAAGAAGCAAGACTTTGGATCTGTGAATCAAAAGCAAGGGAAAGGTGTCCCCAAACCGTAGAACAAAGGACAAAGCCAAGGCATGGCAGCCCAAGACAACCTACCAAAGACACAAGCAAAGAACAACACCGTGAAGCCAAAGAAGGACACAGGAAAGTGGTGTGAGTTCCATAAGAGCTCCACTCACAACACAAGTGAGTGTCCAGCCAAACAGTCGTTGGTGGCTGAGATGAGAAACACGAATCACTAATATGCTCCAACTTTTTTCAAAACCCGATAAGGGAATGGCAAAGCATATTATCGATACGAGAGCCCAACACCACCGTTCCCCCACAAAGATCCGGGAGGGAGGAACCGGAAGATCCAGAGGAGGAGGAACGTCTCTTCCACTCCCAGATGTGGGTAAAGGGCTCCCCTGTACAGTTCATTGTCGACAATGGGAGCCAAAAGAACCTCATTTCAGCAGACGTTGTGAAGTGGTTGGGCTTGCCGACCACAGCTCACCCACATCCATACACCATCGGGTGGCTTCACCAAGGACGAGATCTCCGCGTCAGCCAGCAGTGCCGCCTTCCCTATAGCATCAAGCCCTTCACGGATGAGGTATTATGTGACGTTGCTCCTATTGATGTTTCTGATGTATTATTAGGACAAACATACTTGTGGAAGCGTCATGCTGTGTATGAGTCTCGACCTCGTGCTGTTATTATTACTTTGGGAAATAAGTTGTACAGGATACCAGAGGTACCACCTCCTACGACTATCTCTTTGGTTATTGCAAAACAATGTAGTAAGCTCATTTCCCAAACCAGGAAATTCGTTTTCCTGATGATCCGCCCCCAGGGCAAGAAGAAGACTGTGGCCACGACCTCCAGACAGGGCCCCTCTGCACGACAACAACAAATGGATAAGGTCGTGGAGGAGTACGAGGACATCTTCACCTCACCCACATGGGTTCCTCTGCACTGCCAGGTCAAGCACCCGATTGATCTGACCCCAGGTGCGCCACTACCCAATGGACTGATCTATAGACGCTCTGTCCTTGAGAACGATGAAATCAAGAGGCAGATTCAGGAGATGTTGCAGAAAGGTCACATCTGGCAGAGTTCATTGCTCTCTGGGAGCCCGATCGTTTTGGTGCAGAAGAAGGATGAGACTTGGAGACTTTGTATTGACTATCGGGTGTTGAACAAGATCACTGTACTAAATAGGTACCTGATCGCATAGATTGATGACGTTTTGGACTAACTCAAAATGGCTCTGGAAGCTTAAGAACCGAAAAACTGCTAAAAATAGTAAACTTTGCTACAATTAAGGAAACTGAAAAACTGAAACAATGGTGGGTCCCCAAGTGGAATAGGCAGTTGGCCACTAATATCCACCTAGATCATTAATCCCACTTTGCCTTTTCCAATTCCTTTGAAATTTCCATATCCATAAATTAATCACCAGTGATACTCATCACCATGTTTTTCCCAACATTCATCTTGGAATATGTGTCCCATGACCTTGGTATTATTTTATTTACATATAAATTAAACCAAGGGTTGTTACAATGATGTCTCATTTATGCATGTGTAGAACAATGAATCCTTGGTTTATTTTTTAGATATATTTTCATATTCAATTTGTATGTTTTGGTTCTCTTTCTTTTTTGAGATGTTTTTTAGGTTTCGTTTATAGCATTTAGATTTGGAGCTAAAGATTTCAAGTAGGGAGAAGAAGAGAGTCTACATTGGTTTTTAAGTAAGTATTTCTTCTATATTACAAATTTCTCTAAGGAAAGCAAAGCAATTTTGTCTTGGTTGTTTCTAGATCATACCACTAGGTCTAGGGAGTTTTCTTCTATCCACAAAAGGAAATCATCCATAAAACAACTTGGGGACTCCACTAGGGAATGATATGTTTTTAGTGGTTTCCTTTGTCTATTATTTTAGGACCTCTGAAAACAACTCATTTTTACTTGTTCAGACAATTTTCAGATCTAGGAAAGTATAATTTTGAGCTTGGTTAGGTTTAGTTTTGCGTGTTTTAAGAAAATTTGGCCCATCACACTCTCTATTTTGAGAAAAAGCATCCCAGCACACTTGTATCTCTCCTTCAGTGTGATGAATAGAATTGGTTGATATATATCACCTATGATGACCCCTGTAAGTGAAAAAAAAAATCATTTCCTTGCCTTGCTTTGAATTCTATTTTTACTGCAGATCTTCCTGAGTCTCTTATCTATTCAAGGTCTCCGCAAAGCCACAATTTGTTTATAATTGAGTTTGATTGCCTTTTGATAAGAGTTTTCTTCATTCTTGTTTCTTCTTGTCAATTAGGGTTTCTGATCATTTGGCTTGATTATTGATTTGCTAAAAGACTTTCATGTTACAATTCTAAACTGTGTGAATGTTTAATATTCAATTATCTAGTCATATTTAATTATTGCATTGAAAATTGAAAAAAAAAAAAATTAATGCATTAGGGCTTTGAATTTTTACATTGGAATAGTGAAAGGTGAATATCTTGTTTGGAAGTTCTTGTTTGTTGCATCATTGTATGAAAAAGATTCCCTTCATTAGATAGACCTTCATTGAAGGAAAAAAGTTCATTTTCTCTGGTTAGTTTCATTCTAGGAGTTCAGGTGAATTCGCTTCGAGCCTTAAAACTGAAGCCTTAATCAAGATCAACATTAAAATTTATCAATTAACCCGAGGATAATTTGAAAAATTAAAGACATATTTAGTGGTTTAGGCTAGAAGACGTGTTTCATCGTCTCTAAATGTAGGAGTTGTCATTAATTGTCAATGTTACATCCCGAGGATGGATTGTTTTCCATGTACATCAGAGTATATCAGAACTAGTACATGTAATTTTGTCACATATAATCAAATGGACTAAAACCCAAATCAATCAACATCCTTTAACACTTTGCATTCATACCTTGCAAATCCTAGAGCACTCTCTCTAAAAAAAGTACAAGAATTCTAGGTTAAACAACTTAAAAACCTAATTTTTGGCCCCATCACTCTTTCCCTTTATGAAACCTGCATTTTTGGATGTTGTACACAAAGAATTTTCACTGACCAGTGCATTTTTCCTTCATAGTAAGTGTGAAGGCTATTGAATTCTGATAAAAATAAAAATAAATTCGAATCTTCTCTTTCTAGAAGCTTCCTGGGTGGTTTTAACTATTTACTGCTAGATCAAGATCTCGAACTCCTATACTTGAGGTCTTATCTCTTATCCATAGAACCTAACATCCCTATAATTTGGATCTAATTCCTATATTGATAAATCCTAAACCACCCGATTTACCTTATAAATTCATTGTCTCCCATAGAGTTTGGGTTGGATTTTGGAGACTCTTAGTTATGCCCTCATGTTGCTGCTTTGTGCCTAAGGATCCATTATCCATCCATGCACTTGAGTTGTGATTGAATAATTTATTTGTGGCAAAGGAAGGACAAGATAGTTGGGAGACATATACAAGTTCAAGATCTACAAGGGTTGTATCTTGTCCTACATTCATTAATACAAAAAGTGCTTCGTTTTCTTATACTTATGTCTCATTTAATGCATATGTAGGACAATGCCTTCTTAACTCATTGTTTAGACATGTTAGTATATGCTATAGGTATATTTTGGTTCTCTTTATTGTTTTAGTTGTTTTTCAGGTTCCAATTTTAGCATTTGGAGTTGGAATTGGAGCATACAATCAAGGAGAAGAGGAGAGCTTGCATTGGATTATAGGTAAGCCTTTCTTCCATATTCTAAACTTCTCTAAGGAAAGCATAGTATTTTTGTCTTTTTTGGTTCTAGATCAGCCAATATATCTAGGGAGTTTTCTTCTGTCTGCAGAAGGAATTATGCATCAAAGAAATTGGTGACCATACTAGGGAACGAGAGGTTCCTTTAGTGGTTTTCTTTGCCTAGTATTTTTACACCTTTGAAAGCCACATTATTTGACTTGTTGATACAATTATCAGTCTTGGGAAAGTATAATTCTGAGCTTGGTAGGTTTATTTTTCTCCTTTTGAGCTAAATCATGCCCAACGCACTTTTTGTTCTGAAACAGAGTGGCCCAACAGGCTTGTCTCTCTCTGTAAGTGCAATGAATCACACTGGTTTTCATATATAGCATTCGATGGTTCCTATAGGATGAAAAAATTGCATTTTAATGCCTTGATCTGACTTCTTTTTTTATCTAATGTGTTTTCTGCGGTCTTTGAACTGGCCTATGTCTTTGTAAAGCCATCAATGTGTTTAAATTTAAGTGTGAATGTCTTTTGATGAGAGTTTTCTTGTTTTTGGTTTGTTCTTGTCAATTAGGGTTTTTGATCACTTGGCTTGATGGTTGGTTCTGTTAGCAATGGTATTTGAATCCCACCCATCCCGCATTATTTTAATCTTCTTTCACCTCATCTCCATCATTATCTTTGACCTCGCTTCGTTTTCTTAACCATTTCTCCCAAGGGCGCCCAAGTCATCATTGTTCACAAGCACTAAACCCTAATTCCCTCTCCCACTGAGCTAGGATTTGCTATGGAAATGAGACATTTGAGTAGAGGAGGATTAATATAGGCCATATCAATAAGTATGAGGCCATTCCAACACATAATATCATGTCTCCATCATTTTTTAAGAAATCATTCCAAGGGTCAAGTCATTTTCCACTTATAGGGCCAATTTTACTTCAAACTATGTTTTTGACCAAAAAATGATGAAATTGACAAAAGTGAGACAGGTTTTTGTCCATCATATACCATGGAAGAAAAACCTCCTTCAATTTTTACACAAGTGTCATTTTTTTTGGAGACATTTCAAAAATACAGGTGCCATAGGAGAGTTGCTACACTTTTGGAGTGACCTTGGTAAAATCAATTTTTCTCCTAGATGGAGTGTCCAAATCACTTTATTGATAATTAAAATGACAACTATACTAGGATATATTTCCAATGAGATATCATGATATCAATTTGGAGTTGAGGAAGGCCTCCAAACGTTTCCTACAACAGCACTCTGCATTTCTGCACCCTCATTCTGCAAATTTTGACCAGTCTATGGAGAATCCATTTTTGATAGGGAAAATGGGCTTCATATTGCAAAATGAATGTATTTATGGAAATTAGACTTGAAGGGATTTCTAACAAGATATCTTGGAGCCAATTTGGACACATGAAAACCAGTCAAAAATAGCCTGAAAGTTGGGGTAAAATGGCGTTGCGCGTTTAACAATTGACTAATTTTTTCTGAGTTTTTCTACAAATTTTAATTTTACCTTGGGGAATCATGTCTTTACCTCATGTAATTGATGATGTAAATGTAATTATAGTTGTTTTACTATTAAATAGGTTAAATACATTAGGTAAATCAAGCAAATGAGGTGTAATGAATCAGTTCACAAAAGTTAGGGATGAGTCACTTTGACCACCCTACACTCTAGGTTTCAGTTTATACTTTAGTGGATCAGCTCCTCCTCTCATGGATTCGACCCCTAAGGTTGGGAGAGGTTGCTTGAGGCCTATATCATGTCAGTTTTTACTCATTTTCAAATTTTGGGAGTTGGAATCAGTTTGATTTTTCTAGTTGATCAAGGGAACTTGTACTTAGTTTTGGCCAAGCTAATAAAGAGGAGTTGCAGCTACATTTATGGGATACCTGTGGTATTGAATTTATTTCATTGTTTCTTCTTCAGTCACATATGTTTGAATGTATTTTTCATGTCACTTTCATGTCTATGTTATGATATTTTACAAGTTTGAAATTCAGAATGCATGCTTTCACATGCTATATTTTGGGTAACTAATCATATTTTGTCCATTATCTTCTGTCTCAGAGAAATACATCTCTTATGCTTCCCTCATCCTCCTTACATTTTCTAAACCATCCCATAACCATTATCTTCAAGTGACTGACATAATACCTACCTTGCCCCATTCATCCCTACAACCCTAAATCTATTTCCCTGACCTAGATTTCCTTGACCTAATTCCTTGATCCACTAATTTCCCCAACCAAACCAAATCAAAACAACCCCCGCACATCATACCTAGCCTAAAACCCTAATTGCTCCAGCCCTCCTAGCTGTGACCATTTTGGAGAGAGCCCTCTCCAGCTTGATAGGGCTAGCTATCAAGTCAAAATCTTGGTTTGTGGTTACCTCTGTTGGGATTCCTTCCTCGGCCTTGGGAATCTGGTGGACTGATAACATACTGGCATCGTTGTCGAGGAACAAAGAGACAAACTCTTCCCTGGGTGTATGACAAAGATTTAGATCTAATTTTTTATGGTGAACAACAGTTGGACACATATGAAGGTTGAACTATTCACCTGGCGACTCCATTGACTGAAAGATCTAGAAAATTAACACTCCATGGCGACTCCACCGCATAAATATCAGTAGCTTCAAGAATTTTCTAGATGGAAACTTTTGTTGGGAAAAATACTGAGAGGGGGGGGGGGGGGGGTGAATCAGTATTTAGGGCATACTCAAATATTTTTACTTTTCCTTACTTTCAAACCCATATGCTACTTTCCTGAAGTAAACTCGCGTATACACGTGGATATCCTTAATAAAACATGCGTATGCACAGAGATCTTATTATGCAGATATTTCTTAACTTAGATCCTTGCAACATTCATTCATCTGATGTTTAGTTAACAGTAAGCATGTGCAGTAATAACAGAATAAACCATCACACATAAGCAACACACATGAACACCAGGATTTTAGGTGCAAACCCAAGTCGGGAGAAAACCACCGCAGCTGTCGTCTCAGTCTTCAATATATATTATAAAGAAAACATCTTACAACAATGTACTGGCGCAGACTCATACTAGTATGTAGGCACCCACCTGCAGAAGGCTACAACCTTCTCTCATTTACCAGCCTCTCCTAGAAGGGAGCAATAACCCCCTGCTCTAGTTTACCAGCCTCTCCTGGAAGGGAGCTACAACTCCCTGCTCTCGTTTACCAGCCTCTCCTGGAAGGGAGCTACTACCCCTTGACTGAAGGCTTCAACCCTCAACACCACTACAGACCATGTTTCATCAATTTTCAAACTGGATCAGACAACTTCAATACAACCCTTCACTTATCAATAAACATACTTTGCCCAATACTTCAAATAGAACAGTGAGATCACTGTAACCAGAATATCAGAGATAACCCAGACTTCATAATAGATATCCAGAAACACATTCAGCCTTGAGAAACCATAAGTTTAGATGCCATACGCACTTTTACTTAATCAGACCTGCGTACATACGCGCTTTTTATGAGACGAACCCGCGTATACATCTGTGCATTTTTAAGAAAGCCCTAACTGCGCATACACTCCTTTCTTTAATCGGATCCGCGTATACATGCACTTTTCATGAGACAAACCTGCATATAGATCTATAAAAGATAAACTTTGCAGAACATACCAGATCTATGAACTTACCCAGATTTCTTCAATTTCTTCATCAAATTTGCGCCGGGTCTTCAATAATTCTTTTTAGATCTTCCTAGAGATTCATCATTTTTGAATTTAGTGATCTTGAACCTTCATCATATTCACAGGTGCATCATAGATTCAGATCTATCAATCAACTGTTACCCTTTACATTCAGATATACTTCAAAGAGAAGTATTCATTCAAACCCAGACATCTTGCACTGCCTTTGCACAATGATTTTCTTCTCCTTATATAGATTTAGCCTTTGACAATACCATGAGCCAAAACCACACAACTTCCGATGGTATTCCTGGACGGGATCACATAGACAATCCAGCGCTCAATACAATGGGTCAATACCATGGTAGTAACCCCTGGTTTTATTCTTTTAGAGCACAATTGGGCATACGCGACTTGGCACGTACTTTTCCGCATGCATACGCTACTTCTCCTAAAAAAACCCGCGTATGCGTTGTGTCACACACTTTTCATCATTGTTCTGGCCCTTACTGATATTTCTTTCTCTGGTACTTCTGAGCTACTTGTAGAACATCAGATTTACATCATTAATAAACTCATCAAGCATCAAGAACAACTTCATTAGGTAGGTTGCCATCATCTTCATCAAGTGGGTTGCCATCAAGGACAACACTCTGCATCATATTGCCAACAATCTCCCCCTTTGGACTTGATGGCAACCACGATGGTGTTTGATTACCACAATAGATAGATACATTAAGCATAATGATATTCTCCCCTATTCAAACACCATGTCACTCTCCCCCTTTGACATCAAGGGCAAAGGGTGGATCAAAACCAATACAAGGTTTTCCTCCTCATGTAGAAAGAAGAGCATTGTAGATCTGATGTGCATTGAAGTTACCATGCTCCCCCTGAGTTCATGCTGAATGTTCAAACATATTTTTCAATGAAGTACATGACTCTATGACCTTCCTATCACCAAGGACTCATACTTACATCAAAGATCCAACCAAGTGGATTTACATATGAGACTCAAATACCCAACCAAGAGGGTTTACATATTTTGACTCAAGTACCCAACCAAGTGGGTTTACACATTTTGACTCAAGTACCCAACCAAGTGGGTTTACACATTTGATCAAGTCCTTACATGACTGAATATTACAATTTTACATCATAGGTCTCAACATGACCTTTTCATCAAATTACAAATATGAATTTTTATAACCAATACCAAGAAGACCTCAAGAGAGAGATCATAATTCAGAACCATCATAAGGCCAACAATGCATTATTCTCAGCAAGGCTAATGCTCCCCCTGAATTTGTGCATCCAAGCATCCTTTCCATATGACCAAAGCTCCTCCTTCGATTGTGCAACCTGAACACTTTCAACAGCAAGTCATCAAGGCATCTTCACCCAATATCAGAGAATGAAACAGAAATATAAGACCTGGAACACCACCAAAGACTTCGAACAACATTAGAGATACCAAATAGCACCACAGCTTGTGCTGAGAAATGCTGACCCGGAAACCCGCGTATCCAATTTAATCTTTTGAATTTAATCAGATCTGATCTTCTGAGTGGCAGAGACTACTCCTAGCTTCTGTCTGAGATATTCGAACACTTCCCTGGGCAAAGGTTTGGTAAAAATATCAGCAACTTGTTCTTTGGAGGGAACATACTCCAACTTCACTTTTTGTTCAAGCACTTGTTCACGTATGAAGTGATACTTGATGGGAATGTGTTTGGTCTTCGAATGCATAACAGGATTTTTTGAGATACTGATGGCACTTGTATTATCACACATAATGGAGATAGGAGGTGTACATTTGATTTGAAAATCTTGCAAGGTTTGCATCATCCAAAGGAGTTGAGTGCAACAAGACGCGGCAGCCACATATTCTGCTTCTGTTGTAGATAAGGCAATAGAATTTTGCTTCTTGCTAAACCAAGATACTAACCAGGGCCCCATACAGAAAGAACCACCACTAGTGATTTTCCGATCATCAACATTTCCAGCCCAATCTGCATCAGTGTAAGCATGAAGAGTGAGATCAGCATTCTTTGGATACCATAGTCCAAAGTCTTGAGTTCCTTGTAGATATTTGAATATTCTTTTGACTGCCTGAAGATGAGACTCTTTTGGATTAGCTTGGAATCGTCCAACAATACCAACTGCATGCATAATGTCTAGTCTAGTCCCAGTGAGATAAAGTAGACTTCCTATCATAGATCTGTATTCTGGTTGATTCACCGTGGGAGAATCATCATGAGAACTGAGATTACATCCGGTTATCATTGGTGTACTTACAGGTTTGCACTCTTCCATGCCATACTTCTTCAGAATTTGCTTAAGATATTTTTCTTGTGATAATAATATGCCATCTGTAGTTTGATGCACTTGCAAGCCAAGAAAGAATGTTAGTTCCCCAAGTAAAGACATTTCAAATTCTTGCTGCATAACAGAAGCAAATTTCTGACTCATATACTCTTCATTACTTCCAAAGATGATATCATCAACATATACAACCACAATCAAAAGTTTATCATTTTCAGTTTTTGTGTATAAGTTGCTATCAGCAGACCCCTTTGAAAATCCTTGTTGATGAAGATATTTGTCAAGACGATAATACCATGCCCTTGGAGCTTGTTTGAGACCATATAAAGCCTTTTTAAGTTTACAAACAAGTTTTTCATCATTTCCCAAAATGAATCCTTCTGGTTGTTCTATATAAACCTCTTCTTCTAGGTCACCATTGAGGAAAGCAGATTTAACATCCATTTGATACACTTTTATTTGTTGGAAGCTTGAAAAAGCAAGAAACATTCTTATGGCTTCAAGTCTAGCAACTGGAGCAAAAGTTTCTTCAAAGTCTATACCTTCTTGTTGAGTATACCCCTTGCAAACAAGTCTAGCTTTATTTCTTATGACATCCCCATTCTCATTTAACTTATTTTTGAATATCCATTTAGTACCAATGACATTTTTGTCATGAGGTCTTGGTACTAATTCCCAAGTGTGTTTCTTTTCAATTTGATCAAGCTCTTCATTCATGGCTTGAATCCAACATTCATCTTTGCTTGCTTGATTGACATTGTGTGGTTCAATAGTGGATAGAAATGCCAGATAGCTAGAATATCCCACAAGAGTCCTTCTTGTTTGTACACCTGCTTCCTTATCTCCCAAAATTTGAGATTCTGGATGATTCTTTTGAACATATCTGGATGGAGCTTTTTCAGATAAATTATCTTCATGTTCTTCATTGGGTTCACTGTCTGTATCATTGTTGTTTGATGTAGAAGGACATATGCCACCGTCATCTTCATTTGTTGTTTGTTTTTCTTCTTTTGGGGCTGTAGGAGACTCATCAATAACAACATCAATACATTCAACAATCTTCCTAAGTCTTTTATTGTAACATTTATATGCCCTACTCCTAGAGAAGTAACCAAGAAGTATTCCTTCATCTGCTCTAGGTTCAAATTCTCCAAGTTTTTCATCATTATTTTTGATAGAGCATCTGCTTCTAAAAACTCTGAAGTGCTTCACAGTGGGAGGATTACCATACTAGAGTTCATATGGAGTTTTATCACTATTTACTCGAACATGTGCCTTGTTAAGAATATTTACCGCTGTATGTGCTTCTTCTCCCCAAAATGTGTCAGGTGTTCCGGAATCATCAAGCATAGCCCTGGCCATTTGTTGAACTGTTATATTCATTCTTTCTACTACACCATTTTGTTGCGGAGTGCCTGCTACAGAAAACTGTCTTTTTATGCCATGTTGTTCACAAAAATCAAGGAATTCATTTGAAGTATATTCTCCTCCTCGATCAGATCTAAGACACTTGATTTTCAGATCTAATTCATTTTCAACCCGTGCTTTGAAGGACTGAAATTTCTCAAATGCTTCATCCTTGTGTTTAAGCAACCCAATCCAACACATTCTAGAGAAATCATCAATAAATAAGATATAGTATTGTTCACCACGAGGTGACTTTTTCTTCACAGGTCCACATATGTCAGTATGAATGAGTTCAAGAGGCCTACTTGATGATCCTTCCTTGGCATTAAACTGCACTCTGGTCTGCTTACCGAATTGGAAAGATTTGCATATGATAATTTCAGGTAGAGTAATATTGGGAAGACCACGAACAGCATTAAGTCTGCTTGACTTGTTGATTTGAGAGAATCTTAGATGCCCCAACCTTCTATGCCATAGCCAGTTTTCTGAATATTTTCTCAAGTAACATTGTTCTTTGCAGTTCTTAAATACATACAAGTTGCTTGGAGTCCTTTTTCCTTTTATAATTTTTTTAACTGTATCAAGATCACGAACCTCACATTCTTTTGAACTAAATACAACTTCAGTTCCTTGATCACACATTTGACTTACACTTAACAGGTTATGCCTTAATCCATCGACATACATGACATCATTAACCTTCACCTTTTCTTTTAGAAACACAGACCCTTTTCCTTTAATTACCGCAGGAGTATCATTTCCAAATGTAACTTTCTTTTCCTTTTCTAGAGCACTATAAGTACCAAGTTTGTTTTTGTCACCTGTCATGTGTCTTGAGCATCCACTATCAATGTACCATTGATTTTCTTCTCCTTCTGCAAATAACGCTATGCCACAATTTTCAACCTGGAATTCCTTCTTTTTCCATACCTTGGAACTTGAAGAAAAATGCTCTTTTGGCTGAACTTTTCTCCTGCATTCAGATTATTCATGCCCAAAGTTATTGCAATAAGCACATTCAACTTCACTTAGAAGAGGAGAAAAGTTGTTATTGGTATTCTTCTTTGTGTCAATATCAATCCTTTTCTTTCTTGCTTCTCTAGTCATGATGGTTTTATATGCAACACATTGAACAACTTTATGACCAAAATTGTGACATGAGAAACATTGTCCATTGAAGAAGAAATTTCTGCGATCATGAAATCTTCTACTTGTATTTACCTGTTGACTGGTGTTTCTTTGAGAGACACTCCTGTTAGTGTTCTTTGAATTGAGATGATCACACTTTACCTGCAATGATTCTTTATTCCCTTGCTGAGTGGCAGAATTTTGTAAACCAACTGTAGCTGCTTTTAGATAATTTGGTGCTGAAGCCTGAGAAGATTCATCGGTATATCCAAGACCTGTCTTTATAAGAGGAGAACGTTGTACCTTGATAATCTCATCTAAGGTTTCAGATCCTTTAGCAAATCTAAGATTTAGAGTCTTAACTTTCTCAGAGTCTTTTCTTAGACTTACCACTTCACATTCTAATTCCTCAATGTGTTTCTTTGCTTCTTCAAACTGCTTTTCCATAGTCTCTATGGTTATTTTCTTTTCTTCTAAGAGAATTTTACATTCTTCTAGGCGTATTTTGAGTTGATTGTTTTCTTCAAGAAAATCATTGTCCTCTAGAGCATCCCAAAAAGTATCCTTTTCTTCTTTAGATTCAAATGCCATGAGAAGTCTAAGATCCTGTTCACATTCTTCCTCACTGTCAGATAACCCATCACTGTCTTCATGAGTATAGTAACTTTTTCTAGTGTTAAACCGATTCTTATTCTTTCTTGCTACTTCCTTCCCTTTTGTAGGTGTTTCTTTATGAGGACACTTAGCAGCACAATGACCAACTCTTCCACACTCAAAACATTTGAAAGGAAGCTTACCTCTGAACCATCTTGTGCCAAGTTGGATTTTCTTTACAAAATTTACCTCATCTTCTTCTGAGATATATCCTGATCCTTCTGCTTCTTGTACTTATTTCCCTTTTGTAGAAGCTCTAAAGATAGCCTCTTTGACTTCAGATGGTCCTCCTCTTCTCATTTCATATGCAGTTAGTATGCCATGAAGTTTTACCACAGTAAGATTTTGAAGATCCTGTTTTTCTTCAAGAGCAGAAACCTTTGACTCAAATTTTGCTGTTAGAGATCTTAAAATTTTCTCAATCAAAGTAGATTCGGATATTGTTTCTCCTAGATTTCTCATGGGATTTACAACATCATCAAGACGTAAAAAGAAACTGGCAATATTCTCATCACTATGCATTCTTAAGTTTTCATATTCAATTCTGAGAGTTTGAAGTTTTGCACTTTTTACCTTTGCATCACCTTCATAACTTAGAATGATTTTGTCCCATATCTCCTTTGTTGTATTCAGCTGCATAACTTTGACAAATTCAGATTCAGTTAGACTTCCTGTTAGAGCATTGACTGCATTTGCATTTATTTCATAATTCTTCTTTTCAGTCGGATCTGTTGGTATTGCAGCAGGATATTGATATCCTTGTTCAACAATGGCCCATACATCTGCTCCCATAGACTGAAGATAGGATCTCATCCTTATTTTCCAGAAGATTGAATTGCTTCCATTAAAGAGTGGAGGCTTGATTGATGTTGTTCCATCTTGATTGTTCATCTTGCTTGATCTTCCTTCTAGCGGCTAAGCTTCCAATTGTTGGGAAAAATACTGAGAGGGGGGGGGGGGGGGGGGGGGGTGAATCAGTATTTAGGGCATACTCAATTCTTTTTACTTTTCCTTACTTTAAAACCCATACGCTACTTTCCTGAAGTCAACTCGCGTATACACACGGATATCCTTAATAAAACATGCGTATGCACAAAGATCTTATTATGCAGATATTTCTTAACTTAGATCTTTGCAACATTCATTCATCTGATGTTTAGTTAACAGTAAACATGTGCAGTAATAACAGAATAAACCATCACACATAAGCAACACACATGAACACCAGGATTTTAGGTGGAAACCCAAGTCGGGAGAAAACCACTGTTGTCGTCGTCTTAGTCTTCAATATATATTATAAAGAAAACATCTTACAACAGTGTACTGGCGCAGACTCATACCAGTATACAGGCACCCACCTGCAGAAGGCTACAACCTTCTCTCATTTACCAGCCTCTCCTGGAAGGGAGCAACAACCCCCTGCTCTCATTTACCAGCCTCTCCTGGAAGGGTGCTACAACTCCCTGCTCTCGTTTACCAGCCTCTCCTGGAAGGGAGCTACTACCCCCTGACTGAAGGCTTCAACCCTCAGCACCACTGCAGACCACGTTTCATCAATTTTCAAACTGGATCAGACAGCTTCAATACAACCCTTCACTTATCAACAAACATACTTTGCCCAATACTTCAAACAGAACAGTGAGATCACTGTAGCCAGAATATCAGAGATAACCCAGACTTCAGAATAGATATCCAGAAACACATTCAGCCTTGAGCAACCATAAGTTTAGATACCATACACACTTTTACTTAATCAGACCCGCGTACATACGCGCTTTTTATGAGACAAACCCATGTATAAATCTGTGCATTTTTAAGAAAGCCCTAACTGCACATACGCTCCTTTCTTTAATCGGATCCGCGTATACACGCACTTTTCATGAGACGAACCTGCGTATAGATCTATAAAAGATAAACTTTGCAGAACAGACCAGATCTATGAACTTACCCAGATTTCTTCAATTTCTTCATCAGATTTGCGCTAGGTCTTCAATACTTCTTTTCAGATCTTCCTAGAGATTCATCATTTTTGAATTTAGTGATCTTGAACCTTCATCATATTCACAGGTGCATCATAGATTCAGATCTATCAATCAACTGTTACCCTTTCCATTCAGATATACTTCAAAGAGAAGTATTCATTCAAACCCAGACATCTTGCACTGCCTTTGCACAATGATTTTCTTCTCCTTATATAGATTTATCCTTTGACAATACCATGAGCCAAAACCACACAAATTTCGATGGTATTCCTGGACGGGATCACACAGACAATCCAGTGCTCAATTCAATGGGTCAATACCATGGTAGTAACCCCTAGTTTTATTCTTTTAGAGCGAAATTGGGCATACGCGACTTGGCACGTACTTTTCCGCATGCATACGCTACTTCTCCTAAACAAACCCGCATATGCTTTGTGTCTCACACTTTTCATCATTTTTCTGGCCCTTACTGATATTTCTTTCTCTAGTACTTCTGAGCTACTTGTAGAACATCAGATTTACATCATTAATAAACTCATCAAGCATCAAGGACAACTTCATTAAGTAGGTTTCCATCATCTTCATCAAGTGGGTTGCCATCAAGGACAACACTCTGCATCATATTGCCAACAACTTTTGCAAGAAGGTATGCTCCGATGGGCCGGGATCACATTCCAGGTTTCCCAAATAAAATACCTAAGGTATATTGGAAAATGAATTTGCTTATGTTTAAAGATGATGATAGTAATGATGCTGCTTTACATATGGTTAAATTTCACATGCATACACGCAAGTTGAAGGTTGAATTTCCTGAAGATTGTCTTTTAAAGATGTTCATGGCTTCTCTTGAAGGAAAAGCACGATCCTGGTATGAAGTTTTGCCACTTGCCAGTATTTTTTCTCTTAGAGTTTTCCATTCAATATTTTATGAAGAATACAAGGAGTCCTACCCTTGTTTGTCTTTGGTTAATAATTGTTGTGATCAATTTAAGGTTTTCATTCAAAACCTAAAGGATTCTTAGGATGATAATGAGTTTGTAGATGAAGAGATCTAGAGGATTTGCATGACAATCCTTTTCATCACCAAAAAGAGCAAGCATTTTCTCTCATGGAAGAAAAATATGATGTATATTGTCTTGATGTTCATAAAGACTTCCCACAATATACAATTCTTGCAGCAGTACAACAAGTTGATCAACCAAAGATTAAAGAAGATATTCAACATCCTTGTGAATCTTTAGGAGAGAAAGAAGACAATTACTGTGTTATCAAAAGAAAACAAAATGTACGTTTTCCTCTATCTGAAGATGGGATATATGAACTCCTAAAAAATCATATTATAGCACCAGCTCATGCATCTTTTTAGTGTTCACATAGTCAATAAAGTGTTGGTAAAACTTCTTCCATTTTTGAAAATGAAAATCTAAGTTTAAATGAGGACAAACCTGAAACTAGATTTATAGATCATCATGAAAAAAGAAAATCTCCTTTTTCAATGTTCATAATTGATGAAGTTTCTCCTAAACCTGATTTGCCTAAGTATGATAAATCTGAAGATAATTTTGATGAGGAGCTTGATGAAACTATACAGGAAATTTTTGTGAGTAAACCAGTTTATGATGATGATTCCCTGCAAGGAGATCAGCTAACAGATATTGTTTTCTTTCACGAAGATGATAGGGTTGCCATGTTTGATAATATTAAAGAATTTTTCCAATTTAAGGATGACTTAGACTATGAATTTAATGACTATGATCCTGGGAGAGACAGTATGTCAGATATTGAGTCAAAATTTCTCAAGCTTGAGGAATTTATAGCCACTACTCAAATAGCAGAAGGTTATACTTCCCCATGCCTTCATATCGATCAACAACCAAGTGTTATTTCAGATCAGAATGAAGGGAGTACTTGTATTTTTTCTGCTGGATCTCAGGACAAGGTAATGCTTCAGGATTTTCAAGATCCCTTCATTAGTCTTTTGCAAGCACTGGAGAAGATGAATTTTGTTTTGATTGTCGGCATAAGCCTTGGTTTCCATTTCTATTATGAGTTGCCTACATGTACATTATTCTGCCTGCTCGAGGAAAGTGAGAGAAGAACTTCAGTAGGTAGTCATCTCCTGGATTTGTTACACTAGAAGGATCATTTAATATAATCAACAATTGTGTAGCAAATTAGAGTAGGTTGGTATCATTTCAGTTTGATTTTATTTTATTTTCAACAAGTGTTGATAAAATTCATCAAGGTTTGAAGCTCGAGGTGAAGGCCCTAAGGCTTTGATGATCTATTAGTATGGGTTGAAGTTTACAGTGTGTTTTCAGTTTTAGTTTTAGTTTTAGTTTACATATTGGACTCCATTGCCCAATGGATAAGGAACTGATCAAAGAGTTCCCAAAGGTCTGCGGTTCTAGACACCTCCTTCGGAGCTATCTTCCCAAGCTGGAGCTGATGTTAGCACTGGTATTTGCATCCCACCCATCCCGCCTTATTTTAATCTGCTTTCACCTCGTCTCTGTCATTATCTATGACCTCATTTCTTTTTCTTAACCATTTTTCCCAAGGGTTCCCAAGTCATCATTGTTCACAAGCACTAAACCCTAATTTCCTCTCCAACTAAGCTAGGATTTACTATGGAAATGAGACATTTGAGCAGAGGAGGCTTAATATAGGTCATATCAGTAAGTGTGAGGCCATTCCAACTCATAAGAACATGTCTCCATCATTTTCTAAGAAATTATTCCAAGGGTCAAGTCATTTGCCACTTATAGGGCCATTTTTACTTCAAACTATGTTTTTGACCAAAAAAATATGAATTTAACAAAAGTGAGAGTGTTTTTTTTCCATCATAGATCAAGGAAAAAAAACCTCCTTCATGTTTTACACAGGTGTCATGGTTTTAGAGAAATGTCAAAAATATAGGTGTCATCGGAGAGTTGTTTCACTTCTAGAGTGACCTTGGGAAAATCAATTTTTATCCTATCTGTAGTGTCCAAATCACTTGCTTGATAAGTCAAATTACAACTCTACTGAGAGATATTTCCAATGAGATATCTTGAGCTCAATTTGGTTTTTAGGAAGGCCTCCAAAAGTTTCCTGCAACAACACTGTGCATTTATACACCCTCATTCAACATTTTTTGACCAGTCTTGGGAGAATTAATTTTTTATATGGAAAATAAAATCCAATAAGAAAAAAAAATTGTATATTTGGAAATAATACAAAATAATCTTTCCAATGAGCTATCCTGGGCCCACATTGGACACTGGGAAGGCCTCCAAATGTGGTATGCAAAAAGGTGTTTCATTAGTGCTGCGCGTTTCCTTCTGGTGCTGCACGTTTAGCACTCTTGGGAGAAATGAATTTTTACAGGGAAAATGACCTTAATTTTGAAACCTGAAGGAAGATATGGAAACT
Organism: Pinus albicaulis; assembly: GCA_034641835.2. Lineage (NCBI taxonomy): Eukaryota > Viridiplantae > Streptophyta > Pinopsida > Pinales > Pinaceae > Pinus > Pinus albicaulis. The sequence goes on along the minus strand of CM076575.1, from coordinate 664,627,547 downwards.
AGACTTGAAGGGATTTCCAATAGGTTATCTTGGAGCCCATTTGGACACCTGAAATCCAGTCAAAAACAACTTTCAAGTTGGCGGTAAAACGACGATGCGCATAGGACACATTTTCTGAGTTTGCTGATATTTTCCAATTTTCTCAATTTTTTCTACTTTGACCTTGGTCAATGGGATTTTGACCAATGTAAGTCATGAATGTAAAATTAAATATGATGTGTTTGAATTACCTAGGGTAAATAAATTAGGTTAAAACTCATGATGAGGTGTAATGAATTAGTTTGCAAAAGTTAGGGTTGAGTCACTTAGACCACCCTACACTCTAGGTTTCAATTCAAAATTTGGTGGATTAGCTCCTCCTCTTAGGGATTCGACCCCTGAGGTTAGGAAAGGTTTTTTGAGGCCTATATAATGTCATTTTGACTCATTTTCAAACTTTGGAAGTTGGAATCAATTTGATTTTGCTAGTTGATCAAGGGAACTTGTACTCAGTTTTGGCCAAGCTAATAAAGAGGAGTTGCAACTATATTTATGGGATACCTGTGGTATTGAATGTATTTCATTGTTTCTTTTCAGTCACATATGTTTGAATGTATTGTTCATGTCACATTCATGCATATGTTATGATCTTTTATAAGTTTTAAATTCAGAGTACATGCTTGCACATGCTCTGTTTTGGGTAATTGGTCATATTTTGTTTCATTATCTTCTGTCTAAGAGAAATACATCCCTTATGCTTTTCTCAGCCTTATTAAATTTTCAAAACCACTCCACAACCATTTCCTTCAAGTGATTGGCATTGTACGTACCTTGCCCCATTGATCCCTAGACCCTAACTCCATTTGCCCTGACCTAGCTTTCTTTGACCTAATTCCTTTATCCACTTATTTTCCCAACCAAATAAATTCAAAAAGAACCCCTGCACTTTATATCTAGCCTAAAAACCCTAATTTCTCCAGCCCTCCTAGTTGTGACCCTTTTGGAGAGAGTCCTATCCATATTCATAGGGCTAGCTATCAAGTCAAAAGCTTGATTTGTGGTTACCTCCATTGGGATTCCTTCCTCAGCCTTGGGAATCTGGTGGAGTGATAACAGGTTCGATAAAATAATTTTTCATTTACAGTTTCAGTCTCTGTGAATTCTTTTGATTTAGTAATCTATTCACATTTCATTTTTCATTGCATTTGAAAATTGAAAAGGAAAGGAAAGAAAATATTCATTTTCTTCGTGCATTAGGGCTTTGAATTGAATTGGAATGATACATTTGAAGATCTTAATTATGAAGTTATTGTTTATTGAATCATTGTTTGAAAATCCTTCCTTATATTACATATATCTTCATTGAATGGAAAAGAGTTCTTTTAATCATACTAGTTGCATTATAGGAAGTTTAGGTGAATTCGTTTTGTGAGCCTTGAAATTGAAACTTAAATCAAGATCAACTTTAAAATTTATTCAATTAACCTAAGGAGAATTTGGAACATTAACGACACACCTATTGGTCTAGGCTAGAAGATGTGTTCCAAAATATTAAAACATAGGAGTTTTCATTATTTGTTAGCGTTACATCCCGAGGATGGTTGGTTTTCCACATAAATAAGAGTATACCATAAAATTATTAACATACCTTCGGGTATATAGGATGGTGCTCCATGTACATATGAGTATATAGGAAACACCCCCATTAAGAAATTAAGCATTAGAAAAGAGTACTACAGAATGCGCTTCCACGTACCTACAGGTATATTTTGGAAGTCCTGACTAGGTTGCAATCCTGCCATAGGTAACTGAGTCAACTGCCTTGTTAACTATGATACATCGAACACAACATTTGGGGAGATTTCCTACACATACCGGTAAAATTATATTGTAGTTCATAGTGACTTGGTAAACCTTTTTTCTTAGTTACCCATTTTTGTTTTATTTTTGTTTTTAATTTCTAAAATTAATTAATCCACCATAGAAGAACACCCTGAACATACCCATCGTTCACGTAGAATGTAAATATTTCATCCTCTACCTCTATAGGAAACACCTGGTCATTGTAAGAGCAAGAAAACATATAATAAAAAACCTATTACATCATAAGATAGCTCTTTTGGAACCACATCCGAAGTTAATTAACCAAAATCATCACTTCCCATTAGTACCAAACCTGAAGTTACCTCTTTCGAAACTGGTGAGTTTGGAAGCTGAAATTGAAGCCCTTGAAACATTAGAACCTGGAGCCATATAACCTAAATTTTTAGATTTATATACTTTACAACCTAAGGTTGTACAACCATAGTAACCACAAATATATGAGCCAATTACTTCAGTAACTTCTTCTTCTTTTTCTCTGCCTTTATCTCAACCATAACTTGTGTTTTTGGGTCCTGATGGTGAACAACTTCCTCTTGGTATTTTGAGCATAGAGGATATTAATGAAGAGGAATATCCTAGCCCTCAAACTCCTATTCACATGCCATTACGGCAATATTTTCCTCCTTTGGACCAATATTTTCCTATATTTACCTCTAATACTCAAATACAGGCTCCTTTACATCAAACTCCTCATTTTAATTCACCTTTGAACTTCCTCGGAAAACTCCTTTGAGAGGTCTAGCCATGATGAAATCAAAGAAAATCACCAAACCGTTATCTTCCATCATGAGTGAATCGAATGAAGTTGTGACATCTTCTATGTTTGTAACCTCTCCAGAAACTCACCTGTATGGTGGTATGTAAGTGCCACATGGCTACAATCATTGTTTGGAACCTTTTCTGGTGCATCAACTAGTCCTTGGAGTTCTCCTCTACCATATTCATCTAGAATACCATCTTGTCCCTCCTTAACAAGCACCTTTCAAACTATTCAAACTTTTTTGCCCCAACCTCCTTTGGAGAAGAAATATGGTCTATTTCTCAGTGGATTAGGACACTTACAACAACCTACTCCATCTTATAATGGGTAACCTCCTACTAGGGGGTAGTTTCCTCCATTCCCTCCTTATCCTTCAACTAGGGGGAATATTGTCGTTGGAATGTTCCCATCTGCTAATCGAATGCTACAAGCTGGTACTCCACCTTATTCGAGTCCTCTTCCTAGGAGTGCTACATTTCTAGGAATGAATACTACTCCTTGGAATCCTACCTTCTTTGTTCAACCTAGTTTGGTATTAACTCAAATCCTAGCCTATCAACCTGCTCCCATTATGCCTCAGGTTCCTATTTTTCAATCTATTCAATCCATACCTCAACCTACCCAAGTTACTTCTCAAATGATTCAACTTGTTCAGGTTGTATACCAAATACAAACTAGTAAAACAGTACCAGGGATTTATCAAATCTCGTCTCCCTACCATATTCAAGTTGTATTAGAAAATCCATTTAACCTATTTGGTCAGACTATTCCACAGATGCAATTTAACCAACCTGTTCAAAGCATACCACCAGTTCCAAATAGTCAGCCTAATATTGGAATGAAAAAAATTCCATCTGGGCAACCACTCCAAGGAATTTCACAAATACCTTATCAAGGCCAATAAATCCAAAGTAATCCTTTCCAATATTAGCAAGATTTTCATGGAACTGGACAACCTGGTCTAAGTTATCTTGGTTATCAAGCTCCTCCTTATCTCAGTGGAATGCAAATGCCAATAGCTCAACCCATTCCATTGTATCCAAGATACCCTCCACCGTCGGTTAACCTTTATCCACAAGGTCAACCTCCTCAAGCATACTTTAATAGGAAATTACCATTCATTGTAATGATTGAGTTACAAAATCCCTCTTGGCTAATGAATGGTCCGATTTTCCATTCTCTTTGGTGCCTAACTATTCCAACCAAATTTCGAAGTAACATTATGAAATTTAATGGAAATCCTAGAGAATATTCATCAAATCATGCCATGCCTATCAATTATGGTGTTCATTGAACTTATTAAATGATGAGTCCATTCATTTATAGATTTTCCAATGAACTCTTACCGGTTCAAAAGCTAAGTGGTATGTTGAATTACCCATAGCTTCATTTAACAAATTTAGTGCATTGGAAACCACATTTATAACCCACTTCCAATTACCCATCTGTTACAAAACTGAAACTAAGGTTTTGACCTCGTTAAAGAAATTTGACTCTACCAATATATCCAATCATATACATGAGTGGAGGCATCAACATCATATGGTCAAAACTTATATTCCTAATCATTTGTTGGTAGAATGGTTCATTAAATACCTGATTTCTACTACAATTGAAGATGTTGCCAAAGGCAGAGTTGTTAATGAAGATAAATTCATTGCTCGTGCTCAATATTTGGATTTTATTTATACCCAATATGACACGCTCTATGAAAAGATACCCAATTCTCTTTGAACTTCACATACTATTCCACCTACTCCCTTGAAGGAATCACATGATGATGAAAACATGATTGGTTTCGTTGATCAACAGTCCATGAGAAAATATTTTGATCAAACTAATTCAAAATATGCTCCAACTGTAACCAAGAAAAGCCTCTCCAATCCTGATCCTCTGAGTACTTACGAGGTTAACTCCATTCAATCTACGAAAGGAAAATATCAACAATGTAGAAGTAAGAAAAAGGGTAAAGGTAATAACAAATAGGAAAACCATCCACAGGATAAGCAGAAGAATCAATCTCCCGACGAGAAGTGTAAGCCTATACCCTTTTATAATCTGTAATGACGAGCATTTTACTAAGGATTGTCCACATTGCATAGAAATAAATCGATTTTTGAAAGTTGCATCCACCACACGCATCGTGTTGACATATCCTTTCCCCAACTAGGAGATGAAAATGGTTACCCAAGACACATCCTCTTCTTTCCAAAACACTTCCAACGTATTCATACATCAAAAATATGTCTTGGTGGCCACTAGAAACAAATATGATGGCAATATGAATCCTTTCATTGGAAAGGCTGCTAATCAACCTTCCATTTCTACTCCACCCACATATGGTCCTCTCCAAATCGTGAAACTTGCTCCTGAGCTAATGACTAAACCTCACAAAGGGGTGATTCATAAATCATCATTTAAACCCCATGCGAGAGTTGCACAAAATTATAATATAGTTTAATATTTTTCCCAATCTCCTTCAACTATGTCTACTATTGAAGTTTTGTAGAACCGTCCCACTCAAAATAAGTTTCTATTAGTAGCCATTAGAGGATTAGATCCCTTATATTTGGGTCTCATTGTGTTCAATCACAATAATTGTACACATAAACTTCCACCCCAACTTGCACTTATGATTCAAGTTATAGTTTGAGGAAAAAATGCTTCCGCACCATTTTGGATGAAGGTGCCTATACTTGCATCATGTCACTGTCATGTTTGAATGCTTTACGTTCTCCTTCCCTTACCCAGTCACCAATGACACTCAAAGCCTTTGATGGAAGAGGATTTAACCCTTACAAAATTATCAATTCCTTTCCAATAGAATTAGCTAGTAAAATAGTCTTGGTAGAAGTTGAATTCATTGATGGAAAATTGGATTACAACCTCTTATTGGGACATACTTGGATTTATGCTATGGCATACGTAGTCTCAACCTATTTTTAGATGATTTCTTTCCCTTACCATGGGGGTATTGTGGCCATTGATCAACTTGCATTTTTTTTTCGGTGATTCTTGGACTACTGGAAACATACTCTTGTGGGAAAGACTCCACTACATTTTGAAAATGTCAGAGTAGGATTATTAAAAGACTCATCATTAATGGGAAATTTCACACTTCCTCTTCCTGAATTTCCCTCTATGGTTTCTCCGATCAACATGATTTCATCTAGCATTATGGAAGGATTGAATCTTTAGGAAACTATATGTCGCTCAACCTTGTTGAATTAGCTTATGAGACTATTCACCTGGTCTATTTGACAAATTCTGAAAATGACAAATTAGTAAGCTTGGTTTATTATTCCTCCCAAGATCCAAGTCTAGTTTCAAAATCTAATCCTTTCGACGACACCTTTCTCAACGAAGAAATAATAATGAAGATCATGATGTCAGATGAGAAACCCTGGGATGATATTCATCGCTCGTCTTTCTTGCCTCAATCGACACTCTTGAGAGTAATTTTGAAGACTTTTTATACCCCAAATTTAAATAGGAACCTCATAACCCCATCTCCATTTATGAGGTGAATTATAAGAAAAGCTTGGAAAATATTGAGGACAATACTCCCCTCGACATTTCAGTTAAGCCTATGATTATTGAAAATTTCCATATAGGTACCTCTTTCTCTCCATACGAGATTAAGATTTACATGTAACTTTTTCAAGAATTATATGACGTGTTTTATTTGACATACGAAGAGATGCTAGGAATTGATACAAATATTATGGTGCATGAGATTAAAACATATTTGGATGCCAAGCCAATTAGAAAAAAATTGTCTGATTCACCCTAAGAAATCTACTACGATTAACGCAAAAGTCGATTTTTTTTTTTTGTTCTGGTTTCATTTATCATGGTCCTTTAACCTATTGGGTCTCAAACATTGTTCCCGCAATGAAGAAATAGGGTAAAATCTTCGTATTTGTCGATTATCAAGATATTAATAGATCTTGTCCCAAGGATAATTACCCAGCCCCTTTCATCGACCAAATTGTTGATGATTGTGCCATGAGTGACATTTTATCAGTTATGGATGGCTTCTATGGATACAATCAAATCAACATACTCCCATATGACTAACATAAGACAACGTTCATTTGTCCATGGGGAATTTTTTCTTATTGAAAACTTCTTTTCGGTCTTAAAAATTGAGGAGAAAATTTCCAATGAGCAATGGATTATGCCTTTCATGATATTAAGCATATTGTGCAACCATACCTTGATGATTTTCCTATCCACTCTAAGGGTCATCAAGACCATCCACTTCATCTCAGAGAAATATTCCTACGATGTCGACACTATAATATCCGGTTAAACTGCACACATGTGTCTTTTGTGTTCAATATGGTCAACTTCTAGGATTCATTGTGTCCAAACAAGGAATCTATATTGATCCCTTGAAAGTCCAAGAAATCCTCAATTTTCCACCCCCGTCTTCTCTCATTCAATTACAATGGATCTAAGGGAAGGATAAATTTCTATGACATTTCGTTCCTAATTATGAAGAACTTACCGAAGGATTTATTCATTTGTTGAAAAAAGGGGTTTCCTTTCATTGGGATGATACTACTCAAAAGGATTTTGATGCCTTGAAAGGAGTATTAGCCCAACCATTGTTACTTTATCCCCATGATTATCATCATGACTATTTTCTATATCTTGTTGTGGATATTACCACTATCGGTATGGTATTGGTACAAGAAGATGATTTAGGAGACAAACACCCTATCTACTACTTGAGCCATAATTTGACCAATACTGAAGCCAAGAATTCCCATGCTAAAAAGTTAGCTTTAGAAGTGGTCCAAGCTATTCAGATATTTCACTACTATATTTTGTTTTGTAAGACTCCCGTGGTTTATAATTCCAACTCTACAACCTACATCCTATCACACCAATCTATAGGGATAAAATAATCAAAGTGGATCATTATCCTCCAAGAGTTTGATTTGGAACTCATCAAATCCAAGTCTAAGAAATCTCTAGTCTTTGCAAAACTGATTTGTGACCTTCCCTCTTCTATGTCAGAATCAACAACTGGCACTTTTATCCCTAATGAAATGTTTTTTCTGATCAAATAATCTGATCCTTGGTATGGATATATCATAATTTATCTCCAAACCCAATCTTTCTAGCTTTAAAACAATCATTTTGATCAACATTGTATTTTGTACCAGGTTTGTCATTATATCATAATTGGTGACACCCTTTATTGGCATGGTATCGAAATGATATTTCGGTAGTGACTTACTCATGAGGAGGTCAAGAAAAATTTGAATTATTGTCATGCTGGAGCATGCGACAAACATATGTATGGTTATCCTACTTCCAAAAAAAAATTACGTGTCAGTTACTTTTGGCCAACTATGTTTAGATATTTCATTCTAGTGGTCCAAAAGTGTCATGCATCTCAGATCCATAATAAAAAAAACATGTGGTCCACCTACTCCTTAGCACCCACTTGTTGTTGTTAAACCCTTTTCCAAATGGGGTATCAAATCCATGATCTATAACCCTCGCTCAATCGGGGTGCATGGTTACATAATTTTTGCAGTAGATTATTTTAGTAAATGGGCCGAAGTGATGCCTACATACGATAACAACAACTGAATTGTTGCATTGTTCCTCTTTAATCACATTATTGCAAGATTTTGTGTGCCACAAACCGTAGTTACTGACCATGGTAAACATTTTTGCAATTACATGTTGTTTTAACTGACTTCCAATTTGGGCTTATGGAATGATGGCTCAACTCCCTACTAACCACAGGACAATGATCAAGCAGAAGCCATTAATAAGGTTTTGAAAATAATGTTTCAAACCATGGTAGGGATTCATAAAACAAATTTTCCTACCATTCTTTTTTATCTTTGTGGGCATATTATACCTTTGTCTAAATTGCCACTGGATTCACACCTTTTCAGCTAGTGTATATTCTGGAATCTATTCTTCTGATTGAATGTGAAATTTCGTGTTTGAAACTTGTCATCGAACTTCTTCCTGCTACCTTCGTCGAATAAGAATTTTTTTTTCACACCTATATCATCTATATGAGACTCCACGTAATGTTGCGATGAACAATGAAACTCACAAAAAACATGTAAAAAAAAAATATGACCAAAATATTAAACCTTGTGTCTTCTCATAGGTTGATATGGACCTTTTGTATGAATACGAAATTGATAAAATAGGATCTAGGAAACTCAAACCAATGTGGTTAGGTACATATATAATTAAACATGTTCTTGTGAAAGGGGCCAATGTGCTTGTAGAATTTAATGAAATTCCCTTGGTGAAACCCCGAAATGGGTTGTACCTCAAAAGATATTATGCTTATAACTTTTCTACATAGTCACTATCTACATATTTTATAGGTTTGTTGGTGTGTTTGCAATATGTTTTCTTGAGATTTTTCTACCGCATTTGTTAATATTGGATTACATTTGATTTTCAGATGTCGACATTCCGTCAACCATATGTTTGTTATGCTAATGGTGCTAGTTGTAGTACCCGAAACATTTCTTCCTCAACATGGGTAATCTATGATCCTAATGACGAGTTAGTGAGTTTGCAAGGGATTTGCATCTTTCACTCAGATAATAATATCATTGAGAATAATGTAGTGACCAGAATTTTTTCTGATGCAATTTCATGTGATATACGTAATTTGGTCATCACACTTGATTCACAACTCATGGTGCTGCATTTAAATAACATTTATTCAGTAAGAAGTCCAACTATGTTACGCATGTTTTTGAGATTTCACCTTTTCGAGAGACATTTTGACTACATTGGATATCAAAATATTCCTAGAAGTATAAATACATTAACATATGAATTATCTAATTATGTATTAGATAGAAATTTGTGACATATGTAAAAATGCAACCATCATCATACATAGTGCAAGAGAGTAGAATGAAGTAGAAATTATCCATACATAGAAAAACTTATATAGTGTTTGGTTTTTACAAAAATTGTGTTTGAGACACATATGGCCCACAACCTATAATATATAAATACATGTAGACAAAAATATAGAGGAAAATACTCATAGGCGACTAATCCCAATGATGCTCATTGTTGAAGAGGTTAATCCCCTCTGCGGACAGAGGCAATCCCTACTAGCCCAGATCAGGTCTAGCAACAATCAAACACGCTACAGTGTAGGTTCCTAATTGCGAATAAACCGACTTGCGATGAAGGCTTACCTGGAATCCAACGCTGTCGTTTGTAGAATAGGTGGTGCTCCCATTCCTTTGCCCTGGCAGATCACAATTCTCACGATCTCCGTGATCAGACACCTGCACATGCAAGAAACAACACAAACACAAGCATAAAATCCAGTATATACAACTATATTTCAGTCGAAGAGGACATAACTCATGAACATAATCAAGAACAAGAGTGGAACCATAACCAATAGTTACTTATCATTAATGAATCAAAAGAAGAATACAACCATAGCTTCGACGCAGCATCCTCCTTTAGCGGGTCGTCAGCAAAACATGTCTCGATAAAGCCTGTTAAGGATGGGACAAGCCTCTCTCTCCAGATACTTGACAATAGTCTCCTTGCTTGGATTTGGCCTTAAGGGAAACAAGAAGGCTCTTGCAGCATAAGGATGTGAAAGCTCTTGGGAACTAGCTTGCAAAGGAGATGAGCAAGGTTTTATAGATGGAGGAAGGGGAGTTGGGATCCCTATAATTATGGGATTGGCCCTATCATCAAGGAAGCTTCCATGAGAGGTGGAAAACCACTTCCTCTCTATGGAAATTCATAGCCAAACCTCCCAACTCAAGATAGATATTAGTCCAGGAATTTGTTAGGACGAAACTTCCGCCATTTATTTTTAAAAAACACCTCTTAATATGGTTGGTGCGAGTACGGCTCTATGACAGAGCGCTAATTGGCGCGCCCTCTTTGGAGGATTTTCCCCCTTGGCGCGAGGGCTAAACTGTGGAACCGCGCCAATGGAAAACGAGCTATTTTTAGGGTTTTTTGCAGGGAGATGTCTTCACGGCAATGAAAGCTCATCTTCAGAGGGATGCAATGAAAGTATTTTCAAGTCTTGTCTCTGCTCACAGGCCACGAAATGAGCCCTACAATGTGTGGGATGGGGAATGGCAGGGATGGTGACAAATTGTTGTGTAACAGATGCCCCCTAAAGCATGAGGCCCGAGAGAGAGAGAGGGGTGAAATGCTTTACGAGAATGTGTCCAACCGAAAACTCTGCCGTTGGAAAAACTGCGTGGAGAAATACAACTGATATCTCAGATACATGATATATATGTGGTATGGGCGTAGCCATCCATAACAAAGTATACAATAATCCATATCCAAGGCATGGGCACAGCCATCCAGTGAGGATCGATAAATAGACTCAGGTATGGTTGCAGCCATCCAGTAAGTGAGTCATGTAACTAATCATAATAATCCACAAACTCGCATCCTGGATAACAACAGACACAATCCAGGGTCTTGTGCTCCATCTTGACCCGAACACAGTACAAGTTCAAGCATGTGAACATGTGAGCTGAAGTCGAACATGCGAGAACATCATATGATTACCAACCAATGATGAAAGCTGTTAACAGACGCGAGAGGTACCACCAATAATGACGATGGCCCTCAAGGTACTACAGATACAATCTACGACATGTGAATCAATGAGCTGGCGTCGAACACCCATAGAATCACTCGATTGGAGGCCAATAATAAAAAACTCGCGTCGAATGCGAAGAACCTGCCATTGAGGCATGCAGGCTCCAAGGCACCAGAAGGGAGTCTCTAGATCAACTTCCCAGATAATGAGTTGAAGTCGACAGGAAGTGAGCTTGATCGAAGGTGGGCCATAGTGTTTCCCACATCATCGACATGAAACAGAGGAACATAATGTTTTTGTGAATCACGATCAGATGAGAATCAGAGGGAGGTTGATATTTGCAGAGGTCAACTTCTCTTGAACATATTGGCGGCACGACAGTGGCTTTGGCAGTATTTGAAATCAAAAGATCAGAGGTCATAGTGATGAGGCAAAGAGCAGATGAGAGGTCAAAAGGGATAACCCAAACCCACGGAGGCAAGTGAAAAACGAGATGAGATGTCCCCAACCCGACACGAATGCAGAAAAGTGCCATGTTCAAGAGCGACATACTGCCGACACGACAATGATGTTGGTTCCATTTTTTCCCCCACCATTTCTGGTGAGTACCTCTTCATTTTTACACAAGCTTGAAGAGGATACCATATGCTTGTCATAGAAATTCGTCCTTTGGACGAATCCATCCTAGTACATTTAACGAGCCCTAGGAAGGAGAAACTCGAATAACATCATGATTGACGATTTCCGATGTAATTTACGTTTAACGAGTCTGAAAAAGGGAGAACTCGGCGTCTTTTCATGTTTAGAGAGTTTGAAAAGACAGCAGAAAAGTGAACTCCATAGGTCCCTTTTCGTAAATATTTCCTCAGATCCGAAAAGGTAGAAAACGATACCTGAGAAAACCTCCTAGTCGCGATAGGCTAGGGTATTCCTTTTTTGTAAATAATCTATCCTAACCTGAAAAAGGGGTAAACGTATACTGGGTAGATGTCGTTTCATGTCCACTTTAATGAGATCGAAATGACAAGGGACTCGGTAATCTTTTCATGTTTAGAGAGTCATAAAAGAGTTGAAAGATGACTCCTCCTGGAGGAACGAGTGGTATAAAGGGTAGCAACTGGTTCCGGTAATGGTGGAACTGCTCAAAACAAATAAAGGTCAAGAGGCCGGCTAATAAGACCACTCATCGCAGCGGTTCCTCAGGAATGGGTAAAATAACCAAGTGAAGGCATATGATCGGCCAAGCAGATAGTGACGATGGAGTGAGAAAACCAAGTTTCATCTGGCAAAAACAGGCTGATAAAATGGCAATCACAAGAGGTAAAGGGGAAAGGTTTCATTTTTACACAAGCTTGAAATTAGGAAACTCTGCTTGAAGTTGGTTTCATTTTTACACAAGTTTGAAACAAAGATAAACTATGCTTGAAACCAGTTTCATTTTTACACAAGCTTGAAACGGAAACAAACTATGCTTGAAAAAGTAAGCATGCCCCCAGCATGGTGACTCAATTCAAGGAACATGCCCCCCAAGCTTCAGTCCATATGAAAGGTAGATGGAGTGAAGGTTCAAGATACGAGATCATGAGAAAGACTCGACTGGGATTTTAGGAGATCTAAACAAAGACTCGAATTGAACAAGGAGGTGTTTCATTGTTTTAATGAGGTTGACACATTAAAAGAACTATCCTCAGACACCCTTGTTTCATTTTTTAAGGAGCTTGACACAAGACAAGGAAATCTGCGCCGACAACCTTGTTTCATTTTTAAAGGAGCTTGACACAAGAAAACGAACTCTGCTCCGACAACCTTGTTTCATTTTTTAAGGAGCTTGATACAAGACAAGGAACTCTGCTCCGACGACCTTGTTTCATTTTTTAAGGAGCTTGACACAAGCAGAACGAACTATGCTCCGATGACCTCATCATAATGAACAATAAGTCATCGCTTCCAAGAGTTCCACTCCTGATGGAAGAAAAACATCTTGGAAGTCAGGACCCAATGCCCCCAACACCTGATGCACAACAGCACTATCACTAGGTACAGGCATGGGGTAGGCAGCCACATAGTTGATCTGCGGTGGGGCAGATACAACGGGTGGATAAAAACCAGGAAGGGATGATGGCGGGCCAGCTGCCATATCAGGACCAAAGAATGAAAGTTGATCAATGGTCACGATCCGTCCTTCATGTGGAAAACATACCACACGAAAAAGGGAGGAGACAAGCGCTCCCATGGCATAGGTGTAATCGCACCCCAAGAGCAGATTGAAATGTAAGGGGCCTGGAACAACCATCACATCCATATGGAAGGTTTGACCTCCCAAAGTAATAGGTAACCTTGGAAGGATCCCTAACAGTTGACTCGTTCTTCTGTTAAATGCCAACAGATTCTGCATAACAGGCGCAAGCGGCAGCGAGCCAAAAGCTTGCCAAGCAGTTGAGGATAAAATACTAACAAACGCACCTTCGTCTATAATGGTGCTAGGTACGACCAGACCAAAAGCCTATACTGTGATCTCGAAAGGCACATAAGACGGAAGGCGGTATCCCGCAAATCGACTCCAATCAAAGGAAGCGACCAAACTACTCGGAGGGGCTACCATCGAACCAAGAAGGTCTTCCCCTGGTGTTACGAAAGAAGGAGCATCCTCCACGACCTCCATCTCAAAGGTGGGAGGGATATCCTCTGGGACCTCTATCACGGGAAGTGGAGGAGTAGCTTCTTGAGGTATGGGGACAGGAGAATCTTTCTCCAAGTCCGAAGAATCTAAAGAAACAAGAAGAACATGAGGGATGTGAGGTCCACTCTCCACAGAAAAGACCTGGTGCACCGTAGACGGGGCCAGTTCAACCGATCCCATGACCAATGGTTGGTCGGGAACAGATTCCTGAATTTGAATTTTCGGGGGAGCGGGATTGACCAAGGATGACTCTTGACCAATCGTATGATCAACTAGCGGAGGACTCAAAGAAAGCTGTTTGTAACCAGCCGGGAGGCATGGTGTAGAAACAATTGAGTTGTCCAAGACTCTTTTGGCTTCATCCATATACGGACAAAGGTGAATGGCATGGTGCCCTTCACACAACTTACAGGGATTGGTAATCTTACCCTGATTCTTAGGAGCCTTACCGATAGCAGCTGAAGATGTGCCCCCAACCTGACTCCCGGAAGCCAAAGGCAATGGCGGACGACCATTGGACCATGATTCGAGTGTATAAATTTGCTGAATAATGAATATTTATCCACCGAGATTATCATGATCACATATCAATTCGAATTCATATGCAACACATAATCTCTTCTACTCAGATCATCACACATGCGGAAATAAAACAAGCGGTATGCGATCAAAAGATCATCAAAACATCACACACATTACACAGTATGTATGGGGAAATATTATAGCTGAAAACCCCCAGCTATAGTATATTATAAATGGAAGAGAAACATGTAACAATCTCAGTACAATACTCCTCACAAGTACTCAGTACTTTCTCCAATAGTTACACACAAACTAGCTTGGTTTTGAACAGGTCACAGGTTCAAAACACATCCACTAATTTCCTGCCTCTATTGCGCAATCAAGGCTGGTCTAATGAGAGATACAAGGTTTGAATCTCCTTGGCTTGACAGTGTAATCATCATTGGCAATTCCTCCAAGTGTGGTGCAAATCTCATGCACAACTAATGTCACAACTGATAGCTATCTCAACCCTTTCATCTACCTCTTTCACTGGTCTCCACTGAACTATCCATGCACTGTAGTGAACTGATGTGTTCTTGAGTTGAATAATGAGTTAATAATTAGTGAATTAAGTAATATTTAATTCACTCCACTCATTACTAGTTGATTAGCTAGTTAAACTAATCTCAACTAGTTCAACTAAGTTAAACCGAACACAACTCCACCAACTGTCTCATCAACTCCACCAAACTTCTGCCACTGAAGTCCTAACTAAAGTCAACCATGCATGAGCTCACCAAACCCCTAGGAATAGCGTAATTCCTCTGTCAGATGCATGAGCCACTTCTATAGCTCGAACTGAAGTGCTCCAAGAGAGTAAACTGCTGTTTAGAGTCCAAATATTATTAAGGGTAAATAATATTTGACTTCCCTATTTTTAGGAGAGGCAGTCTAAAAATAGACTTCGACCTAAAAAATAGAGTCTCATCTATTTTTACCAACATGACCAATGCTCCAAGAATCTCAAACTGGAATCCCCGAACCATGCTCCATATGTCTAAAAATAGACATAGTCTAAAAATAGATTTTGCGCCAGAATTTGCCTGCGGGCCCACTTAGTGAAGGCGACTTCATTTCACTAAGCTCCATCATCTTGCCGCATTTTCAACACTCCCTCTCAGCAAGATATGGATTATCTGCAACCCCTATCCTGCCTCTGTGGAATTCGAACTTGCTCCTGGTGAGCGCCTTCGTCAGGATGTCGGCATCCTGATCCTCCGTGGGAACATATGAAAGCATCATGATTCTCCGCCGAACACAATCTCTGATATGATGGTACCTGATGTCGATGTGTTTGGACCTATCATGAAATACTGGATTAGCCGAGAGTTTAATGCAACTCTGGTTATCACAGTAGATCACCGTAGGCTCCAAATGCAACCTGAACAATCCTGCGAGGATCTTCCTCATCCAAATAGCCTCGCATGCAGCCAAGCTAGCTGCCATGTACTCGGCCTCTGCTGAACTGAGTGCCACGGATCTCTGCTTCCTGCTGTACCAGGAAACTGCTGTCGATCCAATGCTGAAAACTCCTCCAGATGTGCTCTTTCGGTCCGTTGGGCTCCCTGCCCAATCTGCATCAGTGAAGCCGGAAAGCTTCGCTCCATCCTCCTGTCTGTACCATAGACCATATCCCGATGTGCCACTAAGATAATGCAATACATGCTTGCCTTCCTTCCAGAAGAGCTTGGTATGCTTAACCATAGCTTGCGAAAGCTGGTTAACAACATAGAATATATCGGGTCATGTATTGACCAGATACATAAGCGACCCCACCAACTGTCGATAGACAGTGGCATCCACTACCTCCGCTGAAGTAGCATCCTCCTTCCTCCAACCACCAGGAAGAGGAGTGTCAACAGGCTTGCAGCCTTGCACGTTGAACCTCTCCAGAATCTCCCGGGCATACTTGCCCTGAGAAACAAACAGTCCTCCACTGCGCTGCCAAATCTCCAATCCCAGGAAATAATGAAGGATGCCCAGGTCCTTCATCTCAAACACTCGTGCAAGATCCTCCTTGCATGAAAGTATCAACTGCTCGTCGCCAGTCAAAATCAGATCATCTACATACAGTACGATGATCAACAGCTTCCCCTCCACCACAATCTGGTACAGGTTTGGATCCGCCTCACTCTTGGAGAATCCAAGCCCGGTGAAGTAGCTGTCTATCCGAGTGTACCAAGCAAGAGGTGCTTGCTTCAGCCCATACAGTGCTCTCTTGAGTCGGCACACATGCGACTCACTGCTGAAGATCTCAAAACCTTCAGGCTGCTCTATGTACACCTCTTCCTCAATAACTCCATTGAGGAACGCAGTCTTCACATCCATCTGATGAATGTGCCACCCCATCTGCGCCGAGAGAGCAAGGATCGTCCGTATGGAAGAGTACCTTGCGACAGGTGCAAAAGTCTCCTCATAGTCAATCCCCTCGATCTGTGAGAAGCCACGGGCGACAAATCTCGCCTTGTACTTCTCCACACTCCCGTCAGCCGCCTGCTTCACTTTGTAGATCCATCACGAACCCACCACTGATTTCCCCTCCGGTCTTGGGACAATCTCCCATGCACTGTTCCTAACGATCGAATCATATTCTTCGATCATGGCATCAACCCATGCGGGTTCCTCCACAGCTTCCTCAAAATAGGATGGCTCCGTCACAACACATTGACTCACAAGAGCCATGTATCCAGTGTACCGATCCGGTGACTGCCTCTATCTGCGCTGTGCTGTAGGTGGTCCTACAACCTTCTCTGCATCTCGAGCCAGTCGCTCAGCTTCTGTAGTGCGCTTGTGCCCTCTGATGGTTGGCGCTGCATGGGTGGTTTCTTCCACCTCCTAAACTTCCTCTTGTGGCTGATCCACATCCGGAAGCT
Source organism: Pinus albicaulis (assembly GCA_034641835.2). Lineage (NCBI taxonomy): Eukaryota > Viridiplantae > Streptophyta > Pinopsida > Pinales > Pinaceae > Pinus > Pinus albicaulis. Next base: position 664,610,202 of record CM076575.1, on the reverse strand, counting down.
CCTCCTTAGGAACTAACAGCTCCTCATCTGCATGCAAGTGTGGCTCCCTCTCAAGCGAACACTGCATGGCTTTCTCCTCCTGAAACTTGATATCCCGTTGCACAACAGTCTTGCGACTGTCTGGAAAATACACCCGATAGTTGTGAGGTGTATCAATGTACCCCACAAATATTCCAACCTCTGCGGTCGGATCCAGCTTCTTTCTGGCGTCCTTCGTCACATGCATGTAGACAAGTGAGCCAAAAATTCTCAGATGAGAAATATCAGGCCTCTTGCCAGAAAACGCCTCCTCCGGTGTACTCATGCCAAGAACCTTGTGAGGACAACGGTTCTGCACATACACTGTTGTATTGCATGCCTCAGCCCACAAGTGAAGGGGTAGGCCTTGATCATGCAACATCGCCCGTGCAGCACCCACGATCGTTCTGTTCTTCCGCTCAGCAACCCCGTTCTGCTGTGGGTTATGGGGTGCGATGAGCTCTCTCTGAATCCCTTCTGCGCTGCAAAAGTCCTTGAATTCAACAGAGATGAATTCACCACCATTGTCGCTCCTAAGAGCCTTCACATGCTTCCTCGATTCCTTCTCAACCAGCGCCTTGAACTCACAGAACTTTGAGTATGTCTCGCTCTTCTTCTGCATGAAGAAGATCCAACACTTCCGAGAGAAATCATCAACAAAGATCACATAGTACTTGTGCTTTGCTGTCGAAGCTACAGAGAAAGGACCACACACGTCTGTGTGAACTCTCTCAAGGATCGTCGTGGCGCGACTATCCTTCTCGTGAAAGGTGGCTTTCACATACTTCCCTAAAGTACACCCCTTGCACTGATCTGACTGCGCAAGAGTGCTCTTAGGAAGCCCAGTAGAAATCTGCTGCAGAATCTTCAAAGCTCCATGGTGAAGGTGGCCCAATCTCCTGTGCCACAGTTCGCCCTCATCATCCCGGCTCACCACTTCTCCCGCCTTGCATGCCATTGCTGTGCAGCCATCTACTTGCAACTGATAAAGGTTCTTGACTCGAACCCCTATCTTCTGGGTCTCTCCAGTTGTCTTACTGCGCAGGAAGGCTTTTCCTTCGCTGAAGACCACATCATACCCCTTGTCTTCCAACATCGCCACAGAGATCAGGTTCTTCATCAATCCTGGAACATGCAAAACATCCTTCAATATGAAAGGTTTACCAGACTCCCTCTCAAAGGAAATGGTACCGATACCAGTCGCACTATATCTACCATCATCGCCCATCTCGATGTGCACTCCAAGATCTTTTTCCTCCAGATCTGAAAACAGATCTCGATCTCCGGTCATGTGAAATGACGCACCACTGTCCAAGAACCAAACTGATCCCGCCACACTTGAAACCAAGCATGCGATCAGTGAAAAATCCAGTTCGAATTGAGAAGCCAATGCCTCTCCTGCTGCAGATCCGGCAGCCTTCTTATTTTTCTTCTTCTGCGGACAATTTGTGGCATAGTGTCTGTGCTGGTGACAGTGAAAACACTTCACCTTGGACATGTCTTGATTCTTGCCTTTCGCACCAGACTGAGAAGCTTTCTTTCTCTTCCCCTTCTTTGCTTTGGCAGCCAAAGCGCAATTTTCTTCATCATGTACCTTTGATGAAGATCTGTCCCTGGTAGTCCTCCTTATCTCCTCCTGCATGAGATCTGCCCAAAGGCGCTCCCATCCCGGCAACTTCTCCCGACCATTGACACTATCTTGATAAGCATGCCAACTTTTCGGAAGACCAAGGAGAGCCAGGTCCACCATATCCTCTTCTTCGACAATCACCCCCACACTTCCCAGCTCATCTCTGCATTGAGTGAACTTCGTGAGGTATTTGGCGATACTGTCGCCTTTATCCATCTTGATGTTTTTGAGCTTATCTTTGAGCGCCAGCTTCCTTTGGTCACTCTTACTCTGGAATAGATCTGTCAGTGCTTTCCACATTAAATATGGAGAATATTTTCCATGCAGGCTGGATACAATGTGATCCTTAACGCCCTCCAACAGAATCCTTCGACATTTCGCCATCTTCTTTTGCCAAGCTTCGACTTCAGCAGGATCAATGGGCTTTTGGACATCCGTATCTACGAAGTCCTTCAGTCCATTATCTTCTAATACTACCTCCATGCGATCTTTCCATGCAACATAATTCGAACTGCCTTCAAGAGCATATTCGAGTCGCAAACCGTTGAAAGACATTTTCAACTCTGGCACCAAGAACACAAACTACTGCAAAATTCGAATTCCAAACTCAAAGTCTAACCGCTCTTGATCCGTGAGAACAAATTATTTTCAGCACAGTAGATCGACCCAGTGGGCATTTATCGGATGTATCACCTTCAAAAAGGGTGTGTGCTGATGGAATAGCTTCAGTCCGTTCCACATGCATCATTTACCAAAATAACATTCGACTCACTGTGATGATCAATCTCTGCTTCAATAGCTCTGATACCATGTAGAAATTTGCTGAATAATGATTAATTATTCACCGAGACTATCCTGATCACATACAATTCGAATTTATATGCAACACATGATCTCTTCCACTCAGATCATCACACATGCGTAAATAAAACAAGCGATAGCACATCAATTCATCATACACATTAACACAGTATGTATGGGGAAAGCTTATAGCTGAAAACCCCGCAGCTATTGTGTATATTATAATGGAGAAATCATGTAACAAACTCAGTACAATACTCCTCACAAGTACTCAGTACTTTCTCATAAAGTTACACACAAACTAGCTTGGTTTTGAACAAGTCACAGGTTCGAAACACATTCACTAATTGCCTGCCTCTATTGCGCAATCAAGGCTGGTCTAATGAGAGATCCAAGGTTTGAATCTCCTTGGCTTGACAGCACAATCATCATTGGTAATTCCTCCAAGTGTGGTGCAAATATCATGCACAACTGATGTCACAACTGATAGCTATCTCAACCCTTTCATCTACCTCTTTCACTGGTCTCCACTGAACTGTCCATGCACTGTAGTGAAATGATGTTAATAATTAGTACTAAATAATATTTAATTCACTCCACTCATTACTAGTCGATTAGCTAGTTAAACTAACTTCAACTAGTTCAACTAAGTTAAACCTAACACAACTCCACCAACTATCTCATCAACTCCACCAAAATTCTCGCCACCGAAGTCCTAACCGGGTCAACCATGCATGAGCTCACCAAATTCTATAATAGTAATTCTCCGTCGATAATGTAGCCACTTCCATAGCTCGAATCAAGTGCTCCAAGAGAGTAAACCGAAGTTTAGAGTCCAAATATTATTAAGGGTAAATAATATTTGACTTTTCTATTTTTTAGCTAAGCAAAGCCTAAAAATAGAATTCGACCTAAATGTCTAAAAATAGAGGTCCATCTATTTTTACCAACATGACCAATACTCCAAGAATAACATACTGCAACTCCTGGACCATGCTCCATATGTCTAAAAATAGACTTTGCGCCAAAAATAGCCTGCGGGCCCACTTAGTGAAGGCTACTTCATTTCACTAAGCTCCATCATCTTGCTGCATTTTCAACATCGAGCACCTTGGGAATGCCAGGGCAATCTCGAAGAAGATGGTCTCCCATGCACAACATGCAAGGGAATTTGACCTTCCGTGGAGGGTTGGGAGGCTTATCAATGGAAGGCTTCTTAGGCGCAATAGCCGCAGATCTAGCCTCTCCTTTATCGGACTTCTTCTTCTTTGTCTTCTTCTTAGCCACCTGGTTACTCGAATCCAGACTTTCACCAGGCGAAGTAGAAGAGGAGGACGCAGAAACAGGCGAATAAGGGGAGAGGTCCACCTTAGAATCAACATGATGTTGTTCAGGGGGAGGAACTGATTGAACAGTAGCTGAGACATTTGGGATCACAGAGGTTGAAAACAACCAAACAGGCAACCCAACAGTTAACCCAGGAAGGGACAACGTTTCCATATAAGGAGCACCAACATTCCCAAAAGGAGGAAAATGACCAGGATTCCCATCGGAGGGGATTCCTTGGTTGGTGAACTCTGGGAAAGTTGCCATCAAAACAACTCAAAATCGCACACGGGCTAAACCAAGGCACACAATCAAACGACCAAAAGGAAAACTCTAACAGGGCGTGTGATCGCAGGTGATTTATTTTACCACATTGAAACTTTAGAAACTTCGTCGTTTCATATTTTAAGAGTCAAGAAACGGTTGAAAAGGTGACTCTATCTCTTTCAGTTTTGAAACAAGCGTGAAAGGACAAGCGCTTGGTGATCCTTTCAAATTTAAAGAGTCAGAAAAGATCAAATGACTACTCAGGAATACTAGGCAAAGGGTGTACCAAATAACCGTGAATTGTAATATACACCTTGGTTTCAAAATGAAAAAGAAATCAACCAAGGACTTAACGTACGTGCAGGCAATCTCCCCGAATGCTGTGTCCGGTGTATCACGGGTATAGGGCGGCAGACTCGGCTTCCTATGGATAAAGAATTGAAACCTAGTGGGGTCTCCCTTTATATACGCGACGGTACGGCGAGCGCAAGTCTGTACTAGTGCTATCTAAAGCCAAGAGGCGAACGACAGCTACTAGGTTTTAAGACGCCGGAACACGTCTCTAGCCTAGACCTCTAAATGTGTTTCGTTAGATTTCAATGCTGCCTTAGTGTAAATTGAATAAATTTTAATGTTTATTTTCAATTACGTTTCAGTTTTCAGGCCCTACCGAATGTCATCTGAAAATCTCCTGTATGCAGCTATATGAGAAAAGAAAACTTTTCAATTCGATGAATGCTATCTAGTTAAGGGAAGAGCTTCAAACAATGATGCAACAAACAACAACACTGCAAACGAAATCCTTCCAAACTAGATGACTTTCACTATCCAAAAGTAATTTCAACATTCAACGATGCGAATAATGCAATGTAATCTATGCAAAATCCTCTTTTTTTTTTTCGAAAACTATGCAATTGTAATCTATGCACAATTTCATTTTTCTTTTCAAATGATAAGAATGCACTCAATGAATTTTTCGATGAAATGAGAATCTACTTAATGCATACTTTCAATGAAAGAGAATGCACTCAAAGCGAATTTTAGCTTTCAATCATTAAACAATGTGATCTAAGTTCAATGATAAATCTCAAAAATACTTTTCAACGCAATGTGATCTAATGCATTTTAACGAAAAGAAAACTTTGAGATGAAAACTAAATGAACGCAAATCTTCTTAATGAAGGATGAATGCAAAGGAGATGTAAACAAGCACTAAGAATTCAATCGTTGTTTCAAAGACTTTGTCACGAAATCCCTCAAAAGGCGACAAGATATATGAGGTCAAACACAAAGAGGACTTCCAAAGCATGAGATCAAAACAAGGCATTCATTCCCTTTTACATCAAGCAATCATAGCAAGAAGACATCCCAAACAATGAGCAATGTAATCTATGCTCATACAAGGAAAAGACTGGAAGGGAAAGACACACTCATGAAGGATTTAGGGAAAAAATCTCAATTTTCATACATCCTGAAATTGGCTCGACTTGTACATTGACAACTAGCGCCAACTGGCGCGACTTGCACATTGACAACTAGCGCCAATGGCCAATTGGCGCGGGTTTCTAACTGACAACAAGCGCCAATGCCTGAAAATGAAAAAAACAAAGAATTTCTCCCAACCAAGACTAGACTCACCACTTCAAGGAGAATCTCCAAGACTCAAATGAACCATGTAATCTAGGCTCAAAGCGAGACACACACAGATCAAGCTCAGAAAGCTCAGAACAAAGCAAACGCTAGTACCTCACAGGATTGGCGTGACTGTGAGGCTGAAACTAGCACCAGAACAGAATTGGCGTGGGTAATACACTAGCAACCTGCGCCAATGGGCGCGACTGTCAAGCTAAAAAGCGCGCCAGTCGAGTTTACCAGTCAAAAATAAAAAAGAGCAATCCAACAAGTAGACCAGTGATGATCAAGCTATCCAAAAGCCAAATTCACAGAAAGAGCCAGCCCCAAGAGTTGCTCAAGCAAGCAGAATCAAGAATCAACTGAAAAGACAAGACAAAGCTCCAAGTGTTCAGTTTACAAACTAAACCAGAGATTGACTGAAGCAGCTTTGATCTACTTCGCAATTTCAGAGAAAAATCATTTCGAAGGCTATCTGGCCAACTTCAGGCTCCGTCTATAGCTTATAAAATGAATGACAACAAGCTAACGATCCCCAACGGAGTCGCCAAATTGTTGAAGAGGTTAATCCCCTCTGCGGACAGAGGCGATCCCTACTAGCCCAGATCGGGTCTAGCAACAATCAAACACGCTACAGTGCAGGTTCCTAATTGCAAATAAACCGACTTGCGATGAAGGCTTACCTAGAATCCAACGTTGTCATTTGTAGAAGAGGTGGTGCTCCCGTTCCTTTGCCCTGGCATATCACAATCCTCACGATCTCCGTGATCAGACACCTGCACATGCAAGAAACAACACAAACGCAAGCATAAAATTCAGTATATACAACTATATGTCAGTCGAAGAGGACATAACTCATGAACATAATCAAGAACAAGAGTGGAACCATAACCAATATTCGCTTATCATTAATGAATCAAAAGAAGAATACAACCATAGCTTTGACGCAGCATCCTCCTTTGGCGGGTCGTCAACAAAACATGTCTCGATAAAGCCTATCAAGGATGGGACAAGCCTCTCTCTCCAGATACTTGACAATAGTCTCCTTGCTTGGATTTGGCCTTAAGGGAATCAAGAAGGCTCTTGTAGCATAAGGATGTGAAAGCTCTTGGGAACTAGCTTGCAAAGGAGATGAGCAAGCTTTTATAGATGGAGGAAGGGGAGTTGGGATCCCTATAATTATGGGATTGGCCCTATCATCAAGGAAGCTTCCATGAGAGGTGGCAAACCACTTCCTCTCTATGGAAATCCGTAGCCAAACCTCCCAACTCAAGATAGATATTAGTCCAGGAATTTGTTAGGATGAAACTTCCACCATTTATTTTTAAAAAACACCTCTTAATATGGTTGGCGCCGGTACGGCTCTATGACAGAGCGCCAATTGGCACGCCCTCTTTGGAGGATTTGCCCCCTTGGCGCGAGGGCTGAACTGTGGAACTGCGCCAATGGAAAAAGAGCTATTTTTAGGGTGTTTTGCAGGGAGATGTCTTCAGGGCAATGAAAGCTCATCTTCAGAGGGATGCAATGAAAGTATTTTCAAGTCTTGTCTCTGCTCACAGGCCAAAGAATGAGCCCTCCAATGTGCGGGATGGGGAATGGCATGGATGGTGACAAATTGCTGTGTAACACTCATGATAGCATAAGATTGCGCAGTAATCAACCAATATGAGCTGACACTCCTATAGAGTACCACTATATATGGATAGGCATCTCATCAACCCTGTGTCTAGCACACTACGTGTCAAACCATCAACATAATGCTCAAACTAGGCAAGTGTTTTTGCTATGTCAAGATCAACCATCTCCTACTCTTTCCCTACACATCCAATTTGTACAAGTTGTGGATGTCCCTATAGATGAAGAGGAAACATTCCAACAGGTCACATAGGTCCAATATCTACATGTAAAACCAAGAGTTAGTCTTTGATACAAAACAAAAAATAATTGTAAGGTGTAAAAAACCAAAAATATCCAAAATGACTTTGATTTTACTTGCATCACTCCATTTCTCGCCTTTATGTAGAATGAGCTCTGGGTCTCCAAAAAAAAATTCTCTGGCATATGGGTAGTCCTCAATCGTGATCATTTTCTCCCACGGCCATCTAAAGGAAGTAGGAGTGAATTTCATCATCGACCCTTCTTTGTGTCGAGCCATGAGATCTACCCACTACCTCATGTGAGGCTCTTTAGGCCCAGGTAACTCTTGGGATATCCAATGAGGGTGTAGTAATGGTACCCTATGCAAGGAAAACAATACCACGATAGAATGATACCCAAAGTTCTTCAATTTTCTGATCTTTTCTCTATTTGCATTTGGTTCTTGGTAGCTAAGTGTAGAGAAACAATGCCAACTAATCAAGTAATGGTAAAAAGGATCGTCCGGAGGGTAAGTTCAATACAATCCTTTATCTCAAGTTTCCCATCTTTAATTATTTCATAGCGAGCCCAACAATGGATAACTATGTAATCCTTCAATATCTCTCCACCTCTCCTAAATCTAAATAATGAAATGGGAGCCCCTCTACATGAAAGCCATGTTAGGAAGTAGATGTATTCAACATCTATTGTGACAATTTTCTCTCTAATCCTGAAGTATTATCCCTATATGTCCTAGTCCTTTACCAAATATTCCAGGAAGTCCAAATGGGCCCTCATGCCTCATGTTCCATTACTCTCCAGACTAAAAACATTTTAACTCTGGTAAAACACCTGCAAATAACATGAAAAACACATGAAATTACCAATGTGAAATTTTTTGGGAGAAAAGCCAACTTAAAATAATTTTTTTGGAACCCTTTTTGCACCTGTCGCACTATACATTCCTAAACAAAGCGACCCATCACACTCACCATCCTTGGTAAGTGTGTTGGTTCGCACTGTTCAATGTTAAATTTGGAGACCCATCATACCTCTCATAATAAGAAGAGTGCATGGGTCTAGAGCGAATTTTCAATCCTAAAAACTAAAAAAATCCAAAAAAATGCATCAAACAAGAAATGGAAACCATGAAAATGAGGAGAGAGGATAGATCTCCTATCTAGAACTAACGGTACAGGAAATTTTCCACTGGATTGGTTGCAATCACCTGCTGAAGATTGAAGGTAAAAAACCACTGAGAGCTCACTCAAATTGGTAAAATGAAAATGGTAAGAAATGAAGTTACTTTTTTCACTTTTATGGTCAACATAAGCTATTATTTTAATATTTTTTAATGCTTTTGACCTAATTTTACCATGTATCATGTATTTTTTATATTTTTATGGTGTTATGAGCAGGTTGAATGATAACCGAAGGATATAATGCAGGTTAATTTAAAATGAAAGTCATTTTGTTGAATGAGTATACTTTTATCACTTTTTCAAGCTCGTTAAAATTACGAAAAAGGAACCCCATGGAGTCCTATTTAATCTCTTTTTAGACTCCCAAAACATGAAAATATTGCCAAGCACTTTCCTTTTTGAACTCACTAAAGTAAATGAAAAGAAGTATGCCCAGTATAAGTCTAACCCTTTTCAAGACTAGATAGACTATTTATGAAAAATGAATACTTTAGTTGAACATGGCTAAAAGGTTCTCCTAGGTATTATTTTACACCTTTTCAGGCCAAAGGGGAAAATTTATGAAAATGAACATCTTGGAGTTTTCTTTTTTTCCTCTTTTTCAAACTCTCTAAACTTGAAAAATAAGTAGAATTATTCTTTCGCTGGACTCATAAAACTATTAAATAGCATTGGATTTGTCAAGTATGATGAGACCGAACCACTCCTTCTCAAGGTTCGTTAAAATACTTAGAAGGATTCATCCAAAGGATGAAATTATAAATCAAGCATATGTTATCCTCCTAAATATTGTAAAAAATAAAGAGGTACTAGCTAGAAATGGTTGGAAAATTGGGAAAACAAGGAATCATACCTATTAATGGCAGCGATTATCTTGAACATGACAATCTTTCACCTCATTTATATGACTACTTTGGGTTGTGGAATTCACTTGCCTCTTTGTTTATCACACCTCATTGAAATTATTCATGATGGGTCTTTGAGTTAATGCTGCCAACTCCATATGAGTGTCACCGATATGTTCAAGAGAAAGTCCACCCTCAGTTGACATCTACTACAATACCCTTAAGCCTTAATTCTTGTTTTTCGCTCCTGAACCAACTTTGTATCATTAATTTTTGTCTCAAATATTGATACCCATTTCATGTCATTAATGGGGAATACATTAAGGCCCTCTTGCGATGGGTCACTTTATATCGACACGAACACATTATCCAGGAATTTGTCTTAGAAAATCCCTCATTTCCCTGGAGATTGCAGACCTCAATTACAATTTTTCTCACTTTCGGTGACATGTTCTCATCATTGTGCTTTGTTAGAAATATTTTGTGTGGTGTTCAAATTCAAATCATTTATTTGCACCACTTAGATTGTATTGTAGTGCCTTTAGAGATATTATCATTATTGATGGTTCCTATCACATATGTTAACAACTTACATCATTGGTTGGTAATCACATGATGTCTACCATGTTCAACTCGAACACATCTATTCACATGGTTAGACTTGTACTATCGAGTGATGAGGTAGAAGACCTTGGTTCTAGTTTAATCCATCTTGGCTGCCCTTTCAGGATTCATACAAAATTACAAAGTATGATGGCTATGATCATTTAGAAAGCTATCCAAGCATGGGTCCACATCTGTCATAAGTGGATGTGATTTTGATTTTTATACATGTACATGTTAATTAGCTTATATGTTGAGTATACCTTAACCATGATATCATGATGATTATGTATTGTAACAGTCAATTGATGATCTTGACCAATCTATTCTTGATCTAGACTTGTCACATGGCAAAGAACTTGAGTCCTCAACCACTTCTGACTTTGTACTTTAGGGGGGAATCTGTTACAGGCAATTTTTTCACATCCAACCAAATGGCCTGAAACTCGAATCAATCATCATCCTTTAACACTTTTCATTCATCCCTTGCAAATCCTGGAGCACTCTCTCTCTCTAAAAATTTCAATAATTATGGGTCAAACAGCTTAAAAACCTAATTTTTGGTCCCATCACACTTTCCCTTTATGAAAATTGCACTATTGCATGTTGTACACAGATAAATTTCACTTACTAGTGCATGTTTACTTCAAAGTAAGTGTGATGGCTCTTGAATTTTGGTAAAAATAAAAAAATAATTTCGAATATTCTCTTTCTAAAAGCTTCTTGAGTGGTTTTAACTATTTACTGTTAGATCAAGATCTTGAACTCCTATACTTTAGGTTTTATCTCTTATACCTAGAACTTATCCTCCCTCTAATGCGGATCTAATTCCTATATTGATAAATCCTAAACCACCCCTTTTACCCTATAAATTCACTGCCTCCCATAAAGTCTAGGTTGGATTTGGGAGACTCTTAGTTATTACCTCTTGCTACTTCTTTGTGCCCAAGGATCCATTATCCATCCATGCACTTGAGTTGTGATTGAAGGCTTTCTTTGTGGAAAAGGAAGGACAAGATAGTTGGGAGACATCTACAAGTTCAAGATCTGCAAGGGTTGTATATTATACTACATTCATTAATACAAAAAGTGCTTTTTTTTTTCCCCATACTTATGTCTCATTTAATGCATACGTAGAATAATGCCTTCTTGACTCATTGTTTAGATATGTTAGTATAAATTATTTATATATTTTGGTTCTCTTTATTGTTTAGTTGTTTTGCAGGTTCCACTTTTAGCATTTGGAGTTGGCATTAGAGCATACAATCAAGGAGAAGAGGAGAGCTTGTGTTGGATTCTAGGTAAGCCTTTCTTCCATATTCTAAAATTCTCTAAGGAGAGCATAGTCCTTTTTTTCTCTATTATTTCTAGATCAACCACTAGATCTAGGGAGTTTGATTATGTCCACGGAAGGAATTATCCATTAAAAAGGAACATTTTTCCACATAAATTTTCGTATATAGGAAAACACTCCACTTACAATGAGTGTATCAAAACACCCCCATTGCACGGTTACACATTAGACAACACTACTACGAACTACACTTCCACGTACCTCTGAGTATATTTTGGAAGTCTGCACTAGGTTTCAATTCTGCCATAGGTAATCAAGTTGTGTTTAGTCAATTTGATGTCTCCAATTGCTGTCATGAATTATTGACCCAGGTTAGTAATTTGATGAAGTGTGGTGCACTATATATGATTAGGTAACCTTTTTTTCTTACTTTGTTGTGTATGTTTATGTTGTTGTTATTCTAGCAAAGAAATTGAATTAAAAACTATTTTTAATGGAATATTAAATCTAAAAGAAGGAAGAAAAGGAAATGTTCATTAACTAATCTAAATTGCATAAAACTAAATCAATCTTTGAATGATGTTAGTAGGCCGGAAAAACATCTATGAAAAATTTCTAACTAGTTTAAAACAAAGCACTATTCTAAATCTAATTGTATTCAAATGACAAGATGAAATCATTTCCTATCTTATCCATTGAAAGTTTTAGTCCTATGAAAACAGAGCATTTGTTCTATTTTATAAACAATTCTAATTTAATTATGTCCTAACTTAAATCTAATTCTATTCCATGGATTGAAAGCATAAATGCTATTACTAAGAATTTAAATGACATTACTGATTGAAATAAAAAACAAGTACAAAGCACGTTTAAAGAAAACTACAACTGTTGTATGACTGAATATCCAAATCTGATCCAATTGGAAAATGACAGAGCCACTTTCTTGAGATGACTTAGTGAGCATAAGATTAGACAGCTATATGGAAACTAATTTAAGAAATAATTCATGAAACTAATCTATAATACAGTAAGCAGATTAAACTATGAATTGACATAAATCTAACTATGAAAACAATGCGAATTTAACTATGAATTGACAGGAGAAAAAATAACGAATCAAAAGGAAATTAAATGACAGAAATGAAACTACAAAACAATTAAAAACCTCTTTTCCGTGCAAGGTCCCTATGCAACAGAATGATTCGGAATTCTAATAAACTACGCATGCATCAAATGATCTTGAATAGGTATTCTTATTATCAAAACAAAGTTTAAAAAACATACACTGAATTATCACAAAAATTAGGACTGTTTTTTGGTTTCAAAAGATCGGTATTTATACAAGTTTCTGATTTAAATGTTTGAGCCATTTCTGCCTATAGATAAAAAATAGAACTGAAATTAGAAGTCTGGATAGAAGCAAATTATTTAATGGCCATCTCTCAATTTTCTACGTCAGAGGAAATCGAGAGTATTTCGTTCGCAGATCACGTTCTTTGACTGAGCTTGACCGCAAGCATAGGCATGATTTCTCTTTGAATTCAAACAGGTGGATGGGATACGATCCATGTGTGGATCATTCCAAAGATACCCATATGACCCACTTCCTTATTTTCTTCTCAAAACCTATTAAACCATAAAAGTAGCTGCAGAAACAACGATTAGCTGCAGAATTGCACACATTTTGTAGATAATTACAGAAATTCATTTAAATAATAAGAAAAATCATAATATAAAGTAGAGATCATTTAAATGCCTTCTCTGATGTGGAATATGTCAATTATCATTTATTGGAGTCATTAGTTTTTGAAAAGGAAGGAAGAAATGATGAAAAAGGGTGTCAAAATAAGAACAGTTTTGAGGTTCAACATACCCCCACTAAGAGACCATTGCATTTCCTCATGCAATTCCCAAAATTGTGAGCCTTCACCTCCTATTGCATTTGTTCTGAGACCTCTGCCAATACATCCAACTTCCTCTTCTTTCCTTTCCTTGAAGTGATTGCCATTCTAGGTTTTCTCATAAGGAGTTTGTACTTTAGGCTGATGACTTTCCTGTTCAGAGATTTTTTCTTTTTATTTAGCTTCTTATTATTTTTATACCACATCCCCAAATGTAAGATGGTGTTATCACTGATGACCTTCTCCAAGTGATTATGTTCTTTCAGGGTTTCATTTTCTTGTTTAATGTGCCTGTTCAGTATCTCCAACTCATAAATTTCTTACTTGAGGGTGTTTACTAGAGGTTCTTATGGACTGATAGGTTGCTCTTCCACACTTGGATTTGCTTATGCATGTCTTTTCTCCAATGACTCAATATTTTCATATATCTCCTGCTGTGTTGGGTCAATTTTTGGGGATTTCCTACTTGGACTGTGTACATGACTCTATATAGGAGAGTGTATAGGACTATGTGCAGGAGAGACAGTAATGGGCGATGGAACTTAGGGTTATTCCTCCAAATTAACAAATTTTGACTCCTATGATGGCGTCTTCTTCAATGGTTTATGAAGTCTAGAACTTCTCCTTGGATGTGGAGGGTTTAAATCTTCTAAACTTGTAACTTTTCCCTTTTTCTCGACATTGCCTCTCTTTTTGACTCCACTCTGTTTCTTATTCTTCATTAACTCTGCAATGGTGAGTTCTTCTTCTTCTTCTTCTTCTTCTTGAGGTGAATATTTCTTCTCAATGCATGTATCAACCTTTCTCCTTCTACTTTTTCTGGATTTGTCATCCTTAGGCTGTTCTAGTGCTTCATCTTGAAAGTGATTTCTGATTAGGAAACTTTCTCAAGAATCTCCTACACGTTTTAGATGGAATTCAATAAGTATCTTTATCAGTCCATGATGGTGCATGGTATTGTCTATGAATTGGACTATTTTCTGCACATTTTCTGAAATTTTATTTAGACTGTTCAACGGGAAGCATGGGAGGTTTATTTCTCCATCCTCCAAAAATTTCATTAAAAATCGAGCATGATAAACAAACATACAACCAAATCTACCCTCGCAAGTAACAAAATTTTGTAAAATTAAAACCATATTCCTCCATTTGTTTTTGAGTGTTGAACTGGGAATTCCTTTCTTGTAAATAGTAGTGTCCATACTTGGATTCTTTAGAAAAAAAATTCCATTCTTCATTGTGAATTTCCTTGTTCTTAAGCCATATCTCGCCAGTCTTCAGAAGTTCTATAGCTTCGGCCACAAAGGCTTCTGTCACTGAGAATTTTATATCTCCAATTTCAACCTCTGTCCTATCGAAACATCTTGCAAAGGACTTGGTGACCTCCTTATGAAACCCATATATTAGACCTATGTCTATGTCGTGAGGAGTTTCACCTTCAAAACTGATCTTCTTTGATTGAGTGAATTGAGGTTGCGGCTCTAGGTTAAGGATGTCGAGGGTTTGTAGAGAAGTACAAGTGAAATAGATATTCAATGAGGTTTTAGGAATGTAGATGAGTGGGTTACGAAAGTAAGACATGACCGTTAATCATTAATGGGAAAATCGGTATGGATTATTATGAAATATGATATAGATGTTGTGGTCAGATTATGAAAATGTGATGTGAATCCGAATACAATAAATTCTAATGATGAAATATTGAGGCAGCATATGATCATATAAATTATATATACTAATGTTTTTGGTCTTATTATTTAAACAAATTTTTGTAACATACCTTGGAACTAACCTTTGTTGCTCTTTTCTTTGTGTTGATTCTTCAGGTATCCTTTTAGCATGATCTTCAATGGAGTCCTCAATTGCTTCTGTTCAGTATGTTTGCTTCAGTAGGCTGTAATAAAATGTAACAGAGTTGCAGAATGTGATGAAAACTGCAAATTCTCATCAGAGCTGTAGAATTCTAGAAATTTTGTAGCTACTTCTTTTATTGCTTCAGAGAAAGAAAGGGAACAAAGAATTTGAGATTTTAGAATGGAAGAAAATATAAGATGTCAGAAATCTGATTTTCATCTTGTATTTTTTGTATAAGGATACCAATCATTGATTGGTTTTCATACTTATACAATTATTATTATTATTATTTTGAATTATATATATATATATATATATATATGAAAATAAAAAGAAGACTAAGTTGTGGAAGAAGAAGGATTCTTCTTCACCAAGTTCATATCAGTATTGTTTTGAAATTTTTTGATAAATTCCTCCTTTGTAATTGGTTTATGATAGAGTTTTAATCGATGTCCATTCACAAGAAGAGGTACATTTTCTTTATCAATTGTCCTTACCCTAAATGCTCCATTGTCAAATAAATTTTCGATCTCATAAGGCCCAAGCCAATGAGTTTGAAATTTTCCTTGGAAGTATTTGAACTTTGAATCGAACAAAAGTGCCCAATATCCTGCTTGAAACTTTCTTTCTTTTATTTACTTACCATTCCATCTGGACCTTTGTTACTAGGTTAGAATAGTTCTTTGAACTACATCTTGTTTGATCTCATCAAGCTCATTAAGTTTCTCCATTCTGTGCTTTTGGGCTTCTGATAAATTAAGTCCCAATCTAACTGCTATCTTGAAGGTTTTGATTTGAAATTCTATAGGAAATAGGACTTGCTTCCCATAAACAAGTTCATATGGAATATGTAGTGGTGTATTCCTCCATGTAGTCCGGTAAGCCCATAAGGCTTCAGGAAGCGTATCTGCCCAATCCTTTCTATGTAGATGTACAATCATTGTGAGGATTACCTCGATCAATTTATTGGTGGACTCCACTTGAATATATTCTTGTGGATGATATGGAGTAGAATTTCTATGTTTAACCTTGTATTCATCCATAATATTTTGCACCACTTTAGATGTAGACTGAGATCCCCGATCTATGTAATATTCCTAATTAGCGGTGCTAATTAGGATGTAATATTCCTAATTAGCACCGCTAATTGGAATATTTCACTTTTGTATAGTTTTTCCGCCTATAGTTAATTAATAAATAAAAGTGAGAAAGAGGGGTCAACTCACTTTAATAAAATAAAGTGCTTCCTAGTAGGAGCAACGTTGTGACTTAAAGGAAAGCCTTGGGGGTCCACACTTCGTATGAGAGAGGCCTCACGTAGGCTCTAGAAGCAACTGCGCAGGCATAGGAGGAGCACGTGGAGAGAGGGGACGCAGTTAGGGTTTTGAGGGGAGCTAGCACTATAAAAGGAGGGAGAGTCACTCCATTTGGCATTATTGATATGTTGATGATATTTTGAGCTAGAATTTTGTCTACTTGAGCACGCCGGTTGTTTAGTCGGTCTGCAGCACTGTTTAGTGCGACTGAGTGTCTCCGGTCGGAGATCTCACCCTTGGCCCCGGGGGACTTCGAGTGCCTGCTCGGGCAAGGTATTCCTTCAGTCTTTAGTAGTTGATTTGCAGGTGATTTGGTTGGAAGTTTGCAGAAGAGCTGAGCTTCATTGGGTGACTGCGCAGTCTTGGAGGGAGGACGCAGTTTGGGTTAGAGCAGCTCAGTTGTGGGGATTTTCGTGGGAGATTCAATGTGCTTCAACTTGGAGGGTTAGTCTCTTTCAGTCGGAGAGTTTGCAGAGGGATTTGTGGCTCTTTCTCGGCATTATTCTTTTGGCATCTGCGCTGGGCCTGGAGGGACAACGTTTTTCTTGAGGAGGGCATCTGGGGAGTTTTTCGGAGGTGGTCCATTTGCTTCATGGTTTCTGGGTTTTGTCCGGAGCAGAGAGTACAGGAAGTCTACCGATTTTCAGCTCATTCCGGTGAGGGGATCAGCCCCTAGTTCCAGTTCATTGCAGCAGCAGCATTCTATGGAAGATTCTTCCAGCAGCTGGGACGCGGCCTCTATAGCAGCCATTTCCTGTTCTGAGAGGGTTCTCCACTTGCCTTGTGCAAGGATAGTTGCACTTATTCTGATTATCCGTTGTACCCATATATATTCTCAGACTAATAAAATGGCTTAGCATTTCTGGTATTTTTATGTGTACTTGCTCTATATTCTATTTCCGGCATTTTCCTATATAGTTGTATGCTCGTATTGCTGTGTATTGTTGTCTATTTCCTATTCGAAATATTACAGTGGTATCAGAGCATAGTTCTGGCTCAGCCCGTGGAGCTAGCAGTCTATGACGCCCGGGGATAAACCCTACATCTGTTATAGGAGCAAGAGATACAGAGACGTTGAGCGTAGGTGGGAGAACACCTACGGAGAGGGGGAGCCTGTGATAGATTCCGATCAGGAGCAGCCTGAGACAGATTCAGAGCATGAGTAGCCTGTGGGGTACGCAGAACAGTGGGGTCCTATGGCAGACGAGGAGGATTCGAGGAGATTTAGAGAGGCACTCTTCCAACACATGCAAGAAGTGTCACAGAGACTCACGGCGATAGAGATCAAGCAGCGGGAAACCCCAAGGGGTTTTCAGATCGGTGAGGGATCGGGTACATCCCATCCACTATGCCCACATTCTTAGCAAAGGACACAGGGGCAGGAGCACAGAGGGATATTCCAGCACCCACGCGATCCACCATGCCTACCTTCCTAGCAGAGGACACGGGGGCAGCAGCACAGCGGGAGCCGGAGGTTGACCCTGCCCAGATGGACGCCTACATTGCAGAGTACCTGGCACGCGGGCCAGCGATCAGAGATCTTATCTCATTCAGAGATTATGTTCAACTCCAGCGTGATGGTAGGCCCCATGATCATCACAGGGGGCACAGACATCATCATGATGACCACCGCGCAGCTAGCAGATTTCATTTGCCCACGTTTGATGGCACATCAAACATGTCGGAAAAGTCTTGGGTAGAGAAGTTGGATATCTATTTCCAGCTCAATCAGATGTCACAGTCAGAGGCCATTAAGGTGGCAACATTACATCTGGAGGGTGAGGCCCAGGACTGGTGGTTTCATGGGATGACTACACTCGGGCACTCTACAGTGGGGACATATGCCGAGTTTACCCGGAGGGTGATAGAGCGTTTCGACAGGAGGGATCCGGAGCAGCACTTTGTTGAGCTGACAAAGCTCAAATAGACTGGGAGCCCAGAGACTTACATTTCAGATTTCTTGAGGGTTTCAGTGATGGTGCCTGATCTATCCGCGGCTCGGATGGTTTACATGTTTGTGGAGGGGTTGACAGAGCCACTACGTGGCCAGGTCCAGTCGACTAGACCAGCTACACTTTAGGATGCCATCAACAGGACTCGGGATTTACAGGATGTCTTACCTAGGACTCGGACACCTTACCCCCAGAGACAGGCCTTCCAGCCTAAGGGGAAGGACACGAGGATTCCGCCTCCCAAGGTGAATCCTGGGCGAGGGCAGTTTGATGATGAGGCCAGGAGAGAGTTGAGGAGGAAGCGGTTGTGCTTCACTTGCCAGGAGCCATGGGCACCGGGACATAGATGTGCTGCAGGGAAAGCACATTTCATTGAGGTCTTCTTCGAGAGCAGCGGGGAAGAGGATGAGGGGGATGACGTGGAGGTAGGAGATTGTTATGCAGCGCAGGGTACCTTACCACCTCCACCACCCGCAGCAGGTGGTGCATCATTTGCACCTACTGGAGGAGCTCTAGCCGCATTGCGGGGAGTTCCCAAGTATTTGACGCTGCGCGTACGGGGGACAGTACGTGGACAGCGGGTCTCAGTGTTGGTTGATAGTGGGGCCACCCACAACTTTATTGATGCACAGATGGTTGAGCGGAGAGGCATACAGACTGAGAGTTTTGATGGATTTTCCGTTTTGGTCCCAGGGGATCAGACTATGGTGTGTGCTCGGTATGTCCCAGAGTTATCAGTGACGATGGGCACTTATACATTGACAGATCATTTCTTTGTGGTGGATATCCCGGACACCAATATGATATTGGGTGTTCAGTGGCTCATTACTCTGGGGAAGGTCACGACAGATTGGAAGGCCCTAGAGATGGAGTGGGATGATCCCAAGACAGGGAGGCATGAGAAGATACGGGGACAGCACACATACCCGCCTCAAACAGTGTCGGCACATAGGATGGAGGAAACCTTCCGCAAGGGAGACATAGAGTGGGCCGTAGAGTTGCGAGCTTCGGAGGCAGTAGATACAGGTCAGACAGTGCACCCTGAGCTATAGTCTATCCTCGACAGGTATGCCGTAGTATTCAAGGATATTCCACCAGGGCAGCCACTGGATCGGGGGTTTGAGCATACTATCGAGCTTGAGCAGGGTATATAGGCAATGATCACCACACCGTATAGGCATCCCAAGGCCTATCGGGATGAGATAGAGTGTGCTATTCAGGAGTTGCTGGCCCTTGGTCACATTCGGCCGAGCACGAGTCCTTTCGCTCTTCCGTGGTGTTGGTGAAGAAGAAGGACGGCACATTGCGGATGTGCATTGACTACAGGGCTCTGAATAAGAAGACCCTGAAGAACAGGTACCCCATCCCCAGGATCGATGAGCTGATGGACGAGTTGAGAGGAGCACGGTTCTTCTCAAAGATTGACTTGAGATCCGGGTACCATCAGATACGTGTGAGGGAACGGGACATTCCCAAGACCGCCTTCAGGTGTCATTATGGGCACTTCGAGTTTCTGGTCATGCCTTTTGGGCTGACCAATGCACCCGCTACCTTTCAGTCGTGCATGAACCACATTTTCAGGGGTCATCTGAGGAAGTTTGTGCTGGTCTTCTTCGATGACATACTTATATATAACAGGACTTGGGAGGAGCATCTCCAACACATTGAGACAGTTTTGCGCATCTTGGAGGAGCAGCAGTTCTATGCCAAGCTCTCCAAGTGTGAGTTCGGCTTGACGGAGATGCTGTACTTGGGGCATATTATAGGAGTGGATGAGGTGAGAGTCCACGAGGAGAAAATCAGGGCCATCAGAGATTGGCCAGAGCCGAGGAATGTGACTGAGCTTCGGGGATTTATTGGCATTTGCACATACAACAGGAAGTTCGTCAAGGGCTTCTCACAGCTTGCTGCACCCCTCACAGACTTGACAAGGAAGGGGGCATTCAGTTGGTCGGACACAGCACAGCGAGCTTTTGATAAGCTCAAGGAGGTGATGAGCAGCTGCCCCGTGCTGGCATTGCCAGATTTCACACAGCCATTTGTCCTCGAGTGTGATGCATCAAGAGAGGGGATTGGTGCGGTTTTGATGCAGGGCGGTCACCCTATAGCTTTTGAGAGCCGGAAGCTCCTTCCGCATGAGAGGTTGTATTCCATATACGACAAGGAGATGTTGGCCATCATGCATGCATTGGCCAAGTACCGGTAGTATTTAGTGGGCAGCCGATTCAGGGTGAGATCAGATCACAACAGCCTCAGGTACTTTCTGGAGCAGAAGCAGTTGCAGGAGAGGCAGCAGAAGTGGATCAGTAAGATCCAAGCCTATGAATTTGACATAGAGTACGTCAAAGGCAAGAATAACATGGTAGCTGATGCCCTTTCCCGTAGAACGGCCACGTTATCTCTTATGAGCTTGGACGCTGATTGGAGGGCTCGACTGTTGGTAGAGTACTCCAAGGACAGGTTTGCGTGTGAGGTGTTGGATGGGCAGGTAGCAGATGACAGGTACAGGGTGGTCGACGAGATCATCTATTACCGGGACAGGATCTTCTTGACTGAGGGATCTCAGCTCAAGAAGAAGATACTCCAGGCTTCACATGATTCTCCATTGGCGGGCCATCAGGGGTTCACCAAGACTTACAGGGCCATCAGGGAGAGGTTCTCATGGAAGGGCCTCAAGGAGGACGTACTCCAGCATGTCAGGGAGTGCGATGTTTGCCAGAGAAACAAGGGAGAGATGAGCCATCCTGCAGAGTTGTTGCAGCCTCTTCCCATTCCAGAGGGGAAATGGGAGAGCATATCGATGGACTTCATCACAGGATTGCCCATGGTGCAGGGCAAGGATTGCATCTTTGTCGTCGTTGACCGACTGACGAAGTATGCTCATTTTTTCGCCATATCCGCACACCACATAGCAGCGCAGGTGGCCGAGCTGTTCTTCAGGGAGATTTTCAGGTTACATGGTCTACCTAAGACCATTGTCAGTGACAGGGACAACCGCTTCATGGGCGGATTCTGGCAGGAGCTCTTCCGGCTAGTGGGGACAGAGTTGACGCCGAGCACTAGTTATCACCCCCAGACAGACGGACAGACAGAGATAGTTAACAAGTGGCTGGAGGGCTACTTGCGTAACTATGTCACTGGGTAGCAGAGGGCATGGCTGAAGTGGCTGCATCTGGGAGAGTACTGCTACAACACAACGCATCACATGTCCATTGGTATGTCACCTTTCTATGCTTTATATGGATATCATCCTTTATCTTTTGTGGACATGATGTTTGGTGCTAGTAGGGCTCCGAGAGCCAAGATCTGGATCCAAGAGAGCCAAGATATCCTCCGAGCTCTCAAGGATAACATAGCCACAGCGCAGAATCAGCAGAAGTTGCATGCTGATAAGGGTCGGGTGGAGAGACACTTTGAGGTAGGAGACTTGGTCTACCTGCGACTACAGCCATACCGACAGTCTTCGCTTAAGCAGAAGGGGGCTGAGAAGCTTAAGCCCCGTTTTTATGGGCCATACAGGGTGATACGCAGGATTGGGCAAGTTGCATATGAGTTGGAGCTGCCCCAAGGCAGCAAGATCCATAACATTTTTCATGTATCATGCCTGAAAAAGGCATTGGGCCAGCAGGTGACAGTCACAGATGAGCTACCACCCACGGATGATGAGGGGCATCTGGTGTTGCAGCCGGAGGCTATTATTGATACTAGGGAGAGGCAACTGCGGAGCAGGACGATCTGGGAGTTCTTGGTGAGGTGGAAGAATTTGCCGGATGAGGATGCCACTTGGGAGGATGAGAAGATTTTGCAGCATCCATCACTTCAGTTGCTTGAGGACAAGCAACGTTCTGCCGGGGGAGACTGTAATATTCCTAATTAGCACCGCTAATTGGAATATTTCA
This sequence comes from Pinus albicaulis, assembly GCA_034641835.2. Classification (NCBI taxonomy): domain Eukaryota; kingdom Viridiplantae; phylum Streptophyta; class Pinopsida; order Pinales; family Pinaceae; genus Pinus; species Pinus albicaulis. The sequence continues at coordinate 664,587,805 of CM076575.1, read as the reverse complement.
TTTTTGTATAGTTTTTCCGCCTATAGTTAATTAATAAATAAAAGTGAGAAAGAGGGGTCAACTCACTTTAATAAAATAAAGTGCTTCCTAGTAGAAGCAACGTTGTGACTTAAAGGAAAGCCTTGGGGGTCCACACTTCGTATGAGAGAGGCCTCACGTAGGCTCTAGAAGCAACTGCGCAGGCATAGGAGGAGCACGTGGAGAGAGGGGACGCAGTTAGGGTTTTGAGGGGAGCTAGCACTATAAAAGGTGGGAGAGTCACTCCATTTGGCATTATTGATATGTTGATGATATTGTGAGCTAGACTTCTGTCAACTTGAGCACACCGGTTGTTTAGTCGGTCTGCAACACTGTTTAGTGCGACTGAGTGTCTCCGGTCGGAGATCTCACCCTTGGCCCCGGGGGACTTCGAGTGCCTGCTCGGGCAAGGTATTCCTTCAGTCTTTAGCAGTTGATTTGTAGGTGATTTGGTTGGACGTTTGCAGAAGAGCTGAGCTTCATTGGGTGACTGCGCAGTCTTGGAGGGAGGACGCAGTTTGGGTTAGAGCAGCTCAGTTGTGGGGATTTTCGTGGGAGATTCAGTGTGCTTCAACTTGGAGGGTTAGTCTCTTTCAGTCGGAGAGTTTGCAGAGGGATTTGTGGCTCTTTCTCAGCATTCTTCTTTTGGCATCTGCGCTGGGCCTGGAGGGACAGCGTTTTTCTTGAGGAGGGCATCTAGGGAGTTTTTCGGAGGTGGTCCATTTGCTTCATGGTTTCTGGGTTTTGTCCAGAGCAGAGAGTACAGGCAGTCTACCGATTTTCAGCTCATTCTGGTGAGGGGATCAGCCCCTAGTTCCAGTTCATTGCAGCAGCAGCATTCTACGGCAGATTCTTCCAGCAGCTGGGACGCAGCCTCTATAGCAGCCATTTCTTGTTCTGAGAGGGTTCTCCACTTGCCTTGTGCAAGGATAGGTGCACTTATTCTGATTATCCGTTGTACCCATATATATTCTCAAACTAATAAAATGGCTTAGCATTTCTGGTATTTTTATGTGTACTTGCTCTATATTCTATTTCCGGCATTTTCCTATATAGCTGTATGCTCGTATTGCTGTGTATTGCTGTCTATTTCATATTCGGAATATTACAATCTATCACAATTTCCCTTGGGACACCAAAACGAGTGAAAATATCCTCAAAGAGAAATGAAAATACAACATTTTCATTAGCAAGAGAAAGTGCTTTAGCCTCTACCCATTTAGTGACATAGTCAGTGCAAACCAAAATGTACCTTTTTTGTCTTGATAGTGGATTGATTGGTCCAACAAAATCTAGGGCCCATTTTTCAAATGGTTCGATGAGTACCTGAGGTTGTAAGGGCATTTCATCTGCAGGAACAAGTTTCCCCATTCTTTGGCAGTCGTCACACCTTTTGACATACTCTTTGGCATCTTTAAAGATGGATGACCAATAATATCTTAAATGAAGGATTTTATAGGCAGTCCTTTTATCATCAAAGTGTCCACCACAAGGTTCATCATGGCATGCCTTCAAAATTTCAAGCATTTCATATTCTCGAACACACCTTCTGATGATGAGATATGGACCTGTTTTATACAATTCATCATTAACCCATGAGTATAATGCACTTGTTTGAATAATTATTCTTTTCTCTCTAGGAAACAAGTATGCTGGTAATTTTCTTGTAGCTAAATAGTTAGCAATATCTGCAAACCATGGAGATTTAGTAGTTATTGAAAAGAGATATTCATTAGGAAAATTATCCTCTATTGGATTATCATTATTGTTTTTTTGAATTCTAGACAAGAAATCAGCAACTATGTTTTGTTTTCCAGGTCGGTATAGAATGGTGATGTTAAATTCTTGCAGGAGTAATAACCATCTTGTGATTATGATATTAGTGATAGATTTATTCATTAAGTATCTAATTACAGAATGGTATGTGTGAATAAAGGTTTCATAGCTAGTGATGTAATGTCTAAATTTGTTAATAGCATGGACAACAACTAGAAATTATTTTTCAGTTACAGTGTAATTTAACTCAGCAGGAGTCAAATTTTTACTTGTGTAATACATGGCATATAGAATCAAATATTGTTTTCCTAATATAGCTCCAAGAGTTGTATATAAAGCATCTGTTGAAATGTGAAAAGGTATTTTCCAATTTGGACCTCCTAAGATGGGTGCTTCAGATTTTTTTTCTTTTAAAGTTTCAAATGCCAATTGGTAATCAGGATTCCAACTAAATTCACAATCTTTGGTAAGCAGTTTGAAGAGTGGAGATGCTATTTTGGTGGAGTTTTCTATAAATCTTCTATAGTACCATGTGAATCCCAAAAAACTTATAGCATCCTTTTGACAACTTCGAATTGATAATTTGGAGATGAATTCAACTTTAGATGAGTCTACTTTAATTCCGTCCCCTGAAATGTGATGTCCTAAAACAATTCCTTCAATAAACATCATAAAGAATTTTTCACGACTTAATGAAATATTTGATTCTTTGCATCTTTTAAGAAACTTTTCCAAGTTTTCCAGAGCCTCTTCAAATGAATTTCCATAAACTGTAAAATCATCCATATATACTTCAACACAATCATGTATTAGATTAGAGAAAATTCCTAATACTACCCTATGGAATGTTGCAGGTGCATTGCAAAATCCAAAAGGGAGTACTTGGTAAGCATAAGTTCCCCATGGAAAGGTGAATGTGATTTTGTCTTGGTCTTCAAGTGCTACTTGAATTTGATTGTAACCACTAAAACCATCCAAAAATGACAAAATACTTCTTTCTTGCTAATGTATCCAATACTTGATCTATGAAAGGCAATGGGAAATGATCTTTTAGAGTAGCCTTATTCAACTCTCGATAATTAATGCATACCCTCCATTTACCATTCTTTTTAGGTACAATCACCAAGGGAGAAACCCACTGACTGTTTGAAATTGTATAGATGAAGTTTACATTCAAAAATTTTTGCAATTCTTCTTTCACAATTTCCCTAAGATTTGGGTTCATCTTTCTTTCACGTTGTCTGATAGGCCTAGAGTTTTCCTTAATGTAGATATGATGTATAAAAGTCTCAGGACTAATTCCTTTCATGTCAGTGTACTCCCATGCATATGAAGAAAAATGTTTTTGTAATGTTTTGATTAACTATTCTTGTTGGAATTTCTCCAAGCTTATGTTTATGTTTAAATATTGCCTTGGAAAGATTTAAATTGTAGAGTTACCAAATTATTCCATAGAATATAAATACATATGTCTAGATGGCAAGTATTCAATATTGCATTGTCCTTGAAAGCTATAATCATCTTCACATTGTGAAGATGTTTCAAAGTTTTCTATTGAATTTAAGATTTGACTTTCTTCACTAATATGAGAAATAGTACAGAGAGGTTGTATATCATTGTCATCATCCATCCATTCTTCATCTCTTATTTCTGTGATTGTTTTTTCTGGAGGATATAGAGTGAATTTCTTTGTTGAGTTTCCATCATAAATAAACATATCACCGGATCTACAACTAATGAAATCATCAGTTGTATCTAACCAATGTATTCCTAAAATTAATGGATGTCTACCTCGGTTATTTTTTGGATTTAGGATCATGAAGTCAACAGGATATTCCCAAGAGACCAAGGACACATATATGTCTTCTAATACACCATCTGGCTTGATTACTGATCTATCTGCTAATTTCAGTAATGTTGGTGTATATATAAGGTTTGGAAGCCTAAGTTGTTCCATAGTCTATTTGCTCATGATGTTGATGGTTGCTCCTAAGTCAATTAATATATTTGGAATCTCAATGCCATTGATATGTGTTTTTACAACCGGACTTCCTGGGTCCAAATATTTTTGTATGGTTATTTTTCCCATCATAATGTCAGCAACTTTTCCTGCTAATTGAATCCCTTTTATTTCTTTTGTTTTTCTTCCTGATTTTTTCATGCTCAACTCTCTTATTGTTTTGGCTAAAATAGGAATCTCTTTAATGGCCTGTAACAAAGGATTTTTTATACAAACATTTTTCATTTCATCTAGAAAATCATCATTAGGCAACAAACTTTTATTTTCTATCCCTCTATCGATTTGTAATCTTCCATGAAAAGGAGGGTTAGAAATAGATACTGAAGGTTGCTCTATTATAGGGGTTGATTTTATTGGATCTTTTTATTTTTAATTTTTAGAATTTTGGTTCTGCTGAAGAGATGTCCCTTCTCCAGAATTTTTATTTTTATGTAGATAAATTTCTTCATCAAAATCATCTTTTTCTTGAATAACAACAGAAGGATTTTCCCTTTCTAATATTCTACCAGATCTAAGTTGGACATTGTTAAGATCTCGTGGGGTAATCATGTAAGTTGGAAAGTTTTGTCCTTCTATGTTATAAGAATTTTGAGAATTTTTTTTATTTGGTTTTGGTAATGGCTGGGTAGGTAGTTGATTTGTTCTTTGTGGAAATGGTAATGACAGTTGTGGATTCTAATTTTGGATTTGGGGTGGTTGATTTTTTTGTGGAAAATTTTGGGGAGGATAGTTTGGATAGGGTTGTGGATACTAGTGATACTGAGAGTATCCTCCATAAGGATTTTGCATCCCTTGTGTCCAAGGTTGAGGCTGAGACCAAGGTTGTTTCCATGATGAATTCCAATTTTTTGGTAGGGACTGATTATAAATTTGGTTATTAAAACCTTGAGTTTGTGGCCCCTGCCATGGTCTTCTAGAGACAAAACAAAGAGGATCTATTGGAGATGTAGTTACTTCTTCTTCTTGAAAGACAACCTTAAGACCTGGTATAGAGGGACATTTTTTTGTTTCATGATTTTTTGCACAAATAACACAAGTCTATATGACTTTTACATCAAGAGGACACTCCCTTAAAGCGTGTTTCTTTCTGAATTTAGGACAAAATATAGTTAAGGCATCAGTTTCAGCTTTCTGTTTGTTTTGTAATTTCAAGGTGTCTATTTGTTCACTGAGAATCCCTAAGATATATGGTTTAAATTCATCAAGCATGTTTCCAATTTATGCCCTACTCAATGTTCCAGTTGCAGATTTATTTACTCTAGAGAGAATATGATCTCTTATATTTTTCCCAGTTTTTTATTTTCCTCTTTAGGGATGAATGCACAATTCAAAAATTTCAGGTAATGGTAATTGAGAGATATCTCATTTTCCCATCATGTTAAGGATATCTATCCATTCATCTCTAATGGCTTTCAATAAGAGATATTTTAAAGTATCTTGATCTAGATGTTTCATCTTAGCTCTCTTGATATTATCATTGAATCTCTCAATTAAATCTTCTAAGTTTTCATCCTCTCTATGCACCATTTTAAATACTTCATCCTTCCTATTAATAGGTGTGCAATAATCCAGATATCTTTGAAAAAATGAACTTTTCATCTCATCCCATGTCCTAAAATATTGTGTTATCAAACCCATGAACCATTTTAAAGCTGCACCCTTGAGTGTTGCAAGGAATAGCTTCAATTTTTTAGAGTCTTGTAAGTAGTCATAAGATCTGCATAAGACTTCAAATTCAAATAAAAATGTTTTAAGATCCTCAGTCCTTAATCCATGGAATTTGGGAAGGACAAAAGGTGAAATATTTTTCATTGTAAAATTGGTATCCTCTGAACTATAGGAAATCCAACAGACTTAGGATCTCCTCTACCTCTACCTCTTCCTCCTCCTCTTAAGGCATCTCCATTCAGAACTTCTCCTTCTTATTCTTCTGCTGTTGTTGATTTCTTAGAGCTAATGTAAGGTTCTAACTATAGAGTTATTTGTTTTTCCTCTGGTTCTTCTATCAATGGGATATTGCAGAAAGTGTCTTCTTCTTCTTCCTCACTAGGGATTTCTAAATCTTGAGCTAGAATATGTTCTCCTGTAGAGGTGAAAAAGATTACTCCTTGTGTTGGAGATCTAGGATCTTCTTCTTCTAAGACTGCCTCAGTAGATGAAGTTGGAGAATCTCCTAGTTATATTTATGATCTTAAGACTTTAAGAGGTCTATGTATTGATGTGAAAAATGGAATATGAGTTTGAGATGGTGGTGTGGCACTACGTGGTCTTTGTGGGGTGAGTGGTGTTGTTGGAATCAAACTTCTACCTCTAGCTATGAATCTACCCCTAGAGTCTCTTTCTCTACGCATGTTGATTTTTTTTTAATATAAGAAATAAGGCTTCCTAATTACACTTCCCCGGCAATGACATCAAAATGTTTAGTCAATTTGATGTCTCAAATTGCTGTCATGAATTATCGACTGAGGTTAGTAATTTGATGAAGTGTGGTGCACTATATATGCTTAGTTAACCTTTTTTTCTTACTTCGTTTTGTATGTTTATGTTTTTTTGGGGATTTTGTATCTTATGTCTAAAATTGGTCTAAGAAATGAAATCTCTAAATGCTAGTGAATAATCAAATCTAAATGAGTTTTAATGATGAAAACTAATTCTTAAAGAAGGAAGAAAAGGAAATGTTCATTAACTAATCTAAACCGTAGAAAAATAAATCAAACTTTGAATGATGTTAGTAGGTCGGAAAAACATCTATGAAAAATATCTAACTAGATTAAAACAAAGCACTATTCTAACTCTAATTGCATTCAAATGACAAGATGAAATCATTTCCTATCTTATCCATTGAAAGCTTTAGTCCTATGAAACAAAGCATTTGTTCTATTTTAAAAACTCAATTCTAATTTAATTTTGTCCTAATTTAATCTAATTCTATTCCATAAATTGAAAGTATAAATCCTATTACTAAGAATTTAAATGATAATGATGATTGAAATAAAAAACAAGTACAAAGCATTTTTAAATAAAACTACAACTGTTGTATGACCGAATATCCAAATCTGATCCAATTGGAAAATGACAAAGTTACTTTCTTGAGATGACTTAGCGAGCACAAGATTACACAACTAATTTGAAACTAATTTAAGAAATCATTCATGAAAATAATCTATAAAACAATAAGCATATTAAACTATGAATTGACAGGAATATAACTATGAAAACAATGTGAATTTAACTATGAATTGACAAGAGAAAAAATAATGAATAAACAAGAAATTAAATGACAGAAATAAAACTAAAAAAAAATTAAAAACCTCCTTTCCGTGCAGGGTGCCTCTGCAACAGAGAGTCTAAAATATAATAGACTACATGTGCGTCAAAGGATTTGGAACTGGTCTTCTTATTATCAAAACAAAGTTTCAAAAACATACACTAAATTATCAGAAACATTATGACTATTTTCCGGTTTCAAAAGACCGGTATTTATACAAGTTTCAGATTTAACTGTTTGAGGCATTTCTACCTATAGATAACAAATAGAATTGAAATTAGAAGTCTAGATAGAAGCAAATTCTTTAATCTCCATCTCTCAATTTGCTTCGTCAGAGAAAATTGAGAGTATTTCATTCGCAGATCATGTTATTTGACCGATCTTGACCGCAAGTGTATTCTCTTTGAATTCGTACAGGTGGATGGGATATGATCCATGTGTGGATCATTCCAAAGATACCCATATGATCCACTTCCTTATTTGCTTCTCAAAACCTGTTAAACCCTAACAGTAGCTGCAGAAACAATGATTAGCTACAGAATTGCACACATTCTGTAGCTAAATACATAAATTCATTTAAATAATAAAAAACATAATGATATAAAGTAGAGATCATTTAAATGCCTTCTCTGATGTGGAATATGTTAATTATCATTGATTGGAGTCACGAGTTTGTGGAAAGGAAGGAAGAAATGATGAAAAAGGGTGTCAAAATAAGAACAATTTTGAGGTTCAACAAGTTGGTTGCCTTGTTAATTGTGATACACCGAACACATAATTCAAGGATATTTCCTACATGAACTTAACCATATAGTGTAGTTTACAGTGACTTGGTAATCCTTATATGCCTAGTTACCGCTTTTTATTTTTATTTGTGTTTTTAATTTTTAAAATCAGTTAATTAACTCACTTTCTACTCCTTAGTAGACCTTAGGTTGAGTTTGATCGCAACAATTCCTGAGTCTACTAGTCAAGGAAGCCCCTCTAACGGGAATCCTATTCCTTTTCATTATTTTGGAAATATTGGTGTTCCTTATATGGCTACATTGTCTCTTCCTGAATTTACCATAGGTTTAATAGTTTGGTTGTTTTCAACCTATTTTTTTTTGAATGTCCAAACCGCTTCACAACCAAGTCCTCCACTTGAACAACATCAACCTCACATTGATCCTCAAGTTGACCCTTTTCTTTCTTCGCCCATATTTTATTCATCCCTTTCTTCTTCCTTTCTTGGTAAAATTATTGATGCTAGTAACCACAAGGCTAAGAATAAGAAGAATATGAAGAAACAAAATACGCAGGGGGAAACCAAGAAAACATTGCTATGAATGCACCTAATGTTGAGAAGCCTTCCAAAAAGCCTCATAAAGTTAAATTTCCCTGCATGCTTTGCAAGGGTGATCACCTTCTTAGAGATTGTCCTGGTATTCCACATGTATTAGAAGAGTGGTCCACAAGCTCACATGAACCCTTATCGTCAGTGACTGGAGATCATGTTGGTGACAAAGAATTAACTAGAAATAATAATTCCCATATTTAAAAGGGAAAAGTTAAGTTTCCTTCTATGTTATATAAATGGAATCATCAAATTCACCTTTTCCCCTATATGGATGAAGCATCCAAAGTGTGGAAAATCTTAGTGATTCTTTGCAACGACTTCCAACTGGCTACCAAAAGATTTCCCCTCATACTCCATTAGTTGATGAAGTGATTGACCCAATTACCGTCAATCCCACTCTCTCTGAATTTGAATCTCATGAGTCTATTTCCAGCCAACCATTGGTTAAGAAAGTGGTCAAATCAATTCCACTTTCAATTTATCCCACTATCCCCTTAGAGAATGATGTTCATACCTCTTAGGTTCTTCTTATTTCTTCAGATCATACTGAAGAAGGGGAAATTTCTCTCATTTTCATGGAACACCCTCCAAGTAATCAAGTCATTTACTTCTATTAAAATCAATTAAAAAAACCTCGTCTATGTTCTTACATTTTCTTTCAATTCATGGTGAAGGCTTGTGATAAAGACATCTATCACACTTTTATAGATGAATGATCTTATGTTAGCATTCTATCCTCGACTACTTGTCAAGATTTGGGTTCCCCTCACCTTTTGTTTGTTGCTTTGAATCTGTTATATTTTAACATAAGAACTAATTAACCTTTATGGATCCTTCGTCAACTGCCTATTACCATGGAAGGAAAATTTGTATGTGTTGAAATTATGGTAGTCCTAGGCCCCCTGGATTTCAATTTAATTTTTGGGCATGACCATGTTTATTCTATGAACGTTGTCATGTCCACACTTTTCGAGATGTATTTCCCACATGCTAGAAAAATTATGACCATTAATCAACTTTCATTTGTTGGTCCTGATTTGACTGCCAACCATCGAACTTCCATAAATGTTTGAAATATGCAAGTGGTATCTCCTCCACCACAAGTTAATTATGTGGGAACATGTCCCATGTCCACACCTACTTATGAAGAAGATCCTATTACTATTTTCTCAACTTCTTCTACGCTAGATCCTGTAAGTGATATGGTGAATCATTTACTAGGGGAATTGGAGCCTCATCTTTCCATTGGATCCCTTCATTCCTTCTAGAGCATTATTAGTCCATATGATGAAAATCTCTTGGAATATGATAAAGCCAAAACTACATTTTAAACAAAATTGTGGACCTATGGTTTATGGCCCACATAAACTCCCCCTATACACACAGCGAAATAAATTTTTGGAGTTATTTAACATACATACGTTAGCGATCAAAAAACGCTTACTTTAAATCAAATCACACATAACCTTAAATGACTTACATACATGTGAAACATTAGCTCTAGGTTCCCACCACACACGGTGACCAATCAGGACTCATCAAAAATCACTTGCCTGAAAATTTAACTCTTTACCGATAACGCTAAACCATAAATCTTGCGGTGTGAGCTCATGCACAATGTCGACACGTGGTCTCCCCTCGCCACATCGTATATTTCATTCCTTACCACATCACTAACAAAATAACATACCTTGTGATTTCTTAGTGCTAAACTTTAAAACCTCCGATGTGCGATCATGCGATTCGCCGCCCCCCATTGATCTACACCTGGATCTAACGGTCCTCACTGCTCACCCTTCATCACATCGCATCTTCCCAACTTATCTTGTGACGTGATCTCATCCATTCATCTTTCCCATTTCAGATCTGCAATCTCATCATGACTGTCTGCTCATCCTTCATGCTTCCATTCTGAAATATCTGAGATTTTTGGAAAAACACAGTTGCAACCCTCTGTGACCAAACATTACTCCATGCTACTTTCTACAACAACTCATCAATAAACTTATGCGATTGAAAGGTGCTCCATCACTACTCATTTTGGAGGTTCCAGCTGGTTATGCAACCATTGGCATTCCCTTGGCTGTGCAACTCCTGATTTAACATGCAGAGTCTCAAGACTCCATGATAGCCACCGACCTGGATCCTATTGTACTAGTCAATCTAGCTCTGATTTTTAACAGAAATTCTACTTAACAACACGACATGCTACAATTTACACAATCATACAAGATTTATAAACCGCGACTAAACAAATCATAATAAATACAAATTATACAATCTTCATTGAAATCTAATCCGATTACAATACTACGACTTCTATGAGCCTGAACACACACATTAAAATGACCTCTATAACTCATTGTACTCTCACACCCTTAATTAGCCAACCTTGGGCCAACCTTGAGCCAACCTCTCCCACCTTGACCAACCTGTGTTGTTTCAAAATGCTTAACAATATATACAAAAAGGAATCATGAACCAATTTCTGTTCAGATCCAACAATCTCTTAATATTCCGTAAATCTTCTCTCAATTCCATTCTTTACTCAACCAAATCCTATATTAGACCTCTATATCCCTAAAATCCTCACTCTTCCTAGGATTTCTCACTCATCCCTAAGATCCTTACAACTCACGAAATATTCTTCATTAATCAAATTAAATTTAAATCTCTTTAGAACTCAACTAAACTTAGGAAAATAAAAAAAATAATTAAGGGAACCCACTCCCTTTAGTAAATGTGTGATAATACTTTTAGGTCTTATAAACTTTGAAGAATGCTCCTGCATCAGACTCCCCAGGTTGAAATTATTCGTTGGCTCCTGTTCATGAGTCTTCCAATTTCCTCTATTGTGAACTTCCTTAGGCTTCATCTTCCAACTGGTTGTCTAACCTTTTCCAAATGCAGGTGTATTTGTTGCATTCTTTCCTTCTCCTGGATGCCAAACCCTATATTGTGGATTTCCTTTTGCTCTGCTTTCATGAGAATCTTCACTGAATAGTGTTTTGATACTGATATTCAACATAAGTATCTTTTCAAGAAACATAAATTTTTGTACCTCTGTGTGTTGTTGTCTTGTCATCATCTCAACATTATTTAACTTCAACTTCATGTCTTCTTTACTAGTTTCATTGTCTTGTACTTGACCGTATATTTTGATTTCTGACCTATCACTAGCATCCTCTTATGTTTCCAAACCATTTTCTTTATACTATCCTACATATCTTTCCATCTCTTGTTGACTTGTTGAATTTGAAAAATTCCCATTCCTATCACCTTTGTTTTTTTCATCATCCACTTATCCAATATCTTGAGTGGAATCTTCTCAATTTCAAAAGAATATTGTTCCTCGTTTGACACAAGAACATATGACCTTCCCACTATATATTGTCCATCAACTACAAAAAATTTAGTTATTGAACCTTGTTCAATTGTTTCCATATTCACATTAAATTTAACTGAACTGTTCACCCAATTTTACATTGCAAACTCAAGATAAACTCTTGACATTCAAATCACTTTTGGATAAAAAAAAAAATTGTTCATGGACTGTAATTTCACATCCTCTGCAATCTTCTTTCTCTTCTACAATGACTTGTGTAAGAGTTATATCAACTCTCTTTCCTCTATTCCAAACTTCTGAATCAACTAGTTGCTTTCTCCCATCTTCTTGTTTCCATACGGAAAACTGATTTCTTGCATCTCTATAACTTTCATGCTCCCTCATATTTACATAAACACATATATCTCCAAGAGAAGTTTGTATTTTATCTTGAAAAACACATTCAACAGTTAATAATTCAAAATCATAAAACATATTACATTTTCCACATTTTTCCTCATTACCTCTACTCCACGTTTTCTCTGATTTGTCATCCCCTTGATGTGCATCTGGCATGTATGACTTGTCATATCCTCCTTCATATTTTCTTGTCTTGGAAATGTCTTCTTTGTTTCTACTTTGTTCTGAATGTTGTCTAATTTCTGAATTATGTTCTTTGTTCTTCTCGTTGGCCTTCCTTCCTTTCACATTTCTTTTCATTCTTCTCTTTTCTTCCTTACAAATATGTAAGCCACTAAGTTTCTTTTTCCATGCCTCTTTCTTTAAAATCAAAATCTTCCAATATATAATTCTAGAAGCTAAAGTTCTCTTTATTTCTGTACAGGAAACAAAATCACAATATACAACAAATTTTTCATTCCACTGTAAAGTCCCTTTTACAACAGTAAAAATTATTGTTAACGCCATGAATATCACATTCCATTGAACCCCTTTGTTGTTCACTGCAAATGAATCCTTGCTTCATCCTCTGAGATTTTCTGTCTCCTTTCAGTTTCCTGATTACATTCACCTTTACTCCCTTTGCAATTTGTACAGATAACATTGTCTTCAATTTTTTGCTGTGCATTAGCCTCTTCCAACCTATCCAAAACTGCATTTTAAACAAAACCATGGACCTGTGGTTTATGGCCCATATAAACTCCCCCTATACATGCAACGAAATACAATTTTGGAGTTATTTAACATACATAAGTTAGCGATCAAACATCGCTTACTTTAACTCAGATCACACATAACCTTAAATGACTTACATACACGCAAAAAATTAGTTCCAGGGTCCCACCACACACGGTGACCAATCAGGACTCATCGCAAATCGCTTGCCCGGAAATTTAACTCTTTACCGATAACACTAAACCATAAATCTTGTGGTGTGCGCTCATGTGAAATGTCGACACGTGGTATCCCCTCACCACGTTGCATATTACATTCCTTACCACATCACAAACAAAATAACATACCTTGTGATGTCTTAGTGATAAACTTTAAAACCTTCGATGTGCGATCTTGCGATTCACAATCCACCATTTATCTGCACCCAGATCTAACGGTACTCACTACTCACCCTTCATCGCATCGCATCTTCCCAACTTATCTTGTGATGTGATCTCATCTGTTCATATTTGCCCTTTTAGATCTGCGATCTCATCATGACTGTCTGCTCATCCTTCATGCTTTTGTTGTAAAATCTTTGATATTTTGGGAAAAACATAGTTTTGACCCTCTGCAACCAAACATTACTCCATGCTACTTTCTACAACAACTTCTCAATAAACTTATGCAATTACAAGGTGCTCCATCGTCGCTCGTTTTGGAGGTTCCAGCTAGTTATGCAACCATTTACATTCCCTCGGCTGTCCAATTCTTGATTTAACACGTAGAGTCTCAAGACTCCATGACAACCTCCGACTTGGATCCCATTCTACTGGTCAATCCAGCTCTGAGTTTTAACCTAAATTCTACTTAAAAATACGGCATGCTACAACTTACACAATCATACAGAATTTATAAGCTATGACTAAACAAATCATAATAAATACAAATTATACAATATTCATTGAAATTTAATCCGACTATAATACTACGGCTTTTTTGAGCCTAAACACACACATTAAAATGAACTCTCTAACTCATTGTACTCTCACACCCTTAATTAGCCAACCTCGACCAACTTGTGTTGTTTCAAAATGCTTACCAATATATACAAAAATTAATCATGAACCAATTTCAGTTCAGATGTCATATTCCTAAATTAGTATACAACTAATTGGAATATTAATTTTTTCTCTTATCATTTAGTTAGAAGAATAAATGGGTAGGGAGACCCATAAATCTCTTTAGTAGGAATAAAATCTCTCTTAATGTCAAAGGGGATCATCTTCATAGCTGGATAAAGCACCCTCATGTGTGAGCAGGGGCTAATTCATGTGGACAAGGTCAAGTTTGACCAAATCAACATCGCTAGTGTGGAGGGAGTGGATCATTAATGAGAGACAACACAGTGTGAATGGGAGGAATTCTCCATGATAGTAGAAACCCTAAAGAGTGGGACCCAAGGTGAGAAGGTTCACATTGTTTATAAGGAGGGCAAGACAGCCATAGATGGGTATGTTATTGATTATTGATTTTGTGGTCTGTATGACTTCTTGCATCCTTCAGCTGTTTAGTTGAGCTTGCAGTGATGTTTAGCACAGGGTGTTCTCGAGCGGGGATCCCACCTCTTTCCTTGAGATGCCTCTAGGAAGATCATTGCGCTATCATTTCCACATTCAGGAATTTTTTTCAAGCTTCAGTCTCATATACAATGCAGTTCTGTTTAGAATTGGGTTGTGTTGCGGGGGTGTAGTTACTAGTAGTGGAGGAGAGAGATCTCCACTTTCTGAGCTTATTTTCCAGTGAGGAGACTAGCCCTTCACATATTGAGTTGATTGGGTATTTTTGTAGTTGATATACCATTCATTCAGCCCCATATAAGCAGTCATTCCCAGGGAGTGCATAAGTCAGACAGCAAAAATGCAGTGGGTAACTCAAAAAAGGCCGAAAATCCAAACTTAAAATCAGGCCAAACCATTTTTGGGTTTTTCTGGGTTTTTCGAGTAGAATCTGTGGTTAAAAGCGTGGATCATTTTGAGCACTATAACAACCTTCTACACATGGTTCTTCACCTCAGTAGTAGTAGTTTCCAGCAGCAATAGCAGTAACAACACAACATTTCCAGTGCTTGGTTTCTTTAGTGTATTTCAATCATCTTATGGCTTGAGTGCATTTCTTTTGGAGGAATGTGTAATTTCAATTTCTGTTATATACAATGATATGGCTCCATTGTTTTCTACTCATAGATTATGAGGTCTTAATGTAATTTACAGTTGCAACATATTTTTGGCATTTTCCATATTTTAGTGCTATGTTCCTGTTTTGATTTATTTGGAATGCTGCATATGTTCTATATTCTTGTCTTTTCCATTTTGGAATATTACAGTGGTATCAAAGCATAATCTTGGCTCAGCCTGTGGATCTCAGCCAATATGATATAAGAAGAAAAAGAGAAGAAGAAATAGGTCAGAATGATGGAAGGAATGAGCTTTTTCTCATCACTTTTTAGATCTATGAAGAACCTCTCCAAGGAGGTTAAACATATGAAAGGGGATAGATACAATGAGACCTCTAGAGGGTTTCAAGATGAGGAAGGTCCATGTACTTCCTATCATTAGAAGAAAGATCCGGTATTGCATAGAGCTCCAAAGAAACATACTATGCCCTTTTCTTTTGAAGAAGAAGAAAAAAGGCATGAAGATGGAGGACACTTAGATCATGAGATTATAAGTGAGTATTTTGCAGAATACAAATCTCAAACAAGGGCTTTCAAAGAGAATCTAACTCTCCCACAGTTCATTCAGCTCAAAGAAGAAAGAAGACCTTGCAGCAATAGATTTCTATTGTCTACATTTGATGGGTCATCCACATGCACAATAAGAGCTTGGGGAATGAATATGGATGCATTTTTCCTGCTACATCCAGTAGTAGAGAAAGAAGCTATTGAGATTGCAGCGCTGCACCTTGAGGGTGAAGCAAAAATTTGGTGGTTCAACCATTTGAGTCATGCAAGAGTGACTACATATGCAAACTTTACTCGCAGGTTGATCAATAGGTTTGAAAAGAAGAAATTAGAGGAGAAGAGGCCTTCACCACCACTTGTTGCAGGAGAACTTGAATCAGGAGAGAGAACACTTGCACCTTTGCAAAGTGGTCTTGATCTCTTGACATTTAGAGTCCCATGCACTATTCTGGAGATGCATGAGGAGGAGGAAACTTATACTAGTGTTGATGCAGCCATAGAAGAGTAGGCATCTTCATCAGTAGTTGGGGAATTCATCACACTGGAGGATGGAACCCTTGTAGCAGTACAAGATGTTCCCAAGCTTTACTGAGGTATGCACATGTTTCCACTTTCTGTTATTTCAGTACATCATATGGAGGATTGTGGGGATATACCATTACATGACCTAGGGTCAAAGCACAAGGCTGATTTGGAGCAGCAGACTATCACTGCGCTAAGGAGCCTTGATTTGTTCAAGGAGGAGATAAACAACCATCCTATTAGTCAGTGTTGAGATACACACAACTCTTGGGGTTAGAGTGTATATTGTTGGAGGATAGGATGAGTATTTTCCTAAACAATGCAATGCAGAACTATGTTTTCAACATTGAGCATGGTCTTGAGATAATAGATGCACCATCATGGAGATCAACAACGTTGTCATTGAGTAGCAGTGATGAGTTGGGGGGCCAACTAATATTGAGACATTTTGATGACCAACACACTTGTGTAGCAGTGGATAGGAAGATGATTGATGGAGGACATCTTATGATGGATGACATCTTCCATTATTACGATGGATACTTATTGATGATTACTTCACATCTTAATGAGAAGTTTTTGCGTACATCTCATTTGGATCCTTATGGGGTCAATTTGGTCATTTATGAGTGGTCTTCATTTGGAGATCTCCAGGAGATTGCATTTCAACATCCCATGAAATGCAAATATAGAAATTTTATTTGGGAGGATGGTATTCTCCATTGGAGCAATACCAATTTTGATCATGATAGTAGACACTCACCATTGGTGGATGGGTGATGTTGATGAGCAAGAGGCTGGGAAGCCACTTGCAGATCTATGACATAGCGTAGCAGGAGGCAAGGCTACGTTGGCTACTCGTGAAAGAGTTTGGTCATCATGTGACACATTCTATTTCAAAGAGTATGCTGTTGGTTAGGACTTGGCATGGCGCTTGCATCATATGGCAGCAAGGATTTTGGGTGTATTTGGGTGATGTGATATCTTTCATGTCAAACATCATGTTGTTGCTCCATATTTTATATGGTGATGCTGTGAGGAGGCAAAAAGAGTTGTTGTTGCTTTGGAAGAACTTGGGAGAAAATGGGTTGATTTTCTCCCATAATTTGCATAATGTTGCAGGAGTAGGTGATGGCACCATGATGGTACAAAGGAGCTACTCCTTAGCCTTGGAGGATCAGGAGGTACTTCCACTTTGGAAGGAATCTTCCATATATAGTAGCATTATGGTGGATGACTTTGACATTTGGCATGTCAAGGGATAGAGCCATGAGATGACTGGAGCCTTATTACAAAGGCCAACAACACTGTCACTTGGGAGCTTGGGGTTGTTGATGGAGTGTTCCCAGAATCACTTCACATATGATGCACTTGATGGACAAGTAGGAAATGAGGGTGATGAAGTGGTGGATGGCAACATCTATTACCATGATAAGATCTTCTTGACTTGGATCTCCAAGCATAAGAAGAATGCTTTGCATGCAACACATGGTTCATTCCTTTTCATGGGGCTATGTCATACCACTATGGAGGGCTCATTCATGGATATTAGTATCAACCTAGTCTCACAACATGGTAAGAATTGTGTTTTTTCACTTATTGATTATCTAACACAAAATTTTCATTCTCTTACCATCTCTATACAATGCATTGCTCCACAAGAAGGCAAGTCTCTATTTGGGCTTCATGGTCATTTTGGGACCAACATAAGTGATGGGGATAGCCATATTTTTTATGGCTTTGGGCAAGTGTTGTACAATTCTTTGTATTCCCCATTGATAAACAATGCCATTTACTATTTACTAGTAGATGAGATGACTTGCACAACTAGCAACTTGTTGGGAGATAGCTTGCCATATTATGTTTTGCAACAACAGTTAGAAAAACTGTGCTATGAACACTTGGGAAACTATTGGTAACTTCCAGCGCTACATGAAACCTTTTGTATCTTTCTCATTTAGATGCCATATGGTGATGATGTCCTATTCATCATATATGGGGTGGTTTGGGCTAGCATGATTCATGACTCTAGAGAGAGGATCTTTGAAGATCCAATTTTCTTCTTGCCTCTTGAAGACAACATTATTGCAGCCCAAAATCAGTAGCTACTCTACACTTATCATAATTGGAGAGAGAGACAACATGGGATAGACAATTTGGTCTATCAATTTCAGCAATGCAGCCCACCTTCTTTGCAGGAGCCTAAGGTGGAAGAGTATTTCTATGAGTTACCATTTTGGAGGGTGGCTCATTTTGTATGGATGATAGCTTGGGGATGGGAGCTTCACATGGGAATGATGGTTCACACTATATTCCAGATTCCATGCCTCACGAGGGCCTCTAGACAACATATTGTTGCCTCCATGGGTATTACACTTTTTCATGATGATAGCTATTTGGGATTGTCACCAAAAGCTAACTTCCATACTTGGGAGGAGCAACTTGGAGATTTATTGACAAGACAACATCTTTTTCCTTGGAGAAGCTTATCATATGAGGATGCTACATGAGGAGGAGAGGAGGATCTTCAGTTCTATCCTTGCAGTTGCTTGAGGACAAGCAACATTTGAGAGGGGGGGACTATAATATTCCTAAATTAGCATACAACTAATTGGAATATTAATTTTTTCTCTTATCATTTAGTTAGAAGAATAAATGGGTAGAGAGACCCATAAATCTCTTTAGTAGGAATAAAATCCCTCTTAATGTGAAAATGGATCATCTTCATAGCTGGATAAATCACCCTCATGTGTGAACAGGGGCTAATGCATGTGGACAAGGTCAAGTTTGACCAAATCAACAACGCTGGTGTGGAGGGAGTGGATCATTAATGAGAGACAACGCAGTGTGAATGGGAGGAAGTCTCACAAGGTGGGACCGAAGGTGAGAAGACCCACATTTTTTATAATTAGGGCAAGGCAACCATAGATGGGTATGGTATTGATTATTAATTTTGTGGTCTGTATGACTTCTTGCATCCTTCAGCTATGTAGTTGAGCTTGTAGTGCAGTTTAGCACAAGGTGTTCCCGAGCGGGGATCCCACCTCTTTCCTTGAGAGGCCTCTAGGAAGATAATTGCACTATCATTTCCACATTTAGGCATTCTGGACAAGCTTCAGTCTCATATACAATGCAGTTTTGTTTAGAATTGGGTTGTGTTGCAGGGGTGTAGCAGTGGAGGAGAGAGATCTCCACTTTCTGAGCTTATTTTCCAGTGAGGGGACCAGCCCTTCACATATTGAGTTGATTGGGTGTTTTTGTAGCTGATAGACCATTCATTCAGCCCCATATAAGCAGTCATGCCCAGGGAGTGCGTAAGTCAGGTAGCATAAATGTAGTGGGTAACTCAAAAAAGGCCGAAAATCCAAACTTAAAATCAGGCCAAACCATTTCTAGGTTTTTCAAGTAGAATTCATGGTTAAAAGCGCGGATCATTCTGAGCACTATAATAGCCTTCCACACATAGTTCTCCACCTCAGTAGAAATAGTTTCCAGCAGCAGTAGCAGTAACAGCACAACATTTCCAGTTCTTGGTTTCTTTAGTGTATTTCAGTCATCTTGTGGCTTGAGTGCATTTCTTTTGGAGAAATAGGTGATTTCAATTGATATTATATATAATGATATGGCTCCATTGTTTTCTGCTCATAGATTATGAGGTCTTAATGTAATTTCCAGTTGTAGCATATTTCTGGCATTTTCCATATTTTAGTGCTATGTTCCTGTTTTGATTTATTTGGAATGATGCATATGTTCTATATTCCTGTATTTTCCATTTTGGAGTATTACATCAGATCCAACAATCTCTCAATATTTCCTAAATCTTCTCTCAATTCCGTTTTTTACTCAACCAAATCCTATATTATACCTCTATATTCCTAAAATCTTCACTCTTCCTAGGATTGTTCAGTCATCCCTAAGATCTCTACAACTCACGAGATATTCTTCATTAATCAAATTACATTTAAATCTCTTTATAACTCAAATAAACTTAGGAAAATAAACAAAATAATTAAGGGAATCCACTCCCTTTAGTAAATTTGTGATAAGACTTTTAGGTATTATAAACTTTGAAGAATTCTCCTGCATCAGAATCCATGACCTCTTAGGGGCCATGATCAAGGT
This sequence comes from Pinus albicaulis, assembly GCA_034641835.2. Classification (NCBI taxonomy): domain Eukaryota; kingdom Viridiplantae; phylum Streptophyta; class Pinopsida; order Pinales; family Pinaceae; genus Pinus; species Pinus albicaulis. The sequence goes on along the minus strand of CM076575.1, from coordinate 664,567,559 downwards.
AAATAGTTATGAGTAGAGTTCCTTGTCTTATGTCAAGTTCGTTAAAAAATGAAGCAAGGTTCCATGACCATAGTTTCTTTTCTTGTGTCAAGTTCATTAAAAAATGAAACAAGGTGCCATGAATATAGTTCATTTTCTTGTGTCAAGCTCATAAAAAATGAAACAAAGTTCTCTGAGCATAATTATTTTACAATTTCAAGTTCATTAAAAAATGAAACAGGTCACCTCGAGCATAGCTTCTTTTATGTTTCAAGCTCGCATAACCATGAAACAACCTATGAACATAGTTCATTTTTTGTGACAACTTCATTTCTTCCTCACATGATCCTCTTCCTTTCTTCCTAGTGAAAATATTTCTATCAGTCACTAACATCCTATTTAAGTCCATGAGAATAGTTGGTGGACGAAACAAAGCTGGGGAGGCATGCCTCTATTGTTATGTTGGGGGGAATAGACTTAACTCAAGCATAGTTTTTCCTTTGTTTCAAGCTTGTGTAAAAATGAAACCACTCTCAAGCATAATTTTTTCTTTGTTTCAAGCTTGTGTAAAAATTAAACCACTTTCAAGCAAATTTTTTCCTTTGTTTCAAGCTTGCGTAAAAATGAAACTACTCTCAAGCATAATTTCCCTTGTTTCAAGCTTGTATAAAAATGAAATCTATTCTCGTGATTTCCATTTTTCATCAACATGTTTTTGCAAGATGAGTCTTGTTTTTCTCATTCCATTGTAACCATTTTCTTGGTTTATCATTCACTTTAACTTGGTGTTTTCACCCTTTCTTGAGGAACTTCTACGATCAGTGGTCTTATCACAATACCTCTTGACCTTATTTGTTTTGAGAAGTTCCTTCATGACCAGAACTAGTTTCTAGTGTTTATACCACTCATTCCTCTAGGAGTAGTCCTCTTTAACCTATTTTTAGACTCCCAAAATAAGAAAAGATTTTCGAGCACTTCTCTCTTTTGAACTCGCTAAAGAAAATGAAAGGATGTCTATCTAGTCTACATTTAACCCTTTTCTAGATTGGATGGAATATTTATGAAAAGGGAATTTTTTAGTCGAATATGGCTAAAAATTTCTTCTAGGTACTATTTGTTCCTGTTCAGAACCAAGAGACAAATTTACGAAAACGAACCTCTTGGATTTTTATTTTTCACCTCTTTTTCAAACTCTCTAAACATTAAAAAATAAGTCGAGCTATACCTTCACTAGACTTGTAAAACCATTAAACAATGTAGGACTCATCGAGCATGACGAGACTGATCCACTCCCTCTCAGGGTTTATTAAAAATACTAAGAAGGATTCATCTGAAGGATGAACTTATAGATCAATAATATGTTATCCTCCTAAAGCTTGTAAAAAATAAAGAGATATTGGCCATAAATGGTTGGGAAATTGGGGAAACATGACATAATACCTATTTATGGCAGCGAGTCGCTTTTGAACATGACACTCTTTCACCTCTATCACTATTTTTGGTTGGGGAATATTCTTGCCTCTATGTTGATCACACTTTAGTGAAATACTTCATGATGGGTCTTTGAGTCAATGCCGCCAACTCCATAAAGTGTCGTCGGCATGTTTAAGAGAAATTCCACCCTCAGTTGACATATGCTACAATACCTTAAGCATTTTTTCATGTTTTTCGCCTTTGAACCAACTCTTAATCATAAACATTATGTCTCAAATATTGAACCTATTTCGTGTCGTGGATGGGGATACATCAAGGCTCTACTGTGATGGGTTGCTTCTTGTCAACATCGACACATTATCTAGGAAGTTAAATTAGAAACTCACTACAATGCCTTGGAGATTGCATACCTCAATGGAAATTTTCCTCGCTTCTGGAGACAAGTTTTCATCATTGGCCTTCGACCGAAAGATTATGTGTGGTTTTTGAATTTAGCTCATTCATTCACACCCCATAGATTGTGCTTAGTACCTTGAGGGCCATTATCATTATCAACTATTCCTCGCATGTTTGTTAACGACATTCATCATTGGCTAGTAATAATATGGTGTCTATCATGTTCGAATCTGAAAAATCTATTCACATGGCTAGACTCGTACTATCGAGTGATGAGGTAGAAGACCCCATATCTAGCTTCATCCATATGAGCTAAAATTCCAGGATTCATATCATATTAAAAAGTATGATGGCTATAGTCATGAAAAGTTCATCCTAGCATGGGTACACAATATATCATGGCTTTGATTATTGTGCATGTTAAATGGATTATACATTGAGTATGGGTATTCATATATCAACAACAATATCATGATTCAATGTATTGCAATAGACAATTGATGATATCAACCAGTTTATTCTTGATCTGAACTTTTCACATGGTAAAGCACTTATGTCTTCAACCACTACTTCCAACTTTGTACTTTAGAGGGGAATTTTTTTAAGGCAATTTTGTCACATTGAATTAAATGACCTTGAACTCAGATCAATCATCATCCATTCAAAACTTGCAATCATCCCATGCAAAGACAAAAGCATGTCTTATCTATAAGTTCCAAGAATTCCACATTGAATTGGCTAAAAACCCTAATTTAGGTCCCCATCTCACTTTCTTAGTTCAAAATGTGAAATGACACAGGTTGTGTCAAAGGGAAAAGCATTGGTCAGCACAGGTTTCTCTCACTACGAGTGTGATGACCCTTGAAACGAGGAAAAATTGAAAATAATTTTGAAGCTTCTACTTCTAGAGGATTCTATCATGGAATTTTCCATTACCTGTTAAGGATGTCCTTAAATTCCAACAAATGGGGTATTATCTATTATCCCATGGAGTTTATCCCCTTCTAAAGTGGATCTTAAGTTTATTTTATTTTATTTTAAAATTTAATATTTGCTAAAAGTTATATTATGTCATTTCTTGCGACAGTGACACAGGAATGACAATCGAATATTATTTTTTTTCGTACCAAATTTTTTATGAAATTTTTTCGACTTTCCTATGGTAAATTTTAGTGTTGAATTATTTTTCATGTTGATGTCAGCCTACCGCCACTACTAGGGCTACAAACCCCAAGGCACGATGTCAAATATATTGATTAAGGGTCAAAGACTTGAGTGGATTTTGGTGCATTCATTCTAATGGGGGAACATAATTAATTAGCATCTGAGTATTGAAATGACTGCATGGTCCTGTTGTAGGGAAAACCCAACACCCCCCATTTTTGAATTGTTTAATTCAATAATGGGGGGCCTTTTTATTAGTTTTTGGCTAAGCACCTTTTATGATTTTCATTAAGTTAATTGTCCTAAAATTTTACTATTTTTTCATTTTTGTCGAATTTCTATTTTGATTGTTTCATTGAATCCAATTTTTCACAAGATTTTCAACAATACTTGTTTCGCTCCATTTGGTCAACCGGTTTGTAAATGGAATATTTTGAAGTTTGATCATTTTTGTCGCCTAGGTTAGAAAAATGTATAAAATGTACCAATATTTCAATTCTCGTAGTTAAAATATTCATTCATTGTAAATATTAAATTTTAGTTCATTTTTACTATTTCTTTCATTTTTCACTAATGGTACTACAAAATGATCCAGCTAAATTGTACAATGGACGAAAATACGTTTTGGGATCTTGCTAATTTACTCCAACTTGTTATTTTAAAACAAATTGCCAAAATCCAAAACCCAAAAATTGCAAAATAGCTGAAGCCTAATTTGTAGGATGGTTAATCCCACGTGGGCCCCACTTCACGTCCCTTCTCCTCCTTCCAAAACATGTGATCCAACAAAATCTGTGATTTTTTTATTGCGATCGTGAAATTGCAATATCGCAATTTCACCAAGCACCTCAAGCTCGTCCCTTAAGAAGTTGCGCTATGCGATTTTTGGTTTTCATGCAAAGGGTTAAAAAATTTAATATATATTTTCAAACTCCTTATACCCCCTGATTCACTCCGCTCACGTCACCCTCGCGTCACATTATCTTTACATCCACCTCACTCTCCATTCCTTATTTCTCCATACCTTCCACCTTATCCCTCCATATTTTCCTCACCACTCCACTCTTTCTCCTCACCCTTACATGGTTTACATTATGTCATTTATATTTTGAATTAATAATTATAATATATATTATATTATATAATATTATAATTAATATTATATTTTAAATATAATATTTTAATTATAATTCTAATATAATTTAAATTATAATATTAATATAATATTTTAATATTTTAATTAATCACTAAATCAATTTTTGATATTGTGGATAATCTAGATTCTGTAATTAACGAAAACCACAGAAGTTTGAGAAATATAGTTTAATTTTGTTTACAATTATTTTTTATTAATTAAGATTAATAATGTAATTAATTAGTATTATTTAATATATAATTATAACTTAATTTAGAATTAGATTGTAACTAAATTAGATTAATAATATAATTGCAATTAATTAGTGTTAATTAATTAAATATTATAATCTAATTTAGAATTAGAATTTAATTTAAAATTATTGATTTTTAGCCCAAGCAATAGAAATTCTAGAATTCTGTCCATTTTTATATACCAAATTTGTAAGCTTATAGATTGAGTTTTACTTGGCCAAATAAGGTCCGGGATGGCTCATTGGATAGAAAAAATCATGGAGATTATTCTTGAAGTAGTTTCATTTCTATATTGATCATTTATTGGGTCTAAAATGTAGCAGAAGTTTAAGCTTCAAATTGTTGTGTAACCAGCTCCCAAAAATAGAAGAAAAGAGATATCAATGCCTTAGAAATAAGCCACTTCGAGGGGGCAACCTCCAATACATTACATAAATGAACAATTCTTGGATGATACAATTTAAAAAACCTCCTTTCTATATATAGGAGTCCATGGGGCCATAATGTAATTCTAGTGGGCCACAATGTAATCCTAGCCGACCTAACAATAATAACTTAAGGGCACAATAATAACAAAATGGGGGTTACAAGGGTACAATAATAACAATAAGGGGTTTACACTAACAATAATAAGGGACTATACTAGTGATATAGGGACCTAACATGCCCCTCTCCTTCAAAAAAAGTGTTTTCCTCAACGCTTGAGTAGCTCCAGGTGCTTCTGTATAAAATTCTCATCCTCCCATGTAGAATCTTCAGTGGGTAAGTTCTTCCACTTGATGAGATACTCTGAAATTGATCGATTCCGTAGCTGTCGAGTTCTTGTTTCCGTGACCGCTTCAAGTTCCAATATGATTTTTCCTTCCTCATCAAGTTCTGGCAATATTGTTTGAACTGGAAGATTTTCACCTATAACCTTCTTTAAGTATGAAACATGGAAAACTGGATGTACTCGTGAAGAAGCAGGAAGCTCCAATTTGTATGCCATAGTACCAATCTTTTGCAACACCTTGTAAGGACCATAGTACTTTGGCGATAATTTATTATCCTTCTTAGCTTGCTTGAGGGACATTTGTTTGTATAGTTGTAGTCGTAAAAATACCCATTCTCCTACATCAAAACTTCTCTTGCTGCGATGTTGATCTGCCTGTTGTTTCATTCAGTTTTGTGCCAAATTCAGGTTATCCTTTAAGAGTTGGAGAACTTCTTGTTGATGCTCGATGTGATCTTCCACTGCTTGAACCTTAGAATTTTCCCTTAAAGATGATGTGATGGATGGTGGATGATATCCATAAAGTGCCATAAATGGGGTCATTTTTGCTGCAGTATGGAAGGAAGTGTTATACCACCATTCAGCGAGAGGTAACCACTTGACCTATTGTGTTTGTTTATCAGATACAAAACAACGAAGATATCCTTCCAAACATTTATTTACTATCTCAGTTTGACCATCAGATTGAGGATGATAAGATGAGCTATGAACTAATTGAGTACCCAAACAAGAAAATAACTCCGTCCAAAAATTTCCAGTAAAAATGGGATCTCTGTCGCTCACAATAACCCTTGGGCTTCCATGTAGCTTTTGAATTCTGTCCATAAATGTAGTAGCAATCGTACTTGCTTTAAATGGATGAGATAATGCACAAAAGTGTGCATACTTGGTAAGTCTATCAACTACCACCATGATGACATTCTTTCCTTCAGACTTAGGTAAACCTGTGATAAAATCCATTGAAATCTCCTCCCAACGTTGACTTGGAATGGATAAAGGTTGTAGAAGTCCCGGTGTCTTAATTGTTTCCACTTTATTCTGCTGGCAAACCAAACATTCCGCCACAAACTTTTGAATATCAGATTTAAGGCCATCCCAAAAAAATTCTTTCTTCACCCTGTGGTAAGTTTTTTAAAATCCCGAGTGTCCTCCTAAAGGAGAAGTGTGCAATTCCAGAAGAATCTTTTGTTTTAGTTGGGAATTCTTACAAAGATATAAGCGATCTTTGTACCATAAGGAATCATTTTTTCCAACTAAATGTATCAGATGTACTAGGATCTTGCTGCAACTTTTGAATGAGTATCCATACATCTTTGTCCTTCTTCCATTCATCTCTTGCTTCAGTTATCCAATCTGGTTGGATAATAGAAATGGCACAAAGCAATGCTTCCACCTCTTCATTCTTTCTTGAGAGTGCATCCGCAACAACATTAAGCTTTCCTTTTTTGTAGATTATTTCAAAGTCATAACCCAACATCTTTGTGACCCATTTTTGCTGCTCTTCTGAAGATAGTCTTTGTTCCAAAAAGTGTTTAAGACTATCATGATCAGCTTTTACCTTGAAGTGTCTTCCCATTAGGTAAGTTCGCCATTTCTTTAGTGCATGCAGTATTGCTAGCATTTCCTTCTCATAAATAGGTTTCTGTAAATACTTTCCTTTGATTGGACGACTTTCAAAAGCAATGGGTCTTCCTTCCTGCATTAAAACAACACCAATTCCATTTCTTGAGGCATCACATTCCACAATAAAGGTTTTTGTGAAGTCTGGCGTAGCTAAGACTGGTGCTCGACACATTGCCTCTTTAAGATGTTCAAAGGCCTTAGTTGCTTCAGGAGTCCATGAAAATGCATCTTTCTTCAATAATGTTGTTAGAGGTGCTTCTATTCTCCCATAATTCTTAACAAACTTGCGATAATACCCTGTTAACCCAAGAAATCCTCGAAACTTCTTTATGGTTGTGGGGACTTTCCATTCCTTAATGGCTTTAATTTTGTTAGGGTCTACTTTAACACCCTCGTGAGATACAATATGACCCAGATATTCCACCTCTTGTACTCCAAAGAAACATTTGGACTTTTTTGCATATAATTGTTTCTCCTGCAATAGTTTGAGCACTCTGTCAACATGTTCAACATGATCCTTCCAAGACCTGCTGCAGATTAGTATATCATCAAAAAATACTAGCACAAATTTTCTAAGGAAGGGTTTGAAAATGGAATTCATCAACCCTTGAAATGTAGAAGGTGCATTGGTAAGGCCAAAAGGCATGACCAAAAATTCATAATGACCCTCATGAGTTCGAAATCCTGTTTTTGGAATATCTTTAGTCTTCATTCTAATTTGATGATATCCTGAACGAATATCCGACTTGGTAAAATATATTGCTCCATGTAATTCATCCAATAATTCATCAATCACAGGAATGGAAAATTTATCTTTAATGGTGAGCTTATTGAGCTCCCTATAATCAAGACACATTCGCCATGATCCATCCTTCTTGTGTACCAATACTACAAGAGCAGAGAAAGAACTTTTACTAGGTTGAATTATACTTGCCTCTAACATTTCTTCAATCATACGTTCAATTTCACTCTTTTGGAAATAAGGATATCTATAAGGCTTGATGTTTGGAGGAACACTTCCTGGAATCAAATGAATAGCATGATCACGATCATGAATAGGTGGGAGTCCTTTGGGAGTTTCAAACACCTTGGAATGATTGTCCAAGACTTGTTGGAGATCTGCAAAAATAGATGATTTTGATGTTGGAACTTCTAGTGAGCATAATTGTGCAACTATGCCTCGTTGTTATTTCTTTAGAAGCTTTGTCATGACATTAGAGCTTATTATCTTTCCCGGCTTCCCCGCAATACCCTGTAATTCAACTTCCTTTCCTTCTGAAAAAAATTTCAAGAAATTTTTTTGAAAATTAAAAGCTACCGTCCCCAAAGATTGTAACCATTGTACTCCTTGTACAACATCAACACCTCCCATAGGAATGGAAAGCATTGGACTATTCAATACATATTCCCCCATGGTTAGCTTGATATTATGGCATTTTCTAGAGAAATTTATAGTTCCTCCATTTGCAACCATCACTTGACATTCTGGTGCTGGGTATAGGAAACAATTTAATTCCTTGGCTACCTTACATTGAATAAAATTATGGGTGCTACCTGAATCAATCAACACTATTACCTTTTTCTTCTTTATATTTCCTTCTATCTTGAGAGTTTGAGAAGTGGTAATTCCTGCCAGTGCATTACACGATATGGTCAGATTCATTTCTTCCCCTTCTATGGCTAGTTCTTGGTGTATATCCTCTTCTTGTTCATTTTCTTCTTCCTCTTCACAATCTATGTAAAATAATTTCTTCTCAGCACACTTATGACCTTTAGTGTATTTGCTATCACAACTGTAGCAAAGCCCTTTTGCTCTTTTTTCTTCCAATTGTTGTGGTGTCAACCTTGTAGGTTGTGGAAATCCAGGCATAGCAACACTTCCTTCTTTATAGAATTGAGTGGTAGGCTTCCTTGTCGCCATAATTTTACATTCAACTTTTCTTGCCAACCTGAATGCCTTCTCCAATGAATCAGGTTCCAAAACGCGAACTTCATGTTAGATGTTATCCTTTAAAGTGCCTATGAAGAGATCAATCATGTGTTCCTCTGGAATATCAGTTACCCTTATATTCAATTTTTGAAAGTCCTCAATGTGCTCCCCCACTAAGCCCTTTTGCTTGAGATTTATCAATTGGCTAGAGAAGGTGTTGCTCTTTGTATCCTCATAATGTGCTATCATTTCCTTCGTAAAAATTTACCAAGTGACAATTTTTTTATGGGAGCAAAGCCATCGATACCATACAAATGTGTTTTGTTCTAAATGTAAAGTTGCAATGTGTACCTTTTGTGTGTTTTGCACGTTATGGAGATCAAAATATTTCTCCATTTGTAGTATCCATGTTACATGATCCTTTACATCAAACTTCCTCATCTCCATTTTTGGAATATGGTGGTTCTTCCCGCCAACATTAGAGTTTGTGAAATCATGATTAACATTTATTTTGTTCTCATCATGAGTTTATTCTACTATATTTTCATGATTATGAAACATTTCTTGTATCAACTTTGTCAAACCTTCCATGTTTTCTTTTAGATCATTCTTCATGTTTTCCATGTTGTATTTCATGTCATCCATCTTAGCTTCCATTCCAGCTTCCATGCCATCCGTCTTAGCTTCCACACCTTTCTTCAAAACTTCCATTTCATTTTTTGTTGCTCTTTGTGAGAGCGAAATTTGGCGCACTTGCTCTTGTAATTTTGATAGATCATGTTGCAATTCTTCATCTTCATGAGTCATAGTAGAGCCTTCTGAAGGCTTAATGGGTGTTCAATTATTTTTATGGGGCATCTTTTAGAACCTAATACTAATATCTGTTCTACAATATGCCCTTGGAATCAATTCAAATTGATTCTTCAAACAAGACTTATGCAATTCGGAAAAAAAAAAAATACACACCTTTTTCTGGCTTTTGAGGAGCTCGATATTGAAATTGGATTATCTCTTTGATTGTAGCACTTCAATATTTTAATTTCAGTATTGACGTAGCCCTCTGAATTATCTTTTGAATGCCATAGGTCTAACCTGATTTTGATTCTCCAAGACAAAGTTGTGTCCAATCTCCCACAATGACCTAATTATGGACTGGTTCAGTAGAGAAAACTTGTACGACTTTCCACGTGTCATTTTTTCGTCCTTCAGCTCTGAAATTAATAGCCAAGAAACTACAATATGTTTACTTGCAACCAATTTTTATTTCACTCCAATCTGATGCTCAGAGAGAGAGTTATGAATCTTTTCCCACGATCACCTATTTGAGATGAAATTCAGGAGCCTGAAAAAGCACTACCTTCCACAGATCATATCTCCGAAAATATTGTGAACCAAGATCTGAATTTTCTCGACGAGTTTCCTCAGGATTTCGGCTTCACACCCTAAAAATTTCAGATTCTGAACCTTCGTAGAAAAACATTTATAGCGAAAATTCCACGATGACCTGTTTAGAGCAGTGAAACCCTAGAATCCAAAGCTCTGATACCAAATGTTGTGTAACCAGCTCCAAAAAATAGAAGAAAAGAGATATCAATGCCCTCAAATACATTACATAAATGAACAATTCTTGGATGATACAATTTACAAAACCTCCTTTATATAAATAGGAGTCCATAGGGCCATAATGTAATCCTAGTGGGGCCACAATGTAATCCTAGCCGACCTAACAATAATAATTTAAGGGCACAATAATAACAATATGGGGGTTACAAGGGTACAATAATAACAATAAGGGGGTTACACTAACAACAATAAAGGACTATACTAGTAATATAGGGACCTAACACAATTTTCTTTAACAAGACTAATTTCTGAGCTTACTTTTCTGCATTTTCATTTGCTCACAACTTCTTCTGAGTGCAGATCCATTCGTATCTCTTCAACTTCTTCTTTTCCCACGATCTGGCATTTTGATTTTGTTTTGATTTGTTTTTGCAGGAAAAAAGTTGAAGAGATGAAGATAATAAGATCTCAATCAATGAAAATGCTTTAGCAATTGAAGAATATGATTTTGAGCCAATGGAAATTGATTGAGCAGAACCACTCTTCAACAAATTTCTATTGAAGAATTCTTTTGTAGATATTATAAATAGCATATTGTAGAATGTAATAGGGGCTCATCTTCTCTGCAATTCAGGAATTCTTGAAGGCACTATTATATAGAGGATTTAGACTTGTAAGGTAGAGGAAAGAAAACTCAGATCTCGGGATTATTGAGGATTTTTCCTTGGCATGTTGAATTATGTATGGAGAATGGAGTTTGCACTATTACAACTCCAGTTTTAAAAGCAAAATCTCAAGAATTTTAAAGCACTATTGGAGACCAGAGCGAGAGAAATGGTTTCAATAAATTGATACTTATAATACTATTGTTTTAAATATTGGTTTCATTTTATAATAGCAAGAATGTGTCATTTTATTCATATTTATGCACTATTGTCAATATGAGTAATTTGTCTCAATTACATGTTACTATTTATCTCTTCTTTTATGGGTTAAATTTTGATTTAAGGGTAACTATTTACTCAGAAATATGTCTTTTAATATCAATTTAACAAATAGTGATATGTTGTGAACTATTTCATCATATTATTGTTTAATTATCCGAATTATTGATTTAACAATCAATATCATTTTTGTGAACTACTTCCTAAATGTTGTAGGTTGATTATCTTAGTTAAGAGGTCTCTGAATAAGATGTGTTTCGGTATACATAATATTATCTAATTGAATTTCTTCATTAGCTTGATATTCATTATAAGCCAAACATATTTAAATCTCAATCATTTAAATATCTTGCTCTCGGTTGGGTTAGAAATACATTTGCATAATTGAGATAGGATTAGGATAAATTTTCTTTTTTCTTGCATTTTAGAACAATTTTGCATTTAGATTTAATTCTATATTCCTAGAATTCCTCTTCTCAGAAAGGAAAAACTTTAGTTGTGGCTCGGCTGAGCCCCAAATTACTTTAAGGATCATTTTCTTGCCCAATCAACAAGAGAAATGATCTGATGTATCTTTCCCATTGGTAGACAAAAGTTATAATTTAAGCCATTGGATATTGAGAGAAGGTAACTGGACCTATTTAAATCAGTTGGAACCACCATTCCAAATGGAAAAGGAGCTGCTTTAAGGTCCGGAATGGGTCGTCATCCCCCATGTTGTTGCAACAAATTTCGAGGCTTCAAAATTTTGGTGCTAGAAGGAGGGCCTGAAACTTGTTGTCTATTGGAGTCTTTTCTAACATTTCATTTTTATCACAATGGTTCCTCTAAAACTTCCAATTTGGATTTGTATTTCTAGACGTACATCTTCCAGTACTTCACCAGAAATAGTAAGACTCTTGTCTTAGGTAAAGTTTAATGGTAAGAGGAATACTTCTGCATTTAATCATGCTTTAAAATTCATTCAAAAATTTTCAAATTCTACTTTTCATCATATTGATGAAGGTATTTTATGAAGGATTTTTACTCTTACATTCTTGGAAAAAGCTAGAAGATAGTGTCAATCACTTCTAGTTGCTTCAATTCACAGTTGGGAACAATTTATTACAATATTCCTTTGCAAATTTGATGGATATGACTACAAACAAGTATGTAACGAAATTGAAGATCTACGAAGGTTTGAAAGTGAGTCGTTAATTGATTTTATCATTAGATTTCATTTAAATTGTTTAAAATTTAAAATTGAAGACAAACCTTCAAAAGATGAATTATTAGATTGGTTTGAACATATTTTCTCTCTTCCTTCCATACATAATCCATGTGAAATTACTTCAAGCTTTGCTCAATCTCCTTCTAATTTCATTGACATAATTGAGAATTCCAATATGGAGGTGCAAACAAATGATGATGGAGTGGCATCTATTATGTATGATCAATTCCTTCATTTAGTACACACTTCTTACAATATTGATAAATATCAAGGTTCACCTTCACATGTTAATGAATCTCAATCACAAAGCTTGAAAATTTTCACTATTCAAATACAAGAAGATATTAGCATCAATATTGAATAAGATATCGCTTTAAAATATGAAAATCAGTATGCATTAGAATCAGAATATCAGATCATAAGTCTGCAAGTACAAGCAACAATTAAAATTTCCAATAATACGCAATCTGTTGTACAAATTTCTGAATTCTTTTACGATGAGAAAATGCCAAATTTAGGACAGCAAAACAACATTTTTCAAGAAAGCATAAGCAGAAAAGTAAATGATCTTAAATCTGAAATTTGTAATGAGGAAGATATACACGAGTTCTCAAATAGAGACATTTTCAAAAGCATTGTTTCAGATTCATATTTTTCCCTTTATCCTAATAAATTTTCTAATATAAATTTATCATCTCCTCACATTAAAGATATTTCAGAAAACAGAGAGGCTGATCTAAATGAATTGCCAATTAGTTTTTTATCAAGATAGAGAATTAATCATTGATAATTATTTTGGCATTAATGAACATGAGCTTAATATTCCTTCTTGTTTTGATACATTAGGTGAGATCGAAGAGAATTCTAATGAATGTCACAAGGTCATTTATGATCACTACTTTGACATTGAGGATACTAATTTGTCTTCTCCACAACTGAATTCTCATTATCAAAGTCAAATCACATGTGAAAATGAAGAACAATCTAATCCAAAAATTGCTTCAAATAGTTCTCATTTTCAAATAACTAATCATAATCATGATTTCAACATTCAAGAAACCATTCCAATCCATGATTTATATGATGATCAAGCTTTCATTCCTATTCATAGTCATATCCCTTTCTCTAATTCACAAGTTGGTATCAGCAATCATTCTAATTGCATTATTCTGCCCAATTCTTGTGAAGAGGAAATTTCTTTAAGTCAGTCCCAATTGTGGTGTAACAATAATTGTAACACTTGTGTAAACATGATTCAATTTTGTTATTATTCCATCATTTATTTTTAACTTTAGATTTATTTTCTGTTTTTAGTCTTATATTTTTAGATACTTTGTGTTGGCATATTGAGCAGCTCAATATTGAACACTCAATTGATGCATTACCTAGATGGAAAAATGAATATTCAAATTATAATTGTGAACATCAAGAGCTATTAAACTTCCAATTTCAATTGATTTTCATTTCTTATCAATTACTTATTTCTTCTCGAAAGTAGTGCAAACAAGAGAGTGTATTTTCAAAATATGACCAACAACTAATTCAATTAATAATCTTCTATTGGATCTATCACACTTCCATTCATTTTTCATTGATCCATTTGAAAGACATTTGGAAAGTTTTCTTTCACAAAAGATCATTAATAGTTTAATACTTGCACATAACACTAACAAATTTATGTAGGCCATTATATCTAAAAGCTCATTTCCACAACCTAGCATATCATCTTCTCTTTTGACCTCCTTCCAATCATTAGTGGAAGTCCATCCATGTTTCTATGATCCAATTGAAGTTCAGCTGGAAGAGACATTTCAAGAGAAGGTAATTGTAAATAAGCCAGTTTTTAGCTCTTGAAATGTCGCCGATGATCAAATTCATTTTATGCAATCTTTTAAATGTGTCGTTTTCATACGTTCCATGCTCCACATCATCTCAGCTTATGTTCGAAAAGTGTCACAAAATGTGTCGTCGGTATTTGCGCTCTTTTGGTTTGGAAGTACCTCTTATAGATGTTTGTGAAGCTTTCAAAGTACTAAGAGGCATGGTGCAGTCTCTGCAAGAAAATGCTGGAAGATTTCCCTCTATGGTTTTTTATTTTTGCAAGAGACTTGGATGGCATGATCTCAAAGGATTGGTTTCAAAATTTCAAAATCGTGTTTCCTTTGGTGTAAGATAAGATATTGCTGAGCTTACTTCAATTCCATTCGTAAAGGGAGAAATGGCTAGAGCACTTTATAAGGTTGGTCTGCGTACTCCTCAAGTAGTTGCTGAAGCATCTCTTCTGAAACTTGTAAAGGCTCTTTTTGAGGCATCTTCATGGGCAGCTAAAGATGGTTCACGAAGTACTATTCAGTATCATATCAAAATGGGAGTAGCAAAGAAAATAAATAATGGTGTACGCCATATTGTACTTGATCAACCAAAAGAAGCTAGAATGGCTGCTTTTTCAGCATTTAAGTCTCTTGGGTTAAATTTCCTTGTTGCTCTTTCTCAACCTATTGATTCCAATTCCTTTGGAGCTTCTCGAAGTGAGGACCATAGTGTGGTTTTTTCTAGTGAAGCAATTGTTGAGAATAATTTTTATGTGAATATTTTGAATGATAGAGTGTTCAAGGATCCTAGTTCTAGTTTATTAGACATGGCTGCTCATACTACTACTGTAGGAGCCTACACAAATGGTGGTGAAGAAAATGGGAAAGATAAAAGTAGTGTCATTGATTTTGAAGGTGGATCTATCCAGGATACTGTAGAAACTAAAGAAATGATACAAACTACTTACTCAATGAAAGACACAATGAAAATGATGTGGGTAAAGGTGTTGTTGGCCTCAATGTTGAGTTAAGGAGCAAGGACCATGGAAATGCCATCAATAAAGAAAATATTTTAATTGTAAAGGATGATGAGAAAAGAAATGTAAGGAATGCAGTTGAAGTCGCTTCAATGGTTGTTTGATTTAATATTGTTTCGAAAACTAACCATGACATACAAAATATGTGTGAAACAGAGACTGCTTGTATTTCAAATAATGGACCTGTTGATGTCAATAGTATGAGTGGTAGCTTTGATTCTTTCTTGAATAAGTGGGAGCAGGTTAATGAATTTTGTTTTGATTTGCATTTGAGTAATGAAAGTGAGGGGGATTCATCAACAATGTTTGAAGTCCAAGGTTTGGCTGTTTGTTAGGAAAATTCTCCGGTATACTATCTTAATTTTTCTAGAAGTTTTTTTTAATGGAAAATGGATGTGATACTTTTCATAATGGTGAGGGAACTGCACAAACAACATATGGAAATTACAACAAGTAAAACATCCAGGCCAGTTAAGGTGCCAGATTATCTTTTTTTTTTCTGCTCAGGGAAGGAAGGAAAATATTTACCAAAGCATCACTTAGTGCTTTGTGAATGTAGTGGATTTGGAAAAGGTAGGAAAATGGGCATTACAAAGTGAGAAAGACATACAGGTTGCAGATCGAAGAAATTTAAAGACAATGTTAAAGTAAAAGCTCCAAATCCAGGTTCAACTATCATTATGAAGACTCCTGAAGGAAAGATTTCTACAAAGCATGGAATACATGAAATTTAAAGTGGAAGTGTTTTAAGTGAAACTAGAAATGACACTGATAACTCAGAAAGTGTGTCCAATCATAGTTGGTAACTTGAACCATCATCTGCATCCAAATTCCAAGTTTATAGATTTCATGATAAAAAGAGAAATATAACTCCTATAAGCCACATAGTTATGGGATATTGTCGGAACTTGGCAGATATCATTGAAGCTATAAATGTGTTGAAGGAGGAAAGAGACCCTGGGGCATTTTCATCATTCAAGGAACGCCTTTCTTATCTGCAGGTAACAGAAAATATGAGATTTTATTTTGGAAAATCAGGAAGACATGGTTGTGATCTCTTTGCTCGCGGGAACATTATGGAAGGAGAAACGATAGTGGAATATCGAGGTGAGTGAGTTAGGAGAAGTGTAGCTGATTTGCGGGAAATTCATTATCGCTTGCAAGGAAATGATTGCTATCTTTTTAAAATAAGTGAGGAAGTTGTTGTAGATGCAACAGAAAAGGGAAATTTTACACGCCTTATTAACCACTCTTGCATGTCGAACTTTTATGCAAGGATCATGAGTATCGATGGTGAAGAGAGTCAGAACCGATTTATTGCTAAGAAGAATGTTGCAGCTGGTGAGGAGTTAATGTATGACTATCAATTTGATCATATAAGAACATAAAGTTCCATGCCACTATGGACCATATGTGTGTCACAAATTCATGAATTCAATTTCATATTGAGCCCGCAAAAAGTTTAAATCTTCTCAATCTATGTATTCTCGGTCCAATTTTTCCAATTTATTGTAATAATTTTCAAGCCAAGCTTGCTTGAAATTAGAGACGCGTTGGCAATCATGTACATGAATCTTAGGTTTTCTTTATAAATTTACAAATCAAATCTTTGATCTGTTTAAATTTCAGAATGAAGATGTTTTATTGCAAGTTTCAATTTTTGAATGTATTCTACACTGGATGGGCAGACATCTTTCTAACATGGGGTTGGATCATTTGGCAGAAATAGAGAGAGCTCGGAGAAAATTCTCTATCAAGCGATAGGCTAGGTTGTTTTAATTTATCAGTCAAAGGACGTGCAGACTGTGCTTGATTTCTGTGGTCATTTAATGTTCCATTGGTTCTTGTTGGAGGCGAGGGTTACACTATTCGCAATGTTCCTCGTTGTTGGTGTTATGAGACTGCAGTTGTTGTGGGTGTCGAAACCCAAGATAATTTGCCATACAATGAGTACTATGAATATTTTGTGCTAGATCATACTCTCCATGTGGCTCCTAGCAACATGGAGAATCATAATTCAACCAAGGAAATAGCAAAAATAAGAAACACATATCTAGAACAGATGAAATGAATACAACATGTTCCCAGTGTGTCATTCCAAGAAAATTCCACCATACACCAAGTTCCATGAAAAGGATGAAGAGGATTATGAAAATCGACCTAAAGGTCAGAAATGGGGCGGAGAATACTTTGGTTCGGAATCCGATGAAGAACAAAATCATCATAATCGTGATATAGAATGCTCGTAACATTTTAAATCTATGGAAATGGTTAGAAGATTGTAGCAAATCCATTGTTATGGAAAGGATTGTGACAAATGTTTTGTACCAAACAAAAATATCAATTTTCTATACAGAAACTCAAGGCACTAAGACATTTACCTACTCAGTACAGTTCGATGAATATTCCGAGGTTCACAAAATTACAATGAAGATGAAATTAGGGAGTGATTTATCCATCATTATGCCACAGAAATGGTGAATTCTATCACAATGGATTATCATTTGAAACACCCTGCAGAGCATCTCCAGATGTGATGGTAGAATATCCAAAGAAATTTAAAGATTTCAGTGAACATTCAAAAGCTAAAAAACAATAACCAAGGATTTGATGCAAATTTTATGGCAAAAAATCAACAGATACAAGACATCGAAGAGCAGCCTTAGCAGTGGAAGAGCACAAGTGGCAGATCTGATAGGATTTGACACCAACAAACTCAAATATTCAAGGCTTTTTGACATTGTTGCCATCTTTGGTGTTATTTTTATTGATTTTTTATTTTATTTTTTATTATCAGTTAAAGAGATTATAAAGAGATATATGTTATTTTTATTACTAATTTATTGCAAAAATACATTTATTGTTTTGGAAAAATAGGCCCTTGTAATTTGGCCTATAAAAAAGAATTTTTTTGTAATAGTCGAGAGGTTGGAGTGTTGGACATGTGAGAGTGGAGAGCTTTGGAGCTGGTGTACTGTTTTGACAATAATAAAACAAGAAGTTGCAGCTATTTTTTAGGAATTCTTGTGGTTTGTAAATTTGGTAATGTTATTTCCTTATGTTAATATTTATCCATTTTATCATTATACTTGCTTTCTAGTGATAATATCTCCAGTTTTTAAATAGAATTCATGTATAGATGCTCTGTTTTAAAAGAGAGTCTCATGCATTTGTCCCATTCTTCTATCAAAATGAATTCACCTCTGATGCTCACTTTGATTTTCTGCAATTTCACCCTATACCATCAATGACTAAAACCCAAAAATACCTCTTATGCATACCTGCCTTGCTCCTAATTATATTTGTAACTTATCATATGAAAGTCTAAACCTAGCTCCTAGCTTTCACCCTCCTAAAACCATCATTCAGCTAAACCCCATTCAATCACAAAAACCTTTGAGCCTAAAAGATATAGCCTAAAATCCTTTCCCTCATAGTCACGATTTGACTGTGATTTCATGGAGAGAGCCCTCTCCAGCTTGGTAGGGATAAGTACCAAGCCAAAAGAGTTCTAAGGTTACCTCATTTGATTTTCTCCTCAGCCTGGGAGATTTTTGGGGCTAACATTTTGGCGTCGTTGCCAGGGACCAAAGGTGTAAATTTTTCCCAGGAAGAAACGACAAAGTTCAGATTTGACTTCAGATGGTGAATAGAAGCCACACACAAGAAGGTTGTACCATTCACCCGGCGACTCCAATGTTCAAGATCTCGAGCTTCAAAATTCAGAGCGAATTCACTTCCAAAGAATCAAGATTTCAGAGCGTTGAACGTTATCCAAGATGACAGGGTACGTGGAAAACCCTTTATCTGGTGAAATGTTACAAAATTTAAGGGATGAGTTAGCATAATTTCAAATTGATGAGAATTTATCAACATCAGTATTTCTTTGTTTGAAATTGAACCGACTCACACCTGAAAGTAAAAATTGTTTTCTTGGTTTAGTTGTTGAAAGATTAGAAACTGAAATTGAACTATTGGATGTTAAAATTGAATCATATGATTTCCAAGATCCTAAATAGTTCTTAGAAAGCCTTCCTCCTCCAAAAAGAGAGAACATTGTTATACCATTTGAAGATAGAGGAAGAATATGGTTATGAGCTTGATATTGTAGAACTGGGATCAAGGTTCATCCTTGATGAAGAAATTGAAAAATTCATCCAGGAGAAACTTTTCATTGAGAGCCTAAAATGTATATCAATAAATTATGAATTTATGGATATTGTAGCTAATTTTATGAAGAATATTTCCAATTGCATTGTACACATCCATCTACAGTCGCCATTACATTGCACAACTTGGATTTTCTGGATAAAATGTTAAGTTGTTTCTATAATATTTTTAATAAATAGTCAAGAAGTCAATGTATATAAGCAGTTGCTTGAATAGATGCATTGGAATTATTGTGCCATTTAGAAAAAAAAATTATTAGTATATTAGTGTAGGATAAGTGTGCAATAAGCTTGTTGGACAAGCATCTCCTTCAACATCTAGTTTACATTTTGCAGTGTTTATGTTTTCAATTTGTATAAGTGGTTTGGTTTTGGAAATAAAGATCAGTTTACAGCTCTTTGTGACTCCATGCCCAATGAGAAGGCAATGATCTATGAGTTCTCAGAGGTCTGCAGTTCTGGACACCTCCTTCGGAGCTAACTTCCCCAGTTGGAGCCAATGTTAGCTCCTGAAATGTCGCCGGTGATCAAATGCATTTTATGCAATACTTTAAATGTGTTGTTTTCATACTATCACTGCTCCACATCATCTCAACTTCTGTTCGAGAAGTGTCGCAAAAGGTGTCGTCGGTCTTTTCCCTACTTTTGTTTGGAATTACCTCTTACAGATTTTTGTGAAGCTTTCAAAGTACCAAGAGGCATGGTATAGTCTCTGCAAGAAAATGCTGGAATATTTTCCTCTATGGTTTCTGCTTTTGCAAGAGACTTGGATGGTATGATCTAGAAGGACTAGTTTCAAAATCCCAAAATCGTGTTTACTTTGGTGTAAGAGAAGAGATTGTTGAGAGTAATTCAATTCCAGTTGTAAAGGGAGCAAGGGCTAGAGCACTTTATAAGGTTGTTCTACATACTCCTCAAGTAGTTGTTAAAGCATCTCTTCTGGAACTTCTAATGTCTATTTTTGAGGCATCTTCATGGGCAGCTGAAGATGGTTCACGAAGTGATGTTCAGTATCGAATCCAAATGGGAGTAGAAAAAAAAAATTAATGGTTCACACCATATTGTACTTGATCAAGCGAAAGAAGCTAGAATGGTTTCTTTTTCAACATTTAAGTCTCTTGGGTTAAATGTCCTTGTTTCTCTTTCTCAACCCGTTGATGCCAGTTCCTTTGGAGCTTCTCGTAGTGAGGACCACAGTGTGGTTTTGTCTAGTGAAGAAATTGTTGAGAATAATTTTGATGTGAATATTTTGAATGATAGAGTGTTCAGGGATCCTAGTTTTGGGTTATTGGACATGGCTACTCATACTACTACTGTGGGAGCCTACACAAATGGTGGTGAAGAAAATGGGAAAGATACAAGTAGTGTCAGTGATTTTTGAAGGTGGAGATATCCAGGAAACTATAGAAACTAAAGAAAATGATACAAACTACTTACGCAATTAAAGACACAATGAAACTCTTGTGGGTAAAGGTGTTGCTAGCCTCAATGTTGAGTTAAGGAGCAAGGACACTGGAAATGACATCAATAAAGAATATATATTTTAATTGCAAAGGATGATGAGAAAAGCAATGTTAGGAATGTAGTTGAAGCTGCTTCAATTCTTGCTAGCTTTAAGATTGTTCCGGAAACTAACCATGACATACAAAATCTGTGTGAAACAAAGACTAATTATATTTCAAATAATGGACATGTTGATGTCAATAGTATGAGTGGTGGATTCAATTTTTTCTTGAATAAGTGGGATTAGGTTAATGAATTGTGTTTTGATCTGCATTTCAGTAACGCAAGTGATGGGAATTCATTGGCAACGTTTGAAGTACAAGGTTTGGTTGTTTGTTAGGAAAATTCTCTGGTATACTATCTTAATTTTTCTAGATGTTTTTTTTTAATGGAAAATGGATGTGCTACTTTTCATAATGGTGAGGGAATTGCACAAACAACATATGGAAATTATAGTAAGTAAAAAATCCAGGTCAGCTGTTGTGCCAGATTATATTTTGTTGTTTGCTCAGGGAAGGAAGGAAAATATTTACCAAAGCATCACTTAGTGCTTTGTGAATGCCGTGGATGTGGAAAAGGTAGGAAAATTGGCATTACAAAGTGAGAAAGGCATGCAGGTTGCAGATTGAAGAAATGGAAAGATAGTGTTAAAGTAAAAGCTCCAAATCGAGATACATCTATCATTATGAAGACTCATGAAGGAAATACTTCTACAAAGCATGGAAGACATGAAATTGAAAGTGGAAGTGTCTTAAGTGCAACTAGAAATGGCGCTGATAACTCAGAAAGTGTGTCCAATCATAGTTGGCAACTTGAACCATCATCTACATCCAAATCCCAAGTTTATGGATTTCATGATAAAAAGAGAAATATAACTCCTATAAGGCAGAGAGTTATGGGATATTATCGGCACTCAGCAGATATTATTGAAGCTATAAATGGGTTGAAGGAGGAAAGAGACTATGGGGCATTTTCTTCATTCAAGGAACGCCTTTCTTATTTGCAGGTAACAAAAATGATGAGAATTTGTTTTGGAAATTTAGGAATACATGGCTGGGATCTCTTTGCTCGTAAGCACATTACAGAAGGAGAAATGGTAGTGGAATATTGAGGTGAGCAAGTTAGGAGAAGTGTAGCTAATTTTTAGGAAATTCATTGTGTCTTGTAAGGAAAGGATTGCTATATTTTTAAAATAAGTGAGGAAGTTATTGTAGATGCAACAGAAAATGGCAATTTTTCACTTCTTATTAACCACTCTTACACGTCAAACTGTTATGCAAGGATCATGAGTATCGATGGTGAAGAAAGTCGGATTGTACTAATTTCTAAGAATAATGTTGCAGCTGGTGAGGAGTTAATGTATGACTATTAATTTGATTCCAAAGAACGTAAAGTTCCATGCCACTGTGGATCATCTGTGCGTCACAAATTCATGAATTAAATTTGATATCTAACCCATAGAAAGTTTAAATCTTCTCAATATATGTATCCTCGGTCCAATTTTTCCAATTTATTGTAATAATTTTCAAGCTATGATTGCTTGAAATTAGAGTCGTGTTGGCAATCTTAGGTTTTCTTTATAAATTTACATATCAAATCTTTGATCTGTTTAAATTTTAGCAATTAGAGGTTTTATTGCAGGTTTCAAGTTTTGAATGTATTCTACACTAGATGGGCATACATCTTTCTAACCAAGGGTTGGATCCTTCGGCATCAATAGAGAGAGCTCGGAGCAGATTCTCTGTAAGGTGATACGCTAGGTTGTTTTTATTTATCAATCAAAGGACATGTAGACTGTGTTCGATTTCTTTGGTCATTTAATGCTCCATTGGTGCTTGTTGGAGGTGGGGGGTACACTATTGGCAATGTTGCTGGGTGTTGGTGTTATGATACTGCAGTTGTTGTGGGTGTCAAAACCCAATATAAGTTTCCTTACAATGAGTACTATGAATATTTTGGGCCAGATTATACTCTCCATGTGGCTCATAGAAACATGGATGATCATAATTCAACGAAGGAATTAGAAAAAATAAGAAACACATTGTTGGAACAGTTGAAATGAATACAACATGTTCCCAGTGCGCCATTCCAAGAAAAGGCCACCAGACACCAAGTTCCTTGAAAAGGATGAAGAGGGTTATGAAAAGCGGCCTAAAGGTCAGCAATGGGGTGGAGAATACTTTGGTTCAAAATCGGATGAAGAACAAAAACCTCAAAATCATGATATAGAATGTTGGTAACATTTTAAATCTCTGGAAATGGTCAGAAGATTGTAGAAAATCCATGTTTATGGAAAGGTTTGCGACAAACGTTTTGGACCAAACAAACATATCAATTTTCTATGTAGAAACTCAAGGGAGTAAGACATTTACCTTCTCAGTACAGTTCCATGAAGAATCTGAGGTTCATAGAATTACAATGAAGATGAGATTAGGGAGTGATCAATCCATCATTATGCAACAGAAATGGTGTATGCTATCACAATGGATTGTCATTTGAAACACATTTCAGAGCATATCCAGACGTGATGGTAGAATAGTCGAAGAAATTTCAAGATTTCAGTGAAAATTCAAAAGCTAAAAATCAATAACCAAGGATCTGTTGCAAATTTTATGGCACAAAATCAGCAGATACAGGACATCGAAGAGCAGTATTAGCAGTGGAAGAGCACAAGTGGCGGGTTTGATAGGATTTGACACCAACATACTCAAATATTCGAGGCTTTTTGATATTGTTGCCATCTTTGGTGTTATTTTTGTTGATTCATTATTATTATTATTATTGATTATCAGTTAAAGAGATTATAAAGAGATATATGTTATTTTTGTTATTCATTTATTGCAAAAATACATTTTATTGTTTTGGAAAAATAGGCCCTTGTAATTTGGCCTACAATTTTTTTTTTTTTTTTGTAATAGTCAAGAGGTTGGAGTGTTGGACATGTGAGAGTGGAGAGCTTTGGAGTTGGTGTACTGTTTTGACAATAATACAACCAGAAGTTGCAACTATTTTTTAGGAATTCCCGTGGTTTGTAAATTTGGTAATTTTATTTCCTTGTGTTAATATTTATCCATTTTATCATTATACTTGCTTTATAGTGAAAATCTCTCCAATTTGTAAAAAGAATTAATGTATACATGCTCTATTTTAAAAGAGATTCTCATGCATTTGTCCCATTCTTCTATCAAAATGAATTCACCTCTGATGCTCACTTTGATTTTCTGCAATTTCACCCTATACCATCAATGACTAAAACCCCAAAATACCTCTTATGCATACCTACCTTACCCCTAATTATCTCTGTAACTTATCATCTGCAAGTCTAAACCAGGCTCCTAGTTTTCACCCTCCTAAAACCATCATCCAGTTAAACCCCATTCAATCACAAAAAAAGCTTTGAGCTTAATAGATCTAGCCTAAAATCCTTTCCCTCATAGTCAAGATTTGACTATAATTTCATGGAGAGAGCCCTCTCCATCTTGGTAGGGCTAGATACCAAGCCAAAAGAGGTTTAAGGTTACCTCATTTGATTTCCTCCTCAACTTAGGAGATTTTTGGGGCTAACACTAGTCTCTGTAATTAGATTAACAATTTGTGTATATACTAGATTAAAATTTATTTCAATCATGTATTTGTATTTTTGTTACTAGTGTTTTACATTTACATAAATGCAAGAATTAAAATGAGAGATTGCTTACATTGGAAGTATGACTATACCTAGTCATGTTTCCTTTATTAAGTTAGAAATAGGAATACGTTAATTTTATTTTCTTTTTGCATTCATTTCATTATTTCAAATTTTCAATCAAGTAAGTAATGAATCCGATTTATTTTTGGGATCTGTTATGAAACCAACTCCAAAAATAGAAGAAAAGAGAGATCAATGCCTTAGAAATAAGCCACTTCGAGGGGGAAATATCATTTACATTACATAGATGAACAATTATTCGACGATAGAAATGAAAAAACCTCCTTCTATATATAGGAGTCCATGGGGTCACAATATAATCCTAACCGACCTAATAATAATAATGTAAGGGCACAATAATAACAATATTGGGGTTACAGGGGTACAACAATAATAATAAGGGGGTTACACTAACAACAATAAGGGACTACACTAGTAATATAGGGACCTAACATGCCCTTCTTGATCTGAAAGGATTGTATTAGTTTGTTGTGCTAAGTGTCTTTTCAGTTATAAAACATGTGCATACTTGTCTACATAGTTTTCTTAAGTTTTGAGTATTTTAACCATGAAACATAAATGATTTTGTGAATTAGAAGCATGAAAATAAGCCTAAACAACACTGGACATCAGTGTATAACAGAGAAATAAAACCACACATAACATTTACACAACAGACATGATGAATGAGTTCACCCCTCCCTGGCTACATCTGCTGGTCTAGCTCCCAATGGCATGTCCCTCTTTCATTATGCTCAAAATTTTTGAAAATACATTTGTTTACTGGCCTCTAATGGTTGTTTTCTCTACACCAATGGCTCCAGAATGCTCCAATTAGTCTATATTGATTTTCCATTCACTCAAATTGGGCGAAAATTGACCCTCCAAGTCATTTTCCCAGTAACTCCTAGAAAACCTCCACTAATTTTGGTGAACTGCACTTAACTGCAGTTAAATTCGGCCAAACCCCATAAAAATAGAGGCATGCTAACCTTCCCACCAAATTTAACCATAAAATTGAATGTTAAGGGTAGGGGGTGGCCACATGCCAACCCCCAAACCTGCGGTTACATTTATTGCTGAGCGGAACTCCATGCGAAAATTGTGGTTACAGTTGTTGAACCGGTGTTTGGGGCGGAGTCAACCATAATAGTTGGCTTTTAAACCATGCGGAAGTGGTATAACATATAACAAGGGTTAAATGCAATGGTTGTGAAATAGTTTCTAATGGAGTTAAGTTTTATGCTGTGGTTTTGTTGCAGTGGCATGTGACCACATCTCTCGAACCAACCTGCTGGCGGTCCCAACCTCCGAATGCAAAGGTTTAAAACTAAATATAACCCAAACCCTTTAGATGTTAAGAAACATTCGTGGCTCATGCGGTGTGGCAGGTGGCTGTTCTTGCAAAGGTTGCGGGGTCAAGCCCAATGGCCTCCATAAAATTTTATTACACCGTCCAGGGGACACGTGGCAGCCTCAGGGTTGGCCACGTGTCACCCTCCAATTGGCCAAAAAAACACAACGTACATCCCATCCAACGAATATTACAATTCCACTTGTCATCCTCTGACTGGCTCTAAGAAAAGGAATATTCTTTGGAATATTCCTTTTTTTTCTGACTATGCACCCTGGATGCTGACTGGGCATCCCAGACAACCCTATCGCAAAATTTTGGGAAATTGATCAAAACGCGATATCTCCCTCATACGATATTGGTTTTTCGAACCGTTCATGGTGCCGGAATCAGGAAGACGAGATATATGCAACCATCTAGGTTTCAACCCATTCCTGTAAATTTCAATTTTGAGAAAAAATTATGAACTCCTGATCACACCTCCCCATTGGGAAGCTTTTGGACCCCAAAAGACTTTGATTACCTGTTAAGTAGATGAGGGTACAACTTCCTCACCTTTCCAACATATATCCACTTTGCCTTGCTTGGCTTATTGCCTTTGAGCCCATCTCGAAAGTAGTCAACACTTCCCCACTTGGATTCTCTTGTCCTCCTGTCAAGAATTGTATCTTCCTTGAGCTCATCCAGAAATTCTAGGTAGAAATATTCAATATAAGGTAGTTGAACATCACTTCCTTTATCATCAATCAAAGGTGGCTCATACAAACGTTAGTTTTCAACATTAACATCTGAATATATTTGCATATATGAAGGCACATCAAGTTGAAATGCACTGTTACCAACGTTCTTTATGATCTTGAATGGACCATAGCGAATGGGTTTGATATTTTTACCTTCTCCTTGCATCCTTTCTTTGCTTATGTGCAACCATACCTCATCTCCTTCTTGAAACTGTGACCAACTCAATGTTTGTTATGCCTCTCCTTGTATTTGCTTTGACTTTTCTCAAGTTGTTCTTGAAATTGTTGATTTATAATATGAATTTTCTCAATGAACTTTCAAGCCTTGTCAATATCACTATGCCCATCAATTGAAACATCCTTCTCAAAGATGAATTCTAATGGCGATTTTGGAAAATACCCAAAGCATGCTTCAAAAGGTGATGTATTTGTAGAAGAGTGCTTAGCACAGTTGTAAACATGGTGAATGTAATGCAGTTGCTCATCCCACAACTTGGGATTTTTGCTGCAATATCCTCTCAATAGATGCACAACATTTCTATTCACCACCTCAGTTTGGCCATCAGTTTGTGGATGAAAAGAAGTACTCTTTTTCAACTTTGTGTCCATCATACTCGAAATATTGGACCAAAAAATCTCAATGAACCTGGAATCTCAGTCACTAATAATAGAAGTTGGCAATCCATAATGAACCCATACATGTTGAAAATAAAGTTCAGTAGTTTTTTCAGCAGTAATGGTTTTCTTACATGGCATAAGTATACACATTTTACTGAATCTATCCACAACTACATAAAGATAATCATGTTGTTTTCTTGACATAGGTAGACCTCAAACAAAGTCCACGGAGACACTCTCCCATGGCCTTGATGGTACCGGTAGTGGCATGTACAACCCAAGCTTCTGATTTCTAGGCTTTCTTGTTGCACACATAGAACAACATATTATAAAACATGACATACTATTTATCATGCAAGGCCAATAGCAATACCTCTGTAGATGTGCCACTGTTTTTCTTACCCCAAAGTGTCCAGCAATAAGAGATGAATGAGGTTCTCTCATGACACTTAGCCTCTCTCCTTGTGGTATACATAGTTTGCCCAAATGAAACAACAATTTTTTATGCATGTGATAATCATTTTTTTCAACTTGATTCCCTTCACTCAAACTAGCATACGCATCTTGAAAATCAACATCATGTGCATATTGGTCTATGTAACTCTCATGTCCAATAGGATCATTTTTTAGAAAAGTATAAGCACTTATAATTGGGCTTGAAAGCATATCAGAAACTTTATTGAAAGTACCTTTCTTGTACCTTATAACCAAGTGAAACTGTTGAAGAAATCCCATGCATCTGAAATTTCATGATTGCTGTAATTTTTTTTGCGACTACAAGTACTTTAATGGGTGGTGATCGGTATGTATAATCGTATTTTTACCCATCAAGTAGTGTTTCCACTTCCTGACACTTTGTACCAATGCATACAATTCTTTGTCATATGTAGGATAATTAGTTACAGCAGAATTGAATGTTTCAGAATGAAAAGTGATAGGCTTACCATGCTGCAAAAGAAATCTGACCATGGAAAAATCACTAGCATCATTTCGTATCTCGAATGACTGTCTCAAATTCGGTAATGCAATGAATAGAGCTGAACTGATCTTGTCTTTTAAAGCTTCAAACACCTTTTTTTGTTTGCCTCCCCATTGGAAGCCTTTCTTCACACTTGTTAGTGCATCCATAGGAGCTGTGATGGCAGAAAAGTTAGCAATAAACTTTCTCCAATACTGAGTTGCACCTAAGAAACTTCTTACCTCAGTTACTGTTTTGGGAGTGGGCCAATTCACAATGGCTTCCACTTTAGAAGGATCAATTCTCAATTCGCCTCCTCCTACGATGTGTCCCAAATAAACCAAAGAAGTCTTTCCAAACTCACACTTTGACATATAAAGAAACAATTTCTCTTTTATCAAAACATCAAGCACTCTATTCACATGCAAGACATGTTCTTCTCTTGTTTTGCTAAAAATCAATGTCATCTAAGTACACAATCACAAAGTCATTAAGAAATGGACGCAAAACACTATCCATAACATGCATGAAAGTTGTCGGTGTATTACCACATGGCGAAGTGCTTGGCCTTATGATTCCTTTGTCCAACATCTCCTTGATTTTCCTCTTTATTTTAGCATTCTCCATTATTGACATGCGGTACATGACGATGTTTGGAAGAGGAATATATTGCTGCAACCGAATCTCATGTTGAATCTCCCTTTTTGGAGGCAATCCTGTTGGCTCTTGAAACATCTCATGATGTGCACCAACTACATCATATAAATCTGATTTCAACTTAGGATCACAACCCTCAAATGATTCATGATTATCATCAATTTTAGGCTTAATCATTAGAAGAACAAAATTATTACTTGAATTTACCAGCCTCTTTACCTATCCAGCATTTACCATAGCAATGTTTTTCTTCTTGCGATGGGATCTAACTATGTACTCCTTGCCATATTTGAATAAATGGTATTCGTTCTCATGGTAGTAGAATATTTCTTTCATGTTATACAAGTAAGGACTCCCCAACACAATACCTGTTATCTCAAGCGGAACCACATCTAATTCAATTGTGTCAACAAAATGTGAAGTTATTGCAAACCGCAATATACACTTCTTTGAAACCTGTAAATTTGAATCCTTACAAATCCAACTAAGTGGATATGGTTTTGGATGTGGTATGGTCTCAAGATTAAGTTTCTTGACCAAGTCCTTAGAGATTAAGTTTTCTTGTGACCCACTGTCAAACAATGTGTCAATCTTAGTATGTTTGGATATGACCCTCACATGAAACCGTTCAATTCTTTCTTCTTCATTTGGAGCATGTATGTGACAGTTTGATGTACTAGTACTGGGTTTAGTTTTGATTTCTTTCCCCTTCATGTTCTTCAATCCCATGGCTGTAATTTTAGATTCCTCACCTGAATCCTCTCCTAAATCATTTTGAGTTGTAGCTGCAGTTTTCTATTTCCCTTTGTTGTTGAAATGTTTGGGCCTCTTTTCAGGATGTAATTTCCAACAACGATTTTCATCATGGCCTTATTTTGAACAATGTTTACAAACCACTTTTTCCCCCTATTTCTTAACAGATGCATTATTTTTTCTTTTACCTTTTGAGGTATTCTCTTTGTTTTTACCCTTAAAAAGGTTTGTTCCTACCCTCTTCATAAATGTTTTTCCCTCTAGCTTCTAGATGTGTGGCCTGAACACATACTTCATCTAGACTTGTCGGGTTAAACATAAGAATAGTATGTTTTAGGTAGCTATGTAAGCCTCATATGTAATTGAGCAAAGTGTCTTGCCTCTGCAAATCTATCCCTAATAAAAGAGATCTTCTCCTAAATTCTTGGTTGTATTCTTGCACATTATGTCCTTTTAATTGTCTAAAGTTTTGCGAGTTCATTATAGCTTTCTTCATATGAGTTAATGGATAAAACTATTGTTTTATTTTAGTAATGAAATCATTCCATGATAAAATAATATTACCATGCTTCTTGATCACCTCCTTTGTCTTGGCTTCCAACCAAACAAGTGCTGCACCTTCCATTCTCAATGAAGCTAATTGGATTTTGGTATCATTATCTTGAACATTTTGAATTTCCAAGTAGACCTCCAATTGCCTAATCCAATTATAAAGCTTTTCTGCATTGACTTCACCATTAAAAATTGGAAATTCAAACTTAACATCAAGTTTTAGAAAATGACTTTTACCAGTGTTCTTTGACTTATGTGATTGATGTACTGAAAATGAAGTAGAGGATGATGATGATGAGGCTGAGGATGGTGACTTTCCACTACTCCATTTCCTCCATTCGCCTTCTTTGACTTATCTTCATCATTGTGACCTCAGATGATCCATGTCATTCCTTGTGAAGTTTGGATCCTTCTCCTTCTATTTTCTCATTCCTTTCTTGATAAAGGATTCTAACCATCCAAGTCAAGTCAAGAAATTATTTCCTAAACACTCTTTCTTCCTCTTTGGGATCAACTTCTTCATGGATTTATCCTTCCTCTGGAGGCATGCTTAATGTTGCTTCTGCTTCCTTAGGAGGTGAACTAGGTGGTGGATATTGTGGCAATATTTCTCTCCTTTTTGTGGCTCACTTTGAGACCCTCTTGCTTCGACCAATTTTCCTTCTCCTCTCCTGAGCTTGAGCCTAGTAAGCATGCGAAACTTGCAAACAATTAAAAAAATATTTGCACAAAACAAAACTAGAGAATAAACTCTGGCTTTGATACCAACCTGATCTAAAATGACTTTATTAGTTTTTGTGCTAAGTGTCTTTTTAGTTATAAAACATGTGCATACTTGTCTCCATAGTTTCCTTAAGTATTGAGGATTTTAACCATGAAAAATAGATGATTTTGTGAATTAGAAGCATGAAAATAAGTGTAAATAACACTGAAAAATAGAGTATAACATAGAAATAAAACCACACATAACATTTATACAACAGGCATGATGAAGCAATTCACCCCTCCTCGGCTACATCTGTTGTTCCAGCTCCCAATGGCATGTTCCTCTTTCATTATGCTCAAAATTTTGCAAATACATGTGATTACAAGCCTCTAATTGATGTTTTCTCTGCACCAATGGCTCTAGAATGCTCCAATTAGTCTAGATTGACTTTCCATTCACTCAGATTGGGCGAAAATTGACCCTCCAAGTCATTTGCCCATAAACTCCTAGAAAACCTCCACTAATTTTGGTGAACTGCACTTAACTGCAATTAAATTTTGCCAAACCCCATAAAAATAGAGGCGCGATAACCTTCCCACCAGCTTTAACCGTAACATTGAATGTTAAGGGTAGGGAGTGGACACATGCCAACTCGCAAACCCGCAGTTGCATTTAATGCCGAGCAGAACTCCATGCGAAAATTGTTGTTACAGTTGTGTGAACTGGAGTTTGGGGTGGAGTCAACCATAACAGTCAGATTTTAAACCGTGTGGAAGTGGTATCACATGTAACAAGGGTTAAATGCAATGGTTGCGAAATATTTTCTGATGGAGTTAAGTTTTATGATGCGATTTTGTTGCAGTGGCATTTGACCACATCTCTCGAATCGCTGGCGGGTTGGCACCGCCGGCGATCCCAAGCTTCAAATGCAAAAGTTTAAAACTTTAAATATAACCCAAACCCTTTAGAGGTTAAGAAACATTTGTGGCTCATGCGGTGTGGTGGGTGGCTATTCTGCCGGAGGTTGTGGGGTCGAGCCCAACGACCTCCATAAAATTTAATAACACGGGTTGGCCACGTGTCACCCTCTAATTGGCCACAAAAAGACAACGTACATCCCATCCAACGAATATCACAATTCCACTTGTCATCCTCTGACTAGATATG
This sequence comes from Pinus albicaulis, assembly GCA_034641835.2. Lineage (NCBI taxonomy): Eukaryota > Viridiplantae > Streptophyta > Pinopsida > Pinales > Pinaceae > Pinus > Pinus albicaulis. Next base: position 664,535,442 of record CM076575.1, on the reverse strand, counting down.
AGAAAATGAATATTCTTTGGAATATTATTCTTTTACTGATTGTACACCCTGCATGCTGACTGGGCATCCCAGTCAACCCCGTCACAAAATTTAGTTGTTTGGGAAATCGATCATAACACGATATCTCCCTCATACGACATCGGTTTTTTGAACCGTTCACGGCGCCGGAATCAGGAAGACGAGATCTATGCAACCATCCTAGTTTCAACACATTCCTGTAACTTTCAATTTTGAGCAAAATTTATGAACTCCTAATCGCCTCTCCTTCAAAAAAGTGTTGTACTCAACGCTTGAGTAGCTCTAGATGCTTACGTATAAAATTCTCATTCTCCCATGTAGAATATTCAGTGGGTAAGTTCTTCCACTTGATGAGATACTCTGAAATTGGTCGATTTCGTAGCTATCGAGTTCTTATTTCCGTGACTGTTTCAGCTTCCAATATGATTTTTCCTTCCTCATGAAGTTATGGAAATATTGTTTGAACTGGAATTTTGTCAGCTATAACCTTATTTAAGCATGAAACATGGAAAACTGGATGCACTCGCGAAGAAGCGGGAAGCTCCAATTTGTATGCCATAGTACCAATATTTTGCAACACCTTGTAAGGACCATAGTATTTTGGCGATAATTTATTATCCTTCTTAGCTTGCTTGAGGGACATTTTTTTGTATGGTTGTAGCCATAAAAATGCCAGTCTCCTACATCAAAACTTCTCTCACCGCGATGTTGATCTGCCTGTAGTTTCATTCAATTTTTTGCCAAATTTAAGTTATCCTTTAAGAGTTGGAGGACTTCTTGTTGATGCTCGATGTGATCTTCCACTGCATGAACCTTAGAATTTTCTCTTAAATATGATGTGATGGACGGTGGATGATATCCATAAAGTGCCATAAATGGGGTCATTTTTGTTGCAGTATGGAAGGAAGTGTTATACTACCATTCAACGAGAGGTAACCACTTGACCCATTGTGTTTGCTTATAAGATACAAAACAATGAAGATATCCTTCCAAACATTTATTCACTATCTCAGTTTGACCATTGGATTGAGGATGATAAGATGAGCCATGAGCTAGTTGAGTACCCAAACCAGAAAATAATTTCGTCCAAAAATTTCTAGTAAAAATGGGATCTCTGTCACTTACAATAATCTTTGGGCTTCCATGTATCTTTTGAATTATTTCCTTAAATGCAGTAGCGAATGTACTTGCTTTAAATGGATGAGATAATGCATAAAAGTGTGCATACTTGGTAAGTCTATCAACTACCACCATCATTATACTCTTTCCTTCAGACTTAGGTAAACCTATGACAAAATCCATTGAAATCTCCTCCCAACGTTGACTTGGAATGGATAAAGGTTGTAGAGGACCTAGGGTCTTAATTGTCTCAACTTTATTTTGCTGGAAAGCCAAACATTCTGCCACAAACTTTTGAATATCAGATTTAAGGCCATCCCAAAAAAATTCTTTCTTCACCCTGTAGTAAGTTTTTAAAAATCCTGAGTGTCCTCCTCAAGGAGAAGTGTGCAATTCCAAAAGAATATTTTGTTTACTTGGGAATTCCTACAAATATATAAGTGATCTTTGTACCAAAAGGAATAAATTTTCCAACTAAATGTATCAAATGTACTAGGATCTTACTGCAACTTTTGAATGAGTGTCCACACTTCTTCATCCTTCTTCCATTCATCCCTTACTTCGATTATCCAATCTGGTTGGATAATAGAAATGGCACAAATCAATACTTCCACCTTTTCATCCTTTCTTGAGAGTGCATCTGCAACAACATTTAACTTCCATTTTTTATAGTTGATTTCAAAGTCATAACCCAACATCTTTGTGACCCAATTTTTGTTGCTCTTCTGAAGATAGTCTTTGTTCCAAAAAGTGTTTAAGACAATCATGATCATTTTTTACCTTGAAGTGTCTTCCCATTAGGTAAGGTCACCATTTTTCTATTGCATGTAGTATTGCCCGACATTTCCTTCTCATAAATAACTTTCTGTAAATACTTTCCTTTGATTGGATTACTTTTAAAAGAAATGGGTCTTCCTTCTTGCATTAAAACAACACCAATTCCATTTCCTGAGGCATCACATTCCACAATAAAGGTTTTTGTGAAGTCTCGCATAGCTAAGACTGGTGCTCGACACATTGCCTCTTTAAGATGTTCAAAGGCCTTAGTTGCTTCAGGAGTCCATGAAAATGCATCTTTCTTCAATAATGTTGTTAGAGGTGCTGCTATTCTCCCATAATTCTTAACAAACTTGCGATAATACCCCGTTAACCCGAGAAATCCTCGCAACTTATTTATGGTTGTGGGGACTTTCCATTCCTTAATGGCTTTAATTTTGTTAGGGTCTACTTTAACACCCCCGTGAGATAAAATATGACCCAGATATTCCACCTCTTGTACTCCAAAGAAACATTTGGATTTTTTTGCATATAATTGTTTCTCCTGCAATAGTTTGAGCACCCTGTCAACATGTTCAACATGATCCTTCCAAGACCTGCTGCAGATTAGTATATCATCAAAAAATACTAGCACAAATTTTCTAAGGAAGGGTTTGAAAATGGAATTCATCAACCCTTGAAATGTAGAAGGTGCATTGGTAAGGCCAAAAGGCATGACCAAAAATTCATAATGACCCTCATGAGATCGAAATGATGTTTTCGGAATATCTTCATTCTTCATTCTAATTTGATGATATCCTGAATGACGATCCAACTTGGTAAAATAAGTTGCTCCATGTAATTCATCCAATAATTCATCAATCATAGGAATGGGAAATTTATCTTTAATAGTGAGCTTATTGAGCTCCCTATAATCTAGACACATGCGCCAAGATCCATCCTTCATGTGCACCAATACTACTAGAGTAGAGAAAGAACTTTGACTAGGTTGAATTATACCAGCCTCTAACAATACTGCAATCATAAGTTCAATTTCTCTCTTTTGGACATAAGGATATCTGTAAAGCCTGATGTTTGGAGGGACACTTCCTGGAATAAAATGAATAGCATGATCATGATCACGAATAGGTGGGAGTCCTTTGGGAGTTTCAAACACCTTGGAATGATTTTCCAATAATTTTTGGATATCTGGAGAAATAGATGATTTTGATGTTGGAACTTCTAGTGAGCATAATTGTGCAATTACGCCTCATTGTTATTTCTTCAGAGGCTTTTTCATGACATTAGAGCTTATTATCTTTCTAGGCTTCCCTGCGATACCTTGTAATTTGACTTCCTTTCCTTCTGAAAAAAAAAATTCAATAAAATCTCTTGAAAATTAAAAGCTATAGTCCATAAAGATTGTAACCATTGTACTCCTAGTACAACATCAACACCTCCCATTGGAATGGAAAGCATTGGACTATTCAATCAATATTCCCCCATGGTTAGCTTGATATTATGGCATTTTCCAGAGCAATTTAAAGTTCCTCCATTTGCAACCATCACTTGACATTCGGGTGTTGGGTATAGGAAACAATTCAACTCCTTGGCTACCTTACAATGAATAAAATTATGGGTACTACCCGAATCAATCAACACTATTACCTTTTTCTTCTTGATATGTCCTTCTATATTGAGAGTTTGAGGAGTGGTAATTTCTTCCAATGCATTACACGATATGATAGGACTCATTTCTTCTTCTTCTAGGGTTGTTTTTGGTGTATATCCTCTTCTTTTGAAGCTTCTTATTCATTTTCTTCCTCCTCTTCACAATCTACGTAAAATAATTTCTTCTTAGCACACTTATGACCTTTAGTGTATTTGCTATCACAACTGTAGCAAAGCCATTTTGCTCTTTTTTCTTCCAATTGTTGTGGTGTCAACCTTGTAGGTTGTGGAAGTCTAGGAGTAGAAACACTTCCATCTTTATAGATGTGAGTGGTAAGCTTCCTTGTCGCCATAATTTTACATTAAATTTTTCTTTCCAACCTAAATGCCTTCTCTAATGAATCAAGTTCCCTAACACGAACCTCATGTTGGATGTTATCCTTTAAAGTCCCTATGAAGACATAAATATTGTGTTACTTTGGAATATCAGTTAATCTTATATTCACTTTTTGTAAGTCCTCAATGTGCTCGACCATTGAACTCTTTTTTTTGAGATTTATCAATTGGTTAAAGAAGGTGTTTCTCTTTGTATCCTCATAATGTGCTATCATTTCCTCCATAAAAATTGACCAAATGAAAAACAATTTACGGGAGAAAAGCCATCGATACCATACAAATGTATTTTGTTCTAAATGTAAAGTTCCAATGTGTACCTTTTGTGTATTTTTCACATTATTGATATCAAAATATTGTTCCATCTGTAGTATCCATGTTACGGGACCCTTGCCATCAAAATTCCTCATATCCATCTTTGGAATATGGTAGTTTTTCCATCAAACATTAGAGTTTATGAAATCACGATTAACATGTATTTTTTTCTCATCATGAGTTTTGTCTACTATATTTTCACCATTAGGAAACAATTTTTGTATCAACTTTGTGAAACCATCCATATCCGCTTTTAAATCATTATTCATGTTTTCCATGTTGTATTTCATTTTTTCATTGATCTTAGCTTCCATGCCATCCATCTTAACTTCCATGCCATCCATCTTAGGTTCCATGCCTTTCTTCAAACCATCCATCTTAGCTTCCACGCCTTTCTTCAAAAATTCCATTTCATTTTTTGTTGCTCTTTACGAGAGCAAAATTTGGTGCACTTGCTTTTGTAATTTTGATATTTCATGTTGCACTTCATCAGCTTCATGAGTCATAGTAGAGCCTTCTGAAGGCTTGATGGATGTTGAATTCTTTTTAGGGGGGAATTTTAGAACCCAATACTGATATCTATTCTACAATATGCCCTTTGAATCAATTCAAACTGATTTTTCAAACAAGACTTATGCAATTCGAAAAAAATACATGGGACCTTTTTATTGCTTTTAAGGAGCTCGATATTGAAACTAATTTATCTCTGTGATTTCAGATATTTAATATCTGAAATTCAGTCCTGTAGTAGCCCTCTGAATCTTCTTTCGAATTCCACAGGTCTGACCTGATTTGGATTCTTCAAGACAAAGTTATGCCCAATCTCCCACAATGACCTAATTATAAACTATTTGAGTAGAGCGAACTTGTATGACATGCCACATATCACCGTTTCCTCCTTCGGCTCTGAAATTGATACACAAGAAACTATAGTTCATGCACTTGTGGCCACTTTTCACAGAATTCAAACTTGATGCTCAGAGAGAGAGTTATGACGATTTTCCCACAGTTGCCTCTTTGAGATGAAATTCGGGAGCCTGAAACAAACCCTAACTTCCATAGATCATATCTTCAAAAATATTGTGAACCAAGATCTGAAATTTTTACAAAACGTTTCTGAGGATTTCAGCTTCACGTGATAACAATTTTAGATTCTTCACCTTCATAGAAAAAAATTTATGGCGAAGATTCCACGATGACCTTTTTTTATATGAAATTCAGCAGCCTGAAAAAACCCTAATGTCCACAGATCATATCTCCACAAATATTGTGAACCAAGATCTGAAAGTTTTATAAGAATTTCCATGTGATTTTTTCTTGGCGTGCTAAAAATTTTAGCTTCTGAATCTTCGTAGAAAAAAATTATAGCGAAAATTCCACGATGAACTGTTTAGAGCAACGAAACCCTAGAATCCAAAGTTCTGATACCAAATGTTATGAAACCAACTCAAAAAATAGAAGAAAAAAGAGATCAACGCCTTAGAAATAAGCCACTTCAAGGGCGAAACCTTCTTTACATTACATAAATGAACAAGTCTTTGATGATACAAATGGCAAAACCTCCTTCTATATATAGGAGTCCATGGGGTCACAATATAATCCTAGCCGACCTAAAAATAATAATGTAAGGGCACAATAATAACAATATTGGGGTTATAGGGGTACAACAATAACAATAAGGGGGTTACACTAACAACAATAAGGGACTAGAAGTTCTTGAATTATCAGATCATACATATTTTTCAAGCCTTCAATTGTCTTTTTTTTCAAGATTCATCACATTTATCATACATGAAGAAATTCTAAGAATTTTCTATAACTTTAAAATTTTTTATTCATAAGTAATTCTGAAGAACTCATTTTTACCACTCTTGTCTTCCGAATTAACTTTGGAAAGGATGTGATTTAAAAAAATCATTACTTAGCATTTTAGATTAAAATAAAAATTTGATGTTGAACTAGTGCAAATTTTGAGAAATTTTTGGAGAACTTGAAAATTCATGAGGTAAACTTACAATCAAAATTCTTCCAGGTATGTGTTTAAATGTTCACCACCATCTATTGTTTATTTTACTTTTCAAAGGTTGTTTCTTATTTCTATTTTGTTTTGTTTGCAGGTCTTCATTGACTTAATTATGAAGACTCAAGATAAGCAAGCAGCCAAATCTTCTCAAATCCACAACATGTCCTAGTAAGCCTTAATAAATTCTTGGAAAAACCATATCGGATAATTATATTTCATAAACTATCTTCATAAGAAAGTTATGATAAAATTATTTTCAATCAAATATTCCAAAGGTTAATTAAATTATTTAAGGGTCATTTATTTAAAATCAAAGTTAAAATAATTGGTTTCTTTTTTAATTGAATACTTTAAAGAAATCATCGACCTCACATATATATCACAACATTTGATCAGAATCATCTCTTAACAATTCCCATTAATAAATCGTTGATGCAAGACCTCCAATATTACTTCTCGGACAGTATTCGATATAATGACTTCACTAGAAATTTCAATGTCCACACAACCTCGAAAGCGATACGACATTTAAGTTCAGTTCTGAAAGATATCGCGTCCGTTCATAAATCACAATTTTTGTAGAGGCATATTTTTAAAGGTTCTGATGTCCCAAATCCGATATGAAATTAAATCCATATAATAAAATGATTGGGTCTGTGCTTCATTTCACAATGATGTATCAATATCATTCGTTACATCTCGTGCTCAAATCTGTCGATCGTTGATCTCCTATAAAGTCCAAAACCAGTCCCACCAACATGACACATTATTTATCGCATTTATGCTATCGATAGAATATTATCAGTGTTTCATTTAACTCACATTTCCGGTATAACTATTCTCTGATATCATAATCGCTCCATCACAGTTTCCCATCGCACATGCTCATATCGCAACTTTTCCATCCCAACAATTATATTGCATCGCAAAATTCAAATGAAGTTTTTTCTTAAGATATTTTGATGCAATAAACTTGATATACGTCTCTCCACCATTGTCTTTTAATTATTATAGAAATCGTGATCGCATATCGGCAAAGGAGGAAGTCGCAACTTTTAAGTTATGCATGGCAAAGAATATCGCAATGCAAAAAAATTTGCAAGGTAATGTACCGATGATTAATTCATATTTTTAATGTTCTTTTATTCTGAATTTCTCTCCAAAATTATCATATAGAGATTCAAATCCTCTTTATATACATAATTTCTATATTATTTTTGGATTTTGAATCAACCTCAATATTAAGGGGTTGATATAAATTTGGAATGGAAGAAGCAAAGAGAACATTTATGATTGATTCAATTTATTTATGATTCCTTGAACATGAAACATTGCTTTATTTTAGTTTACTACTTGTTTTTCTTTAGATTTAATAAATAATGATTTTTGGTCAATAAAAATTCATGCTTTTAATTCTAATTAAAGGAAGAAATTATCTTTTGTTGGAGAAAATGATACCTTTCAGGTAAGATTAAATGCAATTCTCCAATGGTAAGTTTCATGGGCCCACTTTCATTCATTTTCGTTTATTTACTTTAGGTTTTAGTTTTGTTTCTTTTAGTTTTTGTTGATCTTGAACTCTGTTTTTATAGGTCTTCATTAACCTTTCGCACCTCTACCAAATCAATTTTCAAAGTTAATTTTCTTTTTCTCTTTGAGATTCTTGAAAGAAACAGTGATGATCCAAATAAATCAGCTAAATTGGGGAGTTTCTGGACCTCTAGTCTATTTCTTTAAACATTGTTTTCATTAGAAAATGGTTTAGATGCTTTTTGTGGGTTTTGTCTTGAAGAAGAAAAATTTGCAACAGATAGAGACTTCTCTTTCAAGTGTATTATCTATCATCATTGTTATTCACCCTCTACATTTTGAGAGCTTCATTTCTTATAACTTTGCAAGATAAAAAATTTAAATCTCAACATAGGAACGAATGTACATGTGCTTATTTTCTTTTATAATCCTTTGTTGAGAAATTTATATAAATAGTCTTGTTGGAGTATCTTTTAAATTTTGTTTTTCTTTTACCTTTTTCCTTCTTCATTTTTATTTTCATTCAATGATTTCTTTTCTTACTTTAGTTTAGGAATTATTTTTCTTTTTCTTTCAGTTTTGTTTTGATTTTGGTGACTCTGCCATGATTTATGTGAAAGGAATTTTTCTTACCTTACAGTGGTTGACATAAACAGGAAATCTTTTACTCTATCCATTTAAGGGAATTTCATTTATCATTAAAGGCATATCTTTATGGAACCATAAAACCATCTTGCTTTAAATATTTTTCATGGAGGAACACACATTCTTTATAAGTAATTGAGTTTACTTTTTCAAGGAAATAACTGATTTGAGTTTAATACAATGAATCCCTCCCATCCCTCCACATAAAAGCCTCTGATTGATAGTTGCAGGGAAAAATTTGGAGTAAAAATTATGAAATTATTATGTCCATTAAACATAAATCTCTATTACCATCCCACCTCTTTCACTCAAATACATCATAAACTAAAAGATTGAAAATACGATTATCAAAAGAGTGATTAAAATAAGAAGCATGGGAAATACAAGTAAACTCGTCGGAGCTATGGACGCTCGCTGGCAGCAGGATTATGTTTGTATGGCATAAAAAACAACTTCATCGGAGTACTGTTTAGGCTCGCTAGCAGTGAAGCGATGCCAAAGATAATAATAAAATGGATATATGCTTTATCAAAATCTCCTACCGCTACCTTCTTCTATAGGTATTTTTAAAACAAAATTTTCCCAAGTTTTTGATTCATCACTTTTACTCGAGTCTGTTTTAAGTACTTATCTTTACAAACTCATATTTATTAATCTATTTATGTGAAACCTATGGAAATGTTTTATTATTAGACGATTTTGTGATTTCCATTATTTCTAACCTTTGGGTATATTAAAATTCATTATCTTTAATCAGAGATAATTGGACCTTCTCCCATGTGTCGCAATTGTTGTAGGGAAAACCCAACACTCCCCATTTTTGAATTATTTACTTCAATAATGGGAACCCTTTTTATTAATTTTTGGTTAAGTACCTTTTATGATTTTCATTAAGTTAATTGTCCTAAGATTTCGATTTTTTTTTTCATTTTTGTCGGATTTCTATTTTGATTGTTTCATTGAATACGATTTTTCACAAGTTTTTCAACGATACTTATTTCACTCCATTTGATCAACTGGTTTGTAAATGACACTCTTTTTAAGTTTGATCATTTGTGTCCCCTGGGTTAGAAAAATGTATAAAATGTACAAATATTTCAATTCTCGTAGTTAAAATAATCATTCATTGTCAATATTAACTTTTAATTCATTTTTACTATTTTTTTAATTTTTCACTAATGGTCCTACAAAATGACCTAGATGAATTGTACAATGGACGAAAACACGTTTCAGGATCTTAGTAATTTACTCCAAATTGTTATTTTAAAACAAATCGCCAAATCGAAAACCCCAAAATTGCAAAATAGCTGAAGTCCAATGTGTCGGATGGTTAATCCCACGTGGACCCCACTTCACGTCCCTTCTCCTCCTTCCAAAAAATGCGATCCAACAAAATTTGTGATTTTTTTATTGCGATTGCGAAATTGCGATATCGCATATCATAATTTCACCAAACACTTCAAGCTTGTCCTTTAATAAGTTGCGATGTGTAATTTTTGGTTTTCATGCGAGAGGTTAAAAAAATTTAATATAAAGTTTTCAAACTCATTATACCTCCCTATTCACTCTGCTCAGGTCACCCTCACGTCACCTTATCTTTCCATAACTTCCACCTTATCCCTCCACATCTTCCTCACCACTCCACTTCACTCCACTCCTCCTCCTCACCCTCACGTGGTTTGCATTATGTCATATATATTTTGAATTAATAATTATAATATATATTAAATTATATAATATTATAATTAATATTTTATTTTAATTATAATTCTAATATAATTTAAATTATAATATTAATATAGTATTTTAATATTTTAATTAATCGATAAATCAATTTTTTATTAGTTTAATTTTGTTTAGGATTAATTTTTATTAGTTAAGATTAATAATGTAATTAATTAATATTAATTAATAGATGATTATAATTTAATTTTGAATTCGATTGTAACTAAATTATATTAATAATATAATTTCAATTAATTAGTATTAATACATTAAATATTATAATCTAATTTAGAATTAGAATTTATTTTTAAAATCGTTGATTTTTAGCCTAAGCAACAGAAATTTCAAAATTTTGTCCAATTTTATATACCAACTTTGGAAGCTCATAGATTGAGTTTTACTTGGCCAAATAAGGTACGAGATGGCTCATTGGATAGATAAAGTCATGGATATCATTCCTAGAGTGGGTTCATTTGCATATTTGATCATTTATTGGGTCTAAAATGCAACAGAAGATCAAGCTTAATTTTTTTTTAACAAAACTAATTTCTGAGTTTAATTTTCTGCATTTTCATTTGTCCACAACTTCTTCTCAGTACAGATCCATTATTCTATGTTTTCCTTGGCCAATTAGATCATAACATGCATCAATTGAAAGCTTATATTTATTTTATTTTAATTATGTAATTAAGTTTTAATTGGATTTGTTTTAAATTCCAAATTTGGCATTTTGATTTTATTTTACATTTTAATTTTGTTTTGATTAGTTTTTGTATGAAAACAATTGAAAATATGAGGATAAGAAGATATTGATCAATGAAAATGCTCCATCAATTGAAGAATATGATTTTGAGCCAATGGAAAATGATTGAGCAAAACTACTCTTCAAAAACTTTCTATTGAAGAATTCTTTTGTAAATAATATAATAGCAGATTGTAGAATATAATAGGGTTCATCTTCTTTGCAATTCAGGAGTTCTTGAAGACACTATTGTATAGAGGATTTTAGAGTTTTAGGGTAGAGGAGAGAAAACTCAGATTTGGGGATTATTGAGGATTTTTCCTTGGCATGCTTAATTATGTATGAAAAATGTTTGCACTATTGCAACTCTAGTTTTAAAATCAGAAGCTCAAGCTTTGTTGGAGACGAGAGTCAGAGAAATGGTTTCAATAAATTGGTATTTGTAATACTATTGCTTGAAATACTAGTTTCATTTTATGATAGCAAGAATGTGTCATTTTATTCATATTTGTGCACTATTGTCGATATGGGTAATTTGTCTCAATAATATGTTATTATTTATCTTTGCTATTATGGGTTAAATTTTGATTTATGAGTAACTATTTACTCGGAAATCATCTTTTAATATCGATTTAACCAATAGTGATATGCCATGAGCTATTTCCTCATATTATTGTTTAATTATTCGAATCATTGATTTAACAATCAATATAATTTTTGTAAACTACTTTGTAAATGTTGTTGTTTGATTATCTTACTTAAGGGGTCTCTGAGTAGGATGTGTTTAAGTATACATAATATCAATTAATTGAACTTCTTTGTTAGCTTGATATTCGTTATAAGCCAACCATATTTAAATCCCAATCATTTAAATATCTTGCTTTCGGTTGGGTTAGATCTACATCTGCTTAATTAAGATAGGATTATGATAAATTTTCCTTTTCCTTTCATTTTAGAATATTTTTGCATTTAGATTTAATTCTATATTCCTAGAATTCCTCTTCCCAAAGAGGAAAAACTTTAGTTGTGGCTTGGATGAGCCCCAAATTAGCTTAAGGATCACTTTCTTGCCTAAACAGCAAGAGAAATGATCTGATGTCTCTTTCCCATTGGTAGAAAAAAGTTATATTTTAAGCCATTGGAGATTGAGAGAAGGTAATTGGACCTAGTTAAACCAGTCAGAACCACCATTCGAAACGGAAAAGGAGCTACTTTAAGGTCAGGACTGGGTGGTCACCCCCCAATGTTTTTGCAACGAATTTCGAGGCTTCAACAGGTCCCTAGTCACCATGTTTTCAATGAACCCAGTATATGGGAGTAGTGTCATAACTAGACTCCCTTCAGTAATGAAAGATTCAACAATGTTTATCTTCCACATTCTTTTGGTAGTTAGGATCCAATTGCCAAATGTTTGGCTATTCTAAAGGTGTCCAATCGATACCGTTGACATTATTATAGTATTTAAAGTGCTTAAGCTCTAGTAACCGCCGCGTCCTAGACTTGTTAATCTAAGCATTCAATTTTTCAAGGTTTTAGCATATTTTTATGATTAGTTTTACTCAGAATCTAGTCAAATTTTTGAAAGAATAGTATTTTTTTAGGAAATTGTCTTCTGGATCCATCATATAATTAAATAATTGTTAACGAGTTTTAAACCATCAAGTAGCCATTTGAGGAGTAAATAAATAATTAAAAATAATTAAATAAATAAAACAATAGTACTAATTATATGAATAGTTTATATAATCGTAATAAGGAGTAAATAAATAATTAAAAAACATTGAATAAATGAATAATAAAACAATAGTACTAATTATATAAATAGTTTACATAATTGGAAAATAAAGTGTAAATGAGAAAAAATAATTTATTCTTTTTTTTTACATTGTCGGTTGCTATATTATATTCGAAAAAAAGGAGAGGTTTCCTTGATACATTCTAAAGGTGCAGAGGACGAACAAGGAGGAAGGCTAAAACAAAATTTTGTGCCTCCAAAGTTTCGACTGTTCACACTATATTACATTACCGATTATAGATAGATTCTAACAAATTGCGAAAGCATGAGAGCGGCTTTAAACAACATAAGTAACAGAGAAAGAGGAGGAGTGAGGATTAGTCAATGCTGATTGGTCATCCAGTTGATGCATCAGTGTTGTCATCCTGACCGTCATTTCTTACATTATTTGAGCTGGAGCTAGGAGCCGAGCGTTTATCCAACATGTATTTCAGGATCTGTAGAGACTCTTCCACATGAGAACACTGGTTTGTTGCTTCCAGGAGTTGGTTTTGGAGGGATTGCGCTTGTTGCTCCAAGAATCCAATGTCCACTTTCTATTTTTCTTCCATGATCTTTAGTTTACCTTGAACCTGAGCCATTTCGAATTGCAGGTCTACATAATGAAAGTAGTTTTCGTTTCTCATGGTGTTGCCACTAAACTATGCAGGGGCTTGCATATCCAAGGAGGTGAGAGGGCGGGTAGGACAGGCAAGATTTAAGTTCTGAGTGTAGGATCTGTAATGCAAGGGAGTTCTACAGATGAGGGGTAGGGAGCAAGAACTAAGGTCACACAACCACTCAGGAGGGAGGATGGTATGGTAATTTATCAAGGACAGAAGGGAACGCCTACTGAGAGAGAGGTGGAGTGAAATTGCAATGAAGGGGCAAGAATAAATAGACTTGACAGGTAGGAGGGGGGAGTCGTGGCAGATATTTCGAGAGGATAAGATCATGGGAGGGGTTTTTTTGCAGTGATGGGAGGCTCTGATTGTTTCAGACAAATTCTTGTAGAAAATCTTACGGGAGAGATATGAAGGTAGAGAGAGGATCGTGGTAGAGGCGAGAAAGAGTCACCACCTTGACCAAACAATTGACCTGTTGGTCTTCTGCATGCTTTATTAGCCAAGTTGTCTGCTTACTTGTTGTTTTCTCAGAGAATATGGTAGAAGGAGAGGTCCTTCAAATATTTTATCATAATGCGACATATATTGATGATCCTGCAGAGAGTAATATTGGAGATTTGTTTTGAACTTGTCATCATACTAATGATGATGGAAGAGTCTCCAAAGATCATAACGTTAGATATATTGTGGCTCTTTATCATTTGGAGTCCTTTTAGCAAAGCATGGACTTCGCCTTTGTTGTTTGACAATGAACCAAGCCCCCATTTAGAGAATGAAATAGCATTGCCGCTCTCATCTATTATGAGTCCTCCTACCCCAGCGATGCCTAGGTTGGCCTTTGATGCTCCGTCAAAGAAAAGGGAAGGTCAATTGTGTTCCTTAAACCATTCAATGAATTCTTTTCCCTTGACCCTTATCTTCCATTGCTCTTTTTGAGTGGGTTGCTTGCTTGGGGTGTCACTATACCCAAGCTTATCAAGGACTCTCCCCAGGAAGATTTGTTCTTCAATTGGAAGGTCATTGAATTTGAAATGGATGTTGTTTTTGGATAAAATTGACTCCACTGTGAGGCTCGAGTCTTGCTTTGGGAGATTCTTGGGCAGGGTTTTTTGTCTTGGAAGATCGTTTTATTCCTCACCAACCAGATAATTTAGAGAAGAACATATGGGAGGGTGTCCCAAACCCTCTTGGTTATGGTTTTGCTCTTTTTATCCCAGGGATATCCTTTTTTTCCAGTTGATTAGCAATTTTGAGATTGAATTAATAATTGTAAGATCGATTTTGGAGTAGTTTGTAAGATCATTCCAACATTGCTTGGCAAAAGGGCATCTCACAAAGAGATGGAGAGCAGTTTCATCATCTTTTTGACACAGTGAGCATCTGGAGGGACCGTTGATGCCTCTTTTTTTTAAGTTATCAGTGGTTAAAATTTTTCCTTTGAGAAGAATCCAAACAAACATTTTTACCTTAGGTAGGGCTCCTGATTTCCAATTGAGCTTCCATATGGGCCATTGAGGAGTGGGGAACTGATGTTTAAGAAGAGTTCCATAAGGAACTTTTATTTAGTATGTCGAGCCAGAAGGATCCCACCGATAATTGTCTTGACTGTATTTAATAAGAGGAGCTACTCCATGCATCATTGCTTTCAAATTTGCTACTTCAGCCTCAAGATGTGGAGGAGGGATTGGAAAATCCCATCCATTGCATGAAATGGTATTATCATCCCACTTGGAGATTTGATCCATGGTATTTATATCTTGACTCCTGAGAAAGTGTTGGATGCGATCGATATTCTGGTTGTCAGTGAGGGGGGACTGTCCCATGATTTTATCTTCCCAGATGTTAATTTTGTTTCCTCCTTGAGGGAATTTAGAGATATTTCTGCTGATAAAAGGGATGGATTTTTTGCATGCAGTCCAAATTCTTGAATAGGGTATAATTGGGATGGCCTGTTCAAGGATATTGTGTCTATCAGTGTTGAGATATTTGGTTTCCAGTATTTTCTTCCACCAAGAGTGTTGTCCAGTGATGAAGCAACACACAATCTTCCCCCCCCTAAAGGCGTTGTTCTAAAGATGAGGAATTCGAATGCCTAGTCCACCATGCTCATAATTTTATTGATCTGTATCCATTTAATTAGATTGAATTTATTCTTTTCATTTTTCCCTCCCTGCCATAAAAAGTGCCTTAAAACAACGTCAATTTTGTGATGGAAGCTAGAGGGGGCATGAAGCAAGGAGAAGTGGTACAAAGGCAGGGAAGTTAGAACATATTTGAGGAGAACAGTGCACCCGGCCAGATTGAGACAGGAAGATCCCCATTGCTGCAATTTCTTTTAAGTTTGTCAATGGTGATGTTGCAAACCTCAGCCTTTAGAGGTCCAGAACTGACTGGCATCCCAAGGTAATTGAAATGGGTCCAATTAGTCTTGTATGGGACTCCAAAAATTTGAGCAATGCTATGCATAGTACTATTTGTGGCATTCCACCCATAAATGAAACTTTTGTGATAGTTAATTAGCCCTCTCGAAAAAGCATGAACTTGTCAAGTATGGTTTTGAATCTCTGAGCAATAATGGAAGTAGCTCCGCCCATCAAGAGGGTATCTTCAGCGAATTGAGAGTGGTTCATGTTCTTAACACCATTGCTGAACTTGATTCCAGTGATGAGGCCAACCTTGCGCTTATGATCCAAGGCCCTGCTAAAAGACTCTGCCATGAGGATGAAGAGGAAAGGAGAGAGTGGGCAACCTTGTCTAAGGCATCTAGAAGATTGAAAGAATTTTCCTGGCCTTCCATTGACTAAGGGGGAGATCCAAGGGTTAGAGATAAAGGAATTAATGAGAGTTATGGATTCATTGCCGAATCCCATAGTTTCAAGGATAGAAAATAGGAATGAGTGTCTAACTCTACCAAAAGCATTTACAAGATCGAGTTTTAGGATAAGCCTTTTTCTGATCTAGAAATAATAGAGTGAATGGCTTCTTGAACTAAGAGGATAGAGTCAGAGATTTGTCTTTGAGAAATGAAGCCCCATTGGTCTTCGGATATGAGGGAAGGGAGGTGAGGCTTGAGGCGGGTTGCAAGAATTTTATGTAATATCTCAAAATGGGAACAACTACACTATTGGGAATAATTTGAGTTATTACCAATGTGGAGCTTCAGCGAATCATGAGATTGGAAATGTATAGCAGCTCAATAGATGTAAAATAACATAAATCCAGTAGATGAAAGAACCTCAGCAACAAGATGGCCTATATTCTCTTTCCCAGGTGGGGAAATGCAGCAATACAGGGCATAAAATAGTTGTCTTCAAAAAATAACGTTATACAAGTGAGGAATTGGACTTGGATCCCTTAGAAGACATTATATACAACTCACATGCAGAATTAGAGGTGAAACAAATCACTCTAGCTCATATAAACATATCTACCCAAATCTATGCAGCTCAAATAAGCCCAAACCCCTCAACCTAGCTCATGCAGTAATTACTGAAGCAAGGAATGTGTTATTATGATAAGGGTTTATGAAGAAAATGATGGTAGAAAACTGATATGGAGTTCATATTAATCATAAAGCAAAGAAATGGAGGTTTAACCCCTTATACGACAGAAACAAGACACCCGGCAAAGGTTTCCGGAAAAATGCATGAATAACAAGTAGCACTGCAGAAAATAACACAGTTACTGCATCTCTGTATTATACATGGCTGAATATGACATGAGATAACAGAATAATAAAAGAAAATGACCCTAGGCCTCTTATTAGCACTCCCGAAGGGAAATAAGCACCTCCTCCTCAAAGACTAGCATAAAATCAAAGGGTGCAACCCTGTTGCTGTTGCCCCTGCATAAAAGATGCAGTTTACTGAAGAGAAATGTGCTATGGCTGAATGTAGATGAATTTCCCCAAGCCAAATGCTGAAATGAAGCTCAAATCCTTCCCTTTTGATCCCTTAAGCAAGCTGATCCAAAGAGAGGATGGAATTCCAGCACGAGAATTCTTTGCACTAAGCAGTGCATCAACTCTGGCTAAACAACTGAAGCTTGCAAGTAGTCACAAGACCAAAATAGATGAATACATGAATGAATTGACATTGATGCTATGCCTTCCTTTTATCTTCGGTGAGCCTCCTCACCCCGAACCCCACATAATGTTGAGGTGACTTCCTAGTGAAGCTTCCTCTTTCAAAACTGCGCTGCCCTAGCTAGTTTCCCTCCTCTTTGTAACAACATTGTTGACTTGGTCAACTAGAACTAATCCACCTACATTGCCTCTGTTCACACCAAGGGATCTTCAATCTGGTTCTCATATGTGTGTCTATTCTGATCCTTGTTCACATTGAGCTAGTTTACTTGAGTGATTTCTTCCTCCTCAAGAATGGATATTGACTTAGTCAAACTTGACTATGTCTCCATCTAATTTGCCCTTGTTCACACTTGGAAGTGTAAAACCAGATCCTAGGGTGATCTCCTTCCTTACTAAGGTGGAATTTATTCATATTTTTATTATTCATGGGCTTCCTTACCCATTTATTCCTCTCCTAGGTGAAAGTAGCAAAATCTAATATTCCAATTTGTTGCATGAAAATTTTGGAATATTACATTTTGGTTATGATTTTATAAGAGGAATTGCAGAGGGAGATGGGTCTAAATCTGGAGAAAGAGGAGGGGTGATCTCTTTGGGTATAAGGGCGAGGAATGTGGAGTTGGTGAAGCCACCAATATTCTTCTTTCTTTGCACCCACTAAATCATTTTGAGTAGGTATTTTTTATGATTTCCCAAAAGGTTAGGAAGAAGTTGATGGAGAAGCCATTCGGCCCCGGAGACTTGTCTAGATGAAGGGACCCAATTACTTTGTGAATTTCGATCTCCTCAAAAAAATTTTGTAATCAAGTTTTTGATCTCTTTCGTGATAAGCTTGGGCATGAAATTGAGGAGATCTGAATAATCCTCCGGGACTGCTATTTCAGAGAGCAGATTTTTATAGTGATTATAAGCGACAACCTTGATACCTTCTTGGTCATTGTAAACTTCACCTTCATCATCAGTAATAAATGAAATTTTTTTCCTTGTCTTTCTTACCATGGCTTGTTTATGGAAGAAGGAGGTGTTTTTGTCACTAGCCTCAAGCCAAAGATTTCTTTATTTTAGTCTCCATTTCTCCTCCTTGTTTCTGTTGGCTTTGTATAAATTCCAATATAGGTGCTTTTCCTTGTCCTGCTTTTCTTGGTTTACTCCATTAGTATCAATGTCAAGATGAGCTTCTTCTAAATTTATTTTGATTTCATTTCTTACTTTTTCTGGTTCCTTGTAATGATGTTTATCCCAATCTTTAAGCGCTATATGAACTTGCTTGAGTTTTGTTTCCCAAGTATGCATGGGGGATCCTTCAACATGCTACCGCCATGAGCGAAGCATGATTTGTTTGACCTCCGAATAGTTGTTCCACATAGGGTTGTGTCTGAAAGGGAGAGGTCCCAAGGAGGACTGATCTCCAAGGGAAAGGGTAATAGGGTAGTGGTCGAAGTCAGAGAAGGATAGGATATTGGAGGAGGCTATAAAGAAATGAGAGATAAGGGGAATAGCCACAATAAAGCGATCAATGCATTCCATAATGTTTCCAAAACCAATTCTTCAGTTGCTCCAAGTGAATTTTCGATTTTTGGGTGTGATGTCGACCAGGTCATGACCTTGGATTATTGATTCAAGCTAGTCTCTTGATGGATCATAGTTGAAGTTGCCACCTCTTTTTTTGTTGGCATGCAGGATCAGGTTTAGGTCTCCTCCAATAATGACATATTGGTTGCTTTCGTTGTCTATGTCTGCTTTCATAGTGCTCCAATATATTTCTTTATCCTTGTAATGATTTGGCCCATATATATTGTACACTATGAGCACAATGCTCTCTTGAGTGCTCTGAAGATTGACTTTGATCTAGTTTTGGGTCTTAACAGTTGTAATCTGTTTCCAAGCATTATGATTCAAAATGGTGGCTAATCCTCCAGAGGCTCATCTGGATTCCGCCACGGTGCCCATGTAGTTCTTCACTTTATTTATAACAATTTCTGTGTCTCATTCTCCTTGTTTTGTTTCTTGAAAGAGAATGATGTCAAGTTTTTCTTGACTGAAAAGGTCTCTTAGAGCTGAATTTTTAGAGGGGTGCCCTAGTCACCTATAGTTCCAGGAGAGGGCTTTCATCATTTCAAGAATGCGGGTTGAGGACCTGTCTTCCCTCCTGATTCATTCTGACTTGTTCTCCGTTGGTTTGTCCTCTGATGTAGGATTCAATAGGATGTTGTATTCCAAGGGCAATGTCCTTCTAAGCTACTTCACATCGAAGGTTTTTGGTTGTTCTACTTTCGGGACCAGGTTTTTTTATGGATCTCCAAGATGACCCCATGTTCTTTTGCTGAAATCCTAGTGATAACATGGGTTGAGGTAGGTTCAACATTGGAGGAGGGGGGGCAGGATTTGGAAGGGGAGATCTGAGGATCGTGAAGAGAGATATAAGGAAGAGGGGGGTCCTCCTCTTGCGAGGCGAGGGAAGAAAATAGATTTGAGGAGGCAAGAGGATTGGGAGAGGGGTTAAGGGAAGGGTGAGGGGTAGGCTGAGAGGAGGAGGAGGGGTTGGATAAGGAGGAGCTAAGAGGTGCAGTAGGCTGAGAGGATTGAGTAAGAGGAATGCCTGGGTTTCTAGGATTCAGAACAATCTTTTTTTTTACTGTTTTCCATTGGGTTTCTGGTTTAGAGCTTTCAACATCAATGATTTTAGTGTATCTATTAGCAAAATGGCCATATTCATGGCATGCCTTACACTTGAAGGGAATTTTTTTGTAGTATAGCTGTTGTATGTGAGTCCAGTTGTCCACCTTCATCTTGATCACCTCCGGTAAGCCTTTCCCTAGATCCACTTCTACAGAGATCCTGGTGCATGCTTGCATCTTTTCCTTCGGTTCACTTCTATCTATGAACTTTCCTACTGCATTTTCGATAGCTCGTACTGAGTCGTCACCCCAGCAGTGCAGGGTGAGGTGAGGCAGATGAACCCAGACAGGAACAACATTGGGGATGTCGAGCTCAGGGTCAAAATCTGGAGTCCATTTGTTGAGGTAGATTCCTCTGGTATCCATAAAGTAAGGTCCATTTCTAAATATCAAATCCTTATCTTCTTTTGTCTCGAAATGAAATGTGAAATAGGCTCTGCCACAGAATCTGATTGAGATTTTTCCATTGATATTATCTGTCTAGTTCCATTTGACCCATTTCTGAACCATATTTGGAAAGGGCCACAATCCTGTAAATTGTCCAATGTGTCCTTTTTCAACGAGTGAGAGAGCATCCATACGAGGATTCACAGGAGGTAGAGAAACTTCTTGGATGCCCTCTAGTTTCTTGATGGACTTGGATATTGCAGGTCTTGGACGAGGAGGGTTTAAGGAATTTATCAGAGTCGAAAAAGCCTGTGCATGATCAGGCGGAGGGGCCACCTCCGGGGAAGCCACAAGAGGGGCCATGGAGCCGAAGGCAAAGAGCAGCAGTCAGCAGGGGCACACCGGCGCCTAGGTCATGGCCGCAGCCCGCAGGAGCATGTAGTTAAATAGTTTAAAAAAAAAAAATTCTAAATAAGGAATAAATAATAACTTTAATAAGGACTTGTAATACTAAATAAGTAATAAAAAATATTAAAGTAAAATAAATTAAAGAACATAAACAGTAAATAATTCTAAACTAATCATTATTAAAAATAAAAATTTATATACATTTAAAAGGAGATACGGACTAAGGTATAAATTAGTAATATGATTATTTAAATAATTATAAAAAATTAATTAAATAATAAGAAAATAGGGGTCAAAGAAACCAATAAAGTAATAAGAAAGATTCAATATCAATAAAATTAAAGAAAAAAATAATATTAAGGAATAAAGAATAAAGAATAATATTTAAAGTAAAATAAATTAAGGATCACAAATAGTATATAATTTTAAACTAATTATTATTAAAAATAAGTATTTATATACATTTAAAAGGAGAGAGGGGCTAAGGTATAAATTAGTAATATAATTATTTAAATAATTATAAAAAATTAATTATATAATAAGAAAATAGGGGTCAAAGAAACCAATAAAGTAATAAGAAAGATTCAATATCAATAAAATTAAATAAAAAAATAATATTAAGGAATAAAGAATAATATTTTATTCTAAAAACTATTTTGATATTTTTTGATTTGTGATAAAAAAAAAATCATTAATTTTTATCAGTAAGTTGCAACCAGATAGATACTGTTAGATGGCTTCGACTTGCCCTGAACGGGAAACCAAGTCTGTTGGCCACCTGATGACGTGGTATGACATCCAAAAAAAAAAGGTTATAAGTCTATCAAACAAAGCTAACAACAATTGGATGTTCATACATATACTGTCTTTTACTTGCCTATTGGCATGACTGATTATACATAACAAACTAAATGCTACCCACATATAAACAATAGATACAAAAAATATCAGCAGTAAACAACATAAGACTACTATGCTTCCTCAACCGAGGCAAATTCTGCAAACGCCAGGTCCTACATAGAATTTCCCGGGAGTTTAGTTGGTTTGAGGATGCATGAGAGATGATATTCAATGCATCTGAGGCACCCATCTTGTTTCTGGAGCTGTAACTTGAGCTTGTCAAAATCACTTCTATAATCTGGAAAGTCCTGGAAAATTGTGGCCAGGCTCATTGAAATTTGTTCGAGGGCTTTGCCCAGAATACCTTTCATGGAATAGTATAAAGACAATGTTTGTTTAAAATGAGTAAGTCTGCCCTGAGTTTTCTCAGGATCGGGCACGAGGCCCCTCCATTCTTTAGTTTCCATTTCCATCGAGTCTACCTTGCAATTTAAGTCTGCTTCCCACTTCTCGATCAACTTTTCAATTTCTTCGGCGGTGTTCTCATGGTATGCCTTTGCGGAATATTGAATGATACCAACTATGGGCCTCCTTCCTTGTGGCTTGACCGAGGATGAGTTGGGTTGACCCTCAACTTATTTTCCTTTATTTTTTCTACCTCAACCTCTCGCAGTTGGGCTCTTGGACCGAGCCATAATTGATTGCTTCTCGGCTAGTGGCATGTGCAGTAGCTACGTTTTTGCCTAAGGGTGAGGCTGCTGATAGTCTCTGGATCCCAGATGCTTACCTATCCAATTATCAACAAAGGGGTGTAATTCCAAAAAACACGTCGGGTTTCCTTTCTTTTCATCTCAATAACATATAATATCATTCCATGAGATATGCAGTCGGTCATTCTCCCAAACCATGATTCCATGCATGACATGCAGGCTGGCCAAGCTTCCCATACAGGGCTGCCCAACATATTGAATGGGGCTTATGGTGTCCTAACCTGACCTCACCCAAAACACCAGGGCAGGGCCCGACACCATATTCCCATAATCATTCCTATTGAAAACAACGAGAGCCACCAACCTAGACAGAGGTTCAACCCACCCAACATCACTCAGACCTTTCCCACAATCACAAATGACATGCCTTCCCTCGGCCCAATCCCGGGGAGGACTCCACTATTTCATCACCCTCATCGCAGAGGCAAGGTCTTTCATGATGAGCACACTAGGTGCATTATAGGTACAATTCGGCGGGCTAAAAACCAATGTAACTCCAGATAGAGGTCTATCTTCCCATCCCGACTCGGCTAACTCTAACATGGGGATGCCAAACCCTCCCAAATTAATCCCCTGACTGCACTAGCTATCGCATAGGTGCACACATGCAACATACCCTAATCCACCGAGGATAACAGACCATAGGACAAGCCCGATAAGACCTGATTGTAATTCCTATTTATACAAGACCCTTTACTACCAAACGACTTCATGTACAAGGTCGACCACACACCCACATAACCCCTCGACATCCAGAAAAACTGGCCACATTTTCCCTGACCCAAGACTATCATGGAAGGAAAGGTGGAAATGAGGGAGGGACCATTAACATACCAAGGAGTCATCACAATCGAACATTCAGGGGAAGTTGGAGCCACCCTTCCACCTTCAATGTGATCACAAATACTCGATATTTCACCCCCGGAACATAACCACCTCGCCTTCAAACAAGCCAACCTTGAATGGATTTGGTTACCTCTGTCCTTACACATAACCCTCCCCTACATGTTGAAGGATGCCCATCGAGCCTTGCCACTCATGTGGAAGGTGGTGGGCATATTTACCAAGGCCTTCGTCATAATGATTGATGGGAGAGACAACCTTCCGGTCTACACCCCGATCGAGGATTTGGTTCATAAGTCTGAGGGTGTTCCCCACTACTGACCTTATCATGTTCCATGATTCCTTGTATCAGTTCTAGGCATTCATACTAGGGACGAGGAGGCCAGATTGTCTCTAGCGGCTCGTTTTGATGGGCACATCCCCAGTTCGCTAGGAAGTCTGCATCTCTATTTCCTTCCTGCCTTACATTCGTTATGATCACATACTCAAAATTATGAATAATTTCCCCCAATTCCTGCACATGTCTATTAGTTCTCCAGTTGTGGCTGAGCTTGTCCCATTTAGTCCCATGACTTATTTTTTTGAGGGTGTTTGCTACTAGTTGGGAGTCCCCTTCAATCACTAATTTTCTGAAGCCTGACTTGATCGCTAGGAGTAGACCTTAACAGGATCCAATGAATTTTTCTTCATATATCTATAGGAGTCTGCATAAATGAAGTGAGTTTGGTCTTTATGATCATGGAATACCCCTTCGAATCTTTCTTGGCTCGAATTCCCTTTTGATGCTCCATTAAAATTTAGTTTAATGAAACCATCAGGTGGAAGTTTGAAGGTATATGCAATGTATACTCTGCTTGGGATCGATTTCCATGAGTTTGGGGCTATCATAGTTGATGCCAAATGAAGGTGCTGAAGGATCCTTGCCTCATGGGGTGCTACTTTCCAGTCGTCTGGTGCGCACCTCTTTGATAGGATGGTTTCTCGTATATTTTGCTTAATCCACTCCCACACTACCTCTGGGATTGACTTGCATTCTTGAAATTCCTTCAGTTTATCTCCTTCTAGATAGCCCAAAGGTTGAAGCCTAGGGCCAAATCACAAGACTGGTTGAGGATCAGGCTAGATTATAGGCCCTGTCTCCAAGTTAGAATGGATTCACAAATACTCTGAGGGTCATGATCCATCCGACCAAAAAGGTTTTCCACTTGGCTCCATTTTTGGGTGGCGTACTGACATGAATTGAGGAGATGCTCAAAATCTTCATAGTGATTCCCACAGAGGACGCAGACCGAGGGTCGATAGAAGCCTCTTTTGATCAGTTTATCCCATGTCAGGATTTTACCCCTGCAAACCAACCAAAGGAAACATGCCACTTTCGGCCACCCCCTTCCTCCCCATATATTCTTCCAGTTCTGTTGCTGGTTCCCCTGTCTCCATCCTCCTTTCAATATGTACACTTCCTATATGGTGAAGGATCCCTTCATTGTATATCCCAATCTTAGAATATTTGGGCCTTCCTTGATTGTGATCCTCCTAGAGTCTATATCTTTTCTCAACTACTGCCATTGATCTGAGTCTGGTGCATCCGACCAGTCTGCTCTATCTTTCCATCTTCTCCAGTCGTTGTTTGTTTCCTCCTCTTTTCAATATTGATTTAACGCTTGATAGTTCCTATTCATTGCATATATGAACCATTCACTTAGTTCTTGTCGAGGGAATATATTTTCTCTCTATTGCGAGAAGTCTTTCCAAAAAATGGTTTCTTGTCCATTTCTTACTTCCCAAAAGAAGTGTTGATGTATGATATCTCTGTTCTGAACAACTAGGTTCCAGATCGCATATCCTTTTAGAGGGTCTTGGTATCTTAGGATGTCATTTGTGCCGGTAGGCATACCATACTTCCATGTCCATATTTTGTTTCCACAAGCCCACTCCTCCCTGTAGCCATCTCCACCATAGTTTGGCCCCCATTAACTGATTGAGAGTGAGATGGTCGCAGAGGCCTAATCCCCTTGCCATCTTGGGTTTGATGAGGTTGGGCCATGAGACCAAAGCCCATTTCTTCAGCTGTTGGACGCCTCCCCAGAGCAATTTTTTAAAAAGCTCTGCCATTTTGATACAAGTAGTTTTGGGGGCGGCCATGCTTGAAATGTGATAAATGAGGATGGATTGAAGAACAAATTTGAGGAGGATTGGGCAGCCATCCAATTTAAGGGCTCAAAAGGTCCAGTTGGTGAGCTTGGTCTGAATTTTTTTTTAGTAATTGGTTCCAACAGGACACTTTGAGGAAGTTCACATATAGAGGCATTCCCAAGTATTTATTGGGAAGAGAACTAAGACCAAAGCCCAACACCCTGGCCAAAAAGTTTTGGATGTTATTGGCCGTGTTAAAAATGAATATGCGTGATTTGTCATTATTGATCAAGGCCACAGAGGCATCCATGAAAACAAGAAGGATCTCTTTTATGCATCGGGCTTCCCGCAGTGAAACATGACAAAAGAGCATAATTTCATCTACGAATTGCTGATGGGTGAGGGGGAGATCATTTCCCCGTATTCCGAGGCCCCGGATTTTGAGATTATGAGCTTCATTTAAAAAAAAAATTCCCAGGCCATCATCGGCTAGGATGAATTGAAACAACAACAAGGGGTCACCGTTTCCAAGCCCATGGGTGGGATTAAAATTTCTAGGAGGGGAACCATTGACGAGGATGGAGTAGACATGGGAGGATACCATGGCTAGGATCCATCGAATCCATCTTTGATTGAAATCGTAGGCCTGGAGGATGCTAGTGGGGAAACTCCAGTTAATTCGATCATATGCTTTTGAGAGGTCAAGATTAATCATCATCCTTGAGACTTTGAACTATTTGAGAGAATGGACAGACTCTTTGGAGGTGATAAAGTCGTCTAGGATTTTCCTGCCCTCGAAAAATCCTATTTGTTCAGGAAAATTGTGATCAAAACTTGATTTGTGTTGTTTAAAATGATTTTCTGACTACATATATGGATTCAACACCTTGAAAAACCACTAGATTACTTAGATTGTGAAGAGTTCACCCGTCAAACTTGTGATTCCAATGACTTTTTGAAATGTTTTTAGATCTAATTTGTCTAAAATCCAACATGAATTCATTGAAATCACAATTTTGATGGGTAAAATTTGCACAATTGAAATTCCAGAGGGGTTTTCAAGGGTGTTGAATCCATATTTGCAGTCAAAAGACCAATTTAAATAACATAAATCACGATTTCACCTCAAAAGTTTCAGCCAGATTTTGACCAGAAAATCCACCAGAAACTCGAAAAAAGTCGCATTGAAGACAAATCTGTTTTTTTTACCTTATTTTCTTATTATATAATTATTTGTTATAATTATATAAATAATTATATTACTTAATTTATAGCTTAACCCTTATCTCTTTTTTTTTCCGAGGAAAAATCGAAATTTTTATTAAGGAAATGAAAAGTTACATAGTAGATGCAATTAAGCATTTTGAAATATTGTGAAGTCACCCTGAAGGGTAGATATCCAAAGAAACATGTGCCAGAATAGCCATAGTCCCAGTCACAAAAAATATATATGTCCCAAAAAAACTAGGCCACCCTGTTATGGAGAAAATGACCCAAAGAAAACCAGTTTTACAGTAGGAATCTGTATCAAAATAAATTATACAAAAAACAGTATATGCCAGTGTCACCGTAAAACATAAAATATCGTATATGATAAAAAAATAGGTATATCATATTATATATTGTATGGCCGATGGTCTGACACACAGACCCTTCTATCTATTGTCTCAGTTATGCACCATATGTCCAGATCCTGCAACCCTTTCCCTTCAGACTTGTTCCTTTATCTAAAAAACATTATTTTGAATTCCATACATGACTCTACCCTCTAAAAAGTGCGTGCACATGCGGATCCAGTTATACCCAACCTAGGTATATAATTTTAAATATGAAAAAATATAAAATTCCCTATTTTCTGGGCGGGGTTAACGGGTTACATTGGAAGCCTAACTAAAGAAGCTCGTGGCCTAACTATATCCCAACTGAAACAACTATTTTGGGGTGGTATAAGTACACCTCATGGGAAGGGCTTAAGGGAGGAGAGATATAGGTATTGATATTATAATCATTTAGTCCCTGATCAAGTCTGATTTATCCTTGTGCCTCCCGCACTCCCAGATTGTGGAAACCCTTGTTTCCCTCATGGAGATGTTAATTCCTCTTATATGACATCCATGTGTATTATTTTGGAAGTATATTGTTGAGGCTTGGGCTAGACAGATCCAGAGGACAGTTTCACTTGGAGCTATGGTTGAATTAGGTGGTATTCCTCCAAACTTCTCTGCATTCATCAATAAAGAAGCTCTCTCCCATTCTTGATGTTCATGATATTAATTCTTTATACATGTTATGATACTATTATGAATGATTTCATGTATTTATTCTTATATGATTATATGGTCTAACACTAACATCTTGAGGTAGATACTTTGATCTAGCTTCAAAGACTTTGACTGAGGCCCAATACAACTTCTCTAAGCAACATCATTCAACAAAACAAACTTCGACTTCCTCTTCTCTTGGCAGCAACACCTGATGTAACAATTGTTGCAGTAAAACTTTGAAAACTTTGATCTCCCAAACAACAACTTGAAATACAGAGAGAGTGGTGCAAAATTTTTTATTTTCTTCAACTCTATATACTTGCCCAAAACCGAATCCAAAAAGTCCTTCTTCTCCAATTCACAATTTTTCCTTGTTGCAGCTTCAAAATTGAATTTCTGTGTTGCAGTGAGATACTTCCAAGTGATTTTTATTCCATTGTATATATATGCTTGAGATGTGCTCTAACCTTGTGCTTGAGGCCAACTTGATCACCTTAAGGCCGACTTGGTGTAGAGGCTTCATAAATCATATTTTACTCAATACTTGGCCAAATTTCATGATTCAAAGGTTCAATATGGCTCAATTTAAATTTGAAATAATCCTAAAGACTTAGAATAAAACCTAGAAGTCCACAATAGGGACTTTGAACTAAAATAAATATGACCCAAGCATGAAACCCATGCTTTAATAAGTCATTTAATAATAATATAAAATTCTTGTAACAAGTACAATAAGTATTGACTCAAGTACAATTTATGAAGACCAAACCTAGTTACATTCTTCAACACTCCTTCTTAACTAGGGAGGTATTCATACCTAAATAGCACAAGGTAATCTAAAATATATGAACTATGAAGAACCTTTAGACACTTAAATGTCATGGACTACATTCCTAACCAGGGAACTTTATCCATTGGTCACTCAACAGTTTAGGCACCACAATGCTATGGAATAGATTCATGACCAAGGAAATATATCCAAGTTGGACTAAGATGGACTAAATATTTCATCCTCTATAGGTACCATCAATCTTACTTACTAACCATCAACCCAGGGAACTAGGTGCACATCCACCCAATGCCACCCTCCCAACCAGACATCAACACAAAGTGTCAGCCCGATGTCTTTGTAGGAAATGCTTCACTCGCAAAGCCTAATCACACATTGATCCAGTAGATCAAGGACAACCAATATCTCCCAATAAAATTGATTGGTAATCAACATGTTATCAAATCTTTCAAAAGATTCACCTATGCAAACACAAACCCCAATCATCAAAAACTTCAAATGTATAATCAAAACAAATATATAGGGTTTCAATGTTTCTTTTCAGCTACTTTCAGTAGGACTATCAATTGAATCTTTTAAAGAAGATTCCTCATACGGTATCCTTTCCTACTTTCCATGTAGCAACATATTATTCAATCGGATCTTGCTTTTCTTCTTATAGCAGTACCAAATAATTCTCCAAACATGACTATGATTCTTACTCATGGTCTCCACTGAGACCTACGGATATTAGTCCTGGCCTAGTGCATGACACATGAAGTAGAGAACCATAACAATTTCTTCTTTTATCCAGGCTCCCTCTTAATCTAGGGAGATCAAATTCTTCCTTAGGTGTTGGAGAATTTATCATGGATTCTATCCTTTTAATCATACTTATTAGCTTCTCATCTTCAAGATGTACCTGCACAACTTTAGATAACAAGTGAAAATAAAAATATAGAACCATAAAGTTATCCATATCAGAGTTACAGAAGCATTTTCAACTTTATACATATCAAATACCCAAACAAGAGACATATATTCTTCAACATTTTTCTAGGGATTTTTATCATAAACCCTAGACTACTTCACAATGTCATTTTTTCTATATAGGGTTTCAATTTTTCTTTAAAAGGTATAATATACCTTGCTACAATATTTAATAAACCCTAGAATCAATATAGATCTACAAAATATCTAACAATCTTTAGAATTTACATGTTAGACTTTCAACTAGGGATTCATACAAATCCTAGATTTCATAAAAGAGTCAATCAAGATTAATCACATTTCAAACATTGTCATGATCAACTTTCACTAGAGTTATTTGCATACCCTAGATTTCAAATCAATTATCATATCATGAAGAGCTTCAACTAGGGTTTAATGTAAATTCTAGAATTCAATAAACACATCATCAGTAACTTTCACCAGGGTTCGATGTAAACCCTAGATTTTCCATTTATAAATTCTCAATAAAAATTATATATATTTAAATGCACATACATACTACATAATTTAATCATTACTAGGATTTATTTATAGACCCTAGACTTTTCAATCATCATCCTAGATCTTTCAAACTTTGACTAGTGTTTGTTTCCAAACCCTAGATTCCTAGGACCATTTGAAAAATAGGTCAACACACATATCTAGGAAATTGCCATTTTAAGAAAATCATGTTAGTCAACATTAATACATTAGACATATATTGTCCTAGACTAGGCTAGGGTTTTAATGAAGAGGACATAAACCTAGGGTTTCACTCCTATGACATTCCATAAGAAGGATTTTACCTATAGACCTAACCAAAACCTAGTGTTTCGGTTAACTGTCAAAGAAAAACTTTATTATATCAGACTTTAGAGGTTTGAGATTTCTAACAACGTAATTTTAACTCTAGTAAGTTTAGAGGTTTCATGATAATATCAAAATCCCAAACTCGACATTATCAATGTGTTAATCAGAACAAAAATTTCTTCATAAATATCCCTAAATAGGTTTAGGGTTACACACATTATCAACATACCCTTAGGTTAGGGTTTTCTAGAGAACCTCCTTAAGGTTCTATTTATATAAGCAATAAGAGGTGTAGAGGTTTTAGCAATGTTATTGAAATGTGTTATAGGCTTTAGGTCCACTTCCTTACCACATCTATCTAGTTTGAAATGAAAAGCTCCTAATATTTTCATGTGAATGAAAGTGCCTTAATGATCCTTTAAGGTAATTTATCTCAACAAACGATCGACTAGAAATGAAAAAAAATTACTAAAGATTATTTTGAACTGATAAATGATGCATCTAAATACCAATTATTTTTGTTCTTGGTGAGATCACACACTTTATATGTTGTTGGGAAAAATCTAGGCATAAGGATGAGTAAAAGTTCAAGCATGAGTATTCATGTTGTTATAAATTTTCAAGCTAATTTTATGACATTTGAAAATAATACTTGTTTGAAGGATTGTAATGTAGTCCATCGTGTATTACAGTATTGATTGTAAACAAGACCACAATGAAATCTCCTTGTGTGTGCACCCACATGAAATTTTTAAATTAAATGCCAAAACTGTTTAAAAGTATTCGATTAGAATGTAAAACGTTTATAGAGAATGAAGTTGATATATGTTGTCAAGAAACTAATCCGTAATTTTCGGCATAAAAACACCAAGCTTTCATCCAACCAAAATAATGTGATATAGTTGAGAAGGGTTCTAGGGATTGAGAACCCCACATTAAACACATTCTTGACATGACATAGATAAAATCCCATAATAGGTTCGAGAATGAGGATAAGGAATTGAACTTAGGAAAAATATATTTCAAGAAATAAAAACCTTGGTATGTTATAATCTACACTAACCATATGATGACCTTGTTGTCTCTGAGATTGTTCAGGAAACATAAAAAACTCTAAAGGCATCTAGTGAGGATCTAATGATCCTCCCGCTTTAGGTTGAAGATTGGCCTTCTCCATCCACAAATGGTATTCCATATATTTTATATTATCTATAAAGGAATAAAAAATATTACAATAATAATAACCTTAATTAATTTAGGGCATGTTAGTTCTTGAATTTTTAAAAGAGAGAAAATATGGTGAGGCATATACAATAGGTTTTTAAGAGAGAAAATATGGTGATGCATATATAATAGGAAGACTATTTGAATTCAAACTCAACAATAACTATATGTGATTCTCAATTGTCTCATATATGAAACCCTCATAATGAGAAAACACACATTAAATTAGTTACAAACTAAAACAAAAATAAAGCAAAGGAAAAATTAGTATGATATTTAAAACATACAACATACTCATTTAGTGCATTCAATAAATCATACGATAATGTGTATGCAAATATGATCTAATATAAATACAATAATGAACAAGCATCCAATATTTTCTTCTAAATAACATGTATTCAAGAATACTTTTAACTAGGTGTTAATACAATGAAAATATGAGTGGTTAAATGTCTCAATGTCACAAAAATTCCATTAATATCAGATTTCATATAAATCAATAAATGAAAAGTAAAATAAAAACCATTAAGATAGATGAGAAAGCTAGGATAATCATGTGATTTTGCTTCAAATTAAATGATCAATCTTCAAAATAACAATATCAACCACATGCATCAAATTTCTTTGAACCAAACTTTGGGTCTTTCCTTTATCCTTTCAAAAATTAGTTAATAACTTTCTAGTTAGATAACCAAACTTTTAAATATGTTGGTGCTTAAATTTTAATGAAATAATTAATCCAAATTATATCTGTTTTTTATATTAACTCCCATTTTCTCATCTTGTACCCCTGGTAATATATAAAAATTAAATTGTTTTCACTTGACATAAAAATTAAGATCATCTCCATTGCCATTTTGTTGAATGATTTCATGGAGTCATCCATTTATAAACTTGATTGATCACATAAATTTTAGCCAAGAAAATATTTACTTCATAAAAGGCTATTGTGGAAAATCACATAGAGAAATTACCAGGAAGTTCAAGCCAAGAAAATATTTACTTCAGAAAAGGCTATTGTGGAAAATCACATAGAAAATTACTAGGAAGTTAAATCCAACCTCTACATTCAATGAATCAAAGGTTTAATATTTATGATTTATAAACCATATATTGTTTCAATAATCAATTTTAATTATGAAGTTATTTTTGCTTAAAAGATTGAAGTTTTCTCAAATAAATCCTTCAATATTACATACAAATAAAATTAGTTCTTTAAAATTAACATAATGATTTTGAACAAGATGAAACAACTTTATTTTCTTACTTTGTTTTATTACCTTATTTAAAACCATTTGGAAAGAAACATAATTTCCGCACCTTATATTTCATGTAAAATAATTTGATTTTTTTCTTGATTGTAAATTTTTCCCAAATTAACATATATATGAAAAACCCATAAATCTGGAATATAACTCATATGAGGGAATTTTCTTTTACAAATTTGAAAAAACAAATAGTAAAATGATTCCACAACCAGAACTTTAAATGTTATTCAATAAACCCAACACAAGAGTAAATAAGGTTAGGAGAAGATAATAAACAATTTGTAATAAGATCCGGTGGAGAAGGTGTTCAAAGTTTAAAAGTTTAATAAGATGCAAGGGCTAGTATCAACCTTGATGATAGCTAGAATTTACATTGGGTTGGAAACATGTCTATGCGTTATTCTCTTTGCCTTGATCTTATGGGATTCACATGTGCATGTGCATGTGCATGTGAAGAGGACTTTAATGAAGTAATTTTTAAGTTTTATTTGATACATGTTTTTGAAAAGATTATGCATACATAGAATCTAATTTGAAATTTGTGATCTGATAGGACCCATTTAATGGGGAGGATGATTGAAATCAATGACACATTTTTACATCAGGTAAACAACTTGTCTCTGATTTAACCTTGTGTTTTGACCCGATATGTCTTAAATTAGACTCATGCCCTATATCGAGTTGGGAATAAAGGTAAGTTTAGAATTTTGCATGATTTGACCTATGTTCACTTTTGTAAGATTTTGTTTTAATGTTGTAAAGAAAATACATTTGTTATGTTATCTTAAAGAAATGTGAACTCATAAAAAGACATGTGCACTAAAAAGCATTTTATTCAATAAATACCTCATATAATTTCTCATTTTAAATAAATGCTAAAATTTAAGATTTATGTGTTTTTTTGGAAAATGATTTTATGGATTATAAAATGTATGAAGTCAAGGTTAGTATTTTAGATTTAATAGAAATAATTTTAATTTAGCTCAAATTTATAGTGTAGGTATTTATTATGAATAAAATTATAATAATATTATAGAATTTGATGTTTTAGTTAAGGGTTTAGGTTACATACAAATATATCTAAGGCGAGGTATATAAGAATAAAATTAATAAGACCGAGTGTTAGAGCCTTGCAATAATCAAATTTTTATATATAATTGAAAATCTACTTTGTAACAATGATATAATCAAGGATTAAAGTATTTGTTTAAGAGGGTGTAATTCTGATTAGAGACTTAAAAGATTGAGTTTGAGGTCAACTATAAAGAGCATATCAACATGGGGAAGATGGGTCATTAGAGGAAATTTCAGCTTAAAAGTGACCTCTTAAGGAAAAATAATAAAATAAGAGTTATGAATTTTGAAGGAAAAAGAAGAAAACTATTTTTATTTTTATTTTTGGCTTATCTCCTTGTAATTTTACTCAAATTTCAAGTGTAGACACTCATTGGATGCAAAATTAAATTCCACATCCAATGAGTACCAATTATGCATATTTTTGAGAAGATCCACATTGAGAAATTTTGAATATACATTAAAAAAATGTGTTCAACACGCTTTTTAATGTACCTTCAATTTTTATCAATGTAGACATTCTCAAAAGTATGCATAATGGGTACTCGTTGGATGTGGAATTTAATTCTGCATCCAACAAGTTTCTACACTTCAAATTTGAGTAAAACTATAAGGAGATAAGCTAAAAATACAATTAAAAAAAACAGTGTTTCTTATTTTCCCTCCAAAATATTTACATTTGTTGTTTTTTTTTTTTTTTTTTAAAGGATTTTAATTGGTTTACATATCATGACATGGAAATTACATGAAACATTTATGGACACTTTTAGGCTAAAATTTCATCTAATATTTAAGAGACATAATAAGGTTAATGATTACGAAATGAGAGTTAGAATTTGCACAGATTGTCCAATTTGAAGAGGGTCAAATTGTGCTACAACATGCCTCCAATATTACAACAATAATGTTGCACTCCTAAAGGTCTCATCTTTAATGTCAATCAAGGGTTTGTGCAAACTTAAGAGGTTTTTGACACAATATGCACAAGCCATACTTACTCTCTCTCCTTGATGCATCTACTAATCTATATAATGAAAGAAATGTATTTTTTATGGTCAAGTGAGAAAGGGGGAATGAGTTCATGGATAGTCACTCCTAACTTCAAATTGTAGGAGAAGAATTGTTACCAATTCCAAAAACAGAATTGTAAGAAAGTAGATGATATTGCTAATTTTCATAAAGAAATAACTATTTCTAATTGTAGAAAGAGAAAAGCCTATTCAAATTTGCAAGAATGTAAATCCTAACACTACTTTTGAAGGAATAAAATCACTATCACTAATTGAAAAACAAACAAGATTAAAAAATGTAGGAAACAAAAATCAATTTTAAAGAAAAAATTGATCATTTTATTGACTCCTTTATTCACCAAACCACATTAACAAGTGCCATTTCATGCATTGATAGGTGAAATATTTATTAACATGAAGAAAAATTCCAAAATAAGAGGTCTTGGGACTATAATAAAGGAAATCCCTGTAGTCCTATAAGAAATTTTGCAATCCTATAGGAAGGTCCACAAGGAAATTCCAATTTTGAGCAACTCAATGTTTGGAAGCTAAAAAATCATAAAAGAACCTATTTCTTACATGCATAACTCATAAGAACAACTTAGAAAATTAGTAATGCTAAATTATAAATCTTCTATAGGAATGTGTAAAACATATCATCCACTTCTACTAGAAGTAGTTTAGTAAATGGTACATAAGGATCTTGGGAGTCCTTGTGGGTGGGCCCTCCCTAAGGTGCTCAAAGACCTGCTAAAAACTCAACACTGGCTACCTTGCAAGTAAAAATTCTCTTTCATTAAATTGAATACAAAATACATAAGTATGAATATTAAAGCTTGAAAAGTTATAAAGCTAAAATGAAACCAAAATAATAATGTTCTCCCACCTCAATAGGTCTAGATTCATGTATCTCTTATAAAAAATCATGGGGGAACAACATCCTTGAAGAGAGGGTTGATCCCCCGAACCCAACAAAAAAAGACCCTAACATTAAGGTGTATGCCCCATAAGTTTGCCACACAAGTTCTTTGATTTGTCTAAAATGCACTAAGGTGGTTGAAGTTGATCTCTGCTACGAGAGGGAGCAAGACCCCTATAATTCCTCTTTGTTGTTGATCTCAAAAATCTATTAAATTGGTCAAATAAAAGTGATGATAGGTGTCATGAACTACATTATGTACACCATTTCTTTCAAAAGTTATACATTGGTTGTTTCTTATTTTTGTTATTTTTGTTCAATGATTTTACATATGACTACAATTATTTTAGTGGATGAATCTAACACTACTATCCCTCTATGTGCCTAGGTTATACAAAGAATCATAGGGACATGAAGGACCATAAATAAGAACAATAATGTCTTTTAACACCAACAAGCAAATTCTCAAAAGGAAGAAATTCCCTATTTCAGATTTTATTTTATTACTTGTTTTACATTGTCTAACTCCCTTAAATCCAACTTCTCTTTCACTTGTTATATTTTCAAGTTACTTTGAAATTATTTACAACATATTTGTGAGTGCTGCATGAGATTTGGGTTACTTTGTGTATTTTAAACTCTTGGAAGGTCTAATATCAATTGTAACATGAGGGACAGTCCATGTTGGCTATGCAAAAATGAGATATCTTTCTTAGTGGATGCTTGATTCAATTGATTGTAGGCTCAATTTTTTGTCACTCTACATTGGAGACCTCTTTGAAATTTAGTGAATAACCTTAATTGAAGGCTCATGAGGAGCCAATTATTTAGAGGGTGCCTTGTATGGGATGTCTAATGTTGTGCATCAAATTTCAAGGATGGAGGAATCAAGCCCTAGTTGACATGTGATATTCAAGTTTCCTATTTGGAGGATGGAAATGGCTAAAAAATACCCAAGGATTCAATAGTATTCTTGTAAGGGGTAGCTAACCCAGTGGAGTGCATTACTTTGGAGGATAGGTGGATTCCATGGAGCTAATGATGGAGTGATGTGGAATTGAATTTTGTAAATGTATCATCTTGGATTCATTATTGTGGGTGGCTTCACTAGGGGAGAAATACCATACCATATGCGTTCATATTTGGGAATATATATTGAGGAAATAATGGCATAATATATTGGGGGATATATAGGGGGTTGTTGGGAAATCAATGTAAATAGTGATTAGAGGTTTGATTCCTCTATTCATGATAATTTATTGTGAGTATGTGTTTTCCTTTACTTCTTTATTATTATTTCTTCTTTCATCAAGAAATTATCGATTCAAAGTATGTGAAAATCACAAGAACAAGAGACACGAGATATAGGTTCTCAGCCAAGGAAAAACCTCTCTCCTAGGGAAAAACCCAAAAAATCTTCTCTTATATAAAACCAAGTCAAAATGAGACAACAAAGACTAAAAAAACAAGACCAAGAAACTTCCACCAAACACTAAGTCAAAATGAGACAACCAAGACTAAAACACAAAGTCAACTCTCCAAAGTAACTTCTCCAAAATAGTTAATTCAATGAAGGTAAACATGTATTCTTCCTAAAAATTTCAAAATTTGGGGCTCTGACTTCAGCCCTGCAATTCTTGTCCTACAATTTCAGACAGTAGAAATGATAGAAAACCCTAGAAAACTCGCACGTGTGAGCTGTATTAGGTAAACAAATAGATTTTTTCTTCTTTACTTGGATTCTCTTCCTTTTTCTTGACTTCTCTTGTCCTTCTTCTCTTATTTGAGTTTCAAATTGAACTTGTTGATTCCTTGATGCCAAATAGGTTGAATAACCTTCTTTTAGGTCGAATATCTTCTTTAGGCGTTGAACGAGCCTCTTTTAGTTCAACTTTGTTGGGAGAGCCGACTTGGTGTTGGATGTCTCAAAATGACACTTTTACATTGAGTTTAAGACTTCGTTTTTCATATAAAGGGCCCAAAAGGATATTATACATATCAAAAATATCTAATTGACTCAATAAACCCTTAAATATGAAGAACACGCTTGACCTAATTGACAAAATAAAATATAGCGCATGAAACCCATGCTTTTCAAAACTATAATTTTTTCTTTCCTTTTGATTTTACAACGAATATGAGTACAATACAAATTATGAAGACCGAGCATAGTTACATTTTCCAACACTCCCTCTTAACTAGGGAGGTATTCATAATTAAAATAGTGCAACGATGACCTCAAGTTAAAATTTTCTTAAGAGTATAAAAATTAGCATATACAATGCTAGAGATCTTTGATATCATATAGGCCAACTGCCAAGGTATCTAGGTACTATCTAGGCTACCTGCCAAGTTACCAACATGTGCCATCTAGGCTACCTACAAAGACAATAACTCAACAAGGATCCAAGTGTCATCTAGGCTACCTACCAAGACACTAACTCAACAAGGATTCATGTGTAATCTAGGCTATCTGCCAAGACACCAATTCAACATGGATCTAGGTGTCATCTAGGCAACCTGCATAAATGCCAACTCGACATATATCTAGGTGTCATCTGGGTTACCTGCCAAGACACCAACAAGGATCTAGGTACCATCTAGGCTACCTTCCAAGGTACCAACCCTAACAGGGATCTAGGTATCATCTAGGCTACCTGCCAAGATACCAGCCCAAAGTACCATCATACGAGCTTGTCAGGCCTAAGGTACAACAACTCATGAATCTTCCCTTTCAATCAAATGGGATATACCGACTAGTCCAAGCTTACGTCTCAAATATTTGAGCTTCTTATTGGGAAGATATTTAGTCAATATATCGACTACGTGTTCATCTATCGAGATGTGTTGTAGATTTACAACCCCATATTGTACCAAAATTCTAATATAATGATACTTGTTATTAATGCGTTTTGTTCTAGCATGTAACACAAGGTCCTCAGTCATCCTGATGCTACTTTTTTTGTCAAAAAATATCACAGTGGGGTCCACGGGTCCTCCAAATAGATCTGTAAGATGTTTCATAAGCCAAATAGCTTATTTTCCAACTTCACAGGATGCAACATATTCATCTTCAACACTAAATAAGTCTTTTTTTTTACTCATCCATGAAATCGTAGTGGATCCCAAATTAAAACTATCACCGGTAGTGCTTCTTCCATCTGTCTTATTTCCATCCCAATCAAAAGTTGTAGATCTTGTTAATAGAATTTCCTTGCCATCATAGCGATGAATTGTTCCATATAGGTATCTCAAGATATGTTTTGCAGATATCCAATGTTCATAATGTGGCTCCAACTAAAACTAACTAAGGAAATTTACTACATAACATATGTCAAGTCTAGTATTCACTAAGTACAGAAGGTAGCCAACCAACTGACGGTAGCTTGTGGGATCCACAAGACTATAATCTGAGCTTTTCAACTTCTTAAAATTTGTAACATCTTATTCCCATATATACTCAAGTAATCAACCAACAGAGTTAAACATGTGACGAGAGGTTATTATGATCAGATTCAACTTCCTAGGTGACCTTAAGTAAGTGGAATCGATAGAAACACAACATTCAAACCTTCCACATCAACAACAAGACTCCCAAGAACCATCCCAACCACTCAAGTAACTAGCCTCTGGGCTCCACTGAGTTATTAACCTACTTAACCCCTAGAGGCTACCACAGTATGGGCATGGGTGTGTCTGGGAGGCTCTAGATGCTCCCATGACATAGGCATTCATGTGTCTAGGGACTAAATTATCTAGACCTGTGCCTGCGTCTGTGGGATTGAAGGTACTTTTTCAAGCCCAGAGCCCAGGTCGGTGCTCGAACTCAATGGAAAGTTTAGAAATGAAATAAAATAGAGAAAAAATGATGTATTTTCAAAAATCATGACAAGGCCTAGACTGGACCCCTACTAGCCATGACAAGAATTTCGTCAGACATGTCACAAATATGTAATCTACAGGTGTAAACAACATATCTGAGCATAGGGGTCTCATACTGATCTAAGAATCAATAAGTAGCATTGTTCCCTTACTTCATTAGATGCATTATCATCTATTAGGTCATAGATATATTGATTATTTGTTTACAAATAAAAACATAAGGAGAGTCATACATAATCATTGTCATAATACATGCTTATAACTAGAAAAATAACAACAAAAATACCAAGGACACATCAACCATAGAATCTACATATCAACAAGTACATTTACACATAAAATTTCAAGGAGAGAACCTCTTATTAATGAATGCAAAAGCCAACACGGGATGGGACTTTCATGTTCCACTCGACCATATATTGGCTAAGACAAATCTCTATTCAACCAATCGCCTCCATGCCATATTCCAAGCATGAATGTGGGAATCAAACTAAAAGAGCCAAAGAGGGCATCCCAAGACTACACCACCTCACCCTCATTAATAGAAATCAGGCTTTACTGTAATCCATACCAGATCAGTAGGCCAAAAAAATAAACATGTCATAACAAGCTTTACCATGATCTCCACCCAATCACTAAGCCAAAACAAGCATGGATGCCACCAGATTTCTCCACCTCCACCATGAGGAATTTTCTTTTCTCCTAGTCTCTTAGGCTTTACTGTAATCCACAGTCTAATTCAAGGATTACTAGGCCCTAAATAGAGACACACTCTCCAGGCTTTACCGTATATCCCAACCCGAGATTCCTAGGCTTCATGGAGACCAAGCCACCTCTAGGCTTTATTGTATATCCCGCCATTCATCGGTCGAGGATTCCTAGGCCCACCAAGGAAAAAAATTGTTCGATTTTAACACAACCCATATTCATGTTCAGGGGTTACTAGGCCAATTGTTCTATCATTTCGGAGATCCACTTCACTCAGCTTTGAATCCATCGGACAATCCAGCTCAACCAAAACATGAGAACCCCATCGCACCATGGCTATCTAGAAATGGAAAGGATAGGCTGCAAAACATTTTCACACCGGGAAAAACCCATGCCATGATAGAAAAGAACCACATGCAATACCATGCATTCCAAATCTAGCAAGGAAATCACACATGAAAATCAATACCTTCAAAGAATCCTGTTATAGCTACTTGATCATGCTCTTACTTGCTTTTTGCTTCCTTCCTCTTGCCTTCATTGCGTTTCTTGATCCAATAACAAAGTGCTCCAAGAAAACTCTCAGTGTCCAAGAGTGAGAGAGAGAGAAAGAGAGAATAATGAGAGAGCTATAAAACTAAACTGACAAAAGGTACCAACTGATCCTCAAAATCCATTTTATTAATGAGGCCTCTTTTTTCTTCATTTTCCATTATTTTTTTAAATTTTCCTCCTCACACGCAACCTGTGACCTTTCACCTCCCTTTTCTCGTAATTTCCATTATTTTCATAAATAAATGTGCCAAAAATGTCATTTTTCCTTTCCAAAGCCTTTTCCTTTTCCTTTGCCAATTTCCTTAGCCATATTAAACCAAATGAGCACCCATTAGGATATTTTTTCCAACATTCAACTTGGAATAAGTGTCCCATCAACTGTGGTTATTATTTTTTCTTTTATAAACTTTTATTACATGGAATTTTCACCAGGGCTGCTATATAACCCTCCCCCTTGGGGGACACCATCCTCGATGTTCAATCACACATATACCGCAGAAAAACCGTTGTAAAGCAAACATACTACCCATGGAGATTTATAACATAACTCGATGCAATATTTACAATGATCACCCTTCCGAAAAGAAAATCGACATGACAACCATAATAACATGACACCCATATTTCTTATTGGAGCTTTATATTATAGCTCATGGTGGTATTTACATTCATAGATATATGTACATATACCCAAACATCACATCAAGACATATATCAAAACTTCACCAAAACATATGGCAAACATATACCAATATCATACCAAAACTTCTTGCCTCAACCAACAAACAAGGAAGGATACATAGCCCATCTGCCATCTCCCATGTAGCTTCATCGGGCCCAAATTTCTTCCATTTCACTTTGACTTGCTCTATTTATCGATTTTGGAGCATTATCACCTTTTTCTGCAATATACATTGAGGCTCCAACTGGAATTCTCCATCTGGATGCACCTGTAATACAGACCAGTCAATCATATGATCATCATCTTTAACATACTTGTTAAGTAATGATATATGAAAAACGTCATGGAATTTCACTATGGAAGGCAGTGCAAGTCGATAGGCTACTAGTATAATCCTCTCAATAATCCTGAAGGGTCCACAAAACCGTGGTGCCAACTAGGCACATGATCCAATCTGCAAGGAGCTCTTCTTGGGCTTGATGCGCAAGTACACATGTTTCCCAACCTGAAACTCCTTAAACAACATGTTCTAGTCTGCATAACTCTTCTGATATCCTATGCTGCTTTCAAATTCTTCTTGATTACCTGCATTTCATGTTCCATCTCTGCTAGCATGTTTGGTCCTATCAATACCCTGTTAACCAGATCACTCCAATTGATGGGAGTATTACAACTCCTCCCATATAATGCCTCAAATGGACTCATCTCAAGGACTCCTAATACTTGTTATTGTAGGTGAACTCTTCCAGTGGAAGATACTCTTCCCACTTCCACTACTAATGAATCACATACATCCTCAACATTTCCTCCAATATCATATTGACCCTCTCAGTCTATCCATTTGTGTGCAGATGATAAGCTATGTTGAAGGCAAAATCGGTGTCCAAACATGCAAACGACTCCTTCCAAAACTTAGAAGTGAGCTTTGCATCCCTGCCTGACACAATCTTCTTTGGAACACCACACAATCTAACCACATATGAAAGCCTATGCCACATCGCTAGCGGAATATGTAGTCTTTACTAGAATGAAGTGTGCAACCTTTGTCAACCTGTTCACAACGACCATGATGGAATCATGATTTCTAACTGTCCTGGGAAAACCTATGATGAAGTCCATGGAAATGACCTCTCATTTCCACTCTGGAATCACAATCGACTGTAGTAGTCCACCTGGATGCCTACATTTTTCCTTAACCATATGACAATCCAAACACCTGCCTACAAACTCTGCAACATACTTCTTTAGATTTAGCCAATAATAGAACCTCTGCACTGCAGTCAATTTCTTTTGATATCCTGGGTGGCCCGAATATGGTTTCACATGAAAATCCCTCAAAATAACCTTCTTGAGCTCAGTGTTGTCTGACACATATATATTGTCTCTAAATGTGACTAATCCATCTTCCGTGAGACAGTAGTCCACATCCTGTACACCTGCGCCTATACCTATACTTGTACCTATACCTGTACTCTACTGCAACTTGTGCACAATCTCCATATACTTGTCATCATGTCGACCTGCATGTAAGATCCTATCCTGTAAATTTGTTCCATAGGAACTCATAGTTGTTATGTGATTTACTTGTACCCGCCTACTAAGAGCATCTGTGACCCTGTTCTCCTTTCCCTTGATGTACCTAATATCAAATTCAAACTCACTGATCGTGGCCAACCATCTAGGTTGCTTGGAATTCAGATTCAGTTGGTCAAACAAGTATCTCAGCCCAATGTGATCATACCTCAATACAAACCTCATGCGAAGAAGATAGTGCCTCCACATCTTTAATGCTTGTATGATCACTTCTAGCTCAAGATCATGTGTCGGGTAGTTATGTTCGTGCTCGTTTATTTCGTGATTCATAGCATACCACCTATCCATCCTGAATAAGGACTCCACCAAGTCCTCTCTTGCAATAATTTATGCATACTACAAA
The DNA here is from genome assembly GCA_034641835.2 of Pinus albicaulis. Classification (NCBI taxonomy): domain Eukaryota; kingdom Viridiplantae; phylum Streptophyta; class Pinopsida; order Pinales; family Pinaceae; genus Pinus; species Pinus albicaulis. The sequence goes on along the minus strand of CM076575.1, from coordinate 664,491,865 downwards.
CTAATTTTCTGGATATGCGATCTTTAACACTGGAGCATGTGTCGAAAACTTCTTAAGTTGCTCAAAACTAGCCTCACACTTCTCTGTCCACTCAAAATTCTTACCTTTCCTCAGGCATGATGTAAGTGGATAAGAAATATGTGAGAAGTTCATGATGAACCTACTATAATAGCCTGCCAACCCCATGAAGGATCTCACCTCATCTACATTTCTAGGAGCTACCCACTCCATGATGGCCCTTATCTTTTCTAGATCTACTGCAATTCACTCCTTGGAGACAACATGTCCCAAGTAATTTACCTCAGTCTAGAAGAAACTACATTTGCTGAGATTATAATACAATTGATGATCTCTCAACAATATCAATACTGTTACCAAATTCTTGGCATGCTCTTCCTTATTTTTAGAATATACCAATATGTCATCAATGAACACAATAACAGACTTGTCCAAATAAGGATGCAACAAACCTTTCATCAAACACATAAATGTAGTTGGGGAATTAGTCAAATTGAATGGAACTACAACAAACTCATAATGTCCATACCTGGTCTTAAATGAAATCTTGTATATGTCCTCTTCTTTGATTTGTACCTAATGATATCTCGATCGATAGTTGATCTTAGAGAAAATTGTTGCTCACTTCAGCTGATTGAACAAATCCTCAATCCTCAGTAATGGATACTTGTTCTTGATTGTCACTTTGTTCAATTTCCTATAATAAATGCACAATATGAGAGTACCATCCTTCTTCACTAACAACACTAGTGTGCCGCATGGCGATACTCTTAGTATAATGTATACCTTATCAAGAATATCTTTCAGCTAAAATTTTAACTCTACCAACTCAGGTGTGTTCATCCTGTAAGGTGCCTTTGATGTTGGTGTTGCCCCTGGTACCAACTCAATAGAAAATTCTACCTCCCTGTGAGGTGACAACTACGAAATCTCTGATGCCCACGTGGTGTAGAGCAGTCGGTGATGGGGTGCACTGTTAAGGCACTCTGTCTGCAAGGTCACCAGTTCGAAACCCATGGGTATAGGATTTAGTCTAAACTACCAAAAAAAAAAAAAATGAAATATCTGCTGGAAACACATCTTGAAACTATAGTAGAACTGGATACCTACTCAAAATATATACATCTTCAACTTCCTTACCCTTATCACTAGAAATATGTACTGCGGACAACAAAAACCATTTCCTATGACTACACTTGGCCTGCATAACTGTACCATCCTAACTGATGTGGATTTATTCTTTCCCTGTAAGACTCTTGGTTCCCCATTGTCATCCAAGCATTCAATGGATTTGTCATAACAATCCACCTTGGTCCTGTGAAGATATAACCATTCCATGCCCAATAACATATTGTATGATCCCAATGGCAATATGTTTAAGTGCGTTGTTGTAGGCATACCACTTAAATCAAATGCACAAGCTCTTACCCAATTATGAACTCTTTTATTTTTACCTGTAGCCAACTGCACTAACCAAGATTTTACATGCATTTATTTATTAAAACCACACTTATCCACCAAGCCAGTTCTAACATAACTATAATTAGATCTATGGTCAATCAAAATAGAAATAACTTGATCACAAAGCTTACCATCCATCTCAATGATAAATGCCTGATGATCTACTTGCATGTTTTCCACATCTGTATAAATACGAGGAACGCTCTGCCCAACATCCCAAATAGTCTACGCCTCATGTGCACTATATATCTGAGGCCTACCACCATGATTATGCGGAAAATTCCTCTTAAGGTGTTCCTTACCGCATGTCCAACACTCCAACCATCCAGTACCATCACCTCTATGTTGCTGATGTGATCCATGTCCATGTCTAGCTGCATTTAACCTTTTTTACGGTGCCACATTTTCCTTCTCCTCTGCATTATGAGGACTTGCTCTTTTCAGTTGTCATTTACCTTTACCTTTGTCTTTCCCTTTCCATCCTTTCTGAGATTCATTCTTACGCTTTGACAATTCATACCAATGCTTCAATTTGCCAATGACTTTACTCAATCCGATCTCTAAATTCTAATGGAAGACCATTGAAAAACCATTGAACTTTAGCCTTCTCATCTTTAAGATATGGTACATATCTCAATAGCTTCTGGAACTTAGTCATGTACTCTTCATCTATCATTGGCCCCATCTTTAGCTCATAAAATTCTTTGGCCTTACTATCGTAGTACCTTTCTGACAAGTACTTCCTGAAAAGCCTCTTTAACTCATGCCAACTCAAGTCATTTGTCTTGATGTCTCTAACCCGCTTCACATCTTCCAACCAAATGTCTACTTTACCTTTCAGGCTAAAGATAGAAATTATGGCCATCATTTTATCTGTCTACTTATGAAACTCAAATAACTTGTTCATCCCAAGTATCCAAGCTTCTACATCTTCTAGTTTCTTCAAATCCCCATCAAAATTAGGTGGATTTTATTTCTTAAATTTTTATAGAAAGTGTCCCTTGTCACTCCTCTTGTAAAGATGATAATGATGACTATCATGATGTATATCCGAACCAAAACTAGAATAATACATGTACTCATCACCCCTCTTATCCGGAGTGTCCAAAAACCTTCCATCTCTCACTGTGTCAGCTCTATCCAACCTGTGTCTACCAGGAGACCTATTTCCATATGCCCCATTATTTTTTTCCTCCTCTCCATGGATGACCTGAAGTGGCCCTTGCCGCTGCAATTCTGACAATCTCTAAAGAAGTATTATATTAACCTTTGCTTGTTTCTCTTGTGCCTGTATGATCCTGTCATTTTCAACCTTACAACTCTTTATTTCTTCCTTCAAGATTCTTAATGTGTCTGCCAAATCAGAAGAGTGCCCACCACACTACTCATCTGATTCATAGGGAGAGTCTTTGTAGTCTACCATCTTGCTATTCATTTTATATTTTTCTTGCAAGGCATAATATGTCAGCTAAACCAAATCATAATAAACCAGTGTACCTTAGTATAATTTGGGGAGGATATCTCATCCGCAAGATCATCCAAATCAACGTAATACATGTACAAACATAGCCATGAAAACATATATACATATAAAAAATAAGTGTACAAACACAAGAACATCATTCTAGCTAGAGTCCAATCATCATTACATGACCATATCACTACACATAGTATGACATCATGCATGAAAACATCAACCATACCCGTGTACACGGACAATACAAAAGAATAAACATGGACAATACTCAAGTGTAAACACGAACAATACACAAGCATACACACAAACAATACACAAGCATAAATGGAGAATACCTGTGACAACATGTAACAACATGTAACCAAGCATACACGAAAAATACATGTAAGCACTAATACACATAGCAATGCATAACCAACCATACACTCATCATGACATGCTTCACAACAACAACATCCTCTTTCACATGGAGACATCACTACCACCATGACTGACACCATCCATACAAGCATATAGACCACACGAATGATTAACACTCGTGCAACCGACATGACTGCATGACCAACAAACACTGCCCATCTAGTTCAAGGCATGAACCATTCTCTGATGCCACTTTGTAACACCCTCCTCCCATATCTACCCAAGTAACCGGTCAACCGAGGTAAACATGTGACGAGAGGTTACTATGATCATATTCAACCTCCTAGGTGACCTTAAGGAAGTGGAATCGATGGAAACACATCATACAAACCTTCCACATCAACAACAATAATCCCAGGAACCATCCCAACCACTCAGGTAACTAGCCCCTGGTCCCACTGAGTTTTTAACCCACTTAACCCCCATACACTCCCATAGTATGGGCATGGGTGTGTTTGGGAGGCTCTGGACGCTCTCGTGACATAGGCATGCATGCGTAAAGGGACTAAATTGTCCAGACCTGTACTTGTGTTCGTGCGATTGAAGGCACTTTTTCAGGCCTAGAGCCCAGGTCACTGCCCAAAACTCAATGACAAGTTCGAAAATAAAATAAAACCGTGAAACAATGATCTATTTGCAAAAATCATGACAAGGCCTAGACTAGACCCCTACTAGCCATGACAATCATTTTGTCAAACATGTCACAAATATGTAATCTATAGGTGTAAACAACATATCTAAACATAGGGGTCTCATAATTATCTGAGAATTGATAAGAAGCATTGTTCCCCTACATCATTAGTTGCATTATCATCTATTAGGCCATAGATACATTGCTTATTCATTTACAAATAAAAACATGAGGAGAGTCATACATCATCACTATCATAATACATGCTTATAACCAACAAAATAACAACAAAAATATTAAGGACACATCAGCCATAGAATCCGCATATAAACCAGTACATTTTCACATAAAATGTCAAGGAGAGAACCTATTATTAATGAATGCAAAAGCCAACTCGGGATGGGACTTCCAAGATCCACCTGACGAAAGATTGGCTGAGATAAATCTCTCTTCATCCAATCACCTCCGTGCCATATTCCAAGCATGAATGTGGGACTAAAACCGAAAGAACCAACCAAGGAATCCCAAGACTACAACACCTCACCCTCATCAATATAAATTGGGCTTTATCGTAATCCATACTGGATCACTAGGCCAAAACAATAAACATTTCATAACAAGCTTTACCATGATCTCCACTCGATCACTAGGCCAAAACAAGCATGAATGCCACCGGATTTCTCCACCTACATCATGAAGAATTTTCTTGTCTCCTGGTCTTTCATGATTTACCGCAATCCACAATTTGATCTAGGGATTACTAGGCCCTAAACCGAGACACTCTCCAGGTTTTATCATATATACCAACTTGGGATTCCTAGGCCTGATGGAGAGAAAAACACCTATAGTATTTACCATATATTCTGCCATTCATCAGTCGAGGATTCCTAGGCCCACCAAGGCAACACACTATTCATCTTTACCGCAACCCACAGTCTCGTTTAGGGGTTACTAGGCCATTTTTTCTATCGTTTTGGGGATCCAACTCACTCAGCTTTGAATCCATTTGAAAATCTAGCTCAACCAAAACATGAGAACCCCATCACACCATGGATATTCAAAAATGGCAAGGCTAGGCTGCAAAACACTGTCACACCTGTAAAAACCCATGCCATGACATAATATAACCACATGCAATACCATCCACTCCAAATCTAGCAAGGAAATCACACATGCAAATTGATACCTGAAAATAATCATGTTGTGGCTGCTTGATCCTGCTCTTCCTTGCTTGTTACTTCCTTCCTCTTGCCTTCTTTTCCTTTCTTGATCCAATACCAAAGTGATCCAAGAAAACTCCAAGTGTCCAAGAGTGAGAGAGTGAGAGAGAATAATGAGAGAGATCCAAAAATGAACTGACAAAAGGTACCAACTGATCCCCAAAAACCTTTTTATTAATGAGGCCTATATTCTCTTCATTTTCCATTATTTTCCTTTATTTTCCTCCTCACATGCAACCTGTGACCTTTCACCTCCCTTTTCTCCTAATTTCCATTATTTTCATAAATAAATGTGCCAAAAATGACATTTTTAATTTCCAAAGCCTTTTCCTTTGCCTTTGACTTTGTTAATTTCCTTAGCCATAATAAAACAAATGAACACCCACTAGGACATTTTGCCCAACATTCAGCTTGGAATAGGTGTCCCATCAACCATGGTTATTATTTTTGCCTTTATTAACTTTTATTACATGGAATTTTCACCAGGGTTGTTACAAAATTTGTGATCATGCACATTGTCATTGACTTACTATCCATCATGCCAAACTTTTGTAAGATATTGATCACATATTTTCCTTGAACAAGATATATTTTTCCTAGTTTCTACCAAACTTCCAAGCCCAAATAATAATGCATAAGCCCAAGGTATTTCATTTTGAATTCAACTCCCAACATCTTCTTACATTATTGAATACAATTTTCTACACCTAAAGCAAGTAATTCATCCACATATAGCAGTATAATAATAGGTTCATTCTTGACAACCTTGGTGTAGAGATTTGGATTACCAAAGCTCTTTACAAATCCAATTCTTAGTAAATAGGCATCCATTCTAGCATACCAAGCTCTTGGATCTTGTTTCAGGCCATATAATGTTTTCTTTAATCTACAAAATTGAGTTTCTCTACTATGGATTTTAAATCCTTGTGGTTATTCAATATATACTTCATCATCTATAGTTCCATTCAATAATTTTGTTTGACATTCATTTGATGGATACTCCATCCCATAGAGGCAACTAAAGAAAACAAATATCTAATAGTAGTGTACCTAGTTTTGGGAGCACAATTTTCTTGATATTCAATTCCTTCCTTTTGAGAGAAATCTCTAGCTACAAATGTTGTCTTGTATTTTTCAATGCTTCCATCTATCACATGCTTGGTTTTATAAATCCATTTGGAAGTGACAATTGATTTGTCACTAGGTCTAGGAACAATTTCCCAAACTCCATTCTTCATGATAAACTGGTATTCCTCTTGCATAAATTTCATCCATTATGTTTGTTTATTTGTTTGATCATAAGTGGAGGGTTCTGCTTCGATAAGTTTTTTCATATGTTTTGCGTACTCATAATATATTTTAGGTATTTTACTTTCTCTGAAGGTTCCTTTTGTTGCTCCATGACCCTTGACTTCTTGTAAAGTTACTTTTAACCATGCTCACCTTATTCGATTTTTTGGAATGACAGTTTGTTGAATAGGTTCATTTGGTCCTTCATCTTCTTGGTTGATGGTAGGAACTTCATTTTTGCCATGATTTGTTTTTATTTAAATAGGGCTACTTCTTCTTCCTCAAAGTCAACAGGAAAGTCCTTGGATCTTTTGTATGCAGAGTTTTAATAAAAAATGACATCTCTACTAACTTCAATACAATGGTCTTCCTCAATATATATTTTGTAGGCCTTATATTTCAAGCTATATCCAACAAAGATTCCTTTCATGCTAGTAGAGTCCAACCTCTTTCTTTTGTATTTTGGAATGATCTAGATTAGAGCATTATACTGTTTGTTATCCATCTTAATGCATTCAGAGTGGAAAAAGTGGAGGAATCAACTCACACGTGTCCATTTTTACCAACGGGACCCAATTTGGAAAAACGGGGTTTGAAACCTTCCAGGAGAATTTTGAGGCATCAAATGACATTTTTGGGGGTAAAACGTTTTTTCTTTAGCCGCGTCAATCAAAGTATATATGCAAAAGTTATGCCACTCAAAAGTTGACCTTCCTATTTTCACCACCAAGGTTCAAGATGATGCCATGTTAGCCCCCATTATTCATGGAAGAGAGACTTTGTGATGTAAAAGACTCTAAAAGAGTATATATCGTAACTTAGGTTAAGAGTCGAGGTAGTAAAAATTAACCACTAGTAGGCTATCGAGTTGTGTTATAATTGGGCCACTAAGAGGAAGAGGCATTACATTCTTTCGAGGACATATGTTGCATAACTGAGAAAAAATAACGAAGAGAGATAGGAGCTAGAGCACATGGAGAGTATTTTTTCACTGCAATGACCCACAAGCCACAAGCCTTACTTCTTTATACCTACAATTATACTTCCAGATAAAGAAAGAGAGCACAAAAACCTCACCCTCCAGTTGGGTTTTCTCTCGAAAGGTTTCCCAAAGCATATCTTGTGTCTTATGTGTGTGTCCGAGCTTTTAGTTTTTCGTTCTCTATTTCTGCATAATTTCCATTCACATGCATGCACTAATTATAGTAAAATCTACAAATATTGAAATTTAATAGAAGTTTAATAGTATAAGAATTTAATATTTTTAATACAATATTATCATATATTTTGTGACGAACTGTCCAGTGGAATATCCACGATGGTTTATGGATCACACAATGGGAATATAAACGGGACATCCAAAGCTTCGAGGATGATCTAAATTACATTTTTTTATTGAAAAATATTCTTCTAAAGTCATGTTTTCAAGAATCTTATGAGAGCTTCTATTTTGGATTTATATTGTTGTCACTGCTACTTCTCCCCATAATAATTTTGGAAGATCTTGATCTTGGAGCATGGCTCTAATGCATTCTTCAATTGATTTATTCTTTATTTTAGTGACTCCATTTTGTTGAGGATTTTAGGGAACTATAAGATCTCTCTTAATACCTACTTCCTTGCAAAAGCCTATAAGTTCCTTGAATGTGTATTCCCCACCATTATCAGATCTTAGAGTTTTTATTTTTCTTTCTGTCAAGATTTCTCCTTCTGTCTGGAATTCTCAGAATTTATCAAAAACTTCATATTTATATTTGAGGAGATAAATCCATTTTTTTATTGAATGATCATTAATAAATGTTACATAATATTTATGACCTACAAGATATTTTTATACCATTAGACCACATATATATGAATGAATGAGGTATAATATTTCCTTAGTTCTGGTGTCACTACATGTGAATGGATTTTTAAATTTTTTACCTAAAGCACATCCCTTGCATACATCTCCATGGTCTTCTTTTAAATCAAGGATGTCTTTTACCATCTTGCTTAAAAAGGGTAATATTTTATAGTTAATATGACCATACCTTCTATGCCAAAGTTTAGAAGGGATAATGTCCAAATGTATAAGAGCTTGAGGAAGAGGTGTTAGTAGTAAATATATACTCCCTTCAAGAATCCCAATGAATTTAGCTTTATCAATGTTGGAACCATTTTTTGAAACAAGGACCTTGTCATCTATGAATGCAATTCTATCTCCTTTATCTTCTAGAAAAGAAATAGAAAGTAAATATTTCCACAAACCTAGAATGAAGAGTATCTTGTTGAGATGATTGTTTCCACCCTTTCTGACTTCAATGTTGTAGACCCAACACTCTTGACTGAATAACTCTTATTATCTCCAAGCTCCACTACATAAGAGGTGTCTCCTTTTGATAAGGTTTATAGTTGACCGTATGCTCTTATCATGTGTCTTGAGGCTCCACTGTCAATTATCCATACATCTTCATCATCAAAAGCCCCGTGAGAGCAGAGAAGAATCCTTTATCCATGATACCCTTTAATAGATTTGAGATGAAATTTACCACACAATCTTTGATAGATAACAGTAAGTCTCATATAGCCTTCATGCCTTGATTTATGTAGTTATACATTGAGGATAGATGCTTCAAAGGAGTCTTCAAAGATATGGCCAACGAGGTGATCTTTAAAATGTCCTTCCTTAACCTTAGCTCTGATACCATGTTGGGAAATCAATGTATATAGTGATTAGAGTTTTGATTTATCTCTTCTTGATAATCACTTCTAAGTATTTATTTGCCTTTAATTATTTATTATTATTTCTTCTTTCATCAAGCAATTATCAATTCAAAGTGTGTGAGGATCACAAGATATAGGCTCTCAACTAGGGAAAAGCCCCTCTCCTAGGGGAAAACCCAAAAACCCTTCTCTTATATAGAACCAAGTCAAAATGAGACAACCAAGACTCCAAAAACAAGATCAAGAAACTTCCACCAAAAACCAAGTCAAATATCCAGAGTATCTTCTCCAAAATATGTGAAAATTATCAATCAGTTGAAGTGATAGATTTATTTCTCCTACTTATTATTTCAATAAGTTATTATTTAGAAATCTTCTGGAAAATATCGAAATAAATACTACTGCAACATTCACAATTATATATGCAGAGAAATAAATAGTAGAGAACATAAGCAAAAGAATCAATCACATGTAAACAGTTATTTTTGGACAAATGTCCCTAGAAAAACCCAATGTGGGAAAATCGGTGCAGTAGATGAGGGTTTTATTATTTCTTCACAAAATGATATCTTTACAGGGAAATATTCGGTAGATAAATTCTGAACCACCTGAGACTGAATGCCTAGCTTTCTCGAACAAATATCTGACACCCATATCAGCCCCTACAAGCCCCTACATCAATCTGTGTGATTCTCTATGCAATCCCAAAGCTGGACTGTGTGAATCTGCGTGGAGAATGCGTGGGGTCTCTGCGCTGTAGCCTCAAGCTACCATCAGTGACCCACTTCTTCTCTCTGACCCTAATCTCGATCACCCCTGACCTCCTCCCGCTTCCACAACTTCTTGCCCTATAACTCTCCCACTGAAATCGAATTCTACATCAGAATGGATCTCCTTCGGGTACTAAGTGTGTGCCCGTCTTTTTTTCCAAGTGACCCTCAAGCCTTCTTTTATAATGTTCTTGTTGAAGAACCAATGGCCCAGGTTAAAATATTAATCAATGGCTAAGATTAAATCTTGACTTGATCCATGTTTTCTAGAAGATTCACACTCTGAATTATTAATGCCCTTTAATTATTTCCTTTTCCTAATTTTGGACTTAGGGTCTTCATTAAAATAATTAATTATTTTAATAATTCTTAAACCGAGTGGAATTTTCACAAAGTGTTTTTGGATTCTTTAGAATGTTGTTGTCCAAGCCTCCCTGCAAATTTTGAGACTCAAAACACTTTCGGATGCTACAAAAATCAACACTCCCTCTTAGTAAGGAAAGTGTTCCAAAAATATGCCTGTTGCATGCTGCTCTGATTCTGAAGCACCCTCTACGCTGCTGCCCCTGTACTGCTGCCCCTGTACTGCTGCCTTTGACACTGCCACTGTCACTTGCTACATATGTACTACAGCTCCCTCCGAATACTGAATCCTCCATTCATGCTACTGGAATGGATTCGTCATCATCCCCATCTTTTCTCTGAAGTAGACAAACTTTGTCTTTCTCAAAGCCTTGGTGAGGATGTCTGCCACCTGTTCTCCTATTGGAGTGTACTGCAGCTGTACAATGCCATGTTGCACCCAGTCCCTGATGAAGTGACACCGGATGTCAATATGTTTCAACCTATCATGAAACACAAGAATTTTAGAGAGCTTTATGCAAATCTAATTATCACATAAAATGCTGGTCGCTGAACCATTTTCTCCTTGAGTAGATTTACTAACAGTTTCCTAAGCCATATGGCTTTGCATGAAGCTGTGCTAGCTGCCATATACTCTGCCTTTGCTGAGCTTAGTTCCACAGACTTCTGTTTCCTACTACACCAGGAAGTCATTCCTGATCCGAGACTGAAACAGTACCCATTGGTACTCTTCCGATCAACTGAACTTCCAGCCCAATCTGCATCAGTAAAACCACTCAACCTAACATTATTGTCATGGTTGTACTTCAATCCAAGCTCAAATGTTCCTCGAAGGTAGCTGAGAACATGCTTGGATATTTCTCAATGTGCCCTCTTCGGTTCTACCATGAACTGACTTAGGGTATTAATAGCATAACAGATGTCTGGCCTTGTATTTTCTAGATACATCAATGACCCTATGAGTTGTCTGTACAACATATGATCAACTTCATCACCATCGAACGTGTCGATTTTCCTCCAGTTGGTAATCATTGGAGTGATCATAGGTATACAATCCTCTATCTAAAATCTCTTCATAATATCTGTAGTGTATCTTCCTTGACCAAGGAAGATCTCCCCATCCCGCTACCAAACTTCCAACCCTAGAAAATAGGGCATCTATCCCAGATCCTTCATGTCAAACTCTTCAGCTAAATTCTTCTTACAATGTGTGATGAGCCTTGATGATCCTGTCAAGAACAGATCATCCACATACAATACCAATATCAATGGCTCACTCCCTACTCTTAGATAATAGATATTGTGATCTGCATCGCTCTTGACGAATCCCATCTTCTACAGATAATTGTCAATTCAACCATACCAGGCTCTGGGAGCTTGCTTTAGTCCATATAATGCTTTCTTCAATCTGCACACATGAGTCCTTTGATCATGTGTCTCAAAGCCCTCTGATTGTTCTGTGTACACTTCTTCTTCTATCACACCATACAAGAATTTTGTCTTTACATCCATCTGGTGAATTTCCCATCCCATCTGCGCAGTAAGGGATATCACGGACCTGATAGATGTGTATCTGGCTTCTGGGGTGAAGGTTTCTTCATAGTCCATTCCTTCATTCTGAGCATACCCCTTATCCACAAACCTGGCTTTAAATTTCTCGATGTTTCCATCTGCAACATGCTTGATCTTGTAGATCCACTAGGATCCTACAACAGATCTTTCCTATGGTTTGGGTACTACTTCCCAGACATCATTTGTCATGATGGAACTGTACTCTTCCACCATTGCATCAACCCATACCTGGTGTTGAGCAACTTCCCAGAAACTGGAAGGTTCTTCGAATTGAGAAACCAAGGCTTGATACCCCTCAGGCTGCTTACGCTGTCTATTCTCATTCCTGGGATTTCCGAAAAAATCCTCTGCATCCTTCAGAATATGTCGGAGTTCCATGCTCATTCTTCCACTGGTGGTGGGTGGATTTACCGGCTCTCCTTCTTGCAAATCCTCAAGATACTTATCCTTTGGATCACTACGCCTTGGAGAGGCAACTGGATTTTCTGTTGCTGGTTGTTGGGGCTGGACCAGAGGCAACTCCTCTATCTGTGTAGCAGAAGGCAGCTCTTGTGATCTTTTGAAGGCTTTCTCCTCCATAAATCTTGCATCTCTTCGCACCACTACTTTCCTGCTCTTAGGAACATAGATGTGAAAAGCCTTTGCATTCTAAATGTATCCTACTAAATACCCCCTTTCAGTAGTCATCTCCAACTTCTTCCTCTTCTCACTAGGTACATGAAATTAAGTTGTACTGCCAAAGATCCTAAAGTGACTCACTTCGGGCTTTCTGCCAGTGAAGACACTTTCTGGCGTGATCTTTCCCAATGCAATGTGAGGAGTTCTGTTCTAGATGTAGAAAACTGTATTACACACTTCAGCCCATAGGAATTTGGGCATGTCTTCGTCATACAACATAGCTCAGGTTGCTTCAACAATAGACTTCTGGTTCTTCCTTTTCGCCACTCCATTCTATTCCGGATTGTATGGAGCTATCCATTCTCTTTTGATGCCTTCCCTTGCGCAGAACCCGGTGAATTCTTTATCTATGTATTCACCTCCATTATTTGATTGCAATACCTTGATCTGCTTCCCTCTCAGATTCTCCACCAGAGCTTTGAACTCTTTAAATCGACTGAAGTCTTCATCCTTAGTCTTCAAGAAGTAGATCCAGGTTTTCATGGAATGGTCATCAATGAAGGTCACGAAATATTCGGCACCACTAAGAGCTCTCGTGGACATCGACCCGCAGATATATGAGTGTATTAGATCTAACACACCCTTGGACCTATTGTTTCTTCTCTGATATGCTACCTTGGCATATTTTCCCAATACGCACCCCTTGAAAACATCGTCCCGCTTGGTGCTCAATTATGGAACACCTGTGACAGTCTTCTGGATAATTCTCAACCCCCCATGATGCAAATGCCCCATTCTCCTATTCCATATCTCATTCAAATCCGTCTCATCTGCACTTCCAACCAGTGCCATTGGGGAATCAAGTTGCAGTTTGTACGGCTTGTTTCTTCTTACCCCGATTTGTGCCTTCTTCTTCCAACTAGGGTGCTTGACATAGACTCTATTTCCAATAAAGTAGATGTCATATCCTTGGTTTTGAAGCTGGGACACTGAGAGTAGATTCATCCCCAAACTCGGCACATGTAGTATGTTAGTGGCCCAAATTCTATTCCCTGCCTTGGTTTGAAAAACTACGGTACCTTTCCCAATGGGAGTGCACTTTGCTTTATTACCCATGGTTATTTTGAAATTCATCTGCTCTTCTTGATAGTCAGAAAAATAGTCTCGTACTCCCGTCATGTGGGCAGATGCTCCATAGTCAATATACCAGACGTTTGAGGATGTAGTGCTTGATACACAAGAAAAATCTTCTGCTATTCTGGAATCCAATACAGATACATCATGATCCATCCATTCTATCATGCTTTCCCCCGCTCCTGGAGGACTGCATGAACCCTTATGTGTTTTTTCCCTGCAGAACTGCGTAAATCTTTGTTCACTGATAGATGCCCCCTCTGTTATTCATCTCTGGCTTTGATACCATGTGAAAATTCTCAACCAGTTGTAGTAATAGATTTATTTCTCCTACTTATTATTTCAATAAGTTATTATTCATAAATCTTTCGGCAAATATCGAAATAAATACTACTGCAACATTCACAATTATATATGCAGAGAAATAAACATTAGATAACATAAGCACAAGAGTCAATCACATGTACACAATTATTTTTGGACAAATGTCCCTAGAAAAACCCCATGTGGGAAAACTGGTGCAGCAGATGAGGGTTTTATTATTTCTTCAGAAAATGATATCTTTACAGGGAAATATTCAGTAAATAAAATCTGAACCACCTGAAATTGAATGCCTAGCTTTCTCAGACAAATATCTGACACCCAAATCAGCCCCTGCAAGCCCCTGCGTCAGTCTGTGTGATTCTCTACGCAGTCCCAGAGCTGGACTGCGTGGAGACTGCATGGGGTCTCTGCGTTGTAGCCTCAAGCTACCTTCAATGGCCCACTATTTCTCTCCAACCCTGATCTCGATCAACCCTTACCTCCTCCTGCTTCTGCAACTTCTTGCCCTACAACTCTCTCGCTGAAATCGAATTCTACATCAGAATGGATCTCCTTCGATTACTGAGTGTGTGCCCGGCTTGTTTTCCAAGTGACCCTCAAGCCTTCTTTTATAATCTTCTCGTTGGAGAACCAACGAACCAGATTAAAAGATTAATCAATGGCTAAGATTAAATCTTGACTTGATCCATGTTTTCTAGAAGATTCACACTCTAAATTATTAATGCCCTTTAATTATTTCATTTTCCTAAGTTTGGACTTAGGGTCTTCATTAAAATAATTAATTATTTTAATAATTCTTAAACTGAGTGGAATTTCCACAAACTATTTCTGGGTTCTTTGGAATGTTGTTGTCCAAGCCTCCCTGCAAAGTTTGAGACTCGGAACACTTCCGAATGCTACAAAAATCAACAAAATAGTTAAGTCAATGAAGGTCAACGTGTCTTCTTCCTACAACTTTCAAAATTTCGGCCTCTGCCTTCAGCCCTGCAATTCTCGACCTGTAATTTCAGAATGTAACAGTGACAACAAAAACCTAGTAAAATCGCACGTGTGAGTTTTATTAGGTCAAAAACCAAATTTTTGCTTCTTTGCTTGGATTCTCTTCCTTTTTCTTGACTTTACTTGTCCTTCTCTTGCTTTAGTTGCATATCGAACTTGTTGATTGATTGATGCCAAATAGGTCAAATAGCCTTCTTATTTATACCCTCTTTAGGTGTTGAATGGGCCTCTTCAAGGCCAACTTTGTTGGGAGAGTCAACTTGGTGCTGGGAGTCTGAAAATGACACTTTTATATAGAATTTAAGACTTATTTCTTGATACAAAGTGTCGATAAGGGTCTTATACATATTATAAATATCCAATTGACTCAATAAACCCCAAAGCATGAAGAACATCCTTGACCTAATTGACAAAACAAAATATAGAGCATGAAACCCATGCTTTTCAAAATTATATTTTTCTCTTTCCCTCTTATTTTATAATGAATACGAGTATAATAAAAATTATGAAGACCAAACATAGTTACATTTTCCAACAAATTTAAAGGATTTTTATATTGGCAGTTATAAAAAATGGAGCTCAAAGTTAATGAAAAAGTATTAAGGGGCATAAAAAATTTTAGTGAAAAAATGGATACCTACAATATCTAGTGAAAGTATGCTTTTTTTAAATTGGGAAGTTGTATTGGGTTCATATTGGTATGGGGTTAAATAATGTGAATTTTAGAGGTATTTTCCAATATGTAGTCAAATTAAGATTATTGCTTAATATGCCACAAATGCACGTGATATGTTAGAGGTTCATTGAGCGAATTCCCCATGAATGACAAAAACATTCTAACATGACATTAAACTTTCAAGTGGACATCTCATTTGTATGGCCTACAAGGGCTCATACATGTCACTTGTAAGGGATTATTCCCCCATAATTTTGTTGTCCTCCCTTAATTCTCATATAAATAGAGGAAGGAGAGAGTATTTCTGTAATATATTTTTTTCACAAGGAAAAATTCGTAACTTTTCATTGATATAGAAAAATTACATGTTACATTTTACGAGTACTGTCCAGTATAGATCTTGAAAATAAATTGTATCCTCGCTACGGAGGCCTAGTTCATGTATCGGTGCAATATATGCTTCAGAGAAAAATTATGTTGCAAGTTCATGTGTAGAAATATAAATATGATCTAGTTGTGTATATACATGACAAAAAAAATAGCTGCTGATAATAAATAATATCATAGGTGTTCATAAAAAAAAAACAATCTCCCATATGCAAGAACAGTCAAAATGCAGTCAAGGATTGACTGCTCCCATGTCCTAAAAATCATCAATGAATGGTTTGTGAAAGTATCTGTAAACATGTGCACCATCATGTTCAGTGATGAACCAACTGCCCCACTCTAGCTCCGTGGCTTCTTTGGATAATTTATCTGCCACTTTGTTCCTTTGCCTATAAATATGAGTGACAGATATAGAATCAAAATGAGTTTTGAGATGGAGAACTTCCATCAATAAAGTTGTAAGTGTGTGGGTGTGACACTGTGCAAGAGAGTTGAACCAGTTAATGACAATGAGTGAGTCTCCAAAAATCTGAATATTGTTGCATTATTTTTCGTAGGCAAACAGGAAAAGAAGTCGAAGGCTTAGGAGCTCTACATAATTATTAGAACCAAGGCCCAACCCCATTTTGAGATGATAATAATGAGATTCGGAGATAAATAGTACCGCCCCATCCCCACACCCATGTTGATTTGAGGCGCCATCAAAATAAGCCCATGGATGGGTGTGGTCGATATGTTCAGGAGTGATAAGTCTCGATTGATTCGGTTGTGCTTCATCCAGGATAAGACTGTAAGTGGCAATGATAGTAGCACAAATGCGCTCCCAGATTACCGGACGACTTTCTAATGTATGTTGATTACAGCCAGTCCAAATGCCCCAAGTGATAATTAATGGCAGATTTCTTAGTCTAGTACAGGTAGCTGCCTTCCCCCACCACATTGACCAGGCCTCTGTAATTGTAACACCCCGCCAAATGATAGGACGTCCCAACACTTGAGTGACCATATTCCATAGATCTCTAATGGCAAGGCATTCCAAGAATATGTGTTGGGAATTCTCCTCTTGGGCAAAACAAAAGCAGCATCTGGAAGGGAAATAAATGGCGTGCCTGTGTAGATTTTCCATGGTCGATATGCAGTTGTGTAGTATACACCACAACAAAAGTCTGTTTTTATGAGGTGCCTTCAGTTTCCAAATTGTCTGCCACCACCAAAGTTTATCCTGGGGCTCCTTTAGGTGGCAAAGTGTGATGTAGCCGATTTTGGGTGAGTAAATCCCTTTGGGCGAGAGTGCCCAAATGAGTTGATCCTCCTAGTCTAAGAGTAGGATGTGAGAAGCCTGGAGTGCTCTGGTGTACCTAACCCAGTCAAGATAACCCGCCCTGGGGATCCCAAGCGCATGAGCAGTCAACCATTTCTGAGAGTGTCAATCAGTCTGAACTGGGACTGCCACCTGAGAAAGGTGGTTGTAGCCTGCAATGGCAAGATGATCAATGATCCAATTCGGTAGTATGTAATTGACTCTGCTGCCTGACCACGAGTCAGTGCCTACTTTGACCGAGTAGCCCAAACCAATATGCCAAGTCAACCCATTTTGAATAAGGTGGGTAGCTTTAGTGATGGCCTTCCAGATAATTGATGAACCAGGACAGTGTTGCATATTACCTCTAATCCAATCAAAAGTATTTCTAGGAGCAATATATTTCGCGACAGTAACTTCCTTCCACATACTTTGTTCAGTAATCAGATGCTAACCCATCTTAGCTGCCAAAGTAGTAGTGAATAGATGGATTTCCTTAATACC
Organism: Pinus albicaulis; assembly: GCA_034641835.2. Taxonomy (NCBI): domain Eukaryota; kingdom Viridiplantae; phylum Streptophyta; class Pinopsida; order Pinales; family Pinaceae; genus Pinus; species Pinus albicaulis. The sequence continues at coordinate 664,473,995 of CM076575.1, read as the reverse complement.
CTGGCCACCCTACTATTTAGGCCGGCTTATTCGATCCCAAGACACCCAGGCAAAGATACTATCCTGGACGAATTTCTCCAAAGAAATTTTCTGCGAATCTGTTGAATGTGATTGGTAACAACTTTGGGGAGCTAAGCAAGGGACATCCAATAAATAGGAATGGCTTCAAGGACAGACTTTATAAGTACCAATCGACTAGCCCTGGAGAGCCACCGATGATGCCAGATGTTGATATGTCGCTCCACTTTGGGAATCAACCAATTCCAATCCTTTATTTGGTAATCATTGGATTTAGATGGAATCCAAGATATTTCATTCCATCGCCAATATTGTTGCGCACATAAGGAAATTTAGCAGATGCAATGCCTTGTTCCTGTGCCGAACGTCGAGTCATAATAATGGCGGATTTTCTGTGATTGGGAGCCATGCCCATAGCTCTGTAGAACAGTTGTAGAATGTGATCAAAGTGTATAAAGTCCTGACAAGTACCATCCCGGAAAAAGACTCCATGGAATTCTTTTTTAAGGCCTTCCTATCCCCACAATTATCTTAAGTCATATCTAGTTTTGTCACAATATGGTCATTGTAGTGCCCTAATGTTTTCCTATGATCAACATGCATTGCATATTACATAGTTGTAAGTTATGAAGGAATATTGTAGGTGGTATCAATTTTTTGATATAGTATGAATCACATTTTTTGTTTATAGTATGGATCAGGCACTTTGTATAATCCCTCTTTGGGGTGCAACATGCGTATTCATCCTCATGAATATATATATATATATATATATATATATATATATATATATATATATATATATATATATATATCTATATATATATTCTTTTTTTTGGAAAAATATAAATATTACTATGAAAGGATATCTATATGTAACAATTACAATTTTAAATTTAAAAAATTAATTATTCATAATAATTATTATTAAATTAAGGAGAGCCAAATGTCAAGGGGATGTCATTCAACCCAAAGGAATAATTGAAGGGAAATTTGTAGGGAAACTAGGTGTGTTTTATAATAACTTAGTGTAGGCATATGCTCTTCTTCAATGCATCATTGTAGCTCAATCTTATCATCCTAATCATCTTCTTATCTTAGGAAACTCTCAAGTTATAATGAGCTATGTGTTCAAGGGATCTAAAACAAAAGAATTAAAGATATAAGCCACCATTAACAAAATTTGTGACTTGGTGGATCTTATGGGTTGCAAAGTTCAATGGTATCATATCAAAAGGAAAAATAATAGGTTCGCTAAAAGGGTGGGGAGAGGGTGCAAGAGTTTATATAATGGAACATTTGTCATTAAACCAATACCTTTGTCTGAATCTCTCAACAAGTGTCAAACCATTATTTAATAATATGGATCCACTGTTAGATATTTAACCACACATAATGGATATCAGGAGCATTAACTCACCACTGTTTGTCATTATGGATCGTAACTACATAAACAAGGCTTTACACCACCTTGTCATCTACCATGCAGTCCCTGCAAGATACATTCAACCCTATTAATGGACTGTATCATGTTGGCACATTTTCACACGAGCGAATTGAATGGGTTGGCAGGGAATTTCAACACTTTTGTACAAATTACAAGGAACATCATTTTATTTGGTTTCTCCTTCAACAATATAGAAGTCTCAGTCATGGATTATGGGTGCAATTCCCTCCATCAACATAATATTGTAATTAAGGAATTGGTTGGAGACATGGATGCTTTAGCATCTAGACAGACTACAATGGATGGAAATTCAAGTAACATTCTTGTTCTCATGATTCATTTGAAGCATCGGGTCACTTCTCTTAAGTAACCTGCTTACAAGTTGGAGAATTTGGGGCATTCATCTTCCCAACCAACTTTGAGTGGGGTCAATCTCCCCACTAAAATTGGTATGGATATTTCTTCTCCATCTACAACAACAAAGAAAAATTCAACAATATTGGTACCTCTATTGTTAATTTGGCTCACCATCTCAAGTAACTTTGTTTTATTCTTTTAGTATGTTTAGTTTCATTAATTTTGTATCAAAGGACATTGTATGTATACGAGGGATGTTTTTTTTTGGGTTTGTATGGGCAGTATGATAATGCTATTAGTGACAATTTGGCTCACCATGTAACTCAGTGTTGCTTGCGAACTATGTATAGTTTTATACGAGGGATTTTTTTGGGTTTATATACAATAAATATTAGTCTTGGAAATCACCCATCATCACAATGATCCATTTTCTTTATAATTTCTCCATATACCTCAACCAATTTTTACATAAATTATCAAGTGTTTATAAATAAGATTAATAATTATTTAAAATATATAATGATTATTATGTATATTTAATGCATGTTGCTACATATTTCCTTATAATAAATCTTGTCAAAATTTAAGTATTTTTATGAGATACATTTTGAGTATATAAATTCTTTATTTATTAAGGAAAAAATTATCTATATCAACAACATCATTTTTTCCCTTGCGCTTAAAGGGAGGCTTATTTCTTTCCTGTGAGGTCCCCAATTCCCAAAAATTTTGTAAATCCTCCCCATTCACATCTTGGTAAGTTAACATATTTAAGCTCTAGAATAGAGTATTTATATATAGGACTTTTAAGTGAGTATATCCTTTGGGTTTACTTGGTACTAACAATCTTACTCTTGCCTTCTGCAATGACTAAAGTGGTGACTAAGCCATGACAATTAAATTAGAAATAAGAAAAAAAAATAAAAGTAATAATTTTTTTTTATAATCTATATTAAAAAAAGTAAAACTAATATATTAAATAATTATATATTAATTAAGATGACATACTAATCCAATATTTTTTAAAATTTATGTGGTATATGAATTTTGATTTTGTATTATTTTATTGGTGGAAAGGAAGGACATGTAATTTAGAAATAGGAAAAAAAAAATGAAAAAATAGCTATAATAAGATTTTAATCAACAGATAATATAAAACTAAATACACATTTTTAATTATTACAATTTTTAACAATTAAACTCATTCAAATTATGCAATAAAATTATATAATAGAATAGTTATTACAATATATTAAACCTTTTAACTATATTTTTGTAAATTAAAATATTTTATATTATCAAAAAAACTTTAGCAAATGGTTTGATATGACCTAATCAAAAGGGATTTCATATATTCTACTGGACCCAAATTACATAATTCAAATCCCCATATTTTCATACAATATCCTTCAGTAGAACAATTGATCAAAAATCCAGACTAGCTGGTACACTATTACACCACTTACATACAACCAACCATAACAAACATACATAGACAACATTAGCAATTAGATGAAGAGATGGGGCCAAGATCCTTGGCACTATATCCAGGCAGAGAAACATTTCTGGACTCATAGGGGAGGTGGGCTTCAACATGAGCCAATCTTGAATCTAGTTTGTCCAGAGTGGAGCGTTGATTCCAAAATATCCTCTTGATTTCTTGTGACTTAGCAAAGACATTGTAACATTCAATTTGTTAGTATTTCAAGAGAAAACTGAGCAGGGTCTTCATTTTCCAGTGGATAACTATAGAATTGATATCTGTTTTTTTCGTTCTATGGTATGACCATGGTCCAACAGCCAAGAAGACACCTCATCCATTATTTTTGAATCAAAATGAGATGGTCTCTCCAGTCCCACATGAGTCTCCAAGTTTTTGATTTCCCTCCTAGTCTTAAGAGGGACTATAGTGAAGTACATTGTTGTAGAGTCATGAGCAAAAAGATGGGCATGTCGCTGACCTGGTGGGTAGCTGCTAATCACCACCCTTTATGCAATGCATCCGTTGTATTGGAAGCATGGCAACAAACCAATGCTCGTCAAAACATTTTAACTATTAAACTCATTCAAATTATGAAATAAAAATAATATAATAAAATCATAATATAATATACTAAAGTTTTAATTGTTAAACCTATTCAAATTATGTAATAAAATTAATATAATAAAATAGTTATGTAATTTTTTTCACAAGGAAAAATCATAATTTTATTTAACTTGAGAACAAGTAACAAAATTACATTTTGGAGATGATAGTAAGCATTAGGTCATACTAGCCTTTTTTTTGGTGCACAAAACTAAAAGAAAAACCTATAAATAATAACATATTTTTTCTGGGCTAAGTGTGATAAAAGTCACTTAGCTTCCCCTTCTTTCTTTTTTTTTCTCAACTTTTCATCAAACTCCTTGGTTGGTTGGGAGCGATGATTACTATTTCCAGTTGATTGTCATCTGCGTAGGGGGACTTCTTTGTTTGATTTTGAGTTCTGAGATACATGGGATCTTTTTATGCCCCTTGATTCATTTTTTATGGTCGTTTCCTCTTTCTACTTCTCTTGTACTATAATCTTTGTTCATTTTGCACCCTTCTAGATTTGAGACACTATTCCTAACTGATCCCCTACTCCTCCATTTGCTTGGCTACCAAGTTGTGTTTGTACATCTGAATTTGGGTTATGTTCCATGGGCTCTTCTGCTTCATCTTCAAAATAATCAGGAACTGACAACCCCTTGGCTTAGAAGCCTGCCTCTTTTCCTTTTTGGGGCATTTTCTACTAGTGAGCAGGTGTTCTATAGGTGTCATGTTTGAAAACAGGTTTAGCATCTGAATGTTGCATTCTCATAATATAAAACCTATGTTCATTGAAGGTTTTCAAGTTTTAATAGAATACGATAAGGTGGACATTTGCTAAGGTCTATCTCTACACATATTTTGGCAAATGTGAAGATACCTTTTGTTGTTTTATCCATGTCCATTTTTTTTAATTTACCCAATGTATTTTAGATATCCTCCACACCTTATGAGGTCAAAAAGCAAGAGAGAGGTTTGGTAAGCTCACCCATATTGACAATGTTGTTACCACCTTACTTGTAGCATCAAATTTTGGGAACCATAGGGTAATGAAAAAGCCCTGCTTAACCCAAAAACGATAACCCAACATTTAGAACTTTTTTTCCATATTTTACGGTGTGTTAAATTGTATTATGAAGAACCCTTAAAGCATAAGTAGAAATTACAGTTTTAAAACCAAAAAAACCAAAAACAATTAAACCTACATATTAATGCCTTAATTTAGAGATCAACCCAATACAATTTTACACCTTTACCCGAGATCCATCCAATAGCTTCCTGCCCATTTATATTCTTGAGAAAAATCTGAAAATTTTCGCTTTCTATCTATCCTTTGTCCTATCTATAGATAAAAGACTGAGGCTTATAAAAAAAGTGGATCTGGAGATAAATTTTGAGATTTATCAATATCGCATGCTAGATCCATATAGTGTGTTAGATATGCTATAAAATTTTCCTTTAGCAACCACATAGACGGAGCAAAAGAGCCTCTGCACATAAGAATACACTGATCGGGGTGTCCACATGATGGTATCTGTGCATGTCCGTGTACAAACAAGGGATCCCCAATCTAGCCCATAGAAGAAGTTAGTCACCCATGAAGAGCAGACCCATTCGCGCCACCCAAGAGAGAACAAGTCCCCAGAGGACGCAGTTTCCTCTTTCAATAACACAGATGCATGCCTGCTGGATCTTGAGGTAGCTAGTGCAGTACAAGATCAAAACACCTCCAGTCCTCCACCAAAACCCCATACAATCCACAATAGGGGTAATAAGTATCAAAACTTTGCTCATCCTACCTGTGTTGACAGAGATCTGGCACTTCGCTACGATCGTTGTCCACCTGAATATGCCCTTCACCATGCTGCACACTTGTGCTCAGCGACGATTACCCAGTAAAAACCCTAGCACAACTTATCGACGCCATCTCCATCCCAATATTTATACAATCTTAACGAGATGCTGAGTTTAATTTTTTGAAATTTTAATAATGTGAAAGTTTTAATTGTTTTTGGAGATTTCATTTTGTAGTGATTTGGAAAGGTACAAATTTAAAATTTGTATGAGAATGAATTTTACTGTATAAAAGGTTTATTTTTATTACATTATTATTATTATTAGGTAAAGTTAGACATTAAAATGATGTATAAGATTTTTTGTTTGTGGGACAAGAGATTTATTTTGACAGAGCTATTTCACAGTCTATGAAGGTACATATACTTTATCCTTTCTGATTTCAAACTTGTGACTTGTTAAAAAGAAACACATGTTCTTAACCATTATACCTAGTAAGATTATAAGTTATGATATTTTTTTTAAGAGAAAAAATAGAGACAGATTCAATAGTTAATAGTTAAACTTGTGACTTGTTAAAAAGAAACACATGTTCTTAACCATTATACCTAGTAAGATTATAAGTTATGATATTTTTTTTAAGAGAAAAAATAGAGACAGATTCAATAGTTAATAGTTAAGTGAAAAAACATTTTTATGTTAAAAAATTGATTAGTATGGATGAAGTTAAACCTCGATTTGAAGCGGAATGGCAGATACTAAGGCTCGCAACCTTTCGAGAAGCCTTTAGCGAAATGACAAAGGTAGGGCGAGGCCGTGTGAGTATTAGCAGACTTGCCAATCCATCGACTCGTCTGCATCAACCCAAACAAATCGGACAAGAGGGGAAGCGTGAGTGTACTGGATAATCACTGTGCATCAATCTCAATCTCATCCTCTGTCAAACGTAATGGGTGAACCGTCAAGGTCATTGCCATGGTACTTTACCAAGGAAGAGATCGAGAGTAAAAGTCCATCGAGACAGGCAGGCATGCCAAAGCAATTAGAGGATTCTCTACGCAACTCATACTGCTCTTTCATCAGATTTATGGGCATGGAAATGGGCATGTAATTACCAGTCAATCATCCGCACAGTATTTTTATATCTTCTTGCATCTCGTAAATTTTGTCAATAGAGATGAAGTTTAGAAATTTCCAGAATATTCCAAAATCGGCTACCAATTCCTAACACCAAAAAGTGTTTGTAATTGGCTTTTATTGACATTGCAGCCGTCCAGAGATCTCTATGAGAGCAACTGTTTATTGCCACCGATTTTTTATGAGGCGCTCACACACCACAAATTGCAGATATGTAATTACTTCACTGCTATCGGCCATGAAATTTTCATTTCCAGCATAACTTCGATCCCAAACTAATTTCATTTCAGATAAAATAACAGAAATGGCATGCCATTGATGTGAAAATTGAAATTTTGGGCTAATGCAGGTTTAGGTTTATTTCTGTACAGATTATCGCGTGCGCATGTATGCGAATTGTTTTAAGGAGAGATTCGTCGGGGCAGGCTCAGTCTGAAGGTTGGTTAAACAATGTTAAGCCCCTCGCTCATACTATTCTACGTCATCTAGACCCAGAAGCTGCAGATTGTATGACCAAGGTAAGGCTCAATCTGTTCAGCAACTGTAATAATAGATGTTTGCGGATAAATATTTTTATATAGATTTTAGACTCTCAAAATATTTAGAGAATTTGATGGATAGTGACCAGGTGAATTGTTTTCTAGAAATTAAAAATTGAATATTTTTAATTTTTATAATTTAAATAAATTTACAATATTTATTTATTGTAGAAATGGGGAAGCAAGCTAAGTGAGTTTGATTGTGGGGAAAATTATATAGCTAAGTGCGTTTGAGTTAGGTGACTTCTTGGGAAGTCCTGGTTACTGGTGCAAACTCCAAAAGTGATGATACACCATCTCCCGGGAAGTCCTGGTTATGGGTGCAATTCCCGGAAGTGATGATTGACCCTATGTGATTCATTTTATTAGTTTCAATCCCACTTCTACACCCTTCCCGGAAAGTCCTGGTTACCCGGTGTAAGCCCTGAAAGTGAAGATTGATGCTATGCGATTCATTTCACTAGTTTCAATCCCAATTCTTCACTCCTCTCAACATCACTTGATGCCCCAATGCAATGAGTGTTCTAAATGAACTATTCAAAAATCATGAGAAATTACTAAGTTACCTCTCACAAAAATGATCACAGATAAATAATTTACTTAAACCAATTAAATCCCAAAATTAATATCTAATATAATGTACTATATAATACACTAAAAAAACCTTTCAATACTTGAACTAAAATTACTAAATATAATTTCTTTTCCATTCATTCAGATTCAGCGAAGCTTTACTGAAGTGGAGGAACTGGTAATTGCAACAATCACAGAGACTGGTCTTATCATAAATTTATGTCCCAATGGGCTTTTTTACGAAGTAGCTACGATAATTAATCAACAAACTACACATATGGGCAAGCCTTGGATAAAGATATTGGCTGAAGTTTTCATTAATGACTCGTTAGTGTTTATAGATGAATTTTGAGTATTCATTCATTGGGTTTTTTATCATTCATTTTTGTTTACTGAATACTTACGTATATATGTAGATTGCGCACAACGCTTTTTCTTCAATATGAACCACGAGTTATAGTTGCTGGAGCGATTATGACAGCCTCTAAAGTACTCAAAATCAATCTGCTTCCACCAGATTGGTATATCAGATTTGGCGTTTCTTCATATGGGCCACTTATAGGTATAAATGAGTTTGGTTTTATTGAATTTGCTCACTGTTTTAAAAATATAAAATAAAACTATGGAATGTAATAAATATACATTTTTCTCTCAGATTTCGGCATGCAATTGGGAAATTTCTATATCAGGTCAGAAGTGGGTGCGGTGTTGGAGGAGCTGCAATTTGACAGTACTGAGTTACTTGCAGAGATAGCAGCTACAGCAACATCATCACGTCCTGTTCAGCATGAACAAGATGTTTCTCAAAATGTTCCCAGGGGAGTGGAATTGGATTTGGGAGAAAATGAGATTGCTCCACATCAAAGAGATGCAACATCATCTGATGATGCTAATGCTGGATGGATATATTACACTTATGACCCTACTCGCCCCTATCCCAGACACCATCGTGGCCCTCATAGCGGTCCTCCCGGCAGAAACGACGACAACAGATTCCGTCATCCTCCTCGTCCTAATTAAGTGTAATCCATGATCCACGTTCATTTTTACTGTAAGATTTTATGTGGTTATTTTTATTGGTATTATCTAAACTTGTTATGTTTTACAGTTTTTTTGGGTTAGAATATGGGGGAATTTTTTGGCATAATGATAATTTTTATTAATTAAGATGGTTTTAGATTATATATATATGGATTCAATATCATAAAATAAATTTTGTTGGAGTATGGAGAATTTGCAATTCAAACTTGTGATTGCAATAAATTTCTCTGAATTTTAAATTAAATTAAAACATAGGCCAGAAACCAAAAGAATAATAAATAAACTCCCACATTTTTATTGGGATTTTATATTCTAGGATATTTCAAATATTTGATTAAAAAGAGCAATTAATTGTTTGCTTAACTCCGTTTAATCATATTTTATGAATATTTTAAAATTTACAATATAGTTATGGGTAAGTTATCATGTGATTTTATATTTCTTAGAAATTTTTTAAGTGACTTTCATCTTCAAAAAGGTTTGAACCAGAGATCATGTGGAGACTCAATTCCACTCAAACCAATTGCTGCATTATTTAATATAATTTCATGTTTGTTATATAAAGTATCATATCACTAACACTATTTATGTTTACCACATTAATCTTTTTTTACGTAAATTTTCAAATTTTATTTAAAATATCAAATATATCCCAAAAATGATATCTAATATAATGCATTGTGAAAACCCGTTAATACTTAAATACAAAGAGTGAAGGGAGCTCTACTTGAATGGTTTATGAGGCACACTACTAGCTACTAAGTGTTTTTTTCCTTTCACTTCTTCATCCCTGTGAGCATCACCGGATGCAATGAGTGCTAAATGGACTATTCAAAAATCATGAGAAATGAATGACGTACTTAACGCACTTGAATCCCAAAAATGATATCGTTCCCAAAATCTATTGTAATTTTTAACTCCCACAAATGACATTATAAACTCATACATAAAACATAGAATATTGATCACACTTAGAATCTCTCACATCTAAAACATAGAAATTTTTAATATCAATATCTACAACTAAAAAATGAAGATGTATTTTTCTTAATTTTTTAAAAAAGAATCTAGAATAGCTATTATATTAAAAGACACTAACTTAAAGCTCAGTTCACATGCATGCTTTAGTTTACATACATAATTTGATATGGTTAGAACAAAGTAGGTATCAACTACCATAATTCCTACCTTGAGGCTTTTGAACAAAATGCTACAAAATCTATAGTATTCCACTTGTACATTCTCTTTATTGACTTGACAAAAACCAAAATTTACAAAGCATCTAAATGTTATATTAAACAATGAGGAATTATTCCTCAGTTTTGATATCTAAGTCTTCTAATTAGCCTCAAATTATTCCTTGATTTAGCATTAACCTCAAATTACCCATGTGATCAGTCTTTGAGTTGCTTAATATGAGAACTTGGAGACATTTCTTCTTGTGGATACACTGATACAACTAATAAATCTAGTTGAAAATCTGATTTAACTTTGCATATGTAGAAAAAGATCCAAAAAAACAAAAAAAAATCACCCTAATTCCCAAATTCACAATTTGCCTCAAACTTTGATATAAGGCATAAAGCTTCAACAACATGATTGGAATTGTGACCTAAACCCAAAACAAACCTATGTCAAGACAAAAAAGTATACTCCCTTCCATAAAAAAGATGCAATACCAAGACTTCTAAAAAAAACCGCCCACCCCAATACCACTCTAACCCATCTATTTAATAATAATAATAAATTCTTCTAATCACTTCTCTTAAAAAATCAAAAAAATCAAAATTTGACTTTTTTTACAACATTTTGATATCTAAACATTCACTATTAATTATTATAAACAAATAAAAAAAATTATTCGTTTTCTTAATTTTTATTTTTTTTAAATAACAATTTTTTAAAATAAATACTTTTAATAATTTCATTATAAATAAATCAAATTCCATTTAAATATTTATAATAAATCAATTTTATAAAATTACGAAATTTATATAATAATTTGTATTTTCAAAATTACAACTTGGGTGGGTTTAATGTTTAAGAGTATGTATTTCCTCCTAACAAGGGGTCTCATATATCAATTTGGTGTCCAGCTTGGTTGTGACTTCGGATCCTTCTCCAAATTGTTATGACAAATTGACTTGTTCTTATGTGTAAACTGTATTTTTTAATTTAGAAAAAATATAAATATAATTTTATCATCTAAATAAAATATAAAAAATAATATAAATTATTTTTATGATTAGAATACAAGTTTTATTATTTATATATATTTAAAATTAAACTAAAATTAAATTATTAAGTAGACATTTATTTTGAAATAGAGTTTTCATAATTTTAATTTAATTATTCATAATTATTATACAATTACTTAAAATTTAATAATCATATATTTTAAAATATTCTTAATTATTAAAAATCGAGATTTATTTTAAAACTAATTATATCTATTCTACTTGCTTAATTAATCTGATTAATTAAAAAAACAACATATGAATATGAATTGTGGTTTTCTACGCATGTTGCATTACTAAACCATGGTATTGTAACAAAGCCTATTTTCAAGTTAAGAATCTCCATCATTAAGAATCTCTTTTTATTTTTATAATTAATGATAAAAATTTAAATTAAATTATAATTTAGTTTAAAATTACTAGTAGTAGTATTATGGACTTGGGGAACAAACCTTACAATGCCTACATGGGAGAGGGATCTTTTATCTCGCACAGGTTATAAACTTATGGCAGCACGACATCCCGAGATGGCTGAAAGTTGAAGCCCTGGGGTTACAGGGTCAAATGATCGAGGAGTGGAAGTCTTATTTGGAAGCAGTAAGTGGTATGGGTTGGAACAGGAAAGCTAAAGGAGAAAAGATTACATGGGGAGGCAGTTTGCAAAAAGGAAATATAGTTGTAAAAGAAAAATATGTGGCCAACATGGATAACATACATGGTCAACAAGGTAAGTGTTGGTTCACTGTTGTTTGGAAGGTAAAGACGCAAATCAAAATAATCATTTTATTATGGTGTGTGTGGAAGGAGAAAAACTTAACATGGATGAATCTAATGAAAAGAGATAAGGTTGGCCCGGGTATTTGCAGTCTTTGCATGAATGATGAGGAGGATAACAAGCATATTTTCTACAAATGTGTGTTTGGAACTAAGATTAGATCCTTATTATGCAGACACTTCAAATTCTAGAATGCATATCACCACACAGCGGAGGAGTGTACCAACTGGTGGTTGGACAGAGGCAGAGGTTTTATTATCATACCTCTATTATATCATTGGTATATATGGAAATGTAGGAATCAAAAAATATTTGAAGATAAAATCATGTCACCGACATGGATTGCATTTCATATTATAAAGAGTTGGGAGGAAATGAAAATTCAGCATAAGCCACCCAGAGATTTATCAATCAGAATGAGACCTCATGAGATAAATTTCCCTGCGGGTTTCTTCGATGGGGCAGCACAGAATGATAGATGTGGTTGTGATGCTTGGCTGATGATCTCCCCAACATGCCATTATAAACTCCATTGGTATGGTGGAATGGGCTCGAACACCAGGGCGAAGACGTTGGCACTTTGGGGTCTCTTATGGTTTACCAAACACCTTTACACGGACACTATATGGATCTATGGAGATTCAAAAGTGTTAATTGATTTTCTTAATCATAGAACCCAGTTGGCATATTTATAATTAACTTCATGGATTTGGCTATTTCCTTCTCCAACATCTCCTTCTCACATATTTATCGTGAGAAGAACTCCATAATAGATCGGTTGTCCAAAATGGGCCTGAAAGGATCATTTGGGGAAATTCATTATGAACTATTTGAAGCAGATAGGATTGGAGCAAGTGGAACTGTCAGATTTTTTGAGTAGGTGCCGACAAAGGTTTTTGTTATTTTTGTCAAATGTTTTCACATCAATTTCAATGCAGGGAGGATTGGTGCGACAACCATAAATATATGAAGGAAATACTTGACAGAAGGCTTTGTTATTTCTACTGAGATTGGTGAACATGCCAACATTTTTGTTTTTGTTTGGGTGGATAGTATTTACTTAACCAGAAGATATCAGACAACTGAATCAAGGAAAATGAGATAATTTCCTTGGAAAGAAGACACAATATAAGGAAAAAACAGAAAATTAAGTAGATGCTCAATCAAGAGACGTGCCTATTGTTCATATGCATAGGAAGGGAAACAATTCTTTGGATAGATATATAGAAACTGAAATTGTAATGGGTTTATTAGATGGTGCTCTAGTTATCACTTTGTTGTTTGGATATTTATCAGAAACATTATGCAACATATTGGAACTTTATGCTAGTACATTAATATATACCAAGCGTTTTTTCATGCTAAAAAAAGTAAATGTTGACAATGTGAAATGTATCATGAGACAAGTGTTTTTATGCCCAACCATTTAATTTATATGGATGTACTAGTATTTGTTGGAAATACTGAGACATTGGGGTGAATCAGTGTTTCGCTTCAATTAGTTGATTTTAACTTTATACTAGAGCATTAATTATCATTAACATTAGATGAAAACATAAATCAACACCACTCAACAATGCACAACATCAAGACAATAGAGGATATTTTCAGGTGGAAGAGTCATTAACATTAGAAAAAAACATAAATCAACAACACTATTCAACAATGTACAACATCAAGACAATACACAAGTTTTTTAGGTGGAAACCCTTCTAGGAGAAAAACCATTGGCCACTTTTAATATAGGTCTTTAATGATTACATCGACCAGAAGCTCCAACTTTTGAAATTATCCAACAACAAATGGAAGGAGGCTCCAACCCCCCTGATTTATCAACTCCAACTGAAAGGATTATTCAACACCCTAACTTACCAGTTACAAATAGAAGGATACTCCAATGCCCCAGTTTCATCATCTCTGATTGAAAATATTCTCCAACACCCTGGTTTACCAGCTCCAACTGGAAATATTATCCAACGTCTCAGAAGCTCCAACTTGCCCTAACACCACCCTACCACCCCAAAGTGTTCTTAGGATCCAACCTAGAGGAGACTCCACCCTTTTCCTTGCACCACTATGCCACCCTACTCAAAAAGCCACCACTTTCCTTGAAGGCTTCAGCCCTCAATTCACCATAATGGACCATGTTTTATATATTTTTAGACTAGATCCGCCTGTGCTCAATATCAAAATAAATAATGTCAAAAGAAAATATTAACTTTTTGTATTTACAATATGGCACAAGGTCGTCAACATCAATAACAACTTCATCTGCTCTAAAGATCAAATCTTATGAAGCATAGTCAAGCTCTGTTCAAGTTACATCAACCTATCAACACACATCAAACATTCAACCATATAAATGTTGACATAACCCTAGTTCACCAAAAAATTTAGAAGCACTATAAACCATCACACTCATCAAATTCCCACATAGGCCAATAACTTTGCTCACCAATTTTTGACAAACCTTAATTCAATAATAGCAACATCATTATATTCTCTCTCTAGTCAAACAACCTAATCAATCCTTACAAAATCATAATTCCACTAATACATACTCTGCTTCAAACTTTTCTATCATCAAACTCTCACTATCTACCACATACATCCAATGACAGGCTCACATTCATTATTAGAAGGCTTTGATAGAATAATATACATTAAACATGAGATACTCTCACTTGGAAATAGTCTCACCATACTCTAGATTGCATTAAGAGTGTCTACACAAGTTGGGATTGATAGCTCACACTCAGCTACATGTGACTAACATTCTGACTCAAGCACACTATTTATGCACATTCATCCAAAACTGACTTTGTCCAAAACTTGGCTACAAAAATCAATCTTTTTCATACAATGTTGTGTAACTAGCACTCGAACAACAATTGCATTTGATCTGCTACAAGAGTTTTTTGGTTGCTTATGCATAGTCCAACACTTTCTCCATATTTTACATAATACCAATTCAAATCTTGCCTATGTCCATTGATTTTCTCAGTTGTCAAATACAAATCTCAACTGCAACCTTTCAACAGGCCTAAGACAACCTTTTTGAAATTGCTTTCAAACAACTAATTTATGCCTTTGAATGGTGTTTCAAAATAGGCTCGACTAGTAGATTTAAAGCAAGATGAGATAATCCAAGACCTTCTAGACCTAGACAAAGACCTCCTCCAATCACCACTTTAGCCATTCCTTCCATTAGATGATCGTTGTCAATGTCTCCAAGTGACAACTTCCCAGTAGCAGCTTCAATCCAGAATTTCAGCCCCCCAACTACAAATTTTCGACCCCCAGCTTCAGAACTTTGGGCCTATAGTAGATACAAACTTTTGACCCGAGCTACAACCTAGTAACTTCACACGTGTGAGAGAAATATTTCCCAAAAACTTGATTTAGGTCTTCCAACGTCTTATATCCTTCTCCAGTTACTTCACTCTCTTTTTTTTCTTTTCTTTATTGTAGATCTAACTTGTTGAGTGAGTGCTACAAATAGGTCGATTTTCCTCTCTATATATAGCCTTTTTTCTAGGTCGAATTTCCCTAATGTAGGTAAACTTCATGGGGATAGGGCCAACTTTGTGTGGAGGTGACAAATAACCTTTTTGACTCATAAATAATTATTTTTACATGATGCAACAACCCAAGAATAGTCTAATACAAATGACAATGACATTATTGACTCCCTACAAAACCTAGAAGCGTTCAATGGAGGTTTTGACCTAGAAACCAATGAACCAAGCATGAAACCCATGTTTTAATAAGTCAATTTCTTCTTATAATAAAATTTATTTTTCTTTATTTTGACAAATACATTACATCATGATTCAAATACAATTATGAAGATCGACACTAGTTACATTCTTCAACGTTGTCCACAAAATGTTGCTTTAGAATGCCCTAACCAATTGGAGGATGAATTTTGTTCTGCCTTTATTTAGCGAGGAAGAGACATAGGGAAGATCAAACTTTAATACTCAAAATTCCCTTTAGTTTTTCATAAAAACTTAGATAAAGCAGGTATTCATAAATGAATGACATAGTCCATAAAGACACTGTGTAAGGTTCCATGAATTAACCCTATAATGGTTTCTTTCCATTTCTTGATGACTCAACCCTAGAACAAAGAAGACACTGAAATATTATTATGCCTTAGAGTTAATAAATAGCAACGAAGAGCCTTTGAAAATATCTCTCAAATAATATAGTAAACTATCCCAAAAGTGTCTTTAAAATATAGGCAAAAGATTGCTTGAAAGGCTTGTATACAAACTCATAACTCCCCAACTAAATCATCATAGAATAGGCTCAGATATGCCCTCCCACAGGAAGAGTTGAACAACCTCAGAGGATGTATGCAATCCAGCGTAGAACAACTCCTTATAATCATCTCAAAGAGATCGATGAAGAACTCAATCAAAATGAAACATAAAACCTAGATTTGTTCTTCAAACTATGCTCGGAAATAGTCTCGAAGTAGCCTCAAACATTGATGCTTGCCATATCCAATAACCACATAAGGGTATAAGAATAAAACCCACAAAGTTTAAGATCAATTGAACATCTATATGCCTCAGAAGATGCTTTTCCACAGAGGGCTAAATGACCTCGGGAGGTCTGAATTGATCCATTGAGATGTCCAACAAGAAACCAACAAATGAATCCAAAGAAATTTGACATAACACTTCAGTTATGTGTGACTACGCAAAGGTCACAAGGAATTTGATCAGAGAATATGAACGCATGATAATTGATACACTTATGGAGAAGTCCAAGCCATATATATGGTGATGGAAGGATATTTTTAGAGGGGCTGATATGGCCATATTTCATGGAGCCAATCTGAAATTTGAATTTTAAATTTTCTAAAATTATGGGGCCAAAAAAAAATTAACCACCCTTTTTTGGCCAAATTTGACAAATAGAGATATTATTTTAGGTCGTACTTTGAAGCTAATTAGGGAAAAAATAATCCTAATTTTATGGGAATATAAAACCACACATAATAATCAAATGTATTTCAACATTTGTACAATCATCAAATTGAATTTTAATATCAATTTTAAGACTTCTTGACCCCACATTTGGGGGCACAAACTTTGATTAAGCATATATCCTCAATCATGAGTAGTTATGAGTCGTGCCACCTAGGGTTGGAATTGGCACGACTGGGAGAATCAAATGAAGATGTTATTGCTTGCAAAGACATTGATCTTCCCTATCATTTTCTCCATCAAAGGCCAGAATTTATGACAACATTGTAGGCGCTTGCTTCATTATCTTCCTTTCCTAACATTGGAACTTCCAATCAATGCAATCCATAGAAGAATATTAAGAGCATTTAAAGATCGATGATGGAATCAATGACAACACCATTCAACAATATTTCCTTCTTTTTAATCATTTTTATCTTTATTATCTGCATGTAAATTTTGATTTGTAATTAAATTCAAGGATAACAATCATTTATTCCAAGGCAAATCTAATTGACAATTTAAGTTATTTTCATATTAATGTCAATTAAAGAAAAAAATATTTAAGAAAAAAAATATTGTTTTATTCATGAAAAATTTTCCCTTATGAATTAAATCAAATTATAAAAAATCTTTCGGTAATAGTCACATGCAATGGAACATTGTCGACGCATTTCGAACCAACCAATGTTGTTCATCATCAGGACTAGGTGAGAGATCAGAGCAGGACATTAAGCTTAAATAGATGTAGATATGGCTAACTAGACATTAGGAAAACGACTAGTTTGACTTCTTCTTCTTTTTTTCTTTTTTTTTATAATATATTTTTATTTATTTATTTATCTATTTTTAATTTTTTTTATTTATTAAAGCATGAGGCCAAAAAAAAAGAAAAAAAAAGGAAAGAAGATAATAACCAATAAAATAAATTAAAAATTAAAAAAATTAAAAATAAATAATAATAAATAATAAAAATAAAAAATAAAATAAAATAAAATAAATAAATAATAATAATAATGAAAAATAATAAGTAATATAAAAATATAAGAGATAAAATTAAAAATTAAAGATAAATAGAAAAATAAAGGAACAATAAGTAAAGTAGGGAAAAAAAAAAATCAAGAATATAAGGCAAGTATTCAACATCTGCTGATGATCTAGCCATCATCTCTATTGAGATTAACGGGTCTTTTTTCAATTTCTAAGGCCTCTCTTAACTACCGATGATGGAAATGGTCGATCCTAGCAATGACCTTAGCCTCTTCGATGCATATATGATGGTTAGTCTTTTATGCATGTTCAACTAGGGCAAACGAGCGAGATCTTCCATGTTTAATGTCAGCAGCGTGCTCACAAATCCTTTGATTTATAGACTGACCCGTTTCACCAAAGTAGGGAGTCCCACAAGAACAAGGAATGATGTAGACACATTTCCCATCCCTAGGATCAATCGAATCCTTAACTGATTTGAGAGCGCTGCGAATCGTGCTAAGGGGCTTGAACAACGAAGACACCTTATGCTTCCTAAGGACCCTAGCAATTTTATCAGTGGTTCCCTGAAATAGATTCTGAAAATAAATCAAATTAGTGTAAAAAAAATCATATATAATTCTTAAAAGAACTACCCTCCCAATAAAGATCAATCCATCTATAATTGCAAAAAATATGATCCTTGAAATTTTTGGACTTTCATTTATGAATACGTATGATTTCAAAGTCTAAACTTGAGATTTTGAAGAGTCGGTGTTTCTAGTAGTGGTACACTTATATCTTTTCAACATATATCAAGAGTTTTGAATTAGAGAAATTTTAAGGTATATAATGAGCCTCAAAACAAAAATGTACAACCAAAATCAACTTTATAAGAAGGAATAGGATTCAAGATGATGATGTCAATCGTGTGGGATGATTCACCATTTTTGGAGTAAAAAGGTAAAAACATATTTATAAAAAAATAATAATAATAATAATTTAAACTTGTACTTTCAACTTATCTACCTACGATTTTACTCAAATTTAGAGTGGGAGCACTCATTGAATGCAAAATTTTATTCCTCATCCAAGGAATACCTATGTTGCATATTTTTTATGGACCCTACTATATGAAAAATGAGAAATATATGAAAAAACGATATTGCATCCAAAGGAGTACTCATGTTGCATACTTTTGATGTACTCTGCTACATGAAAAATGAGAAATACATGGAAAAATATTATTGCAATTATTTTCACGTTTTTTCATGTATTTATTATCTTTCGTATAGCAGGGTCCATCAAAAGTATGCAGCATGGATACTCCTTGGATGAGAAATTAAATTTTGCATCCAACGAGTGCTCTCACTCGAAATTTGAGTAAAACCGTAAGAAGATAAGTTAAAAAATGATTTTTTATTTGTTTCCTCTAAAATTCGATGATAGAATCTAATCTTATTTTAATATTTCCACTATTATTTTACAATATTCTTTAGGAGGCTCATTTTAGTCCTCAAAATTTCTCTAATGTTTTTCCTCTAATGAATTTCTCCAACCTTGTGTAGCAAAAAGCTTATTCACATATGTATAAATTTATAATTTTTTTAATATTTTTTGAGGTATTAATATCATGTTTTATTTAAATATGTATGGAATATATATTAATTAAACCAGAATAGATATAAATGAGTATAAATTAAAGATGGATTCACATAATATGTTAGTGGCAATGTAAATATTGGAAAACATGTTAAATTGAAAAAATTTCGAAATACCATCACAAGTTTGATTGTGGTGTAACATGATAAATTATAGAAAAATAATTAACTTTTGAATACACATTTTATTTACAAGGCATTGTGTATGATTATATGAAATGTAAGTTAATTAATAGTGGTATGTTATTTTTTATACAAAATATAATGCATAAATGTTTCTATTAGTGTTAATTTTGAGTATTTATATGTTGAAATTTCCTTCTTATGGCAAAAACAAAAGTATGTATTGTAAGATTCTGATATATGTGAAAACAAAAGTATAAAAAAAATTATCCTTAATATGCATAGGCACGAAGCCATTACAATTACAACACTATTTATCATCATAATTTAATTCACAAAGATTTGAACCTTGGTGGAGAAGATAACAACTATTCTATGGTAACCACATGAGATAACCCCAATTACAAATTTTATGTGTTTGTGTTCAAGGCTAATATATACCAAAAATAAAAGGGTTGTGTATTATAAAATTTTGATATATGTGAATACAAAAATATGCTTAAAATAACAATATTATATATATATATATATATATATATATATATATATATATATATATATATATGGGTGGATGTGTTGAAATTTTAGTAGCTTCGGTCAGTATTTTCATTAGCAACGTGAAAGAGAAATTATGAATATATCAAGTTGGCCTAAATTTGCACAAGTCAATCCCTCCCAGAACATGTCGGTCTGACCAAGAGACATGTCTATTTTCATAGAAAAACAACTATGTATTGAGCCTAAAAGCTCACCTCCAAGGCCAATTTTCAAATCTCATATTTTTTCTATGCGAGCTCTGATGTAACATTATTCTTTGTGATGAAAACTCTTTATGGAACTATTTTTAGTGTATTGATGAGAGCTACATCTAGCACTATCTCTTTGTGATGTGAGCAATCTATGGCATTGTTTTCTATGGTTGATGCGAGCTCTTTGTGGCACTTATTTCAGTGACAACGATCTTCTATGTGGCACTTATATTTGTGACAGTGAGCTTCTTTTTGGCACGTATCTTTGTGACAAGAGATCTTCTCTACAGGGATAATTTTAAGGATGGAAAATTATCTTAAAGTTTAAAAAAATGGCGAATCTCACTAGTCCCTAATATGAAAACTATAATTTTTTTATTAATGTATTTGTAAAATTATTCAAATTTATAATGATATTATATATATTTTCTATGTAATGTAGGCGATTTTTAACGTAAAAAAATTTTATGTTGTAAAATTTGGGTGAATCATTTTTATAAAAAAATGGAAATTGGCGAATCTTTTTTTTGGAAAAACCATGGAAAATTAGCCCACTTGCAAATATTAGCCCCTAAAATTTTCCATGCTTCTCTATGGAAATTATTCTTTGGCTCATGCAAGGATCTATGACACTATTATGTATGGCATCACATGTGTTCTAAGGTTGTGGAATATGCCAAATTTCAACCCTCCTGGAGACCACGTGAAGACCTAGTTGTGTTGAGATTTTGGGGTGTTGGGGTAGCATTGGATGTGCTCCAGCTCCCAAACTTTGTGGAGGGACTAAAGTACATAAGATCTCCAAGACGCAGAAAGCATTTTAAGAAATTCCATCTAGTTTAAGAGATATTTGATTAATTAATCTTTTTAATTAAAGACCCCAAGTCGAACTTAGGAAAATTAAAAGATTAAAGGTAATTAAATTAAGCATGTGATGATAATGACTTAAGTGACATTGATCAAGCATCTTCTAATCTTAGCCGTCGATTCAAGATTAGATCACAAATGTTGATGTTTTGACGAGAAAAGTATAAGAAGAGGACTTGGGGTAAGTTGGAGAACACACACACTGGTAGAGCACTAAATCTAAGCTAAAATTCTAGGTCGTGGTTTGCTAAGAATTTCAGAAGTGTTTCAACTGCAACGAGGGGTAGTATTGGCGAGGAGGAGGGTCTAGTGCCATGCCAAGAGTACAAAAAGGGCATAGAATAGGGGCAAAAACTACACAAAGCAGTCGAGAGCCTAACAGGGGCAGCGCAGAGGCAACAAAAGGCCAAGAGGGCTGACGTAGGACTAGCTAGGGTAGTGCAGGGGCAATGTAACCCAGTCTAGGGCGACGCAGGCCAGGAGCGCTGACACAGAAGGGCTTCAGAGCAACATTGGGGTTTCTAGAGGCCGAAAAAGGCTGAGTTCTATAAATATTGTTTGAGGGTGTGAATCAATCAGTTTTTCTGTCTCCAAAATAGAGTTATTGCTGCAAATTTATTTCTCTGCTGGGTTAACCAGTTTTCCACATTGGGTTTTTCTAAGGACATTTGTCCAGAAAATCCTTGTGTGTCACTTTGTCATTGAGCATGTTATTCAGTTTAGATCTACATGTGTAGGTTGTTAACGTATTTACTTCGATGTTAATGCTGAAGTTTTCAAATTAATAACTTATGTAAGTAGGAGAAGTAAATCAAGAATTTAACAATAGGGTTTTTGTAAGTTAGATTCATAAATTTTCACATGGTATCAGAGCCAGGTTGTAGATCAAGTTGGATCCCCAGCAAGACGGTTGAAGAAATCTATGTTGCAGAAAGCAGCAGAGAAAGCAGCAGCAACATTAGATAAACTGGAGAGGACAACACCGCAGCAGAAGGATGCAGAGGCAACAAGAGCCACACAAGGGCTGACGTAGTCCCAACTTGGTGACACATAGACAACAAAAAGTCTTGAGAGGGATGCATGAGCAGCCTGCACTGCGCAGTCGTTGTGTAGAGGTTGTGTTGAGCTAGTCTGTTCACACAGAGGCCATCCAGGGTGACACATTCCAGAATTTGATTTTTGTGCAGAGCGCCATGAACCAGAAGCTGAGTTGCAGACCTTCAGCAGTTGTTGGTGAGGTGAAGATTCTGTCGATGTAGAATTTAGCCTAAGATAAGTTGATAAAGAGAGGGAGGAGAACAACTTCTCAATAGATTTCTTGCCAAAGAAATCTGAAGATCGATCATAGGGTGATTGAAGAGAGTTGATTTGTTGTGTTTGGCAGACTTCCAAGGGAGGAAGTCAGTTGTCAAAGGGAGCAAAGGGTGCCTTTCTTGCCAATGACCCTAGATCTGACTCTCTAGTATACAGAGGAGGATCTGTTCTGACAAATTTCTGAGCAGATGGCGCCACTTGGACTGCGTGATCATGATAGGTTGGACAGCCCGTCCAACTTTGATATTTGGAAGGCCAAAATCATGGTAGTCCTAGAGGCCTACAGTATACGAGAGCATGTAGAGAAAGTCTTCACTACACCAACCAATGCGAAACCACTAGAGAAGCACAATGAAGTAGTGGCACATGCCAAGCGCTTCATTATGGACGAGGTCAAAGATCATGTGGTACCACACATAGCTAAGAAGATGATGACTCATGAGATGTGGGAAACTTTAATCACATTGTATCAAGGGAGGTTCGTCCAGAGAAATATGATCCTGGAGAACCAGCTGAAATTATTCATGATGTCCAAGGGAGAGGAAATCGATCGTTTCCTATCCAGACTACAATCGATCTGAGATTAGCTGACTGGCATGGGGGTGAAAGTGGATGATGATGTCATGGTGAGGACTACTCTAAATGATATCACAGAGGATTGGGAAACATTTGTCCAAAGTCTTTTGGGAAAACTGGATCTTCCTAACTAGGAAAATATGTGGGCTATCCTCCAACAAGAGGATATCCGCCCAATCACCAAGAGACAGTACAACACTGGAGCGGGAAAATTGAGGAAAGAGGAAGGGGAGGATGTAGCCCTAGATTCAAAGATGCAACAATGGAAAAAGAAGTGTGATATGCAAAGATCAAATGTTTCTAGTGTGGCGAACTTGGACATTTCGCCAGCAATTGTCCTCAGAAGAAGAAGGACAAGGAAGCTTCTAGTTCCAAGGCTTTTGTAGTAGATGATGCCTCCAATGATGACGTAGACATGAGCACTCATGAACCACAGAAGTGGGGAAATCTTGATCTGTAGAGTAGCTATAGAGTGATGGTGGGATCCTTGAGTAGCCCAAATCTTGGATCACATCCATGCTACGGGAGCCTTAAGACAATAACAAGAATGACTGGAGCAGTGGGTGAAAATATCATGGATGAGGCAAAGGCAGAGGCTGAAAAGCTGGAGAGGGAGAAATGCAGTGCAGATGCAGTAGTAGTGTAGAGGCAACAGCGCAGAGGAGGTTTATTTACGCAGTGTAGAGTTGTAGCAACACAGAGGATTCAAGAGGACATCACATAGCAGCAATCTGTAGAGCTTCAGTGATGAGATGCAGCCCGACTGACTTGTCTCTCATTTGGGTAGGGGTCCTTCAGTTGCTTACTCTCAGCAACTGAGTTGCAGTGGAACAGTTAGTAGTGGCAGCGCTATGAGCAGCACGATGCAACAATTTGAGAGGCAGTTGTAGTACGGATGTAGTAGTGATGGTGGCAGCGTCATGGGCAGCAGTACATAAGAGCAACAACAAAGTGATGAAGGGCAACAGGCCAAGCATCAACGCAAAGACCGACACCAGAGATCGGAGTAGTACCTTGGGTAAAGTGTATTGCTAGAGCACAATCCTTGCTAAGAGGGAGTGTTGATATTTTGGGGTGTTGGGGTAGTATCGGATGTGCTCTAGCTCCAAAACATTGTGGAGGGACTAGAGTACATAAAATCTCCAAGACCCAGAAAGCATTTTAAGAAATTCCATCTGGCTTAAGAGATATTTACTTAATTAATATTTTTAATTAAGGACCCTAAGTCTAACTTAGGAAAATTAAAAGATTAAAGGTAATTAAATTAAACTTGTGATGAAAATGAGTTAAGTGACGTGGATCAAGCATATTTTAATATTATCCGTATAAAAAAAGTATAAGAAGAGGGCTTAGGGTCAGTTGGAGAACACAAACACTAGCAGAGCACTGAAGCTAAGCTGGAATTATAGGGTGTGGTTTGCTAAGAATTTCAGAAGTGTTTGAGCTGTAGCGAGGGGCAGTATTGGTGAGGGAAATGGTCTAGTCCCAGGACAAGAGTACAACGAGGGCAGAGAAGCAGTATACCAAGGCAGTGCAGAGGCAGTAGCTACGCAGAGCAACAGAGAGCCCAGCAGGGGCAACGCAGATGCATTAGGAGACCAGGAGGGTTGACGCGAGCCCAGCTAAGGCAGCGCAGGGACAACATAACCCAGTCTATGGTGACACAGGCCCTTCCTGAGTAGCGCATAAGCTGACACAGAAGGGATTCAAAGCAACATTGGCATTTCTAGAGGCCAGAAAAGGTTGAGTTCTGTAAATCTCGTTTAAGGGTGTGAATCAGTCAGATTTTCCGTCTTCAGAATAGAGGTATTGTTGCAAATTTATTTCTCTGTCGGGTTAACCAGTTTTGCTGCCCAGGCTTGTTGTACTTAGAATTTGCTTAATAATAAAAACCCTCCAGAAGCTATTAGCACCGGTTTTCTTGCATTGGGCTTTTCTGAGGACGTTTATCCAAAATATTCTTGTGTGTCACTTTTTCATTGAGCATGTTATTCAATTTAAATCTGCATGTGTAGGTTGTTAATGTATTTATTTTGATGTTAATGCTAAAGTTTTCAAATTGATAAATTATGTAAGTAGGATAAGTAAATCAAGAATTTAACAATAGGGTTTATGTAAGTTAGATTCATAAATTTTCACAAGTTGCAGACCTCTTATGGACAAAAGTGAACGAAATTCTTGTGGACATAATTGGAGATTTGACTTGAGCTACCAAGATGGTCAGTCTTGTTAATATGTTTTCCTGAATATCATTGTGAATGGCATGTTATTATGACTAATGTAGAAATTGGTGAATTCAACTCTCTCTCATAAGGAAAGTTTGGTTGAGTTTCCCCCTTGTGGGTTTTTCCCTAGTCCCTAGCCTAATTTTTTGTGTCTCTTGTCTCATTGATTTATTGTCATCTCTACAACTCTATATTGTTAATGGTTGTAATTTTTCATGTGTAACAACTTGATGATGATTGGAATGCTCTAAAAATTCAAATTGAAATCTCTAAAGAAGTCCATTGTATCATTGGAAGTAGTTACCAAATTTGAAAATTTGTTCTAGCCTTGACTGCACTAAACAGGCAACACAATATCAGAGTTATGGTATCAGAGCGATTGGAACCCAAAAATCCTAGTCATGTGAGATATCTTTAGACCCTGCAATTTCAGACCTTTACAAACCAATACAATGAAGAGAGAGAAGAAGAAGATGCTTGATGATGATGTCCAAATGAGGATCACTTGGCTTATATTTATAGGCTTCCAAGGGTGTCCAATTTCCCATTAGGGTCAACCTGTCTTTTTGTGCACATGTGGGCTTCAATTCAAAAATACACTTTCCCTTGTCCAAATTAAGTGCTTCAAAAGTAAAAATTAGTCCTCTCGAAAGAGGAATCTAGTCCCATGATTGGAATTTGTCAATGAGATTCCAAATTAACAAAACTAGGGTGATGGCCATAATGATAAGGGTAGAGCTCATGCTTGGCTTTTTCCCATGTGCTAAATTTTTATGTCCCAACCATATTTTGCATTTTATGGTACATTTTCTATTGAAAGTGGCCAAATCATGCTTTTAATTTTCCCTTTTTAACTGCATCAACCTTCTGGGGCATTGTTCCAAGCTCGAACCAAAGTGTGGACAAGGGGAAGGGGAGGCTAACACCTTGTGGACCTAATGGAAAAATGTGGACCTAGATGGGAAATACGTGAAAATGGGTTATAATGAGCAGAGGGAAGTGATATATATGGTGTCGGGAAGCAGGACCACGCAGCCAAAGTCAGGGTTTCCCATGTAGTGTCACTCCTAAAGCTAGTAGCCAACAAAGGAGATCCCACGAGACTAGGATACAACACTAGCCAACAAATTGGACAATGGGACAAGAGTGCAGACCAAGCC
Source organism: Pinus albicaulis (assembly GCA_034641835.2). Classification (NCBI taxonomy): domain Eukaryota; kingdom Viridiplantae; phylum Streptophyta; class Pinopsida; order Pinales; family Pinaceae; genus Pinus; species Pinus albicaulis. The sequence goes on along the minus strand of CM076575.1, from coordinate 664,447,383 downwards.
CATTTTTTCCGTCGAATCCCCCCACTAATCCATTTCCAAATGTGTCCATAATAAGTAAGAAAAAATACCCAATTACATAATGAAAGCCATACGTTCAGGGTTGGAAGACCCACCTTCAAACATACGGTCATAACAGATGGGCGAGGGAATATAATGGCTAGCTTAGGTGGCGAAGATGGGGGAACATCTAGCTATCTGGTGGATGCAAGGGTTTGTTGGCTGTTGGTTGGAGACAATCTAGGAGAAAAAAATTCTCCTATTGGTGTCACCCACGGGTGGTGGGTAATATATACCATCTTGAATTTATCTCATGCTATAGTAGATCAAGCTTTATTTATCTTCAAGTAGCATTTTACACTTGCAAGTATTTTGAATTTACTTTCAAGCATTTACATTCTTGTACTTGAAATATTTTCATTTTGAAGCTCATTTGCTTATCTTGAAGTATCTATTATCTCATTGGTGCAATTTTACTTTCAAGTATATTTCATGTGAGCAAATCTTACTTTCAAGTACAATTGTATCTCAATAATTTTACTTGTTATCTATTTCATTTGCATTTTCTTACTTTTTAAGTACTATTTCTTCCCCTGAGCATTTCATTTTGCAAGTTTATTTATTTGGCGTCGGTCTCATCATTTTATTTCTTGCAAAGTATCCTTCATATTGGTATCATTGCTATATATATTATTTCATCTCTATAATCTCATGGTAACCTTATTTACTTTTTGAATTATTTACACATTTCAAGTGGTTTATTGTAAATTTTTCAATTTGATGGTTGGTGTATCTCTTTTCTAACTTATCATTCTCTTAGAACTTGCTTAGTGTAGCACTAACCAAGAATTATATTTTCCTTACGGTCTATCGTACTTGGCTTCGACTAGGAGAGAGCCTAGACAGAGGAGTTGGGAATTGGGTAACAACCCCAACTCACAACTTGCCCCCAAAGCCACACCAAGAGGAGTTAAGTATTTTCTCCACGCTAACCTCAGGTGTGGATTTAGGTGGCAACAAGTGGCTCACCCTTTACCATTAGATAGTAAAGTTTGGGATCCGCAACACTCTTCACAAATTCCAACTACTACAAGTAGTTTTCAATCAAACCATACCATGCCTTGAGAGCCTGTTTGAGCCCGTATAGTCCTATCTTCATCCTACACATGTGTGTTCCTCTCACGTGTCTCGAATCCCTTTGGTTGTTCAATGTATACCTCCTCCTCTATCGTCCCATTCAAGAATTTTGTCTTGACGTCCAACTCGTGAATCTACCATCCCATCTGTGTTGCTAGAGATATCATTGACCAAATGGAAGAATATCTGGAAACTAGGGTGAAGGTCTCCTCATAGTCTATACCTTCCTTTTGGACATACCCATTTTCCATGAACCTAACCTTGTACTTCTCTACATTTTCGTTTGCAATGTACTTGTTCTTATAGATCCATCTAGACCCCACAACTGACCTACCCATAGGCCTAAGCACTACCTCCCACGTTGTTTTTCCACGATACTGGTTTCTAGGATAGAATATTAAATCACTGACACTACCAAACCAAGTATCACAACACACCTACTTTACACAACGGAATATAAACAACAGTAAATATACTAGTGCACAAGATATACACAACTTTTTGCAAAATATGTACAACAACACAAATTTTATATATTAATCCAATTGAATAATACAACAGTATAAGGCTCCTGTACCAAGGATAATGGCCCTCATACATCCATTTATACACAACTATACAGTAACTAGGGCTTGGTGTCTATCGTGATGACCACCAATCTACCCAATAATACTCTGATCGTCTAGCTGATGTAGAGCTCCTCATAGCTGCCTTGGTCACACCCTGTACACATCTGCCCAGTCCTTCGGCTCCTGGTCTGCAACACCTACCTCTATCAATGCACCAAGTCCATCGGGCCACTGAATCTCAACTCCAATTTTCTCTCTCACTGGCCGTTATTCCTTCAATGCATCAACACATTGATTCTTTTGTCTATTTGTTCACAACTTCATTTGTGAACAAATCTCAATTTCCCATTGATGCTCCTCAACTACTTAGGTACATCAACCCAATATAGTCTTCCTACGTTGCTCCAATGAAGACTACAAAAGGGCACGAAGGTCTATCACCTATCACTGTAAGATGTCCTTCTCCCACAATGAACACAGGCTAGGAGGACTAAACTTCTTCTGTTGTAGATGTCCTCCACAAGGCAATTCAAGGGCTACTCAAACTGCTCCTGGATTATTATACCTATGAGCTCTCCTTCTGCCATATCTAACAATCAGTAGGGTGATCGTAGAGGGTTGATTCGATAGAATTAGAGGAGGATTTCCAGGAGGGAAATCATTTGTCAGAGGGAGAAGATTCTCTAGAGGGTATCTATCGCCAAGAAACCCAGATCCGGTCTTCTGTTGAGTGCAACAGTAGTAGAAGGGAGAAGAGCACCTGCTTCAATTTTTTGAGCAAAGATAGCCCCGTACGAACTGAGAGATCATGATATGTTAGATGGTGTTTCTAACTTTTCTATCTGGAAATCCATAATCTTGACAGTCCTGGAGGAGTACGGTATTAGAGATCATGCTAAGAACTTCATGGTTGTGCCAACCGATGTTGATGCTCTGAAGAAGTTCAATGAAAATCAGGTGCAAGCTAAGTCCTTGATCATGGATGGAGTGAAATATCACGTGGTCCCGCACATTTCCAATAAAAAGATGGAAAATGAGGTGTGGAAAAAATTGACCACATTGTATCAAGGTAGCTCCATCCAGAGGAAGATGCTTCTATAGAATCAGATGCAGATGTTCTAGATGCACAAGGGAGAAAAGATCGATCCCTTCCTCTTCATATTGCAGACTACCTGAGACCAACTGATTGCCATGGGGAAAAATTTGGATAATGGGCTCATGGTGAGGATTGCCCTGAATGCAATCACCAATGAGTGGGAGACATTTGTCCAAAGTATCTTGGGCAGAGCAGAACGCCCAAATTGGGGAGACATGTGGGAAATCCTTCGTCAAGAGGAGATCCGGAGAATAACCAAGAGGGAACTTAACAACAGCGGAGTCAAGTTAATGAAAGAGGAGGATGAATATATAGCCCTAACATCTAAGGGATAACGAAAACAAGAGAAGAAGAAGAAGGACCTATCCAAGGTTCGATGCTTTAGATGTGGCAAACTCCCAAGAGGAAGGATAAGGAAGCTTTGGATGATGGCAGCGAATCTGATGTAGCCATGAGCGGTCATGTACCTCAAGAGGAGAGGTGGGGCGACATAGATCTGTAGAGTGAGCTACAAATGGTACTGGCAGGATCCTTGAGGTGCCCAAACTCTTAGATAGCATACGAGCTACGGGAGCCTTAAGAATGACGCAAGCCTTCCGCTAGCCCTGGAGACCCTCTGCGTAACTTCTGAAGCCCCCTAGAGCCTTTGCGTTGTCCTGCGTAGCACCTGCGTAGCTATTGCTCTGCTTCTCTGCATTCTCCTTGTTGTTGCTCCTCTGCCTCTTACTGACTATTGGCTCTGGGATCAGATCATCCCCTTAGCCAATACTACCCCTCGCTGCAAAAAATTCCTCCGGAAATCCTTAGTAAACCTGCCCTGGAATGCCAAATCTATTTCTCAGCTCTGCAACTGTGTGTCTCTTCCAGCTGAGCCTCAAGGCTTTCACTTATACTTTTCCATTCATCTCATCAACAGCTGAGATTAAAATACTTCTTGATCCGTGTCTTTTATAACATTTCATCATATGTGTTAATTGATTCACTTTAATTATTTAATTTTCCTAAGTTTAGACTTAGGAAATCCAATAATATCTTGGAGACATTCCTAAGTCTAGGGTCTGAGTCTGGGTCATGGTACTTGTCTTTTGAAGATCTATAAGAAGAATTCTTTGCAGGTTTCCCTCTCCAAGAGGGAAAGGTTTTTCCCTGGCTCTAGGAGCCTAATTTTGTGTCTCGTGCATTTTGATAATTGACTTGATGAAAGACTAACTAAGCTAAAGAAAGAAAGACATAAGTAACTCAAGCAGGTTCACAAGTAATTATCAAGTAGAAAATTTGTAATAATCTCCAGCCCTTAAAATTCTCAACATGGTATCAAAGTTAAGGCACTGAACTCAAGGGCTGCTTGACAAAGGAGACACTCCAGGAAGAAAATATCAAAAGTTTGGGTTGAAAAATCAAATCAGATTGAAAAGGGAGATTCTCTAGCTACTTTAAGAAAGATCTCATATCTCTTTTAAAAGATCAACTCAATCAAGAAAGTAGTCTTTTCCATAAAATAATTACATTCAAGGCTTTGTTAAAAGGAGGACCTCAACTTCTAAAGATATCCTTCATCAAGGATCCAAGATCTCCAACATTGAAGATTCCCATCTTAAAGGAAACCCTTGATTTCATCTTCAAACATCACCAAGGAAGCTACAAGCCACTCTACTCAAGTAAGTATCTATGACCCTACTAACAAGCTAGTTGGTTCATCGAACTTTAGTGCATGGAAGAAGAGGACAGATTTGATTTTGAATGAAGACGAAGTTATGGAATATATCGAAGGTTCTACAATCCAACCTCCAAAAGAAGATGCTCCAACTCATGCCAAGTACATGAAGGGAGAAATTAGAGCCCAGAGGATTCTCATAGAATCCATTAAGGACTCACTCATTCCTTATGTATCAAAACTAAAGTTTGCAAAAGCAATATATAAGAAATTGGTGGAGCTATTTTCTGTGAGTACTGCAGGAGAAGCAATCTCTCTGAGACAAGAACTATACAAAATGAACTTATCAAGGGAAGAAGGAATCACTCCATACTTTATGAAGATTTCTGAAATAAGAGATCAACTACAGGAACTGGGAGAAGTAATGTCTGACACTGAGATAACTACAGTGGTGTTGAAATCTCTACCAGAGGTATGAGAAAACTTTCACTTATAGTTTATACGGGAAGAAAGAAGCCACCCCATTCCATGATTTATGGTCTCTATGTAAAATAGGGAAACAAGACTAAAGGCCAAAGCTGATACAGGACCAAGTGAAGAGAATCATGCCTTTGCATCCACATACAGGAAGAAAGGAAGATTTATAAATTTAGCCCTCAGAATAAAAGAAGGAATATGGACAATTTACGATGCTTTGGATGTAATGAACTTGGGCATTATAAAAGAGATTGTCCTAAATTTGACAAGGATAAGAGGAAAAGGGAAGAAGCCCATATCTCAGATGTGAGGGAAGGACTTGATGCAAATAAATCTAAGAAAGAAGAAGCAAGGGATCTCTGCTATGATTGAGATAATCTTCTCTTTTAAGTGATTTCTGTTGGTTGTAAAATAGTATAATAGGAAGCAATGTATATTATAGCATCATGATAAAAAGCGTGTTAGGATCTCTTAGTGAATCAACGTCGGGGAAAATCTCTCTGATGACATTACTCAAGTAAAGCAGTCATCAAGATCAAGGGTCATCATGGAAACAGAATTCTGGAATGCAATGACATATTGATGGAGCAGGCCAAAGGAATGAAGCTCTTCATTCTAGATAAATTGCTACAAGATGACTCAAGGGAAAAAGGTATGAGGTATGTATATATGCTGAAACTGGACGTTGTGAAGTCATGTCATATGGTTGCAGGTAATAGACTTCCATATTTAGAATATGATCTATGAAGGAGGATCTCTCGGTGCACTGACAGATGAAATCAACATAATATATCCTCATGGAATATGAAGTTATTGTATATGAACGAGAAACTGGAAAATTTGTAAGTTCCTAGGAATGGAGAATGTGCAGAAAGGAAGAGATCATGATATGCAACCATGTCAAGAGGCAGTTACCATCCGAAAGCCAAGAAGATGTGACTAAGAGATCTCTTGGGAAGATATGTAGACTTTGACGGAAGTTTGGTAAAGAAGACCCTTGGTAAAACATATCATTAGAAGATGTGTCAATCTGAATAAAGGATGTTCATGCCTACAGGAAGATGTCATGGTGAAATATCATCATTGAGGTAACTTTTGTTTTAAAAGTTCATATGTATATGTTTATCTGGATGAATTTGTGCAGGGCTTATAATAATGAGAAAGGATGTATGATCCTCGGTGATGATTCAAAGGAAAGCAGCATGGCGTAACGGTGAACCAGATGAATAAGACAGATGAATCACTTTCTGGTAGATGACATGACGCATGAATGAAAGTGATGGATGATCTGTGCCCTATGGAGCTAAAAGTTGAAGATTCTTCAATATCAAAATCCATGACATCAAGTGGAGGAACTCTTCATGAGCAGCTGGGTGTCTCACCATCGCTGCTGCAGGTCCCTGATTGAGAGGGAGCCTGGTGACCAGTTTCTTACTTGCAATTACCATCCGGAAGCCAAGAAGATGTGACTAAGAGATCTCCTAGGAAGATATCTAGACTCTGACAGAAGTTTAGTAAAGAAGAGCCTTGGCAAAACATATCATTAGGAGATGTGTCAATCTGAATAATGGATGTTGACGCCTACAGGTAGATGTCGTGTTGAAATATCATCATTGAAGTAACTTTTGTTTTAAAAGTTCATATGTATATGTTTATCTAGATGAATTTGTGCAGGGTTGCTAATCATGAGAAAGGATGTATGATCCTTGGAGATGATTCGAAGGAAAGCAGCATGGCATAACGGTGAACCAGATGAGCAAGACAGATGAATCACTTTCTAGTAGATGACATGATGCATGAATGAAAGTGATGGATGATCTATGCCCTGTGGAGCTAAAATTTGAAGATTCTTCAATATCAAAATCCATGACATCGAGTGGAGGAACTCTTCATGAGCAGTTGGGTGTCTCACCATTGTTGTTGCAGGTCCCTGATTGAGAGGGAGCATGGTGATCAGTTTCTTTCTTGGAAGAAACTGGGTAATTCCTAAGAATGAGCTTAGGTACATTCCTTATACAGGAATGGGTACATGTCCTTATGGAATAGGTCCTCCCTAGCTGAGAGGGAGAGATAGACACATCATTATGGTCTTCACTTGGAAAGACAGAATGGAGGATTGGGTAATCATCTGGCATTCGATACTCTTTGAGAATGTGTTAGGGCATTCAAGATAAGAGTAGTCGAGGATCGATATTCTTTTAGGGCTAGCTACCAAAGAGAAGAAAAGTCCAAGAAGGTCATACTTTGGGAACACCTGGGTGGAGTATGTACCTTGGAGAGACAATGACTATGGTGTCTATGAGTCATGTGTCTCGCTAGCATTGTAGCCCATTGTCTCATTGAGATATGGGGTTGTTAATCAAGGCCTTGCACTAAGACAATGCTAGTTGATATGATGCTATACAGATGTGATTACCAAACTGATTCTTCTTATGAGATTCTTCAGTTTGAAACTGACCATGTACTTGTATGAATACCTCCCTAGTTAAGAGGGAGTGTTGAAAAGTGTAACTATGTAATTATTGTAGAAATTTATGAATCTTAATTCTTATGCAGAAATTATTTCTGTTATTCCGGTTAAGCTTCTCCTACTTATACAAGTTATCAACTGAATAAATTCAAGTTAACATCAAAGCAAAACACATAACAGATCTCTACCAATTCAGATCTAGATTAAGCACATGCACACATAGACAAAGTGACACAGTTATTTCTCAACAAACTGTCCCCAGAAAAACCCAATGTGGGAAAAACAGTCTCTGGCTACTGGAGGGCTCTATTATTAAGAATGTTTCTGAATACACAACTCTGGGTTCTAGATCTGGAAAACCCTACAGAGAAAAATCTAGATCTGCAGCACCTGGCTGATCTAAGACCAAAAATACTGACTGATCCACACCCTCAAACGGATTTATAGAACTCAGCTAGATCTAGGCCTAGAAACCCCAGATTTTCCCCTGAAAGACACTGCGTCAGCCTCTGAAGCCCGTGTTGGGCTCTGCGTTAGCCTTGGCTAGCCTCCAAATGCTCATCATTGTCACTGGAAGGGATTGCGTTACCCCAAATTGGGTGACGCAGTCACTACGCTGCCCCTAAAGGTCTCTGCGTAACCCCTAAAAGGCTTCCTAAAAATCACGCTGCTCTTGCTGTTGTCGTCTGCTGCTGCTACTGCTGCCGTCTGTTGTTGTTGTTGTTGCCTTTCTCTGCTCTATCCTTGCTGATCTCTTGTCTGTTTCTTGTGTATTCTAGACCCTGAGATCAGATCATCCCCTTGGTCTAAATTCCCCTCTCTGCAACTGAAACACTTCTGATAATTCTTAGCAACCCCACCCTAGAATCTCAGCTTAGCTTCAGTGCTCTGCCTCTGTGTGTCTTTACAAATGACCCCAAGCCTTTCCTTTATACTTTTCTCGTCGACAAATCAAAAGCCAAGATTAAATCTTTAATCAATGGCCAAGATTAAAAGAAATCTTGATCCGTGTTATTTAAGAAAATTTCATCACATGTTTAATTAAATTCACTTCAATTATTTTATTTTCCTAAGTTTTTTAACTGAGGAAATACATTAAAATAATTAATTAATTTAATATCTCCTAAACCAAATGAAATTTCCCAAATCCATTTCTGGGTCTTGTAAATCGAGTGAAATCTAGTCCTTCTTCAAAATTTGGGACCTAGAGCACAACTGATGCTACCCCAAATACACAAAATCTCAACAATTATGTACTTATGAAAAGAAGTGGTGAAAATAATAAAATATATTTTTGTTGAGCAAGATTTATTAAGTAGATAGACTTCTTCTTGATGTCTATTAGGTTTGAATATTCTAGGCATAGAATATAATTAAAGTGCCATGTATATATATGAAGGAATTAGTCATCATTATATGCTCCAGATCTTGTCATGAGCCTTGTCACACGTCCAGGAATCTGTGGAAGAAAGCCTACAATCAAACCTCTCTCAAAAGCTGGAAAAAGAAGCTTATTATAATGTGTTAAAGTCGGCCAAAATTCAGATGAGAAGTTGGCCTACAAGCCTAATGACAGGTCGGCCTAAAAGCTGAGCAATCACCAATATAAATACATGTTTCTACGGCACATTTGAATATAAGATTTTCGGACAACAAAGAGACAGCTTTGCAGATTTAAAAAGGATGTTTTAGTGTGGATTTATGGAAAAGTTTTTCGGTCAAAGGGTTAAAGAACTTCAGTGTAAATCACTTGACATATATGTTGTCTGAAGTATATCTGAAGTGCGGATACCTAAAGCATATTTGCATATTTCAGGAAACAATTACAGGGTGCTATTTGCATATGTGTCTCACCCTATATTACGGATACTAGTGCAAAAAGTAGGCGTAAATATTACACTGTTGTTTCATATTTCCTGTGTTACGAAAGGATCCTGAGATAGAAAGTTTAAGACAGTTTGATTGAAGGTTGTGGTTCAGTTCAGTGAAGAAGGTATCTATAAGGAGAAAGCACTCTTAAAGAAGAATAAGAGTAAGGAAGATAAATCTATGATTTATGATTTATCTCCCTAACTACAATACAGTAAGAGAATTTTGGAGACTGAGTTCTCTAGTGCAGAATAGAGTATATCATTGAAGAAGAGAAGAATGAAGTTTGTAAGGGTAGTGACATGATCTTGGAGACATTCCCAAGTCGAGGGTCTGAGTCTGGGTCATGGTACTTGTTGACCATGTCAGCATCCTATTAAATTTTGTCAAGCAATCTGGCTTAAACCTTTCAAATCCCCTCTTTTTGCCCTGAGAAATTCATTTTTTGCCTATCGTTACCTTTGCCTAGCCTCAAAATCGCATTAAAAATGGCCAAAACCCACATTTGAAAATATATAAGGTTTGGCACCTTTCGGCCCTAGCCCCTCAGTCTTTTTCTCCATGTAACCTGCATGCTAGACCAAGCGCTAAACCCGAAAGTGCTTATCACACATATATATATCGGGCGCGTTTATAACCATCGATCTGTAAAGATCCGACGGCATTCGCAAGTCTTCATCGCACCCGTGGCCCGCTCTGTCCATCGCCCAAATCGCCCGTTCACCGTCCGATCAACCTGCAGATCTACGGTCAGAAACCCATCCGTCCTTCTGGTCCCCGCAGTCGCGCTTGTTCCAAACCCACCGGTTTCTATCGCACCGCTCTTGGGAGGTAGGCGGTATTTTATTTTTCGAAGCGATTCCATACATTGTCTGTCGCGTGTCACCGCGTACGGCTCCGAAACCACCCTCCATCACGCGTTATCGTTCGTCCGTAGACATGGCGTGATATGCACGTGAGCCATTCGATCTACAGCAGTCCATCCGACGGTAGTCGCTCCACGAAGCTGCACGGGTGTTAATCCAAGTCAACAGTGCCCCTGGCCCACCATTTCATTGCCCTCCGACGTAATTTCAGTCGTCGATCTCCTCCTGAGATTTGACGGTCCAGATCACTTATCTCTCTGTCGGTTGTCTCCGTACCTCCACGTCACTCGTTCCACGTGTTTGACGTATTTTTCCTCCACCATTATACGTTTCATTCGTTAGTCAAAATTCACTGTTTACCTTAAGAACCTTCACCAGTCCATCCTCCATCGCTCCACTGTGTTCTAATCGCCATCCTGCATTGTTCCCTCATTTCACCATGACCGCACAACCATTTTCATCGATCCTGCCACGTCCATCATCCCCATGCCTGGTTTTCCTAATGTGTTTGCAGGTTTACAACAGCGGAAAACTGCCATGATTTAAAGTCTTGATTGCAGTAGCAGAGCTCATCAAAGGACTATTTTTTAGAGGCTGTAATTATGTAGAAAGGGCCTGGGGAGGTATATCGACAAGACTTCCATTAAAGAAGCTGGGTTCAAATCTGTTAAACCCTCCAGAATCAATTAAAACACAGATTGAGCAGATGGAGATATTAATGGAGCAACAGAGAAATATCAGTGGATGATCGAGGAATTCAACGTTCAGCATTGAAGATCTTAAACCATAATTCAGAGTTAGAAGGCAGAGGGTACCATTCGCAGAAAAAATACCTTAAGGCTTTCTTTTCAGCATCATTCCCTTTCAGAAAAGAACGGAATGTCTATGAGATTTACTTCTTTGCCGTGTCCCTGAAGAGATTTCTACCCAGTGCATTTATTTTAGTAAGCAGGCAACAGAGTACATACAGCACTACAAAGTCATTCAGCATATGGGCTTGCACGTTTCCGCCATCTTGTCTTAATGAGACAATTAAATGTTCATCACCTACTCCCTTTTCGAGCTTTCTTGTTCTCCTATAAAGCTCCCGAAAAACAGATGATTTGAGGTTCCAGATTTAATCAGAAAATTATGCAGTGAAAGGATTTTTGTATACATTTTGTTGAACTCTTGTATGAAGGCCCAGAGCCCGTAGGGTCTCAGTGAGGAGGAGTTCCATCTGTTAAGAGGATTCTGGTCTTTGGTATTTCGCAGTGTGTAACTTTCTCTTTTATGTGTTATTTTAATAGATCATTTCATTTCATCCATCTTTCTTGTATCATGTTTTGGAATGCGAGTGGCTCACTATTTTTGCTGCGAATTTATCCTAGTTGATACTCATACTAGAATCAGTCAAGCGCTTTAAATATGGCTCATGCATGATATTCTGTTCCACTATTCATCTAAACCATATTTCTGCTATATTAGTTGCTTTGGGAGGGTGTTTTTAAAACGCTATTGTCATGTATGGATTCTTAGATTGGTAAGCCCATACTTGGTTGTATTGTGTATCTGGATATCAGCTCAATGACTACCAATATTCTCTCAATATTTCATTCACTACATACACCTTCTGATAATTTATTTCTGTGAGGTATTTCTGAATTGGCCCTCTTTACATCAAGTTGTCTCTGAACTGTCTGTTGCTTTTATATTGGAGTTTTTCATGTTGCCTCTGCACTATTCCTTCCCTATGTCAGTTTCTAAAGGTCTCAGTCCCATTCAGATTAATATTCATTGTTTTACAAGAGATAGCATGAGAGCTTTTTATTGATAACTTCCTTTGTTATACCATATGCTCCTTGCTATATAAGATGTCCTAGGCACTGGTCTATCACAACTCTAGGCTGTCTCTATGAACGAAAACAGTACTTGTCTTTTGAAGATCTATAAGAAGAATTCTTTGTGGGTTTTTCTCTCCAAGAGGGAGAGATTTTGCCCTGGCTCTAGGAGCCTAATTTTGTGTCTCGTGCATTTTGATAATTGACTTGATGAAAGACTAACTAAGCTAAAGAAAGAAAGACATAAGTAACTCAAGCAGGTTCACAAGTAATTATCAAGTAGAGAATTTGTAATAATCTCCAGCCCTTCAAATTCTCAACACTCCTGGCCACACGTCCAGGAAAATGTGGAAGAAAGCCTACAATCAGACCTCTATCAAAAGCTGGAAAAAGAAGCTTATTATAATGTGTTAAAGTTGGCAAACATTCAGATGAGAAGTCGGCCTACAAACCTAATGACAGGTTGGCCTAAAATCTAAGCAATCACCAATATAAATACCTGTTTCTACGGCTCATTTGAAGATAAGTTTTTCGGACAACAAAGACACAGCTTTGCGGATTTAAAAAGGATGTTCTAGTGCGGATTTGTGGAAAAGCTTTTCGATCAAAGGGTTAAAGAACTTCAGTGTAAATCACTTGACATATATGTTGTCTGAACCTGAAGTATATTTGCGGACACCTGAAGCATACCTGAAGTATATTTGCGAACACCTGAAGTATATCTGAAGTGCGGATACTTGAAGCATATTTTCATATTTCAGGAAACAATTACAGGGTTCTATTTGCAGATGTGTCTCACCCTATATTACGGATACTAGTGCAAAAAGTAGGTGTAAATATTACACTGTTGTTTCATGTTTCCTGTGTTACAAAAGGATCCTGAGATAGAAAGTTTAAGACAATTTGATTGAAGGTTGTGGATCAGTTCAGTGAAGAAGGTATCTATAAGGAGAAAGCACTCTTAAAGAAGAATAAGAGTAAGGAAGATAAATTTGTGATTTATCTTCCTAACTACAATATAGTAAGAGAATTTTGGAGAACGAGTTCTCTAGTGCAAAACAAAGCAGATCATTGAAGAAGAGAAGAATCAGGTTTGTAAGGGTAGTGACATGATCTTGGAGACATTCCCAAGTCTAGGGTCTGAGTCTGGGTCATGGTACTTGTCTTTTGAAGATCTATAAGAAGAATTATTTGCGGGTTTTCCTCTCCAAGAGGGAGAGGTTTTTCCCTGGCTCTAGGAGCCTAATTTTGTGTCTCGTGCATTTTGATAATTGACTTGATGAAAGACTACGCTAAAGAAAGAAAGACATAAGTAACTCAAGCAGGTTCACAAGTAATTATCAAGTAGAGAATTTGTAATAATCTCCAGCCCTTCAAATTCTCAACACTCCTGACCACACGTCCAGGAATCTGTTTAAGAAAGCCTACAATCAGACCTCTCTCAAAAGCTGGAAAAAGAAGCTTATTATAATGTGTTAAAGTCGGCCAACATTCAGATGAGACGTCGGCCTACAAGCCTAATGACAGGTCGGCATAAAAGCTGAGCAATCACCAATATAAATACCTGTTTCTGCGGCTCATTTGAAGATAAGTTTTTTGGACAACAAAGAGACAGTGTTTGATCCGAATGGAAAATGGCATCAACCCATGGTATTCATCTACCCATGTTATCCATCCACCCATGGAATTTACCCATGGTATTGTAAATGGCATCGACCCATGGTATTCATCCACCCATGATATTTATTCACCCATGGTATTATAAGTGACTCATGTGTATGTATCCACCATGTACCCATCCACACATGGGATTTACCCATGGTATCAGAAGGGTATCACCATGGTATCCACCTATGGTATTCTATCTCAAAAAGGCTAAACAGAATAAGCCCCACTTTGTAAAAAGGACAGATTGTAAAAGTTTCTACTCGGATTCGTTTGTCATGGTTTTGGTTCATCCACAAACCCACACTTCATCGAAGTCCACTTGCCAGGCCGCACACCTGCCAATATCACGCTGGTCACAAGCATTAAGGTATCCCTATCCTCGAATCTTCGTTCATCACGGTTATGGTTTAATCACACAAAAAAAACTTTCTCTCAAATGGCTCTTCATATTCAACAAAGGCTTCTCAGGAGGGAACTTCACGCAATGGGGACCATTGCTTCTTAAGGAGGGAGGAATGATTTGAATGGAAAATGGCATCAACCCATGGTATTCATCTACCCATGTTATCCATCCACCCAGGGAATTTACCCATGGTATTGTAAATGGCATCGACCCATGGTATTCATCCACTCATGATATTTATTCGCCCATGGTATTATAAGTGACCCATGGTATGTATCCACCCATGGTATTCATCCACACATGGGATTTACCCATGGTATTGTAAGTGGTATCTACCCATTGTATTGGCCCATGGTATCCACCTATGGTATTCTATCTCAAAAAAAGGCTATAAATAACAAGCCTCACTTTGTAAAAGGACAGATTGTCCGCCACAATGTAGCTTCTACAGTTATTCTCTGTTTTAATAAAATGGGTTTCTTTGTGGTTTTATTTTCTTTGTGTTCTCTCTTTTTTTTTTGGCATTCTAATTTTGCAGATCTTGTCAGATCTATTTCAACTTTTTAGATCTTGGGGGCCTCCCCCCCCAAGATCTGGATCAGCTTTGCGAATTTAAAAAGTATGTTTTAGTGCGGATTTATGGAAAAGCTTTTTAGTCAAAGGGTTAAAGAACTTCAGTGTAAATCACTTGACATATATGTTGTTTGAACCTGAAGTATATTTGCAGACATCTGAAGCACCTGAAGTATATTTGCAAACACCTGAAGTATATCTGAAGTGCGGATCCCTGAAGCATATTTACAGATTTCAGGAAACAATTACAGGGTGTTATTTGCATATGTGTCTCACCCTATATTACGAATACTAGTGCAAAATGTAGTTGTAAATATTACACTGTTGTTTCATGTTTCCTGTGTTATGAAAGGATCCTGAGATAGAAAGTTTAAGACAGTTTGATTGAAGGTTGTGGTTTAGTTCAGTGAAGAAGGTATCTACAAGGAGAAAGCACTCTTAAAGAAGAATAAAAGTAAGGAAGATAAATCTGTGATTTATCTTCCTAACTACAATATAGTAAGAGAATTTTGGAGATCGAATTCTCTAGTGTAGAACAGAGCAGATCATTGAAGAAGAGAAGAATCAAGTTTGTAAGGGGAGTGACATGATCTTGGAGACATTGCTAAGTCTAGGGTCTAAGTCTGGGTCATGGTACTTGTCTTTTGAAGATCTATAAGAAGAATTCTTTGCGGGTTTTCCTCTCCAAGAGGGAGAGGTTTTGCCCTAACTCTAGGAGCCTAATTTTGTGTCTCATGCATTTTGATAATTGACTTGATGAAAGACTAACTAAGCTAAAGAAAGAAAGACATAAGTAACTCAAGCAGGTTCACAGTTAATTATCAAGTAGAGAATTTGTAATAATCTCTAGCCCTTCAAATTCTCAACACTCCTGGCCACACGTCCAGGAATCTGTTTAAGAAAGCCTACAATCAGACCTCTCTCAAAAGCTGGAAAAAGAAGCTTATTATAATGTGTTAAAGTCAACCAACATTCAGATGAGAAGTCGGCCTACAAGCCTAATGACAGGTCGACCTAAAAGTAGAGCAATCACCAATATAAATACCTATTTCTGCGGCTCATTTGAAGATAAGTTTTTCGGACAACAAAGAGACAGCTTTGCGGATTTAAAAAGGATGTTTTAGTGCGGATTTATGGAAAAGCTTTTCGGTCAAAGGGTTAAATAACTTCAATGTAAATCACTTGACATATATGTTGTCTGAACCTAAAGTATATTTGCGAACACCTGAAGTATATCTGAAGTGCGGATACCTGAATCATATTTGCAAATTTCAGGAAACAATTACAGGGTGCTATTTGCAGATGTGTCTCACCCTATAATACGAATATTAGTGCAAAAAGTAGGTGTAAATATTACATTGTTGTTTCATGTTTCCTGTGTTACAAAAGGATCCTGAGATAGAAAGTTTAAGACAGTTTGATTTCAGTAAGGAGAAAGCACTCTTAAAGAAGAATAAGAGTAAGGAAGATAAATCTGTGATTTATCTTCCTAACTACAATATAGTAAGAGAAGGTATCTATAAGGAGAAAGCACTCTTAAAGAAGAATAAGAGTAAGGAAGATAAATCTGTGATTTATCTTCCTAACTACAATATAGTAAGAGAATTTTGGAGACCGAGTTCTCTAGTGCAGAACAGAGCAGATCATTGGAAAAGAGAAGAATCAAGTTTGTAAGGGCAGTGACATGATCTTGGAGACATTCCTAAGTCTAGGGCCTGAGTCTGGGTCATGGTACTTGTCTTTTGAAGATCTATAAGATGAATTCTCTGCGGGCTTTCCTCTCCAGGAGGGAGAGGTTTTTCCCTGGCTCTAGGAGCCTAATTTTGTGTCTCGTGCATTTTGATAATTGACTTGATAAAATACTAACTAAGCTAAAGAAAGAAAGACATAAGTAACTCAAGTAGGTTCACAAGTAATTATCAAGTAGAGAATTTGTAATAATCTCCAGCCCTTCAAATTCTCAACACTCCAGGCCTCGATTCTCTCTGTGCCAATCTCCCTAGTTACATTGCATAGCTCCTAGTTAATACCCTTGACCTAGAGAGAATGCCAACCCCTGATTCTACAACATCAACACCCGCTCTCAATGAGGGAGGCATTCTCAACCACTCCAAGCTTGTCCCTGAAGTAGACAAACTTCATTTGGGATAGAGGCCTTGTGAGAATGTCAACAATCTGCACGTCTATAGAAATGTATTGGAGCCTCAATGCTCCCTTTTGTACCATGTCTCGAATGTAGTGGTACTTGATCTCAATGTGCTTCGACCTATCATGGAAAATTAAATTTTCCAAAAGCTTCACACAACTTTGATTGTCACAGTATATCATAGTCGTCTCCAGCACCTGATCAAACAATCTTGTGAGTACCTTTTGAAACCATACTGCTTCACAACTCACCAAACTAACTGCAATGTACTCAGCCTCCGCAATGCTAAGTGCGGCAGATTTTTACTTCTTGCTCATCTAGGATATCATAGAAGAACCCAAACTACAGCAACATCTTGATGTACTCTTCTTGTCTTCGGCACTCCCTACCCAATCGGAATCTGTTTATCCTTGCAGTTGAACTTCAACATTTGAGACATATCTCAATCCATAACTGACTGTACCACACAGATATCTCAACACATGCTTTGTCGCAATCCAATGTACATGCCTCAGTTCCACCATGAACTAGCTCGGAGTGTTCACTGCAAAGCAAATATTAGGTTTGGTATTAACTAGATACTGTTGATTTATGGTAGCATCGGATGTGCTCTAAAGGCACATGTATTCCATAATACCCAGAAAGGATTTTGGAAAATTCCACTTAGAGATGGTTTAATTAAATTAATTAATCGTTTTTTTAATGTTTTCCTAAGTTTAAACTTAGGGAAACTGATTCATTAAAGGGTATTAATTAAAGTAAGTATGAATCTTCCAGATAAAGTCATGGATAAACTCCCAGTTAATCTTAGCCCTTGATTATGTTTTAATCTTGGTCATTGAAGGGTCAACGAAAGATTATAAGAAGGAGGGTGAGGGGCCTATGGAAATAACACTGAGCATTTGGCATTTTCGAGCTTGTGAAAGAGACAGTTGTTTGGTCAAGATCGAATCAGTAGGGCAGGGTTGGCTAAGTGATTTTGAGCTAGCGATCAGTTCAAGAGAGTGGCAGATGCAATAACTGGTCAGGAGAACCAAGGAGTACATTTCAGAGAGAGAGGCAGCCCAGTCATCTGGAGGGGTGGCGCAGTCCCTAAAGGGGATCACGCAGAAGTGACGTAGTGCCTTCTAGATTCAGTCCAGAGATAGATGGAAGCTGAGGTTTTTGAGCTAGGAGGGCCAAAACTCAGTTCCAGATCAGCTTAATCATTGCAGAAGAGGAGGTGATGTAGTTCCTTAGCTTGCCCACGCAATCTTACGCAGTAGCAGCATAGGCATCACGCAGAGGCATAGAGGGGCTTCACCAGCGTTGTTCCAAATCATCCAGGGACTTGCAGAGTGAGGTATATCTCACATTTCTTCTGTTGTTGAGATTTTCTCTGAAGGGTGAGCTAGATATTGGCACCCTAGTTGTACTCAAGATTCTGCTGCTTAATAATACAAAACCCTCAGATCTGCTGCACCAGTTTTCCCAAGTTGGGTTTTTTAGGGGACTTAGTCCAAAAATAACTGTGTCAAATGTGGATGTTTTTCATTGTATTTTGTTCAGTTTGTTTCAGCACTTATATTTATTCTGCACCATTATTTGTGTAGACCACTTCAGTAATTACTTTGATATTTCACTATAATGAAATAATTATGAAAAATAATAGAATTAATTCAGAATTGTTGCAGTAGGAATCCAAATTTAGGATTTTTCACATGGTATCAGAGCTTATTCAAGCTGAAGCGCAGGAGAAACAAGAGTGAACCAGCAGATCAACACTGAAGAAACTGGGTGTTGTGTAAGAAGAAGTAGACTACCCCAGTAGTTATGCAGTCCAGGCCAGGAGGGAAATCCAACGCAGAGAAAGCTCCCTCTAAGAGAGTTGACTGAGGGGTAAGCTATTCCAGTTGCAGAAGAGGCAGCGTAGCTGAAGGACGTAGTAGCTGCACAACAGTGAGTGTTGGTGCATAAGTGTCAGAAAAATTCTGAAAAACACAGTTGGCGATTTCTTGACCTCAGAGAATTCTCTTACGCAAAGAGACTTAGTTGTTTCTCGTGCAGAAGCAGAAACATTGACTTACTCCTCAAGGAGTGCATAAGTCTAGTTGAACAAAGGGTTAGAGGGAGAAATCGACAGTTGAGAGGATGCCCAGTGACGGATTGTGTGACCAAGATAGGTTGGAGGGTGCCTCCAACTATGTCATTTGGAAGTCAAGGATTCAGTTTCTCCTTGATGAACATGATCTCAAGGCCCTCATTGACAACGCAGTTGCAGAGCCGTTGGATGCAGCACATCTGAGAGCCTTCAAGAAGAACATGGAAAGATCCAAACGATTGATCCTAGATGGCGTAAAGGATCACATCGTACCCCACATAGCATCAAAGGACACTACTAGAGAAATGTGGGTAGGGCTGGAAAAGCTATATCAAGGATCTTCCGAGCAGCGGAAGATGTATCCAGAGGAGAAGATGCGTAACACCAGGATGAATAAGGGAGAGCGTTTTGACTCCTTCCTGTCTCGAATTCAGAAAAACCGAGACCAGCTGTCAGCAGTAGGGTCGGCACCTAGAGACTCAGAGCTGGTAAGTCTCACTTTGAACTCTGTTTCAGAAGACTATCAGGTCTTTGTCCATAGAATTCTAGGCAGAGAAAGACTCCCAGGATGGGAAGCGATGTGTGCAGCCTTGCAAAAAGAAGAGCTGAGGAGAGATCTCCTCAAAATTCATATTGAGTATGGAAGCAGCGGTTCGAAATTCAAGAAGGAGGAGGAAGAAAACATAGCCCTTGCATCAAAGGGGCAACAATGGAAAAAGAATAAAGATTTGTCCATGATCAAGTGCTTCAGGTGTGGGGAAATGGGACATTATGCCACACAATGTCCTCTTAAGAAAAAGGACAAAGAGGAGAAGTAGGATCCTCAAGCCGGAGCTGCCAAGATGGAGGCAGAAAATGATTGTGCGATGTTAGCTCATATTCCGAAAGGAGGGAAGTGAGTTGACTTGGAGTTGTAGATCCAAAATCTACAATAGGCAGGATCCTTGAGAATGTTCGAACTCTTGGATCACATACAAGCTACGGGAGCCTTAAGACAGTAGCAGGATGGATAGTTGCAGCAGAAGAGGGAGAGACAATGCAATGGCTAGCAGTACTAGAGCCTGATCGACGTAGAAGAGGAGTAGAAGCAGCAGTTGAGCAGCAACAGCGCAGTGCACAGTGGTGCAGCGCAGTGCAGTGCAGTGCTCACGCAGTGCAAAGAAGCATCAGCGCAACATATTCAAAGAGCTAGTCTAGAAGTTAGCAACAGACAGTCTTATTATCCGAGATGTAGTTTTATTTGTCCAATTTCGGATGTTTTTCTGTTGCAATTTTCAATAGTGCAGTAGCAGCAACAGTTGAGCAGCAACAACAATGGAGCAGTAGCAATGTAGTGCATAGTGGTGTAGCGAGGTGTAGAGAAGTGCTCACGTAGTGCAACAGCATGGTTGCAAAATTTAGAGGGAGTTGCAGTACAATAGCAGTTGGCAGCAGCTTGCAGAGTCAGCAGCGGTACAGTTGCAACATTTGTGCAGTGTTGTTGAGCAGCATCAAGAACACAGCAGTAGATGTTACAGAAGTCAAAGCAGCACATAGAGTTGTATTGCTAGATCACTTTCCTCGCTAAGAGGGAGTGTTGATTTATGGTAGCATCGGATGTGCTCTAACCTTGTAATTTTGTATATAGGTTAAGACACATGTATTCCATAATACCCAGAAAGGATTTTGGAAAATTCCACGTAGAGATGCTTTAATTAAATTAATTAATCGTTTTTTTAATGTTTTCCTAAGTTTAAGCATAGGGAAACTGATTAGTTAAAGGGAATTAATTAAACTAAGTATGAATCTTCTAGATGAAGTCATGGATCAACTCCCAATTAATCTTAGCCTTTGATTATGTTATAATCTTGGTCGTTGAAGGGTCAATGAAAGATTATAAGGAGGGTGAGGGGCCTATGGAAAACACATTGAGCATTTAGCATTTTCGAGCTTGTGAGAGAGACATAGCTTTTTTATCAAGATCGAATCAGTAGGGCAGGGTTGGCTAAGTGATTTCAATCTAGTGATCAGTTCCAAAGAGGGGCAGATGCAGTAATTGGTCAGGAGGACCAAGACTGCATTTCAGAGAGAGAGGCAGTAGTGACACAGTAGAGGGCAGCGCAGTCATCTGGAGGGGTGACACAGTCCCTGAAGGGGATCACGCAGAAGTAATGCAGTGACTTCTAGATTTAGTCCGGAGATAGTTGGAAGCTGAGGTTTCTGAGCCAGGAGGGCCAAAACTCAGTTCCAAATCAGCTTGATCGTTGTAGAGGAGGAGGTGATGTAGATCCTTAGCTTGCCCACGCAGGCTTATGTAGTAGTAGCGTAGGCATCACGCAGAGGTAGAGAGGGGCTTCACCAGCGTTGTTCTGGATCAGCCGGGGAGTTGCAAAGTGAGGTATATCTCACATTTATTCTGTTGCCGATATTTTCTTTGAAGGGTGAGCCGGATATTGGCACCCTAGTTGTAATCAAGATTCTGCTGCTTAATAATACAAAACCCTCAGATCTACTGCACCGGTTTTCCCAAGTTGGGTTTTTCCGGGGACTTAGTCCAAAAATAATTGTGTCAAATGTGAATGTTTTTCATTGTATTTTGTTCAATTTGTTTCAGCACTTAGATTTATTCCGCCGCATATTTGTATAGACTACTTCAGTAATTACTTCGATATTTCACTGTAATGAAATAATTATGAATAATAATAGGAGAAGTAATTCAGATTTGTTGCAATAGGAATCCAGATTTAGGATTTTTCACAGATACATCAATGAAATGATCAATTGTCGATACATAGAGGGATTTACCAAATTTGAATCAGAGGCTCTCATCTTCTTCAAATTGGTCACCATGGGAGTGGCCCCGGAATTCCAGCCCATCATCCCAAATCCTTGAAGGATCGTAATTATATACTTCCCTTGACCAAGGAAGATTTCACCTTGCTTATGCCATACTTCTAATCCCAAGTAGTAATGCATCAAGCCTAGAACCTTCATCTCAAACTCAGTGGTCAACTCCCTCTTACACCGATCAATGACATTTTTTGCTCTTGTCAGAAACAAGTCATTAACATATAAAAACAAGATCACAGGCCCACATCTAACAACCTTGTAGTAAAATTTGGGATTGACATCACTCTTGGTGAAACCAAGACTCATCAAGTATTCATCAATCCGAGAATATGAAGCCCGAGTGCCTGCTTCAGTTCGTCCAAAGATTTCTTCAGTTCGCAAACATGAGATTCCCTCTCATGTACCTCAAATCCCTGAGGTTGTTCTATGTATACTTCTTCCTCAATCACCCCATTGGGGAAAGTGGTCTTCACATCTATCTGATACAATCTCCAACCCATAATGGGAGCAGTAGAAATAATAGATCTAATAGAAGTGTACCTGGAAACTGGAGCAAATGTCTCTTCATATTCCTCTCCCTCTTTCTGGGAGAAGCCTCATGCCATGAATTTCACTTTCTACTTCTCTATGTTTCCATCTACTGCATGCTTGATATTGTAGATCCACTTGGAAGTCACCACTAACTTCCCCTCAGGTCTCGGCACAATTTCACACACATCATTCTTCATGATGGACTGATATTACTCCATCATGGCATCCTTCCAAACTTGTTGGCCTGCTGCCCCCTCATAGTTGGAAGGTTGGGAATCAATTGTTGAAATATGTAACTAGGTTCAGTCTTCATAATGACATGTAATCATGATTTTATGTAATGAAAAAAATAAAATATGATTATTTTCTTCTTGAGGCATGGGTTTCATGCTCAACAGGAATTTATTTTATAGGTCAAGTTCCCATTGAGAGCTTCTACGGCTTATGAGTCATTGTCATGTATGAAAGACTCATTTGGGCAAGTTACATATTGTAAAAGAAAATTATTTGAATCAAAATAGAGTCAAGGAACCCTCCAAGACCAAGTCAAAATGCATGCAAAATGTTGGCCTTCTCAAAAGACAATTTGGCCTAAGGGACAGTGACAAATCGACCTACTTGATGTGACAAGAAGCCTATATACACAAGGTTGGTCGACCACTTTGTAGGGCATTAAAGAGACCAACAAGAGTTCGATCTGAAGTGCAACAATCACTAGAAAAGTCAACGAGGAAGGAAGAAGATAGAACAAAAAAAAAGGAAGAATTTTTAAGAACTATTTTGGGTAAATCTTTCACATGTGCGACTTGCAACTAGGGCATCATTTCATCTTTAGCAAGACCGATTTATAGTCAGATCAAGGAGACACATAAAGGATAAAAGAAGCATTGAGAATCAATCTGAGTTCTTGAAGAGAAATCTATTAACAAAGCGAAGAAGAATAGAGACATTCCTTACCATATTCCTATCACACGTGCGAGCTAGAATTGCAACAAGAAGGGTCGAAAATCACAGTAAAAAAGAAAGAACCAAAATTAAGGTCGAAAGAGAAGCAAGAAACTATTGAAAGGATAGTTTGACTATCTTTGACTTTGTGGAAAAAGAGCTCATCCGTAAGAAGTTTGACTTGGTCTTGGAGAGGTTTTTGGTCAAGGGTCCAGATCTTCGAATTCGTCAATTGAAGATTCTATAAGAAGAAGAATTCTTGTGGGTTTTCCTCTCAGATTGGAGAGGTTTTGGCCCATGGTTGATCACCTATATCTTGTGTCCATTGTCTTATTGTTATTTATCGTTTGGTAGTTGTTTGATGATGGAAAAACACTAATAACAATAATTAAAGGAAGAAGCTAATGAAAAGAAGTAAAAATACATCACAAAAAATTATCAAAGAGAAGAGAAATCACCTACCTTGTTGCCCACATATTTCTCCATTGAGATTTTGGGTAGCATCAGATGTGTTGTAGCTCTGAAACTTTGTGAGGGGCTAGAACACATGAGATCTCCAAAACCCAGAAAGCGTTTGGAGAAATTCCATCTAGTGTAAAAGATATTCAAATAATTAAATTTTTTAATGGGGACCCTAAGTCTAACTTAAGGAAATCGAAAAATTAAAGTGAATTAATTTACACATGTGATGAGAACTCTCTAAGTGACATGGATCAAGCTTCTTCTAATCTTAGTCGTTGATTAGAGATTAGATCATGGTCATTGATTTGTCAATGAGAAAAGTATAAAGAAAGGGCTTGGGGTCAGTTGGAGAACACACACAAAATCTAAGAGATCAAAATCTTCTGACAGAGCAATACTCGGACGAAGATTAGATCTGAGTGATTCAGAGAAGCAATGATGGACAGATGCAGTGATTGGTCAGAGGACCAAGAGTACAATGCAGAGCAAGGGCTGCAGAGACGCAGTGGAGGCACCACAACCATTAGAGGGTGTGACACAGACCCTACAGAGCGTGACGCAGGCCCACGCAGGGACAGCGCAGAGCCTCCAAGGGAAAGTCTAAAATTCACTAGAGATCGGGGTTTCTAAGGAATCTAGGCTAAAACCAAATTCCGAGAGAAGCTAATCAACACAGAGCAAGGGTGACGTAGTCCCTCAACCAAAGCCATGCAGCGTTACGTAGTGGCAGCATAGAGACTACGCAGAGCTAGCTGGGGTTTCACCAAGGACTCGTCTGGATCAATCGGGACTTGCAAAGTGAGGTAAAACTCACATTTTTCTCCATTGTGGAGGTTTTCTCTGTTATGTGAGCCAGATTATGGCACCCTAGATGTACTCAGAATATTGATGCTTAATAATAATAAACCCTTAGAACTGTTGCAAGGGTTGTCCCGCATTGGGTTTTTCCGGGGACATTTGTCCAAAAAATCATGTGTGTCCTTTGTCATATGTGTGTGATGTTTCAGTAAATGATTTGTAATTGTGTAGGTTGCTAGTTCTGTTTACTTCAATGCTTTTTTGAATATTTTCAGTTAAATAACTTGTGTATAATAAAACAAGTAGGAGAAGTAAATCAATATTTAGCAGTAGGGTTTTTGTGCTCAGAAATTTTCACATAGTACCAAAGCATTGCAGATCAAGCTGAAGCCATCAAAAAGAGGCTGAATATTTTTGCAACAGGAAGGGTAGTTGAAGCATCACACATCTAGGAGAAGACAGCGTAGCACCAGGAGGGACACAGACCCAGCAAAAGGGACGTAGAGTCAGTCTGCTCACGCAGAGCTGACGCAGGCCCTAGTGGGTGACATAGAGCCTGTCAGGCTCACGCTGGGCTGATGCAATGGCTGACGCAGGCCCTAGAGGGTGACGCAATCCGAGTTGTAAAGATGTTGTGTAGATTTTCGAGGCTATAAGTGCAGCTTCTGACCTTCAAAAGTTGGTGAGGCATCGGTTCTGTCGGTGCAGAACAATGCCTAGCAAAGGTGACAAAGTAAGGGGAAACAGTCCCTTGGCGGATTTTTTGCCAAGAAATTTGAGATTCGATCAGGAGGGTGATCATAGATGTCTGATTCGGCAGAATTGGAGGGTGATTTCCAGGAGGGAAATCAATTGTCAGAGGGAGAAGTTTCTCTAGAGGGTTTCTATTGCTAAGAAACCCATATCTGATCTTCTGTTGAGTGCAGCAACAGTAGAAGGGAAAAGAGGACTTGTTTCGATTGTTTGAGCAGAGATGGCCCTGTACAGACCGAGAGATCAGAATCGGTTAGAGAGTGTGTCTAACTTTGCGATCTGGAAAGCCAGAATCCAGACAGTCCTGGAGGAGTACGGTATCAGAGACCACGAGGAAAATGTCCTAGATGTGTCAACCGATGTGGATGCTCTGAAGAAGTTCAACAAAAATCAGGCACGGACTAAGCACTTGATCATGGATGGGGTAAAGGATCACGTGGTCCCGCACATTGCAAAGAAGAAGACGGAAAATGAGGTGTGGACAGCTTTGACCATGTTGTATCAAGGAAGCTCCGTCCAGCGGAAGATGCTTCTATAGAACCAGATGTGGATGTTCCAGATGCACAAGGGAGAGGAGATCAATCCCTTCCTCTTCAGATTGCAGACTATCTGAGACCAACTGATTACCATGGGGACAACTCCAGATGAAGGGCTCATGGTGAGGACTGCCCTGAATGCAGTCACCGATGAGTGGGAGACCTTTGTCCAAAGCATCTTGGCCAGAGCACAACTCCCAAATTGGGGTGACATGTGGGGAATCCTTCGACAGGAGGAGATCCGGAGGGTGACCAAGAGGGAATTTAGCAGCGGAGGAGTCAAGGTAAAAAAGGAGGAGGAGGAAGATGCAGCCCTAGCATCTAAGGTACAACAACAACAAGGGAAGAAGGAGAAGGATCTATCCAAGGTCAGGTGCTTCAGATGTGGCAAACTTGGACACTTTTCCTAAGTGGAAGGACAAGGAAGCTTGATATTCCAAGGCAGTAGCAGCAAAAGGGGATAGTGGCAGCAATGATGATGTGGCCATGAGTGCTCATGTACATCGAGAGGAGAGGTGGGGCGATATAGATCTATAGAGAGGCTAGAGATAGAGGGGGCAGGATTCTTGAGGTTCCCAAACTCTTGGATCACATACGAGCTACGAGAACCTTAAGACAATAGCAGGATGACTGGAGTCAGTGGGTGCAGAAGATCATGGAGAAGCAGAGGCAGTGTTGGGACGCGGAAGAGTGGAGCAACGCAGTGCAGTGGTAACATCAATGTGGAATTAGCAGCGCAGAGGCTGATGGGACTCTAGTAGCGCAGAGGCTGATGGGACTTCAGCGACACAGAGAGGTAGTGCTTACGCAGTGGAAAGCAGCAGCAGCGTAGAGGCTTTAGAGAGACAACGCAGACCAGCAACAGAGGGTGCTTCAGTGATGAGATGCAACCAAGCTGACTTGTCTGTCATTGATTGGGTGATGGTCCTTGAGTTGCTTACTTCTCAGAAACTGAGTTGTAGTGTAGCAGTTAGCAGTGCCAGTGCTATAGGCAACATGATGCAACAATTTGAGAGCAAGCTGCAGTACAAATGTGGCAGTGTCAGTGGCAGTAACATGGGCGGAAATACAGAGAGCAGCAGCGTAGTGGATGGAGGGTAGTAAGCCAAGCATCAGCAGCGCGGAGACCGATGCCAGAGATCAGGGTGATGTTGGGGAAGTATTGCTAGAGCACACTCCTCACTAAGAAGGAGTGTTGACATTTTGGGTAGCATCAGATGTGCTCTAGCTTCGACACTTATGGAGGGGCTAGAACACATGAGATCTCCAAGACCCAAAAATCGTTTGGAGAAATTCCATCTGGTGTAAAAAATATTCAAATAATTAAATTTTTTAATGGGGACCCTAGTCTAACTTAGGGAAATTGAAAAAATAAAGTGAATTAATTTACACGTGATGAGAACTTTCTAAGTGACATGGATCAAACTTCTTCTAATCTTAGTCGTTGATTAGAGATTAGATCACGGTTGTTGATTTGTCAACGAGAAAAGTATAAAGGAAGGTCTTAGGGTCAGTTGGAGAACACACACAGAATCTAAGAGATCGAATTCTTCTGATGGAGCAGTGCTCGGACGAAGATCAGATTTGAGTGATTCAAAGAAACAGTGAGGGGCAGATGCAGTGATTGGTCAGAGGACCAAGAGTACAACGCAGAGCAATGGCAATAGAGACGCAGTAGAGGCAGCACAGCCATCAGAGGGTGTGACGCAGACCCTAGAGAGGGTGACGCAGGCCCACACAAGGGTAGTGCAGAGCCTCTAAGGGAAATTTCGAAATTCACTGGAGATCTGGGTTTCTAAGTCGACAACACTGAAACCAGATTCCGGGAGAAGATGATCAGCGCAGAGCAAGGGTGAGACAGTCCCTCAGCCAAGGCCACGCAGCGTTACGCAGTGGCAGCATAGAGATTGCGCAAAGCTAGTTGGGGTTTCGCCAGTGACTCATTCGGATCAACCGGGACTTGCAAAGTGAGGTAAAACTCACATTTTTCTTTGTTGTCGAGGTTTTATTTGTTGGGTGAGACGAATTATGGCACCCTAGATGTACTCAAAGTACTGTTACTTAATAATAATAAAACCTCAGAACTGTTGCACTGATTTTTCCGCATTGGGTTTTTTCGGGGACATTTGCCCGAAAAATCATGTGTGTCCTTGGTCATATGTGCGTGATGTTTTAGTAAATGATTTGTATTTGTGTAGGCTGCTAATTGTGTTTACTTCGAAGTTTTTTTGAATATTTTCAGTTAAATAACTTGTGTATAATAAAACAAGTAGGAGAAGTAATTCAATATTTAGCAGTAGGGTTTCTATGCTCAGAAATTTTCACATTCTCAACATGTTATTAGAGCTAAGGTAACAAGACAAGGAAATGAAAGGCAACTTAGTAAAGGACACTCAAGGATTAAAGCACTAAAAGAAGAATAAAAGAAAGGACAAGACATCTAGAAAAGCTACTCAAGGGTCGAGGTCAAGGACATCTCT
Organism: Pinus albicaulis; assembly: GCA_034641835.2. NCBI lineage: Eukaryota > Viridiplantae > Streptophyta > Pinopsida > Pinales > Pinaceae > Pinus > Pinus albicaulis. Next base: position 664,419,224 of record CM076575.1, on the reverse strand, counting down.
AAGCAGACTTGATCAAATTCTGGCCTCAATTCCTTTACTAGATCCATTATAAAGGAAGCAAAGACGTCTAACCCTCAAGACCTTTTGAAAGATGAATTCACTACAAGGTGGAACAAAAGTATGGGCTATATTCCATAATGGCATGCATACATATAGGTATGTTCACCTAGGAGGATGAAGACCTAATCCTTCCATCATAAAAAGATCAAAATCTGTTGACAAAATAAAATGAGCTTCTAAGCATCATGGAAGGATTGTTTTCATCATTTTAAGAAGTCAAATATACAGTAGCAATTACAAAACCAAGACTCTAAGATAATTTCAATTGTTTTCCTCATTCAAGAGTTGAAGTCTCCTAGCAAAAAGAGATAAAGGAAATTCTAAAAAGAAGCACAGTCGGAATTCGTACCTAACAATAAGATCCTCTTTTGGGCATACATAAGTTCCCTCCATCACTGTTGTAATATCCCCAAATGGGATATTTCATAAACTTTTCCTAAATATTGCTAATCCAGCATTTTACCATACAATTACCGAATGAATAAACAAAAGATTGTCGTGTAAAATAAAACACATAAGCACTGCAATCCATTAACACATCGAATAGGAAGAATCTCATCATTTTTATTATAAATAATAACTGGGGTTACAAATACATCTGACCCAAAAGAGCTGAGGTGGAGAACTGGCCATCAATATGAATTGTTGCACTGCGTTGGCCTCCAAAACTGGATTGTTGCACTCTCCCTCTGGCAACAGCTACCATTCAATCCACTGAAGCACCCATTGAAGATCTGAATGATGCTCACTCCAATATCTCTGAAGCTCTATGAAACTTCTGAATGAAGTCTTCTCAAAGAGAGTTGGGTTTTTGTCCAACACTCACAAATAACTCGAGGGTTTCTGTCCTGGGGCTACCAATGAAGTAGAGAACCACGTCTCAAACCTCTCACATAAGAAAATGATCTAATCCAAAGATATCTCTCAATGGCCTCCTCCCTTTCTTTTATAAATCTCTTGGAACCTTCTAGAGCCTTATTTTATTATTATTTTATTCATGGAACACTTTTCCCTCTTATTAAAATATTCCTTTTTAATGCAGAAAAGAGTAAATCGACTACCACGTCTCCTCTAGTCATTGAAACTCATGTCCAACCCTCCCATCATGGAGGTATCCTTGTCCTAGTTCCAATGAGCTATTACAATAAGGTGTTCTATCATGTAATCCTCCCGAAGGCCACCGTGAGTGTAATCCGCTGAAGCTTGAGTTAAGCCCACAAATAACTCAAATTTCCAAAAGTTATTGGAATGCACCGGAACAAAAGCCAAACTGCTCGAATGATGGAATATATCAAGCGAATGCTACCCAACCACATAGAAACTCCTCAAAACTCCTCCAAAAATCCCCTGGGCCCGCTGATGACACCAACCTGTACCTGTGACCAGTGGGCTCCTAACTCTGGAAGTCCATCCTAGCCCTGTCATAGGTGACACAAAAAAGGGAATATTACAGACCTTCCGCCCCAAGATTGCTTGCCCTCAAGAAATCCAAATATGTGGGCCACCATGTTGGCTCGATGCAACTGAGACCCAATGCCTATATCCCATACAAACCCCTGGGTGATGCTATGCACCTGTGTTAAGCCACTCAGAATAGTCCCCTTAATGTCAGGATCCCAAACTGATCTCTCACTGTACCTGTCAACAAATAATCCTCCCGAACCCCAACGCCCCCATGGCCAATCATCGCCCAAGTCCCACGGCTCGGACTACGCACTGACTTTGGCTATAACTGATGCCCCATGAAGTGAAGTTCGCCAACAAGCATCAATGCTCCCTGGCTCCTGTTGTTTTGTACCTCTAATTGTATAAGTTGCCCCACCAACTGCGTACCAACTCATCACCTCTCTCTAATCCAAGTCCTGACTCAATCCCATGCTGATCCTACTCTCCTGAAATCGGTATGGAGTGCTGAAGAAATGACGATCTGGGCCCCACTGCCAACTGGAATCTGTAACATCTGCTATGTCTAAGGGCCCTTGCTCTGTTGTGCTCCCTAGGAAGAAAATTGTACCATCAAGAGGGTACCAGCTCATGATCTCTCGCCAATCTATCCTAGAAGAAGAATCCAATGTAATATCAACCGCGTACAGGACATTCCTAGAGAGTTGTCGCTAGCTCATAATCAACTCACGCTGCTCTATCCCATCTGCCGATATGATATGTCTGCAGAAGAAGGACCTTCTCTCTATAATGGGCCAAAGTGGGCAAGATATGCTGCAAGCCCCATCGATGTACTCCGAGAGAGTGCTACTCCCTGAAAGTACTACAACTCTGTTGACTGCATGTGCATCTATCTGCACCTCATCAATGTGTCGGCCCAAAGATGGATGCTCTGCCATCTCCAATAGCTCCTCCCTCTCCCGATCGGGAATGTAATGCTCCTGTTGTCCACTAGCCCCCTGCAGAAGTATCCCATCAACCTCCACCATCTCCAGAGGATATGGGATCTGCAACTGTTGTCACCGTACTCAATGTCTGTGCATCTGAATGCTCCTCTTTAATGGCTGACCCCAAGGTTAGCTGCATATCCATCATAGACTCAATGTGAGCGTCCATCTGGCTCTCCCCCAAGGGACTATCATGCATGATGTGCATAGTATCCTCCTTTGCTAACTCAGGCTCCATCATATGCTTCTCTAGTTGAATCGTCACAAGTGACTCATCACCCAGAGTATCTCCCATAGAGTCCCCTAACTGCTCACCCTGCACATTGGAATACAACTCCGGTTGACTGTCATCATCTTTGCATGATTGCTCTCGCTCCCCAGAAACATCCTTAGCTGGTCCCATGGACTCATCTGAAGAAGAGTCCTCATCTTGGCATACTAAAGGAATGTCTACCTGCTCTACCTCTGCCACCTCATCTACATCTCTCAAACATGAGTGATCAGGTCCGCAAGGTTCTTTGCAAATGAAGCAAAGTCCCTTCTTCCTCAACTCATTTCTGTTTCCTGATCCACTAAACTGGAGCAACTCCTTCTTGGTCAGTTGTCTCCTGAAAAGCCCAATGTTTTGCTCAACTAGCCCTTGGGATAGCTCATAAGCAGCGGGTGAGACCAACTGCTCTCTCCTCCAAATGCTCAACAACCTAGTCTGTGTCTCCCGGCAAGTGGCATCACAGTCTTCTCTCATACATGACGACAGGAAGGACTGCATGTGAGCTATGACTGTGTTAGAATGATGTCTCCTAATGTTGAAGAAGCATTGGAACATCTGCAGAATCAAGCCATCACACTCAAGATCGATCATGACCTCATAAGTCCAGGTCATGGCCATGACTTCTAAGACCTTAAGCTTTCTCCAAAATGTAGAGCCTGCACAGTTGTTTAAATCCCAAAAGGTTCCTACTAACAGTCTGAAAATTATTTTCATAATATCATCATTGTAGGGAGGGAAGGGTGTTGTTATCCTCAAAATATCACTGAAACAAGAGGCAGCTATAAGTTTGACCCTCTCACTTGGATATTCCAAGAATCTAGCTTGTACCAATGCAAGCATAGATGGCTCCAAAGCCTAATTTAAACTCCAATCAGATTGCTCTATCTTTGAACGACAAGATTCCAGTTTCTCTAACATGGAAAAGTCATTTTCTGATCTTCCACTCTTTAAGTCCATCCCAAGTGCATAAAGCCAATTACCCACTTCTCCCTCCTTTTGTAAATTCCTCGGATGCCTTTGTTGGAGAAAATTATGTAGCTTCTTGGAGAAGGGTCTATTGTTATGTTTCAAGGAACTAGCTTCTGCATTGTTTAATCTCTTCAATTTTCTTAGGAGTTCTTCCATGGTTCAACCCAACGGTGACAGGAACGTTTGTGATAATGAGGTTGTTGCTTTCCGAGTTTAGAGCATTTTTCTTGAAATATCCATAAAGTTCTGAGTTTATAGATTAAGGTTTAGGGTGGTGTTTTGACAAGTTTTCTCACAAAGTGTTGTAGATGATTTTTTTCTCAAATGGATGTGCACAACAACCCATATACACCAACGAAACATTTAGACAACTCAAACTAATAATGCATAGGAATGCATGTAATGTTGGTATAATTCCAATATAATAGGGACAAACATGAGCAGGTCTCTCTCTTTATAACAAAAAAAAAATAATGACTAGTGAGAATAGAGGAACCTGGAACCTTGTTCAAAGAGCAGCTCCAAAATATCAGCCATAAGTGAAGATCAAACCTGCAACGTAGATCCATATACAAGCGCCAATAGATTCAACTCAACCCATGCAGAATTGAAGGCGTTTGATTATTGCTTAGTAAAAACTATTGCCTCGGGTTTTGACTGTCTTCTTCTAACAGTGATGGCGAATTGGTGTTCAGCTAGCAGAGTGGGAAACACCAGCAAAAATACTCAACACTTAAAGTCAAACGCAGCTCTTCTCTGGAACAGAGATCGAGAGATTCAGCCTCTATATTTCCCGATACTCGCTCCAACTGAGTACTGGACAAATTTAGCCCATAGAAAATATAAAAGTCAGTCACCAATGCTCCACTTTATCTTCCATAGAAGCTCTTGTCCTTGTGGACAAGCTGTTAATGAAGTGATTGAGCCACCAAAAGAACAAAACTAAGTGCTGAAGCGATCACTGTTGGGTATCCTGAGCAACAACTGCTGTAGCAGTGTGTTTCAAACCTCTGCCCAGGTGTAGCAACCAATGCCAAATTTGTGCTCTGGTTTTTTGGAGGAATTCAGCCTACTAAATATGAGCTATGCCTTGTACAAACTCAGCAATTTCCAATGCTAAGATTGTCTCCTTGCAATAAATAGTTGGCTTCGACAAAGGATGTGTAATACGTCCAAGCAAAATGCAGCTTGCGAATTTAGTCCCTCAAAAATTTGCAGCTTTCTGCGGCTGAGTTAATATAATTCGGGCAGATGAAATTTGGTACGCGATGCTCCTCATGCGCTGAATACGTCCGGCATTCAATCTCAGCGCTGGAATTTTTGGTCCACGGGCTTCCAATAGTGACTGTACTCGGTCCTTAGTAAGTCAATTGACAGAACAGGCTTCCAACACCGATTCTGAGTTTACAAACAATGTTAATGATGCCATCAGAATCTTGGTTCGTTGGACTACACGGCCTTCGTCATGTAATTACTCCTTAATTGCGTGGGTAAATTGAATGATTGTCGGCTCATGGCAACCGCTACGCATACAGAATAATCCGCTTCCCATCCACGATTGATCCCGTACTTACGGCGTGGAGTTCTCTGAAAATAGATGGCCCTTTCAATAAAATTCAAATGGTTCCCTTTTAAGAATTCGACCTTGGTTTTGAATAATGAAATGTCTGAATAATTTGAGGCCCCACTGCACGAGAAGAGACGAGTCTCGCCCCTCTCCAAACTCTGATCCAATCGAGTTGGCTCTCGATCTGCTGTTGGCTTCTTCGATTTCCAAAAATACTTGCGACAAATATTCTTGGGCAAAAGGTCTTCTTCGACACTTTTAAAATAATAGCACGGTTCTCCCCTAATAATGTGTCGTTGCTTTCTTCAATTACGCCTAAGGCACTTTCAATTCAGGCTCTTCCAATACTGAACTCCGCTCAATAAAACTGTGGGATTCTGCAAAAAAAATTAACACCTGCGATAAAGTTTGACTCGGCCCCCTTGCATAATTTTGATACGGTGGCTCCTTGCTCAAATAATTTCACAACCCCTTTTTCATAACAAACGACTCGACCCTTTGTTGACTCCACCAATTCGACCGTGGACTTCAAGGTATGATTCTGCTCCAAATAATGGGATGGAAACAAAAATCACATGTTCGGCTCACTATTAACACTGCGTTTTTGTTGAATGCTTGCAGGGAGATGTCTCCAGCAATTTTTTGGGCACATAAATTCTTGAACCCACGAATTGATCTGCAATCAAACTTCGACTTGGCCTTTCAAGATAACCCACCGCCGAGCCAAGATCAATGCTTAGATCCCAGTGTAATATCCTCAAATGGGATATTTCACAAATTTTGCCTAAATATTGTTAATCCAGCATTTTACCATAAAATTACCAAAAGAATAAACAAAAGATTGCCATGTAAAATAAAACACATAAGCACTGCAATCCATTAACACATCGAATAAGAAGAATCTCAGCATTTTTATTATAAATAATAACTGGGGTTACAAATACATCTGACCCAAAAGAGCTAAGGTGGAGAATTGGCCATCAATAAGAACTGTTGCATTGCGCTGGCCTCCAACACTGAATTGTTGCACTCTCCCTCCGACAACAGCTGCCACTGAATCCACTGAAACACCCGTTGAAGATTTGAATGATCGTCACTCCAATATCTCTGAATCTCTGTGAAACTTCTGACTGAAGTCTTCTCAAAGAGAGTTGGGTTTCTGTCCAACACTCACAAATCACCCGAGGGTTTCTGTCTAATCCACTCTCAAACCTCTCACATAAGAAAATGATCTAATCCAAAGATATCTCTCAATGGCCTCCTCCCTTTCTTTTATAGATCTCTTGGAGTCTTCTAGAGCCTTATTTTATTATTATTTTATTCATGGAGCAATTTTCCCTCTTATTAAAATATTCCTTTTTAATGCAGAAAAGAGTAAATCGGCTACCACATCTCCTCCGGTCACTGAAACTCATGTCCAACCATCCCATCATGGAGGTATCCTCATCCCGGTTCCAATGAGCTATTACACTAAGGTGTTCTATCATGTCATCCTCCCGGAATGCCACCTTGAGCTTAATCAGTTGAGTTAAGCCCACAAATAACTCAAATTTCCAAAAGTTGTCGGAATGCACCGAAACGAAAGCTAAACTGCTCGGATGATGGAATATATCAAGCGAATGCCACCCGACTACATAGAAACCCCTCAAAACTCCTCCAAAAATCCCCTGGGCCCGCTGATGACACCAACTTGTACCTGTGACCGGTCTAATAATCCTAACTCTGGAAGTCCATCCTAGCCCTGTCATAGGTGACACAAAAAGGGAATATTACAACTGTGATAGCATAAACCCTATCTCCAAGATATGTCTTTATGAAAAATCTACTCTACTCTACTTTAGAAGTTCACTCCTATGGCGACCAAGTCCATGTGGCACAAGAGATGCAATCACCAAGCTCATACATATTTGTTCTTTGAAAAATCCATCAATCAAAAGAAGACCATAGAAGGATCTCACTTCTGGAAAAGATCCATTCACTATGAAGAAGCTTGAAAGAACCAATGAAGCAGACCTAAAGCAGTCTAGGTCATCAAGCAAATGTTGGAACTGTACCATCACTAGAAGCATTGTTACTTGTAGTTATCAGTTTTGCATGAAGACTTGTGAAGTTGTAAGGACATCAATCATATACTCGAATTAAGGAACAAACGAGAATAGTGAAGAATATCTCACGCCCGGAAGCAGATCAATAAAAATAGCATCCAGAATTGCAAGTCATCATAACAAAGGTAAGTAACCATAAGGTATGTATGGCATATTTTATGTTTTAGGGTTGAAAATATGATTCTAGGGTTTGTTAAAAATTCAATGAAAGGATTAACCCTAGAATGACATAAAGAGGAAATAGAATCTAATCTAGGGTTTAAAGTTTAGAAACCCGCAGGCATAGCTCTAGGCATGATTTGGGGGGCCGAAAGGCCTAGGGTCTGCTACTGGAGAATGTTGAGATCTAGATGACCTTGTTGAATGTGAGAGAGAGCCACAGAGAGTTTCAGATCTAGCCTAGAAGTCTGCTTTCCTTGTTTTAATCGTTGGTTGAAGGGAGACGACCACATCCCTATAATAACTCCACTAAGATGTGGAGAGGTCGAGACCTCCATAATAGTGGACAAAACTATGGATAAAAGGCCACAGGTCCTGTGAATTGGAGAAGAGGCCAAATAGACAACTTTATCATCATTTTCAGAGATCCATGAGGGAAAGAAAAGTCCTAGTTTAGGCCGAAGGTCCCATTAGGGAGGACAAAAATCCTACAAAGAAAGTCAAGTCATGTAATTGCATTTTCTGTGAAGATGAATTAAAATTTTGGTAGGCTAGAGATGGTCATTCTAACTAGTAAGAGAAGACGTTTCGTAGAAGAAATAGGTCGACCTGTATGGAAGACTCTATGGGCCTATTCTTAAAACATATACAGTGAAAATATGAAGCCCTAGCGTGGGCCTGCGTCACCTCTCTTGGTGGCTACGTTACATCCTTTGTTGTCTCTATTGCCCTTGCTCTGCTATGTACTCTTGGTCCTCCGACCAACAACTGCTTCTGCCCCTCATTGCTGTTGAATCACTCAGATCTTATCTTTGTCTAAGCACTACTCTGTCAGAAGAATTCGATCTCCAGATTCACTCACTGTGTGTGTTCTCCAACTGACCCTTAAGCCTTCTTTTATACTTTTCTTGTTGAGAAATCAACGGTCATGATCTAATCCTTAATAAACGGCTAAGATTAAAATAGACTTGATCCTCGTCACTTAGAAGCTTCTCACCCACATTTAAATTAATTCACTTTAATTATTTTAATTTCCTAAGTTTTAACTTCGACTCCATTAAAAATAATTAATTATTTGAATAACTTTCACTCCGGGTGGAATTTCTCCAAACGATTTTTGGGTCTTGGAGATCTCATGTGTTCTATCCTCTCCACAAAATTTCGGAGCTAGAGCACATCCGATGCTACCCAAAAATCAACAGTGTGCACCCTGAATCTTCCCTCAGGGTTAGATAATTAGCCAATCCAGTACCGTGTGATTTTTGTCTACACTGGTTTGTAGAAAGAAGTGTGGGTTCTACCGAGTACTTGGTGAATTATGAACCACTAAAAACTTGTGTTTTTGAGATGGATAATCACCAGAGCAAATATCAATCAAAACTTGAAAACACGTATAGGTATGATATTTCAGAGACCATAACAATTGAAATGGGTAGTTTGTAATTTAATTAGGGAAACATGTATAATAAATCTATCTTATTAGTACAAAAGAGTCAAGAATCAAAGCCTTTGAGTCCAAAACATTTTAATGAGTGGAACAAGTTCTAGGTAATGTAATGTAAAGAGAAAAGAAAAAAAAACTAAAATTGTCTAGCTAAAATAGGAAGTACATTTATTTGAGTTAGGAAAAGCTACAATGCAAAAGATGAAGCTAGAATCAGAATGATTCGAATCCAAAGAAGTGAGGTTATCATGTGCATTACAACTCAACCTTCTTCACAAACAAAATAAGGAGCAGAGGAAACAAACATACAAAAAATTGGCTTGGGACCTGTTATCGCTCAATTTAGCAGGGGTCCTAGGAGGAGTTCCAAAGGGACTACTACTAAATAAAGTGGCAACGATGGGACAAGGACCCACTGTCACCTTTGTCAATGTCCCCTATTCTTTAAGGACTTTCAGTGATGGAAGGAGTCCCAATATAGGGAAATGACTAGAATGATGAGGTCAATAATGATGCACAATGTGATTTACAAATCCCATTCAAAGGAGAGGCCCATATATTAGGTTGCTTGTTGTAGAAGCAAAAGAAGGGCTCTCCAAGAAAGGTTTGAGGGAAGGATGACCTCGGGTTTAGAAATATTCAAAAAATGATGAATGCCTAAGATCAAAACTTCCAAAATCCCTCACTTGTGATTGATGTGTTTATACTAGGGTTGTTATAATTGGAAACTAGTGCCAAATTCCACTATTCGACAGCTCATTTGATCGAGATGATTATTGCATTGAATTCCTCTTTTTGAGAGGACCAAAATCGACCTAAAGATCATCAAATTTGGACAAGTAGAAATGTGTTTTTGAATTTATGCCCACACATGTGCAAATTGTCAAGGTCAACCACATCTTCATGTGGGCTCATGAAGCCCGAGAGACATGTCACTTCACCCTCAACGAGTTGACTGCAGAGTTGACCACATAGTCTGACCAAGTTTGACCATTGTTTTCATGACTGTTTTGGGCTGGCTTTTACCACTTAAGAAGGCTGAGTTTGAATTCCTTTGACCAAGCTCCATAGAGGACTATTTTTGGTTGTGTTGACCATCGTTGACTTTTTGGTTAAGGTAGAATTTGACTGTTGTTGATTGCAGATTTGACAGGGTTGTTTTGACTCTGATTTGGAAAGTCCATTTTGAATTTTGTACTCTCTCTCTCTCTCTCTTTGCTGAATATTTGATATAATAATTAGAAGAATTGATCGAAGGGTTTTCCCCATCCTGGGGTTTTTCCTTGGCATCTGCCAAATCTGGTATCCTCTTGTCTTGGCTTGTCTTATGCATTTATGTTTGATGTTCTTTCATCAAATACTGTCATATGATAATGGTTATTTTGATTTCTAATGAATTAATGGAATTAATAATGGGCTAATGGATTAATGAAGTAACTGACCTAAGCAAAGAACATGTTAACTCAAAATTTTGCATGGTATCAGAACTAAGTGAGGACAAGCCCAAGCAGGAGTAAATGAGAAAGCAATCACTAAGAGAAGTTTGTTGACGAGTCTCCATGATCTCTGTGGTCTCTCCTTTGCCATTTTGTGGGCCTATTCGTTGAAGAAACATAGTCTCGAACAATAGCAAATGGAGAATTTATGAGGTGTGACTTGTATGATGTGGACTGTGATTTCAGTCCTTGTTAGGGTCTATTTGAGACACAAGATCAGCCTTCGTCTGAGACTATTTCAGCCTAGAACAAAAGGAAATTCATGAAGGATTTCTTCGATGAATTATTCGTCTGTTGCAGATGCTCAAAGATCTTTGTGAGAGTATTGAAGACCACATTTGACCTCCTTTCTGTGCCACACAAAAAAAGGTTTAGACTTCTTCACTAAGTTTTTATGACAAGCTGAGCCAAGTTTCTCTGTAAAAGTCTGTTGAAATTATGAGACAATTTTGAAAAACTTTTGATGGCACATCTGTGGGACAACTCAAGCCTTTTGAGGTGGTTTCTTGTATTTTTTGTGGTTAATCTCTGTGGCTCATTAGGTTCAGACTTCGACCCTTCTCTCTGAGGCTAGGTTTGTTTTTCTGAAGTTTTCAAGGTCATTTTAAAGACTTTTCTTCGATGGGTCTCATAACCTTATACTGCACTAATTTTTGAGATATCTGGTGGTTAATTTTTTAACGGTTCATGACATTTTTTTTTCGCAGTCCTGAAGCATTTATGAAACAATCTTCCACTGTCTCAATGGTTGGGTATTGTAAAGAACATTTTTTACTAACAGAATGTGGATATTGTGCTACTAATTGAGGCTAAATTATCATTGATGTTACTTATTACATTGTTGCTAAAGAGAATGACAATGGGGTTTGAGCAGAAAACCTTGTGTTAGGTACCCTAATCCAAGGAATCCTCCTGAGGCCATTCTCGGCTTGTTTGAGGCTCAGATTAGCATTTTCTTGAATCCCTACACAGTGGCACAAGTTCAGTTGAGTTATTAAGGTCTCCTGGCTCCTTCAAAACTTGTATTGATGACTGTCCAAGCTCCTTTCTTGACAAACTTTGTGGAATAATATTGGAGTGACGTAACTACATATCAAAGTCTGGCAGTTTGACTTAGGAACTTGTATGTTCTAAGGCATTCACATTTGGCACATCTAAAGGCAGGGCAATTCTTTTGTTGGGAAACAGGCTATTGAGGAAAACAACAAACACTCCTATTGACAATAAACAACACACTACTCAAGGTATGACTTATCGATATTTGCTAGGGCTTGATGCTATTAAAGTGGATGTTTCTACAGGGGTTAATATTACTTTTGATCAATGTTTTGTCAATAAAGAATTGTGTGAGCAAAAGGTACGGTTTGGTGTGCTAAGATGATAAGTGTTGGTAAGGCCGAAGTCTCTGTTATAGCTATTACACATATGTGGCCAACTTCTTGTTGTTGCTACAATAACAAAGAGATGTATATATGATGATGTTGCTAAGCAGTGTTAAGTTTTGTACTTAAGAAGTCAGACTGGCTTGAGCTGTGTAATGGCAGAGAAGGTTTGCTTAGATGAGGATGTTGCTTGTTGAGTACAAAGGACATAAGTTGTTGATCCTCTCAGTTTTGAGAAGAATCTGTCTCATACAGTAACTTACCTTGAAGACCTGTAGTAGGATCATTGAGAGAAGCAATCCTAAAGGTGTATAAATCTATGGACATTTGAAGATTGTTTTATGATCATATCTCCTCTATGACAGAGAGTACTTCGTGTACAGATAACTCCATTAGCTGGAGAAATAAAGTCAAAATTGTATTGCACTGTGTGATGAACACCGTGTCACTGATCCTAGACTACAGCAAGTGTTCACGGTTTTTCATTGGAATATCCATTGATCCATGGTATGCATTATCTAGATTCCAGAGTGTGGCGGAAGATGTTAGGAACAATAAGGCCCAGGACTTTGAATCAAAAACCTTGACATAAACAGATTTGAAGCAGTCTACATCAGTAGGTCCCATCAGAAGTTGGATAGATCTATGATATCCCTTTTGGTTGAAAGCTAATACATGGCATCTTGAATCAAGCCCTTGCAGCAGCCCCTATAATCATGAAGGACAGTGGTGCCTCTTGGAGACTGTATTGAAGGAGGAAACAGAGAGGACTCTGATCTTGATTGGGTCATTGGGCACTTTGATGCGTTGTCCCAGGATCTTATGAAGGATGGTCTTATAAATATGGATGCCTGGATGCGAAGGACTCCTCCTCATCATGGATTGGGTGATTTAATGTGTTGGTTGCAGTCATCTAGCAATGAAGGATAATGCATCTATTTTGGGACAATCTCATGGGATGATTTCCTCACTCTAGTTGAAGAAGGACCATGATGATTTTTCAGAGTTTTCTCTCTGATCTGAAGCAAGCTTCCTAGAAGTTTGTTGTTGCAGTTGCCTCATGGAAAGTATCATCCCTTGCATGAGAAGCTCATGATTGAAAGCTATATGATCACGTGAAGCAAAGCTTCAGAGGGGGCTATAGAATCCCCTATAATATGACCCGATGACTCTTCTTGCCTGATGTCTATTGATGAAGGCAAGTCATGGCAGCTCATTGTAATTATGATGACTCTGATGATGCCTTGATATATCCCTGTTACTTGAGAGGCTACATGGAAGTTGCATGATTATGATTGATGACTTTGGCACGTGGAGCTAAGGAAAAGAGACAGTGGTTTGATGATTATGTTTTGGCAAGGTCACTTCCCCTATATTCAGAGGGAGTTATGGATAAGCCATGTTGATTGGATTGTACAGATGCAGCTATTGATGATGTCCTATTGATGACCCTCTTGTTTATCAATGTAAGAGAGAGTTGACTTTTAAAGTCAAGATGGAAGACCTATCCTTGAGATATTATTCCCTGCACTTAAAGGTCTGATGAGATGGAGAAGTTGTTGGTCTGCATATGTATATCTTATGGGATCCATGGTGTTCTTGATAAACACCCTATCAATCATATGCCTCACTATGAAGACTCTGAGTCGATCTATGGATGAGCCTCATATATTGGATAGTTGCTTATTGAGATATCTTTGTGATTCTTTATTATCTATAATCTGAGGTACACTGCTGGAATCTAAAATTCCATGAATATTCTCATGTTGGCTCGGTTGATAGTGTGATGGATGGAAAGAGCACATCTAGTGCTATATGTCTTGATTCATTTGCTCTAGAAGCACATTGAGGCTGAATGTATAAAGCAACAAGTATGGCTTATTATGAAGCCAGTTGGTTGAGGAAGCTCTTCAGTGAGCCATTTGACCACGTACTAGTAACCATCGTTGTATATTGTGATATTCTTGAGCGGGGTTCATTTTTTAGAGAATCCATGTTCCACGACATCTCCAATTATTGGGCACCGCTTTACCTTGATATGGTACAATGTAGAGCTATCAAGCTCCATCATTGTTAGTTGGATGAGCAGATTACTATCATGCTTACATAGCCTCTTGGTAAGGTCAAGATTATCTTTCTTTAGAGAGAGGCTGGGAGTCATGGATAGACCCTACTAAGAGGGTCCCGGTTGAACATTGAGCTCTGGGAGCTCGTGGGGGCCTAGGGTACTTCTTGGAGCTATATGCGACCATAGTGTGAGGGGTTCACCTTCCCCTCTAGGTACGTTGTGTACAGGGTGAGTGGTTCACCTTCCCCTATAGGTATGTTGTGTATAGGGTAAGTGGTTCACCTTCCCCTATGATACTCCATGATGATATATGAGAGCATAGGGTGAGTGGTTCGCCTTCCCCTATAGTTGATGATATATGCATAGGATGAGTGGTTCACCTTCTCATATGGCATCTCAACAGGATGAGTGGTTCACCTTCTCCTATGGCATCTCAACAGGAGGAGTGGTTCACCTTCTCTTGTAGATACCCCAGTGAAAGATGCATATAGGCATCTGTTGGTATTCACAAGGACATGTCGGTGGGATGTGGTTCATCCTTTCACCACATGTAGGATGCTCATTCCCTACGATCGATGGCTGACATGTCGGTGGGACGTGATTCTTCCTTTCTCCATGTGTAGGATCCTTCCTACGATTGTTGGTTGGCATGCATGTAGGGCGTGGTTCATCCTTTCCCTACTCTCGGTGGTTTTCATGCGTGTGGGATGTGGTTTATCCTTTCCCTACGATGGTTGTGACATGTGACTATAGGATTTGGTTTATCCTTTCCCTGTTTTTGCCCCAGCATCATCCTACCCATGTAGTCCGAGACACATGGAAAATACCTCTCATTTGGCCAATGAGTTGGGAAAAGTGGATAGGGACCATAGCACTACCGATGGATGCATTGTGTACTTTCGTACTCCCTATGAATAGGATGCATGGTGTTCAACAACTTGATTTGGGATGAGATCCCATTGGGGTTCTACCCCTTGACTGACTTTTGTCAATGGAGAGTGTTATGGTCTTGTGACTCACTCTCGATCAATTCTTCTTCATTGTTACATCAACGTTCAGCAAAGTAGAGATGAGATGCAAAGATGGTATATGATGACAGGATGGCATGGCGATGGATGGTTGGCAAGTGCAATTCTCCCTAGTTGAGAGGGAGTGTTAAAATTGGAAATTAGGGCCACATTACACCATGGGACAGCTCATTTGATGCAGATGATTATTGCATTGAATTCCTCTTCTTCAGAGGACCAAAATCGACCTAAAGATCATCAAATTTGGACAAGTAGAAATGTGTTTTTGAATTTATGCCCACACATGTTCAAATTGTCAAGGTCGGCCACATCTTCATGTAGGCTCATGAAGCCCAAGAGACATGTCACTTCACCCTCAACGATTTGTATAAATAAAAGAGACCTCAAAGCTTATTTGGCACCTCACTCACTCACACATCCTTCACTCTCCTCATCTGATTGGTTCGTACAGCTTATTGGGCATCTCTTTTCCTCACGTGTGTGGCAGCAAAAGGATGAATTGCAAGACAAATTACAAGACCGAAATTTCAAACATTTTTGCAAGTTTGACCAGCGTTGACTAGGGGTGATTTGACCTCCTTTGACTGCAGTTTTTGTATCAGAATTTTGTTTTTGGCAAGCCGCATCTATTGGCTCAGGAGTCGAGGCAATTTGTTGACTTTGACAGCAAACCAATCACAAGATTGACCACAAACCTGATGGCAGAGTTCACCGCAGAGATTGACCAAGTTTGACCATTGTTTTCATGATATTTTTGGGCTGACTTTGACCACTTCAAAAGGTCAAATTTAACTACCTTAGACTGAGCTCCATAGAGGACTATTTGTTGTTGCGTTGACCATCATTGATTTTTTGGTTAGGGAAAATTTTGACTATTGTTGATTACAAATTTGACAGGGTTGTTTTGACTTTTATGTGGAAAGTCAATTTTGACTTTTGTACTCTCTCTCTCTCTCTCTCTCTCTCTCTTTGTTGAATATTTGATATAATAATAAGAGGAATTGATTAAAGGGTTTTCCCCATCTTGGGGTTTTTCCCTAGCATCTGCCAAATCTGGTATACTCTTGTCTTGGCTTGTCTTTTACATTTATGTTTGATGTTCTTTCAACAATTACTAGCATATGATAATGGTTAATGTGATTGTTAATGGATTAATGGAATTAATAATGGGCTAATGGGTTAATTAACTCAAAAATTAACAAGGGTTCAAAGTGAAGCAAGGATGGCTCATTCAATGGAAAGATTCAATTAAAGTGTGAGTTTTGGGAGAATTTAGGGTGACTTTCCACAAAAAACCCCTTGAGAGTAATGCTATAAGAGACCAAGGGTTGAGAGATATACCGTGGCTCATCCAATGATCACCTATAGTTAAGAGAAAAGGTTTTGACTGATGAACTACAAAGTGCAAACCTTCAAGAAATTCCCAAGTCAACGCAGCTTCAAGGGTTCCCTCTTGGAGTGATAGCTAGGGCATCAATTTATTTGAAATTCCACCATCAAAATTCGTTCAAAACTGGAGGATGCCTAGAGGAGAAATAAATGACAAAACTTGTCTAGACGGAATCCTAAAATTCCTCCTCCCTAAAATTCCGCACCAAACCCTAGAAAATATCTTTATCCTCAGGGGGCGAAGAAAAGAGGTGAAAGAATGATATTTCGTTAAGTTAATGTGATCGCCAATTATCTAGGACCAGTGCTTGGCTATTGGGAAGATTGGAATCAAAATGATTAAGATTTAGGAACTTCGCTCTTCAAGGAGGCCTAAAGAAGCAACTCCGCTCTTTGTAGATGCAACTTCACAACTTTAGACTTTTATACTTCGATATGCAATATTTGATGGAGTTTTAAGGTAGAAGGTGCACAACCTACCCGACGGGAAAATTCGTTCTTCTTTCCAAGATGAATAACATATGCAACGAGCCAAGATTACAAGTGTTTCATAAATTCACATTATTTTTTAGGGCACAAGAAAAATCAAAGCATACCAATCCATACATTAGACATAATTATCAAGAAATTCACATGAATAACACTTACATGACAAGAGAGTATATCCATCCATGACAAGAGGTTAACGAAGGACCCTATTAGGTGGTTTCAGCCTCTATGGGGGTGACATGTCCATGGTACATCTATCAAATGGCAGGTGGTATGTGAAATGACGATGGAATGGAGTGGGGCATTAGGGGAAGGCTCCAAGCCACATGCCACAATACAAGGGCAGCTATAATAAGGGAAGCCCACACTTGCGTATATGAATGTAGGAGGGAGCAATCGTGGTAAATGAGTCACCGCGACCTTTGTTTTTCCACCCTTCTTCATATGCCTCTTGTCTTTTATTAATTTTTCTTTTGTAACTGCTTGGGGGCTCCAGGGGATGAGAGCATGATACGTAAGATATAGCAGTGAATACCCCCTTAAGGTGGGGAAGTTCATCGCCCACCAGGGGTTGGGACAATCATGGGTTCCTTAATGATAAAAAGGGACCAATATAGGGGGTCCTAGGAACTAGTGTGATGGACATAATGATAGGGGCAGATCTCATTTTTGGATTTTTCACATGTGCTAAATGTGTATGTCCCAGTCATCTTTTGCATTTTATGGTACATTTCCTGTTGAGAGAGTGGCCAAATTATTTTTTTCTTTTCTTTTAGTTGCATCAACCTCTGGGGCATCGTTCTAGGCCTGACCCAACGTGTGGACAACGGGAGGGGGAGGCTAAATCCTTGTGGACCCAATGGAAAATGTGGATCCATATGGGAAATATGGTGAATAGGGTTATAATGAGTGAAGGGGCGGTGATGTATATGGCGTCCGAAAGTTAGACCACACAACAAAAATCAGAGTTTCCCATGTAGTGCCACCCCTAAAGCTCGTAGCCAATAAAGGAGATCACACGGGACTAGAATAAAAGGCTAATCATCAAATTGGACATAGGAGACAAGAGTACAAACCAAGCCCACTCTTTCTGTTGAATCCCCCCACTAATCCATGCCCAATAAGTGTCCATGATAAGTAAACAAAAGTACCCAACTACACAATGAAAATCCATGCCTTCAGGGTTGGAAGGCCCACCTTCAAACATATGATCATAACAGATGGGTGAGGGAGCATATGGTTGGCTCGGGTGGCAGAGAGAATGGCACATTGAGCTATTTAGTGGTTGCAAGGGGTTGTTGGTTGTCGGCTAAGGACCATATGGGTGAAAAAAATTCTCCTATGGATACTACCCATGGGTGGTGGATAACAGGACCCTCTTGAAAAACAAACTAATATTGCATCCTTTTTATGCATTTGAGAACAAGACTATCAGAAGCATCTTTGATTATAGGAACAAACACTAATGGCTTGGCTATTCACAAGATTCCAAGAAACACCTATGTGGGGAATTCAAAACCCCACATAAAAAATAACATTTAGTAGAAACAAGACATTTGGATTTGAGAAATATAACCAATATGGGATGCAGCCTTATATGTTGTCATCAAACCAAAAAAATGTCAATGTTTTTTAGAGTGTTTCTCGGTGTTTTCAATGGCCTTTTGGGTGAATTATTAACAATAGAGGCAGGGCTCACCTCTCACGATTTTTCTGGGTGGTTATCTCTATCCTCAATTAGCAGAATGCTTATTTGGATGACAAATTTTACAGCAGTCTGAAAGTGCAATAGTTAGATTACTTTACCTCTATGCTAAGGTGTGCCCAGCAGGAAAAATGTTTGAGAACTAGGTTCGATGTTTGCATCAGCAATGGGTCTCCTTTATGTGAATTGTTGAAGTCTTTGAGTTGTTGACAAGTCAGAATGTATGCTTCCACAAAATTGTTCCCTATACTCAAACAACATGTGAATGCAAATATTAATTCCATCCTTTTCCAAATATAAGGGTCATTCAGGAAGAGAACATGCCAACGTTAAGGGCACATTGATAAAGATCTTCTAATGGTTGCAATCCACATTAACATTTTTTCCAAGATGGGGATTGCACTCGGGTGAACATGAATGTTAGCTTTGAAAGGCTAATGAAGGCGTGGCCTCTGTAGAGAGGTGATAATATTAAACAACAATGTACTTATCCTTTTCACAACAGTTTGAAGCTGCATGCATGTAGTGCAGTTACCTTCCACTTTTTATTTTCATGGGATCGCACTCCGACAGTGAAGTATTTTGGTTATTTTTGGCATATGGACAAATTGGGTATTGAAGTATTGATGTTTAAAGGATACCTTTCCTATTTTGGAGTATGGAGAGTTTATCACTACTAACAGTTGGAACATGCAAGCGGGGAACTACATGATCGTCTTGATATCAATTTCAAGTATATGTTAGTTATGAATTGGAACAACAGGGATGCATCACCTGGGTGGTTTGTTCTAGTTTATGATTTGGCTTCTCTGGAGATAGGAGGGCGCACTCCATGCAGGCCCTTAGATCTATTCATGCACCAACTTATTGTGAAAATTCCTGCATTGGAATCCTATTGCAGCAACTGGAAAATATTCACCTAATTGTTAACTTTTACTTAACAATTTATTTGCAGTTATGTACTACAAACATTCAATACATCACACTACAACCTTCACTAAATAAACTGCGGAAATTAAATGCAGAAACAAGATCTGAGCAAGAAGAAATAAAAGACACATGACACCGTAATTTTTGGACCAAGTCCCGGGAAAAACCCAATGCGGGAAAACCGGTGCAGCAGCTGAGGGTTTGATATTATTAAGCAGAAGTTCTGAATACAACTAGGATGCCTTGTTGGCCATCCATACAGAGAAAATTACTGACAGATAATTAGGGAGAAAATGTCCTCACACTAACACTAGAGATCTGGCACTGACCCAATGTTGAACTAGATAGCCCCATGCTGCCTCTACGCAGATCTGCGTCACCCTTGCTAGGAACTGCGTCAACTCCTTCTGTCAGATCTTCTACAGGTTGGATCTGATCCACTGGCCCCTTCGGTCTCACACCTCAACGCTCTGACACTAGATCTGTTTAATCCTCAGTAAAATCACTAATCTCCTCAAGGTTGCAGCACTGCCTTTGCATGGCCATGCGCTGCCTCTATGTAGTTGCTACGCTGCCTCTTCTACGTCACCTTCTCTGCCTTCTCTGCTCTGTATTCCCAGCTCAAGAAAATAATTTCCAACCAGAACTATCACTGACGCTCACTGCAATAGGATCTTCTCGATCAAACTCTTCGGCTGCTCTGTGC
Organism: Pinus albicaulis; assembly: GCA_034641835.2. Classification (NCBI taxonomy): domain Eukaryota; kingdom Viridiplantae; phylum Streptophyta; class Pinopsida; order Pinales; family Pinaceae; genus Pinus; species Pinus albicaulis. The sequence goes on along the minus strand of CM076575.1, from coordinate 664,399,066 downwards.
TGCTCTCTTGAGAAATTCAATCTCTAGAATCCCTCGGTGTGTCTTTCCAAATGCCCATTAAGTGCTTATAATATTCTCGTTGAAACTTCAATGGTCGAGATTAAATCATTAATCAATGGCTAAGATTAACTTGACTTGATCTTCGTCTTTTTCTAGAAGATTCACACCCTGTTTTATTACTAGCAATTGCATCGAGAGGTGCAAGGGAACGCTGAAAGAAGGAGTCGTGAATCTCATTGCGGTACATGTAAGGGCCACATAAACTCCCTTTACTCGTAGCGGATTAATTTATTGGAGTTTTATTAAATATACATACGCTTGCAATCAACAACGATCACTTTATCGGGACTTTAAACAAAGCGCAAATACTCCCAAACAACATGCCTACAGGCGGAACTATGGTTCTACGGTCCGACAATACGGTGACCAATCACGGTGCATCGCATATCGGCAAACATAACAAATAACCTTAACAACAAACATATAACCCTGCCAATGCAAAGTTGCGATGACGATGTCGCATCGCAATATAGCAACTTTTATAACTTATCGTATTTCGCTTGCCCGCAAGTTTAACTCTTATACCGATAATGGTTAAACCATAAATCATGCAATGTGCGATAAGCGCTAATGTGCTATGTGTTCTCCTCATCGCATTGCAACAAATATAACTTACGCAGCCAAGTCTTAACGTTGTCTGGTAAAATCTGTGATGTGCAAAGTTGCGATTTTCCGTCCACCGTTGATCTGCGGCCAGATCTAACGGTCCTCACTGCTCGCGCGATAACGATGTCGCATCGCAATATAGAAACTTTTATAACTTATCACATTTCGCTTGCCCGCAAGTTTAACTCTTATATCAATAATGGTTAAACCATAAATCATGCGATGTGTGATAAGCGCTAATGCGCTATGTGGAGACGTGGCCCTTCTCCTCATCGCATCGCAAGAAATATAACTTACACAGCCAAGTCTTAACGCTATCCGGTAAAATCTGCGATGTGCGAACTTGCGATTTGTCGTCCACCGTTGATCTGCAGCCAGATCTAACGATCCTCACTGCTCGCCCTCCATTGCATCGCAAGTTATATCATTTACCTTGCGATGTGATCTCTGTCGTTTAATCTAAAAACTTCAGTTGTGCGATTCGATCCTCGCTATACAATTGCCTCCTGTTGTAACATTATTTGATTTTGATAAGTTAGCATGGTAGTTTAAAAAATAAAAATTAAATCGTAAGTTAGAACATGGATGAAAAAGAAAAAAATTTAAAAATGTTAGGAAAAATATATTTTATTACATCCATGTTAGAAAAAATGATAGAGTAGTTTGCTGTAAATAAAGAAGGCAAAAGAAAAAATGTTAGGGAAACATGAAATAAAAAAAAATGCTAATGCTTTAGTGTTTAAAATGAAAAATGGCCAACTGTTTAAATGCGCCAGATTTTCAAAATGTAAAGTTTTAATTTATGTACGTTAAAACCTTTGAAAAAAGGTCCGATGTTCATTTATTAAATTGATATATATATGCGCATATGATTTTATTATAAGGTCGCTAAACGACAAAGCAGTCAAATCACTGGAGATAAAGCACTGGTATGTTTTGACGAAGATCTCGAGCTCTCCTCAGATCTACGGCGGAGATCAACTTCGCACCCCCCCCCCTGACAGTTTCTTGTTAACCGGAGAGGGGGGGTCTGAACTTCGGTATTAATGGCCGCCATTTTCCGCTACATAACAGCACAGTATCACTTCGCACCCCTTCCACCTTAAACCAGAATCTGGGAGGTACCCCTCGAAATCCACCTCCGGTTTCATCCGCAAACATGTAGAGGAGTGGCAAGTTGTGTGTCTTTGAACGGAATTCTAAAGTTGTTCATAGTCTTGCAACTGATTGGCCGCAAAAAATTCATGTGTCCCAAGGAGGCATGCGTCTCGTAGAGATGAATGATTCATGTCAGGAGCCCGGTTGTGAAGGGGGTAAGGGTTCCAAGCAGTGATGTATGTATCGAAAAATTCTTTGGCCGCACGGACATCTATAGCGCTGGTCCAGTCGAGAGTGTCCATACCAGGTGCATTTGGAAGCACAAGAAACCATGGATATGTGTGGAGCTGCAATGTTGCCATTCATACCTTAGAAAGAAAGGGGAGAAAAAGTAATATGGATGCATGGAAGTGAAAGTAACGAAAGGAAAGACGAGGAAGGAATAGTATGCATACCTGCACTAGTAATCCTTTACAAGGAATTCTTTAAGTAGGACCTCTTCTAGGAATATTGTGAATCTGCAATGGATGTATTGAGATGCACAATGTGGGTTTGCAACAATGTTTTGGATTCTCCATCGAGTTTGATCATGTGAATTGGATGGAGGGTTGGAAGGCATGGCATTATGCAAGTCAGGCCATTTGGTATCAGTTGCACTTAGTGTGAAGAATATGGTAGGAGTACCTTGTTGAATGATCATGTCGGCGAGCTCCCCTCTAGCCCTGGTCCAGAATGAACAGCTCCCACGTAAGGATGATCTGAAACGCATAATCTGGTCTGGAATGGTGGAAGGTGGAATTTGTTGAAGGTGGTGGCGAAGGTCAACGATTGTTGGCGGAAGGGTATTTGAAAGGTCCCTTTTAATGAGGACAAAAGCAGTTGCTTGGTTGTGATGGCGCATGATAAGGTTGTACAAGTAATAGTGAAAGCGAGGATGTTGCCCAAAATGGTTGTCATGGTAGTGGATTAGATGCAAAGCGTATTCCTGCATATCCACTTTTGCAATACTTGGTTGGTTAATCATGGCAGATCCGATGGGGAAGAGGGTGGGGAAGGCCATGGAGAAGAGGCCCTCTATGTTGTATTCATTGACTAGAGAGAGGCCAATGATGGGCCATTGAAGTGAATGGGTTGGTGTGGAATTGGAGGATTCTATGTAGGCAAGTATTTCATCAATTTCTAAATGAGAATTTGGTAGAGTTGAAACAAAGGAGGATGGGTGGAGGTCAGACGGGCATGGGTGTGGAAGTTCACAATTAAGATTTTCTTAAATGGCTTCCTGGAGTGGGATGGAAGTTGTGTTGATATGGCGTAGCATGTTGGAAATGTTGGTAGGTGCAACAGACAGAGCAGAGAGCGAAAGTTGGTTAATCTGGACATCTTTGTAGTATGGGTTGTTTTGTAGTTTGAATTGCAAAGCTGCATGAACATGTGACCTACTAACAAAAAATTCATAGGATGTTTCGTCATTACTAGTTTTGTTTACAAGAAGGATGTCTAGTTCTAAAAGCATGCGAGGAAGAGAGGTGACAATGTTAGTGATATATTGAGGAAAGCTAATAGTATGGCCGGAATATTTGAGTTGGCCACCACGTGCATGGGTGACTTGAAGAACGGGGTTGACACGAGCAATGAGCATCTCTTCAACTTGAGTCAAGAAGGAGAGAACATGTGGTTGGATACCTAGGTCCATGTTGTTTGTGGAGGAGAAACGGTGGGTTGTTCGTTCGTCGGCATAACGGTTACAAGAAATGATTCTGTTATTTGTTTTTGTTTTCATGGATGGGTAAGCTTCATGACAATTTGAGCAAACTTGGATGGGACAAAATGCATCGATCCTTGCACGAAAGCGACGATGTGCATGTTGGAGATGGATGGGGAGAAATTTTTGGGAAGGTGGAAAGGGAGGCACATGGGGGAGTGCATGTACAGGGCAGGCAAGAGGTGAAGGATTTGAAGGGTTTGGAAAGGTTTGGTCAACGGGTGGAGATAGAAGGAGAACTAGGAAAGGTTGGGTGGAATGTAGGGGAAGGAGACTATTTTGGGAAGGAATGGGAGATTGGTTTGCGTTGGACTGAGAGTGAAGGTTGGAGATTGGTTTGCATTGGACTGAGAGTGAAGATTGGCTTGACGATTGGCGAAGAGGAGGCAGCAACGTGCATTAATTCTTTCTTTGTTAAGTGCGTGGTGGCGTCGTCGTTGTTCCCTTTGCACATTATTCTCTGGTGTGGACCGTGGTTGGCATATCTGTTGCAAATAAGGAAACATATGTCAAGAAGCATGTTGGAAATTATGAATAAAATAAAGCACAAAGGAATGTGTTCCCCTTTCAGCACAAAGAATGCAATAAATGTGGAAATAACAATTCATAGCCAGACAGACAGCAAACATTGAGTAGAGGAATTTTTCAATTTATTCAACTCTTCTCTATATTCAATTCATCTCACTCTGAAAATATGAAATTACATAGCTTATACAAAATGGCCGAAGCCTGCAATTCAATGCAGAACTAGATGGGTAACAACCAATCATCCTTTTTGTCATGAAAGCCCATTTCTTCATTAACGGCGCACAGAGCCGCGTACGCCCTTCTTCTCTGTTCTGTTGTTTATAAACGAAACAACGTACAAAACACATAAATTGGCAGACCTAAAATTCTGTTGGTTTCGGCTTTGAAACCTCATCGCATCCGCACCCTTATGGCATTTCAACGATATCAAACTTTAACCTGGGTGCTATCCATTGAGCTTTGCGAACGGTGATGTGCACTGGCACAATCACATCGCACCATAAACAAAACAACTTGCGGGCATTATGGGAAAAGTTAAAATGTTACGATTAAGATGTGCGAAAACACCATCGCATCGCAATGCATATAACGTAACTTGCTGGACTTTAACGGAAAACATAAAGTGTTGTGATTGCGATGTGCGCTAGAACTATCACATCGCAACTTACATAACATAGCTTGCGAGTGATTAAGTGGAAACCATAAAACGTTGCCACTGCGATGTTGCGATGCGTTATGTGCGATGCGATATCGCATCACAACATCGCAAGCTTCAACAAGGAGCATAACAGGTAACAGTTAAGATGTGCGATGTGCGGGCTGCAATGTGGTAAAAAACGGTAAGTGCGAAATGGCAAATGCATAAGGTAAGGCGGAAATAGAAGGTTTGTATGGAGTTTGGGTATGTGTTGCGGGTCCCACCAAATCGCATCGGCGAGGAAATAACATTGCGGTAATGCATTAAAAGGTAAGGGTTGAGACTTGCGGGCTACAACTGCGGGAAAATGGTAAGTAATGCAGTGGGTGAAGAAATTAATGCAGAGAATGGCTCGGTCACTCTGCTCTGAAGATTTCTGGAAATTGCATAAAGCAAAAAACAAAACTTCGGATTTGGATCCTGGACTCATCCTTCCTGCAACAAAAAATTCGATTCAAAGTGTGGGTTGTTGCGAGTAAATTCATGGCGATGGTTGGGAGTTATGTCCAACAAAGCAAACGTGTGTATGATGTTGGAAAATGAAAAAAAAACAACAGAGGGATGCGTTTCCCCCTTACAACACAGACAATGCAATATTGTAGAAATAAAAATTACACACAGACAGAGAGCGAGAACACAGGAGAGGAGTTGAATTCTTCTTTTCATTCATCTCAAATAAACATATGAGATTACATACTTTTATTACAAAATGGCGGAGCCTGAATATTTAATTCAATTCAATGCAGAAACGGACATATAACAACCAAATCGTCCTTCCACTCTATTCTTCTGTTTCCACACGAAACTGCGTACAAAACACAAAAAATTCGGACTTGAAATTTTATAGGTTTCGGCTGCGAAACCACATCGCATCTACGCCCTCATCGCAAATCGTATTTCGACAATTTTAACTTTTAACTAGGCGCGATACGGGAAAACTTAAAAACTTGTGATTGCGATGTGTGATGGCACAATCGCATCGCAACTCAAAAACTTTAACTTGCAAAGCGCTAAAGCACTGAGCTTGCGACATGACAGAGGAGTTGTCACCGAGCTGACTTGACGACTTGCTTATGTCAATGTGCAGGGACCTCAGGGTACGGCTTGTTTATCGGCATTGTGCCCCCGCAGTAGATATCAGTCGTTGATCTCGGTCAAAGGGCGCCTGGAAAAGTCAACTACGGAGGCACCCTTTAGTCTAAACAGAGGGGCTGCTTGTGCCCGCGAGTCACCATTGATCTTTTCAGTATGCGATTGCGATCGCATCGCAACTTAAATAGAATAAGGGGCCGCAAATATATAGTAACGATTACAAAATTTGTATGCACAATCGACGATGAATGGCAAGCGAGGTTCAACAAGAGTGCAGGGGGAACGATGGGAAGCAATGGAGGATGTGTGTGGGGGGTGTTAGTATGAATCTTTTGTCGAAATGTAAAAAAAAAGACCACTTTAGCTACGCATAACAAATAGCCCTAACATCAAATGTGGATGCCAATATCTTCAAATCTGCAGTTAGTTGATCAAGATAAATGCTGCACAAATCTAGATCTATGCATAAAAGACATTAAGCAGTAAAAATAAGGTTTTGCTCCATACATCCAATAGACAAGACAAGAACAATATTTTTGAAAGAATTTTTATATTAAGAGCACCTGAGAGGAAAACAAGAAAGGTGTTTCCAATTCTCCTCAATGGGATGGGTTCTTGAAAGTCCTCAGCGCTTCAGACCTAGCATTTCTCTCTCTTGTTGGTGTAGAAAACCCAGACAAACATAGAACTCAAAGGGAGCTCACAAAGAAAAGAATGGAGAATGTGACAATGATAATGGCTCAAAGTCAGACCAAATGCATAGATCCAAAGTGATCTAATGAGCAACAAAAGGTGACATATGAATGGGAAAACCGTTCTATTTATAACAAAATATTGGGTCATTCTAGATATTGGTGCATGATTAAAATAATATTAACCAAATCTAGATCCACCTTTTATGGAATATTTTATTATATTTGTTGGAGGGAAAAGGTATTTGACTTGGGTCAAATCCCTTTTTTTGTAAATAATAAATAAATAAATGATTTATTTATTATTTTAAGGAAGTGGTTGAATGATAATTAAATAAATAATGATTTATTTAATTATTTATAAATGATTTAGTCATATTTAACAAGGAATATTATTTAAATGAGATTTAAATAATTATTCCTAGAAAATAATAAGATAAATAAGGATTTATCTAATTAATTTCCTTGTTTTGGGTTAAATATGACCAGGAATAATAATTAAATTATTGTTTAATTAATTATTCCATGAGGAAAATCAAACAAATATAGATTTGTTTAATATTTCCATTTGGGGTTTCCTGTTTAGACCATAAACAACATAATAAATGTGTTTTATTAAGTTATTTTACATAGTGAAAGCAATTTTAATTACGGTAAAATTGGTCTTACATGATGTACTTGGGTCCATCTAATGATAATAGGTTAGATGACCAAAAAATGGTGTAACAGATTGCCCCCCAGCGTGCGAGTGTTAGGAGCAAATCGTATGACCGAAGTACGTTGTAAGAACTCAATCACCAGACATCAAAAAGGAAGTCAGAGAGAGAAATGTAAGGTAGTCTAATGTGCTAAAGAACTAGACCCTGAGGAGACGAGACTTACAGGTGCAACAACTCTCTTTTTATGAGATGGTACCTGTGCTAAAGGCGGCGGGGGAGGCATACCTATGCCCGCCAAGACAAAGGACAAAGAATAGTGCATCCAGTAAACAAGGAACCGAATTGTAAAGAACATGCTGGCACAAACATGAGCCAGATAAAAGATATAATGAGGAATCCCACATACATGTTGTGCCTAGGATAACAGCCAGGACTTATACAATAATATCTGAGTACATGAGATACAAATAAAACCCAAATGCCCCCTATAAACGGGGAAGGGCTCGCAAAATCTGACTAAGACATGCAAATGAAAGTGGTACTGCAAACGGCTAAGGCCGACATCATCAAATATATGGAGTTGCATCAAAGGCTGCAATGAAGAGGTCATCCAGGCATGTGGGGGGCTACCTGCAGAGCCACCCCCTCATAAGGGTTGAGACATCTCACACACACCCGAGAATCACTAATATCTATTGCTGCATCACTGAACCATCAAGTATACGGATCTCGATCATGCTGAAAGGAGCTGGAGCTGAGAAACAATCAAGTCAGAGAGTAATGAGAAATCCCTTTGCCTGATCCGGGGCACCGAACAAAAGTGGAAGCTGGAACCAAGGTACATTGCCCTCTAGACCTGTCTTCTGGAATGAATGAGCTGATGTCGACAGAAGGAGGTCCACCATAGGTGAGGCAATAAGGAATCCTCAACTAAGGCACGAGAGAAAATAGTAGAGTGACTAATAGACTGACACCAATGATAAAGATGAAATAGGGGGTACCAAGTAGCGAATGGACGGCTTCCCTTGTTAAAGCATAAATGGCATGGATGACCTGGCAGCTACTGACACGATATCATGAAGGATAGGGGACAGTGGGACTGAAGGCCATAAGGTGCGACACAGAGAGGGACCAAGCAATGAAGGATTGGAGAACTATAGCGGGATACAAAGGGACTCGGGATAGACTCCATGAATGTGGTGCTGACTCAACTCGGATGCTCTAAACAAGGGTGACTCGATGATGCTGCCACACAGTAATGGTCCAATGGGGGACCATAAAAACATGAGTACAAGATGGTATCGCATGAAGAAAATCAACACGAACAAGGACAAGTATGGAGGCAAGGTGGTGCCCCAAGTACAAGTGTTGTAAGTAAGTAAATCTGATTTGGAGGAGAGGTGAAGAGACCCTTCTTGGAAAAAATGTGTCCTGGTGAAGTATCAAGTTACTAAAAACTAACAAGTACCCAGAGCTCATGAATAGGCCAAGTCGCACTTTTTGGGGTTTGTTCTGCGACCTGGGTAGCAGGTACTGGGCAGAAAACTACGACCTGTCCCAGGAAATGACCTGAAAAGTGCGACCTGTCAGAGAAAGGGGGTTTCAGTGTTGTTTTTGGCTGAGATATGGGATTTGTATGGTTGAGGGGCATAGGTGCCCCCAAGCATGTTGTGGTCATGCCAAAATATATTTATAAAAAGGGGAATCTAAACACATTTTAATGATGTGGTGCGCCATTTGTTTTCGTTATGGTTATGCAGTTTGAGAAAGGAAATGGAGGATTACCAATCTCTTTTAGTACTGCATATATGAATCAAATGGACTTTAAGTTTTTGAGTTGGCATACCTGGTGTCACTATCCCAAAAAGATGATTTGGAGATAATGAACTGATGCTCTCCTAGAAAACCTATGTCCAAGAGACTGGATTGTTGATATAAGATGAAGGAATGATAAGGGGTATCGTCCCTAGAGTGAGCTGAAGTGATATGGGACTCTAGAGGTTCTTCTAAATGTAGAAGAATAATGGTACTAGAGTCGACACGACCAGATACACTAGGAGAGTTGTGGAGAATTGCTTCTCTTAGTCTCTCAAATATGGCTGCCCCCTTACCCAAACATTGGGTGTCAATGTAATCGCCGCAAGGTGTATGTGGTTCGAACGCATGGATTCGATGTAAGGGGGAATAGATAAAGTCACGGGTGGTGATTCCTTCCATAATGTCGTCATCGTGATAAAATATGGGGTGACTAGTGGAAGAAAGACCACCGGACTCATCATCATGAGAAGAGAGGGTCACATGCGCATCGTCGCAAGGGGTGTCAGAAGAGTAAGCAAATAAAGGATCTACCGATGTTGAGCCCAGGGTGATCGCTGAAGGGAGGTCAAGCAAAACATCAGGGGAAGTCTCCAAGGGGACTGCCACCGAGGGTCTCATGGATGATGATAGGTAGAAAATGGTGGCGGCAGGCGCCGTCATCTCGACATCGGGAGGGGGAATGTCAAGGGGAGTAGGTAAATCCTCAAGCTGACCTGAAGCATACTGCGCAAGTATGGGAGAGGCGGATTGATTTTGTTCAATCTCGTACTCTCAGACTACTTCTAAAGAGGCGCGGTAATGCGTTAGTTGGGCACAATGGTGGGAATAATGGCCATGGACACCACAGAGAGCACATGGTTTGTTGGTGCGAATAGTCTTTGGGTTCTTGGCTGTGGTCGAGGAAGAAATAGAGGTTTCAAGGACTGTAGACTCAGGGAACACGACTTTAACCATGGGTTTAATATGGGGTAACTCAAGATAAGTATGGGTGGCATGACCAACGACATCACACAAGGCGCAAGGCTTTGCGGGCGGAGGAGGGGCAAGGTCAGTGGAGGTGGCCTTGTCTTTGGATGCCCCCTTGCAAGCTTTGCCTTTCTTTCCCGGAGCTGTCACAACAGGAGAAGGGTCATGTTGAGGTGCTGGTGGCACTGTAGCAACGGAAGAAGCGAGGGGAGCCGGTTGAACCGGTGTCAAAGCAAGGTAAGGTTTGGGGTGACCAGGTGGGGTAGCAGCTGGAGGATCAAGGTACCAAATGGGTATACCCAAGGTCAAATTGGGGAGGGAGAGGGTGGCCATGATGGGGACTGAATAAACTCCGAGAGGGGGAGCAAGGAAAGGTATCTAACCAACGGGGTAATGGCCAAGAGGGACGGCTCCAAAATGGTTGAGACCTGGTGGAACCGACCCAGGAGGATAGAGGGGCTCATAGGTACTAGTTGTAGGAGAAGGGTCAAAAGGAAGAGGTCCGTCTAGCTGAGGCGAAGGGCTAGGATCAGGTTGCGGCGGGCGAGGTTGTGGTTGAGGGTTCTAACTAGACGAAGCGGGCCGCTTAAGGTTAGCCCGAGACGATTGCATCATGCAAACATTCGCTAAGCTGGGATCAGAGACAGGAGGAGGAGGAAGACCAGGGAAGGTTCCAAGCAAGGAGGAGTCTTTGTAGACGCCGGGAGAAACATTGGTCAAAGAATCGATGGTTTGCTTATTGGCTACAGAAGAGATGGTCAACTCAGGGGAGGTCTGAGATTTTGGCTCATGATATGTCAATTGGTCAATGGTGACTATCTTTCCATTATGAGGGAAAAACATCTTGCGGTGGACTGCAGATGGGACAGCAGACATGGCATAGGTGTAGCTCCGCCCTAAAAGAATGTTATAATCAAGAGGGGCGTCGATGACTTCAACGTCAACGCAAACAGTCTTTCCCGCAAGAGTGATAGGACAATTACGGAATAGGCCAATGGGTTGGGAGGCATGGCCATCCCATGCACGAAGGGTGATTGTGGAAGGGGCCAGCTCAGGAGATCCGAGTTGTTTCCAAACCGAAGTAGAAATCACACAGGTGGATGCCCCCTCATCAACAATACACTGAGAAACGTGAGCATTCCGGATTTTGACTGGGATTTGGAAAGCTACGGAAGCAGGAAGGGGAGGGTGTTCTGATTGACGGGCGTCGAAAACAATCAATTGGTCATCAGCAAGATCTACAGCGCCCATGGCGGATAGTAGAGCCTTCTTTTGAGAAGGACACGACTGGAGGAGTTCCAGTGTTGAAATGATTGTAGGAGACTGCGCCAAATCATCTACTATGCTATACGAATGAGCAGCTCGACCAGAAGCAGCATTTCGACATAATGGGCCCTTAGGAATCTTGGTATGAACCTCAACTTTGGGCTGAGGGATATGCAAAGGTTTGGGCTGAGAGATATGCAAAGGACCATTAGATGTCGAAAGAGGCTCTGTAGAACCTGAAGAAGGTGACTCGGGGATAGACGGAGTGGGAGGCTTGGGGTACTGACGAGACCGACTTTGAAGGTTAAGGTCGACAAGTAAAGGTGTATCAAAGTTCATCATGAGGAGCTGGTAATCAGAGGAACCAGACGGGGAAGGTTGGGGGGCTACCGATCCGTGAGGTGGTTGGGTAGCCACGAATCCTTGCTGAGGGAAAGGATCGGTAAACACAGTCGGTTGAGTAATGGCCACATTGGGGGTAGGGGAGGCATGCTGTCCGTGCAATGTGGCTTGAGACTCCCACATCTGCTGCATCTGTGGTAATAGGGGACAATCATGAGTGTAATGACCGTAAACACTGCAACATGAATAAGGCTTATTTGTACGAAGAGGCCTGTCTGGCTTGGGCTGAGTGCCCTGTTGCTGGTTAGCGGTGTTAGAGTCAATACCTGAAGGATTGGATCCACGATTGCCAGGGGCAGATTGATTTTGATTGCCTTTCCTCTTCCTTTGAGAAGAAGGAGGATTAGTCGCCCTGCTGTGCAAATACTTGCCCTGGCTAGGGTGGTAATTACCGCTGCGGTGGTTGAGAAGGCAAGGGAGGTGGAGGTGCAAATGCTGAAGGAGCTGGGGCACCAGGCTGTGGATAAGGATACTGGATAGGTTGGGCAACATTGAGGTAAGCAGGAGGTTAGGCAAAAGGAGGAGGCATGTCGTATCCTGGATACATGCTACCTGGAGGGGGGAAAGTGTCGGAGGCGCTGGCCCCTCCTGGAGGGAAACCATAGCCCATAGGAGGTTGACCATACGAATGCGAAAGAGCACCAACGATACCGTTGGCAGAGTGAGATGCCCCCGGGGTGTTAGCGCCACCGGGTCTGATGAGGTCAGGAAGGATGGTATAAACATAACCAGACTGAGCATAGATGAGGTCATATTTCAAGGCTATTTGGAGGGCGGCTTCTTCGGTTTGAGGGAACTAGGATGTGACATCTTTGCCGATGGCGGGTAAGAGAGATCGAAGGAACCAGTCCATGTAGACCCGATCTTCAAAGGTGGGAGCCCGACATAAGCTCCTTCTTCTCCGCCATTCCTAGACATGAGCGGAAAGGCGGGTCGAAGATGATTGACAGAAAGAAGTCAAGAGTTCGGTACCAGTGTCGTATCGGAGAGGGAACTAGAAATAAGATAAGAAGGCTTGGGCAATGGTCGCAAAGGTGGTATGGGAAGAAGCAGTCTGATCAACATACCACTTAGAAGCTTCGCTTGTAAGCGTGCGTTGGAACAATCTCAGTCGGATGGAATCATCAGTAATGGAATTGGATGAACACCACATGTGGAAAGATCGGATATGGTTTGAGGGATCTTCGCCGGCAAGGCCGTCGAACTTGGGAATGTCGGAGGGGAGCTTGGTGGGCATAGCAGGCCAACCAACATCGTGGCGGATAGGATCATTGATCAACTGATTGAAATCGGGGAAACTGAGACCTGCCATATAAGGGAGCAAAGGGACAGTCGAGGTAGTTCCCGTGGTGGTTCCGCCAGTAACAGTCCCAGCATTAGGGCCAGGGTTGCTGCTAGCGTTAGGCCCTGGACTAGACATGGTGAAGGTAACAGGGGGAGAACCAGAAGTAGAGGGAGAACCCAAAGAATCAGAAGAAGAGTCGGAGTGCGGACTCGGGGGACGACTAACTCAACGACGGCGGGAAGGAGTAAGTCGACCAACCAGAAACTGAGGGTGAAGGCCAAGAAATCTCTGAGATATACGCCTTAGGGGCGCAATGATGACGGCACAAAGGGAAGAAGAATGACCAAAAAAGGCAGGGAGGTGCAGAATCAAGTGATTACAATGTTGAAACAAGGGCAGAAAGGTGCAGTGTCAATTGATTTTAAAGTCTTTACCTGGCGGTGTTAACCAGGCTCTTCTTCGCTTAGGGTTAGTGTGTGGCGTGTGTTAATTTTAATTTTTAAACCCAGACGTTTTGAGAGGAAAAGAAAAAAGTGTGTTGCGTAACTGAAAATAAATCTGCAGAGGACAGTATATAATGCTGAAATAACAGAAAATTAATAGCTAACTATGCATCGATCTAACCCAAGAAGGCGGGTCTCCCAAAACTAGTCTAAAAGAGGGAAAAAATCCAGTCAAAACACATGAAAGAGGGGCCAATAGATCTAAGGTCAGGAGGGACAGGGATCTAAAGGAGAAATCTGCTGAAAGGAGGTGCAGAAAATAGCAAAGAGGCAAAGGCAAGGTTGCTGCAACAAAGGAGGAAATCAGCTAAAGGTAGAAGGGACAAGGAGGTGACCCTAGAGGCAAACCCAAACAAAACTATATGAGGCGATTTAGAAGGGATAAGCGCTAATCTAAAAGGGATCTGAAAGTGAGGTATCATATCTGAAAGTGAGAAGGCTGAAACTCTAAAAATATAGACGTCTGAAACAGCTAAAACTCTTCCACAAAAGTGGAGGGTACTAAAGCCCTAAGGGGCTAGATTCCCACTTAGTTGAGTAAAACAGATCAGAAACAAGTCTAAACGGGCTGAGGCAGAGGCTGGAAAACCCTAACAGAAGCTTCATACAAACCCAGAAAAATTGCAGAAAAAAGTGCAGGTCGCAGGTTCTGACCTGTTTTCTGTCCAGGTCGTAGATTCGGGGTTGAAAAGTGTGTCCTGCAGTCCAGGTCGCAGGTTCTGGGCTGAAAAGTGCGACCTGTAGCTCCGGTGTCTCAGCAGCAGATTTCATAAAAGTTGCCGTCTCAGTTGCGACTGATGTCTGTTACCTGCGCAATAGGGCCAGAAACACACGGAAGTTAGAAATGTTAATGTTTGAGGGTTTTATGGGTAAAAATGACATAAAAATAGAAAAAACAAAAATCTGAAAAGAAACCCTAGGGTTTGTAGCAGCTGGATATGCAGGAATATGAAAAACGACAGCGGTCGTAATTGAAAACCCGTGTGGAGTCGCCAATTGTTAATATGAATCTTTTGTCGAAGTGTACGAAAAAAGACCACTTTAGCTACGCATAAAAAATAGCCCTAACATCAAATGTGGCTGTCAATATCTTCAAATCTGCAATTAGTTGATCAAGATAAATACTGCACAAATCTTGATCTATGCATAAAAAGACATTAAGCAGTAAAAATAAGGTTTTGCTCCATACATCCAATAGACAAGACAAGAACAATATTTTTGAAAGAATTTTTATATTAAGGGCACCTGAGAGGAAAACAAAAAAGGTGTTTCCAATTCTCCTCAATGGGATGGGTTCTTGAAAATCCTCAGCGCTTCAGATCTAGCAGTTCTCTCTCTTGTTGGTGTAGAAAACCCACACAAACATAGAACTCAAAGGGAGCTCACAAAGCAAAGAATGGAGAATGTGACAATGATAATGGCTCAAAGTCAGACCAAAGGCATAGATCCAGAGTGATCTAATGAGCAACAAAAGGTGACATATGAATGGGAAAACCCTTCTATTTATAACAAAATATTGGGTCATTCTAGATCTTGGTGCATGATTAAAATAATATTAACCAAATCTAGATCCACCTTTTATGGAATATTTTATTATATTTGTTGGAGGGAAAAGGTATTTGACTTGGGTCAAATCCCTTTTTTTGTAAATAATAAATAAATAAATGATTTATTTATTATTTTAAGGAAGTGGTTGAATGATAATTAAATAAATAATTATTTATTTAATTATTTATAAATGATTTCGTCATATTTAACAAGGAATATTATTTAAATAAGATTTAAAAAATTATTCCTAGAAAATAATAAGATAAATAAGGATTTATCTAATTAATTTCCTTGTTTTGGGTTAAATATGACCTGGAATAATAATTAAATTATTGTTTAATTAATTATTCCATGAGGAAAATCAAACAAATATAGATTTGTTTAATATTTCCCTTTGGGGTTTCCTGTTTAGAAAATAAACAACCTAATAAATGTGTTTTATTAAGTTATTTTACATAGTGAAAGCAATTTTACTTACGGTAAAATTGGTCTTACATGGTGTACTTGGGTCCATCTAATGATAATAGGTTAGATGACCAAAAAATGGTGTAACAGGGGGGAAAGGGGGATGGGCATTTCAGCATAAAGGTGTTAGGGGGAAAGGAGGTATGGAACGAGAGGAGGGGGACAAATGGGCGAGAGGTGGAAATGCATGGCTACAGCCAGCAGTAGACTGTGTTGGGGGGGGCAGGAGCGGGCTGCAGGACTTGTAGGAGGACAGTCGACGCATCGGCGTAAGGGAGTTCTTCTGCATGCATAAGAGTTGGGCGTAGCCGTTCAACACCGTTGAAGGTGTCTGTCTTCAAAGATAGTGTGAAGAGGAATTGTCGTCCTTTGATTTTGCTATATATGTCTAGGACAGCTCCAGGATCGGTTAAGAGGAGGCAAAGGTCCTTTTAAGAAATTCCCACAAGTGCTATTGCGGATTCGTTGAAAGCGACCACGTTTTCAAGGTGGGAAGTGTGGTCGTGCAATTGGAGCCGGAGGATGTAGCAGTAGTCACACTCGATGAAGGAGCCTTCACATTTTGAACATCGCCAGGTGTTGTCATCTTGTCGTAAAGCATTTTTCATGCATTGCATCCCATCAATAGTAAGGGGGCATGCAAGGAAGTAGAAATCATCCATGTTAATTGAGGTAGCAGTGGCACGGATTGAAATCCATGGAGTTTTTTCGCCGGGCAGCATTGAGAGAATGTCAGCAATTGTTTTTGTATTGAGGGGCCTCTTACTCGTGCCGGTGTATTTTCAGTTGAGCGAGGGCGAGAAATATTTTATGCCTTCTTCGTCAAACCTTTGTTTGAGTTGACGCGTTTCAGTGATATCTGGATTTATAAGCAAGGAAGTGGCAAGGATTGTGTCGATAGTTTGGCCATTGAACTCAACGATTCTCCACCCCTTATTGCAAGTACGGAAACGACACGAGCCATGCAAAGTTCGAAGAGTACGCAGCCTTCAGCATGGTAGTGTTCGCCCCACAAGGTGACATCGATGCTGCTCCCAGACATGTCGTGAAGAGATATACATTTTTTTGGAGTTTCAGAGCCATCGCGTCTGCAAACAACAAAGGTAGGAGAGAGCGAGGCGACAATACCTATGACATCAACGATTGAGTTAGGAGGTGAAAGTTTGAGGGAACTAATGGGCACGAAGTGAAGGGTATCAGAAGGTATTGTAAGGTCATCATCGAACAGTTGAGACACTATTGTTGAAGAGAAGAGGAGGATTTCGAACGGGTGTCTTAGATGGTTATAGGAAGGGTTGGGGACCTTTACGGTGCCATTCGCAACATTGTAGATGTGGCCAACTTGAATGAGAGCATGGAGGGATTATATCAAGTCATTGAAGGCGGAAACGTGGATTTGATCGTCGTCGCGGTCGATAAGGTCAAAACCTAGCGATTTTCCAGCGCCACGTGCATTGCTATATTCACGAAAGGGGTGTTTTTAAAAGCACTTTGCCCTGGATGGACCAAGATTTTCGAGTAGGGGAGAGTGATTTAAAAGGGAGAGCAGGTGCAGATGTTGGGGTGGAGTCTTGGGAGTACAACGTGTGATTTTCAAGGGAGGGTGGCGATGAAAAGGGAGAGGCAAAAGAGGAGGACGAGGTGGCTTGGAGAATCTGTTCAGCGAAGAGAATAAGAGGGGACGGGTTGCCAACCAATGGTGCAACACGCTAGACTATCTACAGCTCCAGAACACAAAGCGACCTGCAAGAAGGAGCATTGTATCACCAAAGGGGGGAAGTAAAACGTTAGGAATGAGAAGAAGAAATAAAAAAGGGACATAAGAGGAGAATCATAAAAGAGCGGAAGGGGGGGTGGTTTGTACGCAACGTACATAGATTGATGCGCATATGTGCATGAGCTTCTTTTGAGGAGAACAATGGAGCCTATTTGCAAGTCCCCGTTTTGTGCAAGGGCAGTATGCGAAGAAGGGAGAAAAACGGTATGTTTGTGAGCACCATCGGAAAGGGAGACGCGGTAGCTGTTGATCATATCAACATTCTATTGAAATTTTGATAAGCAACCTCGCTTAAACCTTCCAAAACCCCTCTTTCGCCCTGAGAAATTCATTTTATGCTCATCGTTACCTTTGCCTAGCCTCAAAATTTCTTTAAAAATGGCCAAAAACCTGCATTTGAAAATATACAAGGTTTGGCATCTTTCGGCCCTAGCCCCTCAGTCTTTTTCCTCCATGTAACCTGGGTGCCAGACCAAGCGCTAAACCCGGAAGTGCTTATCGCAGGGAGATATTTGGCGCAGTATTATCCGTCGATCTGTACAGATCAGACGGTCTTCGTGGATCAGCGCTGCGCCCATAGCCCGCCTGTTCACCGTCCGATCAAACCATAAATCAACGGTCCATAGTATACCTGCCTTTGTGGTCCCCGCGCCCAAAAACACTGTGCAAAACCCGCCCGGTTTCTATCGCAACGCCTTTGGGCGGTAGGCGGTATTTTATTTTTCGGAGCGATTCCAGACATCACGCGACGCGTGTCTCGCGCACTATTTCAAAACCGCCTGCTCATCGCGCGTTCTAGTTCGGTAGCGGACATGGCACGATATCGCTGTGAGTCGTCCGATCTGGGGCGATCCATTCGACGGTAGTCGCTCCACGAAGCTGTACGGATGTTAATCCAAGCCAACAGTGCCCCTGGCCCACCATTTCATCGCCCTCCGATACGTTTTCAGCCGTCGATCTCCTCCTGAGATCGGACGGTCCAGATCACTTACCTCTCCGCCAGTTGACTCCGTACCTCCACATCACCCGTTCCACGTGTTTGTCGTATTTTTCCTCCGCCCTTATATATTTCATTCATTTTTCAAATGTTTTATGTTAAAAAATTTCACCAGTCCATCCTCCATCGTTGCACTGTATTTTCGCCGCCACCCTGCACTGTTCCATCATTCCACCATGTCCGCATGACCATTTTCATTGATCCCGCCACGTCCATCATCCCCATGCCTGGTTTTCCTAACAAGTTTGTGGATTTTGCAGGGTTACAACGGCCATGATTTACAGCCTTTATTACAGTAACAGAGAACACATCAAAGGACCATTTTTCAGAGGCTGGAATTATGGAGAAAGACCCAGGAAGGTATGTCGACAAGACTTCCATTAAAGAAGTAGGGTTAAAATCTGTCAAACCCTCCAGAGTCATTCAAAGCACAGATTGCGCAGATGGAGACATTAATGGAGCAACAGAGAAATATCATTGAATGATCGAGGAATTCAACGTTCAGCATTGAAGATCTTAAAACCGTAATTCAGGGTTTAGAAGGCGGATGGTACCATTCGCAGAAAACAATACCCTAAAGTTTTCTTTTCAGCACCATTTTCTTTCAGGAAAGGACAGAATATCTATGTGATTATACTTATTTGCCGTGTTCCTGAAGAGATTTCTACCCAGTGCATTTATTTCAGTAAGCAGGCCACAGGGTACAAACAGCATTACAGAGTCATCAAGCAGTATGGGCGTGCACGTTTCCGCCATCTTGTCTTAATGAGGCAAATTAAATGTTCATCACCTACTCCCTCTTCGAGCTTTCTTTTTCTCCTATAAAGCTCCCGAAGAACAAATGATTTAGGGTTCCAGATTTTATCAGAAAATGATGCAGTGAAAGGATTTTGTATACATTTTGGTTGAACTCTTGTATGAAGGCTCAGAGCCCGTAGGGTCTCAGTGAGGAGGAGTTCCACTTGTTAAAGAGGATTCTGGTCTTTGGTATTTCACAGTTTGTAACTTTCTCTTATATGTGTTATTTTAATAGATCATTTCATTTCATCCATCTTTCCTGTATCATGTTTCTGGAATGCGAGTGGCTCACTGATTTTTGGTATGGATTTATCCTAGTTGATACCCATGCTCGGATTAGTCAAGCACTTTAAATATGGCTCAGGCATGATATTCTGTTCCACTATTCATCTAAACCATACTTCTGCTATATTAGTCTCTTTGGGAGGGTGTTTTTAAAACGCTATTGTCATGGATGGATTCTTAGATTGGTAATCCCATTACATGGTGGTATTGTGTATCTGGATATCAGCCCAATGACAACTAATATTCTCTCAATACTTCATTCACTACATACACCTTCTGATAATTTATTTCTGTGAGGTACTTCTGAATTGGCCCTCTTTACAGTAAGTTGTCTCTGAATTGTCTGTTGCTTTTATATTGGAGTTTTGCACATTGCCTCTCCAGTATTCCTTTCTCTGTGTCATTTTCTGAAGGTCTTGGTCCCATTCAGATTAATATTCCTTGTTTTACAAGAGATAGCATGAGAGATTTTTATTGATAACTTCCTCTGTTATACCATATGCTCCTTGCTAATATAAGATGTCCTAGGCATTGGTCTTTCACAAATCAATGCTGTCTCTAGGAACGACAACAGTAGCGAGGCGTCACAGTCCGAGCAGAACTTATGTTCAAGTGCAACGACCTGGAGGGTTGGTTGCAGGTCAACAGCACCAACGAAAAGTGAAGAAAGAGCATTGCGAGTTAACAATGTCTCCATGGTGATGCGGACATCTTGTTAAAAGAAGGTGTTATTTTGATTCAATGAAGTTTTGGTGAATGACCAAACTGGCTAATGCTTGTACACAAGTGACACAACTGAAAATCAATAACATACTTTTGGAAGGATTTGTCACAAGCATAATAGCAAATCTTATGTGAGTGGCAATAAAACATTTTCCTTCATTTCTTCAGCTGAAGAATTAAGTCAAATATGCGAAGAAAAGGAAGAGAAGTCCCAACACTGTAAAATAGCTATTAGCAGAGGAAGACAAGTCGCAGCGTACCCGTTATTTTCACTCGACAAAGTAATCGTAAGTCCTTCAAGCTGGAAGTCGGCAAGTCATTGAAGCTGCAAGGTGGAAGTAAAGTCCTCAAGGTTGCAAGTCCGATTGGTAGGTACTCAAACAAACGGAAGGCAGGAGAGGGTCGTCAGAATATATGAGCAGGGGAATGAAGTGATGGGCTGCAGAGAAGGTGAATGCAAATGAATGGGGAGTATGGACGAAAGGGTTAGATTGCCGAGGCAGAAGGAGAAGGGTACAACAGCAGGAGAAGGGAGCCATGAAAAGGCATGGCCATAGAGCAATTTCGTATGGAAGTACTACATTATCTTTAACTCTCCCTCCTCGAACTCCGTTGAAGTCTCCCAATAGTTATTGGCATGGCAAATCCTCTCCTTCATCGAACTGTGTTGAAGTCTCTCGGTATGGAAAAATGGGTACTGTCAAGGGCCCGGTATGGCAAAATGAGTACTGTCAAGGGCTAAGAAAAAGTGTCATGTAACAGCCAGTAAAGAAACTATCCAGGTGTTAAGTCTAAAAAACTGTCGCTGGAGGAGCCAAGTCCAAATGGAGGATTTTCATTTGTTGGAGGAAGTGCCACATGTTCAAATTTTATTGGCTGGAAGGGTGATAAGAAATGCTTCTCATTGGCTGGGGTGAACAGTGTTTCTCACCCCAAGCCAGGAAAGAAAACGCTTTTCGGCGTAAATACCCTTTAATTATTTTAATTTCCTAAGTTTAGACTTAGGCTCCCATTAAAAATAATTAATTATGTTAATAAAACACAATTCGGATGGAATTTCCCAAAACGCTTTATGGATTCTTTGGAATACATGTGTCTAAGCCTCCCTACAAAATTTGAGACTTAGAGCACATTCGATGCTACCAGAAATCAATGCTTATCAATAGTTATGAGCATACTTTTATCATGTCAAGAGGGTGCACTACTTTTCACTGGAAAAGGTAGTGGAATACTCCATGCAAGAATGAGAGTGCACTTAGATAGAGATGAGATCTTTTGTTATTTTTAGCACATCAAAGTAGGCATTCTTAACTTGTTAACCTATTCTTAGACCCAATCATGCATTGAACTCATAGCAAGTGTGAAGGAAAGTCAACTAGAGAGGATGGTCATCATTTTATCACCTAAAGGGAGGAACACTTCTGTCGACAGTGCTGGACCTGCCAACATTCAAAGGGGTCTCGCTGATTTGTGGTCCCAATTAGACCTCAGACCGTTTGGGATAGGAGCTCCATCCGGAATATGGCCCGGTTATTGTTTTCTTAAAGGTTTGCCTTGGTTCTAACTGTTAGTAAGGGATAGGATCACATAAGTACCTTTGAAAAGCGAGTGTGCCTGGTGAGTGTTCGGTTGTAGGTGTGTCGAGGTTCTTCTACTGCGGATGTAAAAATAAAGTGATCCACTAAGAGAGAGGTAATAGTATCACCCCTGTAGAGACACACGCAAACATGAAGGGCCCCTCTAACATCCAACACAATAGTCCACAATGATGTGACGATCATTGCAACCATTACAACAAATTTTCAATATGATAAGAACTAAAATAACCGAAATAGTTTGACTACTTTAGTACAGGTGAAAACAAACATGAATCACAAACATTCACAGAATACTCTTACAAATATTCATAATCCATGCATGAAGAATGTGTTGGCCATCAAGCTTCATCTATTAAGTAAAATTTCTAGGACACATGTATACAACGAACACCACTAGCTCCAATAGTGGAGCCTCTCCTTCCTCCCCAAAAGAACTAGCATGTCTCTCTAATGGCTTGTGGAGCCAAGGTGAAAGGTGTTTTTCTTGTACAATGACGGTGTATATATAACCAATGGGGTGATCCTTCACCTCCCTTGTGACTCTTTGACTACCCTCATGGTTGTTTGACTTCCCTATGACTTTTTGACTTTACATGTGTTAAAATTGGCAACTAGGGCCAAATTCCACCTTTGGACAGCTCATTTGATGGAGATAATGATTGCATTAAATTCCTCTTTTCGAGATGACCAAAAATGATCCAAAGATCATCTAATTCAGACAAGCAGAAGTGTGATTTTGAATTTATGCCCTCAAATGTGCAAATTGTTCAAGTCGGCCTCAGCCAAATGTAGGCTCAAGAAGCCCAATGGACGTGTCTTTTAACCCTCAATGAATTGTATAAATACAAGTGACCTCACACCTCATTTGGCATCATCATCACTCACACATTCTTCTCTCTCTTCATTAGATTGGTTCGTACATCTATTGGGCAGCCTCTCTCTCACACACATGTGGCAAGAAGGACGAGTTTTTCTGGGCTAAACTGCAGAACCGAAATTTTATAATTTCAAATAGTTTGACCAGTGTTGACCGAGGTGATTTTGACTAAGTTTGACTGTGGTTTTTGGGTCAAAATTCTGATTTTCTTAGGCTGCATTAACTAGCACATAAATCAAGGTTTTCTAGGTTGTTTGACCTATGTTGACCACAAGCATGTTTGACCGCAGGGTTGACCACAAGGTGACCAAGTTTGACTGCAACTTTTGTGACTGTTTTGGGTTGACTTTGACTACTGTTGGAGGTCGAGTTTCACTGCCTTTGACCAAGCTTCAAAAGAGATGTTTGACTGTTGTTTTGACCAGCATTGAGTTTCTGGTTAGGGATGAAGTTTGACTGCAGTTGACTGCAGAATTTGACAAGGTTGATTTGATTTGGGATTGGGCAAGTCAATTTGATTTTTGTACGCTCTCTCTCTACTAAACGTTTGATATAATAATAAGAAGAATTGATCAAAGGGTTTTCCCCACATTGGGGTTTTTCCCTGGCATCCTCCAAATCCAGTGTTCTCTTGTCTTGGCTCGTCTTTTGCATTTTGTTTTATGTTCTATCTACATTTATTGTCAATGTAATTAATGGTTAATGTGATTGCTACTAGAAATAGTTGGAAATTGTCATTGGGCCGCTAAAGGAACATTGAATTAAATTGTGTTAAGCATAGAACATACCATTGTTAACTAAAATTAACATGGTATTAGAGCACATGTGAACACAAAGCCCAAGCAAGAGGGAGAAAAGAAATTGCGAAGAAAGATTTGTTGGACAAGGACAAGCCTCACTGGATTCTACATCTTACTTCAAGACTGAGGATAAACTCAATGATAAATCTGACTATCATGCATCGAAGATGTCTTTGGACTTGAATTTGGAAGAAAATGATGGTATGGATTATTTGCAGGGAAATGTGGTGGAGACTCCTTCAAATGCATCGGCTGCTACTAAGACAAAGTACAAGAAAGGTGAGGTCAAACCTAAGAAGATCATCAAAGACTCCATTCAAAAACATTTGGTTGCTTAAATTTCTGATATAAGCACATCTAAGGAGATGTATGACAAGTTGGTTGGGATGTTCAAAGCAAACAATGCAAACCAAATCCTCTTTCTCAAGAACAAGTTAAACGACATCAAGATGGATAGAGGGGAGTCTATCCAATCCTACTTCATGAGGATTACCAAAATCAAGAACGATATTCTATCTATTGGAGAAGTTGTTGCTGACAAGGAGAACACTCTTGTTTCTCTTGGAGGCCTCACACGAGCTTGGGATGTGTTCAACACCACTATTCTTAACAATGACCAGATTCCTGGTTTTTATGAACTATTGACTAGATGCACTCCAGAAGAGACGAGGATGATGGAGAGAGATAAGCCTTCAAATGGAAATGAGCCCACTGCATTCTCCACTCATGCTAAGAGGAAGAAAAATGCTGGTCCAAAGAGACAAGGTCAAGGATTCAAAGAAGGAAGAAAGGGAAGATGCTTCAATTGTAATAGGTTTGACCACTATGCTAGAGAGTGCCCTCATAAGAAGGATACTGCACGAGATGACGACAACAACAACAATTGCAACAATTTCAAAGGCAATGGAAATAAAAGGAACAACAGGTTCAACAACAAAGGAAAGAGGAATGTTCCCGCTGCTCGATATGGAAATGGTCAACCTCCCAAAAACTAGAGAAACTCTAGGTATGAGGAAACTAATGTTATAGAAAAACAAAAAGAATTTTATCTTATTTCTGTCCTCACTACTGCCTCTCCTCCTGACACTTTGGATAATTGGTTAATTGATAGTCATGCCTCAAGGCACTTCACTAGGTACAAGGAGGCCCTCTCTAACTTGATTTAAAAGAAGACTAATTTGGGATCATACTTGGAGACAATGCCACCTACCTCGTGAAAGAGATAGGGATTGTCACTCTTCACTTAAATGAAGGTCAAATCCTTCATCTACAAGAAGAATTGTATTTGAAAAAGAACCTAGTATCTATTTATGTGATGGAAGATAAAGGCTTCAAGGTAAAATTCGTTGATGGGAAGGTACGTTTTTGGCAAAGGAACCCGAAAGACGCATTTACACTTGGATTTAGGGTTGAAGGTGTTGAATTTTCACGATCTTGGGTCTAGGTTAGAGTCTTAAAATAACTGACACTACCAAACCAAGAATCTCAACCAAAACTACTTTGCACAGTAGAAAATATAAAGCAGCAAATCACATATGCACAAGTATACACATCTTTTAACAAAATTGTACAATAATGTACAAACAAATCTTCATTGTATTAAACCAAATCTGAATAATACAACAGTTTATGGTATACAAGATACAATGACAAACTTTGTTGCAGCTTCTCGATGCTGTATCTTGTAATGTCGGTCCTTCGCTTCCGTACTGCTCACTAGCTGCTCCTTAGTCCTTCAAAGGACAACACATCGAGACTCTAGGAGGGCTTCCGCATAACACTGTTGCAAGTCACTTATGCCTAGTGTACATGGGCTGATCCAATCTGCTCTCTAGGTTGGCCAATACCCGAGTTCCAATCTGCCAGGCTAGCAGTCACCTTTGTCCATCAAGGTGCTTCATTTTTGGCACCAATCTTCACCCAACCTTCAGCGCTTCTTTGTCACATCAAGATAGTTTGTCTAGGGCTACTTTAGGCTATCAACACACTGCCCTCCACCAGACCATTGATGCCTAATTCTTCACTGTGAAATCTACTCCTAATTGAAGTCTGCTTGCCACCCAAGTCAACTTCAATTCATGGCTACCATAGGCTGCAATACAATCGATCCAAAATTGGTCAACAAATTGACCCAATACACATTACTAATGTTGCTCCAAGTTTTTTGTAGTCCGTTACCTTTGACTATTCTGGCTAGGGCAATTTTCACACTGCAACATCCTTTAACAACCCACTCAACAACCCTCAAACAACCTTCCTCTACTGCGACATACCTTCATAGGAACCCTCTGCCTCCACGTTGTTGATTAGGGCTCAATCCAGCCCCAAAACGATCCCATGCAAGGCCTTTTTGTGGGGTTAGGGCCTACGGCCTACCACAGATGGATTCTTGTACCCTCATCCTGCTAAAACAAAGTTTTTCATCCCTCAAATGGTGCCCAAACAGACCTGCATTAGAGGCCTCTTAACTCAGCATTCTCATCACAGCAACTCGGCCTTCTTACAACAACTGGGTCCCTTTATTTGACCCTGAAAATAGTCCCTCACACCTTCGCTTCCCTAGCCTCTTCTTGTTGCGGCTTCCACAAAGATTATCCTCCTCCAACGAGATCTCTTCCTCATGTGTGTTGCAAAAAAATAGATGAGGATAAGTCCTCACATCACCTCATATTTATACACTAACATGAGGGCTTCCAAAATGTCACAATAGGGCTTGAACAACTATCATAAGCCTAAATAACCTTAGGTCGACCTTGACACTTCATGTGCAAAGTTCAAACCCATTTAATAACTTCAAAAATTCATATCTCACTAAGGGCAACTTGGAATTTGACGATATCGAAGCATTGGGTTCTCCTTTTCCCCCTATCATCTCATGCCATCACATGTCCAAAGTGCTCCATGGAAATGCCCCAAAACACGATTGGTGTAAAACTCCAAGCTTGGGTTCCAAGCCCATAAGTGACTCTTGTGGCGCTTTGCCCTCCAATCCATGAACCCTAGGGCTTGAAGTACCTCTCAAGCTACTCAAAAATCAACAGAAAGTCTCTATCAAGTTGGAGGAAGTCCTTTGGGAGCTATGACTTGTGATACTTCTCTTCAATCTGAATTATGGCACCGAAGATTTTCTCACCTTCATTACAAAGCCTTACCTAATGTAAGGAAGATGGTCACAGGCATGCTCGAATTCAACATAGATCATGAAGGTGTTTTTCAGGGTTGTGCAGCTGGAAAACATACAAGGGGACCATTCCCTTCAAGTGAAAGTTAAACTTCCGACATTCTTCAATTGGTCCATTCTCATCTATCTAGTATGTTACACGTAACATCATTGGGAGGATACTTATACTACGCAATTTTTGTGGATGAATTCTCTCGCAAAACATGGATCTATTTCTTGAAGAAGAAGGACGAAGTGTTCAAATGGTTCCGCTCTTTCAAAGCCTTGGTTGAAAATCAAACAGGGAAGATGATCAAAATATTGAGGACAGATAATGGCATTGAATATGAATCAAATGAATTTAATGACTATTGTAGAGAGGCTGGCATTAAGAGGGTGACCACTACTGCGTATACTCCTATGCAAAATGGAGTTGTTGAAAGGAAGAATCGAACCATCATAGAATCTACCAGAGCTATGCTTCATGGCGAGGTTGCAGCTTGAGAGTTGAGATTGCACAATGCGCAGTTCAGGAGGGTTGGATGAGGCTAAGTTGCTTGGTCAGGAAGTTTTCTGGATTTGACTAAGTGTGGGATCTGTGTAGTTGATGTGAATAGTGAGAAGACTTGATTGTGATCACGCACTTAGAACACTTGACGAAACAAAATAGATCATCGAGAACACATGAACCACATACTTCCCTCAGTGAAACAACTTTGTGACAACTTTTCCTGCATTGGGTTTTTTTAGGGACTTCGTCCAAAATAAAGGTGTCCTATGTGTGATTGATTTCTTGCTCAATTTCCTTGTTTCAGAATCATATTTAATTAAGTGTAGGTTGCTTCAGTAGTTTACTTTAATAATTCATGATGCATTCTGAATTAATTTTGTAAATGTAATTTACATAATAGGAGAAGTAAACTCAGATAGTTGCAGTAGGATTCCTAAGATTGTCAGATCTAGGAATTTTCACATGGTATCAAAGCATTTGATGTGAAACAGGAAGAGCGGATCTAGCACTGAAGTGAAGTCCAAATTTTTGCAGCAGCATCAGATCGAATCCCCAGAGGGATTGCGCAGTTCTAGCCAGCACGCTAATTTTTCGAGGTTGTCTCTCTCTGAGTGAGTCGACAAAGAGGTAGGACTTCCGATTCGATATTTTGCTGAGGTAGAGAGAGGAGCGCAAAGCCTTCACGCAAAGCCAGAGGGATGGAGTTTTTCTACAAGCAGTTGTTGGGCAGAGAAGCGTTAGAATAAAGAAAAGAGAAAATAGCGGAAAATTCTTCCTAAGTGAGTTCCTAGTCGAGGAATTCAGTATTTTTTCAAGATCTGAGCAGTAGATCCGGGCAGCAGATCTACGAGCTCCAGAAAGAGTACATAATCCTGCCTAATGCTATGCAGTAGGGGAAGAAGAGGAAGCAGTTCGACAATTTTTTACTGAGATAGCATCTAATGGTCTTAGAGATAAGTACCGGTTTGAGGGTTCCTCCAACTACGTAATCTGGAAGGAAAGGATCCAATTTCTTCGGGATGAATATGATCTCAAAACGTTCGTGGTGAATGTGGTTGTTGTACCTACAGATCCGGATCAACTTAAGAAGTACAAGTCCAATATGGCAAAGGCCAAGAGACTAATTCTTGATGGTGTCAAGGATCACATAGTCTCTCATGTAGCTGGCAAGAACACTGTCAGGGAGATGTGGGAGGCCTTGTCTTTGTTGTATGAAGGAACTTCCGAGTAACGGAAGATGTACTTGGAGAAAAAGCTCCGGATGATCCAGATGCAGAAGGGGGAGCACATTGCTCTATTCCTTACGAGATTTCAAGAGATTCGAGGCCAATTGGCAGCCGTGGGATCCACCCCATCTTTGGCATCTATGGTGAGGCTAGCCCTTAACGCAGTCACGGAGGAGTAGCAAGTTTTTGTCCAAAGCATTTTGGGCAGGGCTACGCTTCCTAGTTGGGAGAAAATTTGGTCAACACCTCAGGAGGAAGAGCCGAGGAGAGATCTAGTCAAGTGAAAACTTGACAGTAGCAGCGGGAGTGGATCTAAGAATCCAGAGGAGGAGGAGAATACAGCCCTCGCATCGAAAGGGCAGCAAGGGAAACGGAGATAGAAGAGAGATGTCTCGAAGGTGAAATGATTCAAATGTGGTGAGATGGGACACTTTGCATCACAGTGTCCTTTGAAGAAAAAGGACAAGGATGATAAGCACAATTCAAAAGTTGCAGCCACAAAGAACGAGCAGGATGAGTTCGCCATGAGTGCCCATGCTTCTCCGGGTGAGAAGTGGGGTGATATTGAACTGTAGTTCACTCCGAGCTTCAGTTGGGCAGGATCCTTGAGGAGCCCACCTCATGGATCATTACCTTGCTATGGGAGCCCATATCAGCAGTAGCGGGATGGAGGAGTCTTCAGTGGGAGCTGAGGAGTGATGGAGCGACAGTTGCAGTAGGTAGCAGCGTAGTGCAGAGTAGCAGCAGCAGCGCAGTGCATCACAGGGACAACACAGTGGTTATCAGCAGTCAGAGTCTTCAGCACCGATCCATTGAACACTTGTTCAGTCTTTGGGTGATTTCAGATGCTTCTCTCAGCAGCTGAGTTGCAGTGCAGATGCAGTGTTAACAGTGGCAATGTTAGCAGCATAGCAGATGCAGCACTTGAGAGGGAGTTGTAGTACAGAGGCAGTAGTGGCAGTCGCAGTGTCAAAGTCATGGGTAGCAGTACAGTTGTAGCAGTAGCGCAGAGGTTGGTGGATAGCTCGTCAGTCATCAGCAACACAGAGGATGCTTCAAGGTCAAAGCATTATGCAGGATGCATATTGTTAGAGCACTTTCCTTGCTAAGAGGGAGTTTTGATTTTTGGTAGCATCAGAAGTGCTCTAAGCCCCAAATTTTGGGGAGAGGCTTAGACACTAGCATTACAAAGAACCCAGAAATTGTTTATGAAAATTCCACTCGGATCATGTTTTATTGTAAAAATTAATTATTTTAATGGGGACCCTAAGTCTAACTTAGGGAAATTAAATAATTAAAAGGTATTAATAAAACAGAGTGAGAATGATCTAGAAAGCGAAGATCAAGTCACGTTATAATCTTAGCCGTTGATTAGAGATCTAATCTCGGTCATTGATTTCTCAACGAGAAGACTATAAAGGAAGGCTTGAGGGTCATTTGGAAAGACACACCGAGTGAATCTAGAGATCAAATTCTTCTGACGGAGCAATGCTCGGACGAAGATCATATCTAAGTGATTCAATGCAGTGAGGGGCGGAGGCAGTTATTAGTCGAAGGATCTTCTAAAACAACCAAGAGGGCATAGTAGAGAGGCAGCAGAACTAGCAGAGGAAGCAGTGCAGCCACCAGGAGGTGTCACGCAGTCCCCAGAAGGGGTGACATAGGACCACGCAGGGACAACACAATGTTTCCAAGAGACAATCTGAGATTTTGCTGGAGATCGAGGTTTTTGAGCAGGGAGGGCTGAAACTTTATTTCTGAGAGGAAAATAGATTCAGGGAGGAGGTGATGCAATCCAGAGCCATCCCCACATAGGCCTATGCATCTACTGTGCAAAGGCAATGTAGAGAGAGCTGGGGTTTTTCCATTTCAGATCCGGATCAGTCGGGACTTACAATGTGAGGTAAAACTCACTATATTTTTGTTTGTTGTGATTTCTCTGTACTGGATAGCCAACAGGGCATAGTAGAGAGGCAGCAGAACTAGCAGAGGAAGCAGTGCAGCCACCAGGAGGTGTCACGCAGTCCCCAGAAGGGGTGACACAGGACCACGCAGGGACAACACAATGTTTCCAAGAGACAGTCTGAGATTTTGCTGGAGATCGAGGTTTTTGAGCAGGGAGGGCTGAAACTTTATTTCTGAGAGGAAAATAGATTCAGGGAGGAGGTGATGCAATCCAGAGCCATCCCCACATAGGCCTATGCATCTACTGTGCAAAGGCAATGTAGAGAGAGATGGGGTTTTTCCATTTCAGATCCGGATCAGTCGGGACTTACAATGTGAGGTAAAACTCACTATATTTTTGTTTGTTGTGATTTCTCTGTACTTGATAGCCAACAAGGCATCAAAATATTGTATTCAAAAATTGTTGCTTAATAATACAAACCCTCGGATCTGTCACACCAGTTTTCCCGCATTGGGTTTTTCTGGGGACTTAGTCCAAAATAAAGGTGTCCTACGTGTGATTGATTTCTTGCTTAGTTTCCTTGTTTTAGAATCATATTTAATTAAGTGTGGGTTGCTTCAATAGTTTACTTCAATAATTAATGATGCTCTGAATTAATTCTGTAAATGTAATTTACATAATACGAGAAGTAAACTCAGATAGTTGTATTAGGATTCCTAAGATTTTCAGATCTAGGAATTTTCATATAAGAAACGAGAAGGAGGGTTGTGCCTCATTTTTTACCAACTAGTACACTTGGCCTATGAAATAACATTGTTTGTCCCTACAAAAATCCTATTAGGAGAAGGAGAAGGGGGATTGAAATAATAAAAGTCAAAGCCTCAAAAGTACGTTGAAAGTCCAAAAGGTTTGTTGAGAGGCCAAAATGGAGGCCACCAAGAGGCCAAAAAATTGGGCGAGAGACCAAGAAAAGATGTCATGACGCCAAAAAAAGGCGATAGTGAGATTGAAAGCGAGGCCAAGATGCAAAAGTGAGAAGAGGCCAAAAGAAGAGGTGCATAGTTGAAATGGAAGCTGATGCAGGAGCATCTGGACTTGGCCAACAATGTAATTTTATGTTCACATGTGGCTAATTCAAGAGGAATAAACATTAGCATTAATATTTTATTATTTATTTATTTATGAGAGTAGTTATTTGTTTTGTTATTTTTTAATTAATTAGGAATTGGTTTCTTTCCCTGCATGGAAAGAAAGCCAAGTAGGGATAAGCACTTAAAAATAGGGAGGCATTGATTTGTTGGAGTAGTTCGAGAAGAAATATATTCTAAGAAGAACAGTTTCACATTCAAGTATAAATAATAGGGAAGTAGAGAGGAAAAACCAAGAGCGCCCAGAGTGAGTTTGATAGTGTGAAGATTGCAAACGCAAAGGGGCAACTAAGGAAATATTTGGCCCATGTGAATCAATATAGTTATATTCTATCATTCCATGTTTTCGTTTGTTTATTGACTCTACAACAATATATATGCAATAGATAAATGTGTTAATGGCAGGAACTTATGTGCAACTTGAACCAATGTCGATGGTGAAATCAAGATGAAAGCCAAAGCTGGAATCGGGCCAGCGTAGGAGGCAATCAAATGCTGTGGACTGGCATGCAAAGGCAATGGAATGTTGAACTCAGACATTGGAGAATGCTTGAAATACTGCCATAAAAGCCAATTGGGAAAATGAAGTCTGCATTACACTCCAACCGGTGTCGACGTGTAGAGCCATGCTGCCGAAACTGCGTTATGTATTTTATGATGCTATAACAGTGGATACCAATTCATAATTGTGTTAGAAGTAACGTAAGGCTTGCATTAGCTCCCTTATGCAACGCTTCCTGTATGGTATAGTTTTATTAAATAACGTGCTGCTATTTGTATCAGAACACCATCTACATTGAGTAGGTATGAAGTTAATAATGAAAAGCGTGAATCAGAGATATAAACTTTGGCCAATATAGATTGCAACCTCTACATTTCGTATTGTTTGAGAGTTAGAGTTGCGCACTAAAAAGGAAAGTAATAGATGTATAAACTGTTTATGAGCCAAGTGTAGGGAGTGCGAACTCCATCACATGTGGGGAGGTCGATGTTTTTAATTTACTGTATAACATAATTTGTTGCTCCATTGAATATTAATGTGCACATTTGTTCACTGCATCAAATTTTGGTATCAGAGCCGTTGAATTGTTCTTGAGAACTGCAGAGAATGCCGCCCAGAAGGGGAGCTGGAATAGGTCGAGGGAGACCTATAGCAAATGCAGTTCTGCTAGAAGAAATCCAAGACCTGCGTACAAGGATGGCCACAATAGAAACTACTCATAGGAGGGCAACAGATGATGGAATTGCCAGTGCAGATCAAGAAGAAACCACCGAAGAAGAAATAGAGGAAGAAAGCGAGGCAACTAAAGTTATGAAGATGTTAGCAAGGGCTAGTGGCAGACCAAAGGTAGAAGTAGCTTTATATGATGGAAACCTTAGTGTGAAAGTACTAATGCACTGGATCAGTTCATTAGACAAATACTTCGACTATGAAGAAATCGATGGCAAGAAGAAAGTGAAGTTTGCAGCCACGAGATTGAAGGGTCATGCAGCCCTGTGGTGGGATGAATTGCAATTGTCCAGAGAAAGAAAAAGGAAACCCAAAATCAAGCAATGGGATAAGATGGTGAGTAAAATGAAAGGTAAGTTCATGCCGAAAGATTATCAATTAAATCTTTTTAGACAATTGCAAAACTTAAAGCAGAAAGAGATGACTATCAAAGAATATACTGAAGAATTTTATAAGTTGAGTATTAGAGTGGGACATGTTGAAGATGACATAGAAAAAGTAGCTAGATATATAAACGGTTTAAGATATGAAATCAACTTATTAAATTTGAAGACAATTGAGGATTCCTATCAAGCAGCTTTGAGGGCAGAGGAGAAAATGTCGCGCAAACAAAATCAGAGGAATAGAGGCAAGAGTCTGGCAAGAGGAAGAGGAACATTTAAGTCCATATTTCAACACTCCCAGAATGAAGCAGGGAGTTCGAGTAATAGATCACCACAGAGAGGAGACTCTGGTCGCGGAAGGTTTGTGCCCAGAGGTCGAGGTCGAGAAAGAGATATTTGGTGCTTTACATGTGGTGAGTGGGGACATGAGTCGTGGGATTTTCCTCACAATAGATCAAAAACCCAGCGAAATGTGAATGTTGCTGAAACAAAAGAAGAAATTCCTCAGATTGCAGCCAAAGAGGAACCACCTGAAGCCGGAGAATCCTTGTTGTTGAAGAGGATATTGCTTAAAGCAGCTAAGGAAGCTGGAGAACCAGCTCAAAGAAAGAATCTATTCAGAACTGTATGTAAGTCAAAAGGTAAGTGTTGCAAATTGGTAATTGATAGTGGAAAGACTGATAACCTTGTTTCTACAAAAATGGTGGACAAATTGAAGTTAGAGAAAATAGTACAAATTGTCCTCACAATAGATCAACAACCCAGCGAAATGTAAATGTTGCTGAAACAAAAGAAGAAATTCCTCAGATTGCAGCCAAAGAGGAACCACCTGAAGCCGGAGAATCCTTGTTGTTGAAGAGGATATTGCTTAAAGCAGCTAAGGAAGCCGGAGAACCAGCTCAGAGAAAGAATCTGTTCAGAACTGTATGTAAGTCAAAAGGTAAGTGTTGCAAATTGGTAATTGATAGTGGAAGTACTGATAACCTTGTTTACAGAAATGGTGGAAAAATTGAAGTTAGAGAAAACAGTACACCCCACTCCTTATAAAGTATCATGGCTCCAAAAAGGCCATCAAATTATTGTGACTGAACAACGTAAGGTAGAAATCCAGATTGGTACTTATAAGGATGTTATTTTATGTGATGTAATGTTGATGGATGTATGTCACATATTGTTAGGAAGACCTTGGTAGTTTGATCGGAAAGCCATACATAATGGCAGAAGAAACACTTATACTCTCGAGAAAGATGGGAACAAGCATACACTGTTGCCATTGAAAACTAAAGCTGAAGAGGAAGCACCTGGAAACAGTGTTATGTTGATGAATGGTAAAGCCCTATTGCAAGAAGTCGAGAAAGGCGAAGAGACGCATTTTGCAATTGTAGGGAGACCCAAGGTAATTTTAACTTCTACAAATTTAGAAGATTAACCTGAAGAAATTCGAAATCTGTTGAATGATTTTGTTGTATTATTGTGGATGAGTTGCCAAATGCGTTACCACCCATCAGGAGTATTAGTCACCACATTAATCTAATCCCTGGAGCAAGTTTGTTGAATAAAGCAGCATACAGGTTAACGCCGCAGGAAAATGCCGAAGTTGGGAGACAAGTGCACGAGTTAATGGATAAAGAATTAATCAGAGAAAGCCTCAGTCCATGTGTTGTACCAACAATACTCAATCCAAAAAAGGAGGTGAATGGCACATGTGCACAAATTCTAGAGCAATAAATAAAATCACCATCACGTATCGTTTTCCTTTACCACGAATGGATGATTTAATGGATTGTTTGAGTGGGTCGAATTATTTTTCTAAGATAGATTTGAAGAGTGGGTATCATCAGATAAGAATGAGAGAAGGGAATGAATGGAAAATTGCATTCAAAACAAACAATGGTTTGTATGAGTGGTTAGTAATTCCTTTTAGACTTACTAATGCACCCAGTACCTTCATGAGCTTGATGAATGAGGTTTTGAAGGAATATGTAGGTAAGTTTGTAATTGTTTATCTTGATGATATTCTCATTTTCAGTCGAAGTAAAGAAGAGCATCTAGAACACCTTAAATTAGTTCTAAAAACTTTGCAGAAAGAAAAACTGCTAATAAATTTGAAGAAGTGCAGCTTTATGAAGGAAGAACTAATTTATTTGGGATTTGTAGTCTCTAAGGAAGGGTTGAAAATGGATCGGAAAAAATTCAAGCAATCGTGAATTGGCCAACTCCTAGAAGCATATTTGAGTTAAGAAGCTTCCATGGTCTTGCAAGTTTCTACAGAAAATTTATCTGAAGCTTTAGTCAGATTTGTGCAACCATTATTGAAACAATCAGAGAAACTAATCAGCCATTCAAATGGACAGAAGCAACAGATCGAAACTTGAAATTGCTGAAGAAAAAAATTACCCAAAAACCAGTTTTAGCTTTACCAAATTTTGAAAAAGTTTTCCAGGTTGAAACTGATGCTAGTGGAATTGCGATTGGAGCAGTTTTGAGTCAAGAGCAGAAACCAATAGCATATTTCAGCGAAAAAATGAACGAAGAAAAGAAGAAATATTCATCTTATGACAAAGAATTTTATGCTATTGTACAGACTTTAAAAAAATGGAGACATTATTTGTTGCCAAAAGAGTTTGTGTTATATTCTGATAATCATCCATTACAGTTCATAAACAACCAGCCAAAATTGAGTCAGAAACATGCCAAATGGGTAGAATATTTGCAAAGTTTTACTTTTGTAATCAAGCATACGACTGGTAAATTGAACAAAATTGTTGATTTTTTTAGCAGAGTGAACTTAATTATGCATGAATTACAAGTTGGTGTTGTAGGATTCGAGGAAATGGTTGACATGTATAAAGATGATACAGAGTTCAAAGAAATTTATGCAGCTGTAAAAAATCCAGCAGTCCATAATAGAAGCCAGTGGTTGGATTACCTTATCCAAGAAAGATTGTTATTCAAAACTAATAAATTATGTATTCTTAAATGTTCTATGAGGGAAAACATAATCAAGGAGAAACATAGTGGAGGCCTATCCGGACATTTTGGACAGGATAAGACCTTTGCTCAGGTAAATACTTTTTATTACTGGCCAAAGATGCAAACTGATGTTAAACGGTTTGTGGAAAAATGCAAGATTTGTCAGCATGCTAAGGGGAAAAGTCAAAATACAGGATTGTATCAACCATTACCAATGCCTGACTGACCATGGGATGCAGTTAGTATGGATTTTGTTTTGGGTTTACCAAAAACTAAAAGGGGAAATGACTCCATCTATGTTGTTGTGGATAGATTTTCTAAAATGACTCATTTTATTGCATGCAAGAGAACAAGTGATGCAACACATATTGCTAATCTTTTTTTTTCAGAAGTCATAAGATTACATGGATTAACTGTAAGCATTGTGTCTGACAGGGATACCAAGTTTGTGGGACATTTCTGGAGAACTCTGTGGAAGAAACTGGGTACCAACCTTAGTTTCAGTTCAGCATATCATCCTAAACGGATGGACAGACCGAGGTAGTGAATAGAAGTTTGGGAAACATATTGAGAAGCTTGGTGTATAAAAATCCTAAACAATGGTATTTAGCCCTTGCTCAAGCTGAGTTTTCTTACAATGATACCCCAAATCGAAGTACTGGTATGAGTCCGTTCCAGATTGTTTTTGGAATGCATCCAAGACGTGTGTATGAACTCAGAGATATGGGAAAACAAGAGGGAAGGAGCGCAAAGGCTGAAGAGTTTGCAGAAAAGATGCAGGAACTACAGGAAGATGTAAAAAACAGATTGCAGGAAAACAGTAGAAAATACAAGCAGAGAGCAGATATGAGGAGGCGAGATGTTGAGATTGCAACAAGATGATGAGCTTAGTGAAAAGAGTCGCCTTCACTAAGTGGGCCCGCAGGCTATTTTTGGCGCAAGTCTATTTTTAGACATGTCG
This sequence comes from Pinus albicaulis, assembly GCA_034641835.2. Lineage (NCBI taxonomy): Eukaryota > Viridiplantae > Streptophyta > Pinopsida > Pinales > Pinaceae > Pinus > Pinus albicaulis. The sequence continues at coordinate 664,362,265 of CM076575.1, read as the reverse complement.
ATCATGTTCTATGAGTTGCAGGATGCTATTTGTGGATGGTTGGTCAAGTTGGAAAAATAGATGGACTTCTATTTTTAGACATATTGGGCAGAATCTATTTTTAGATTGCCAGTCTAAAAATAGATATGTCGAATATTATTAGCTCTTAATAATATTTGGACTATAAACATTATCTTATTCTCTTGGAGCACTTCAGTTAAGTGCACAGATGTGGCACAAGAGCTGACAGAAGGAATTACGCTATTCCTGAGGGTTAAGTGGAGCTATTGCATGGATACTTCAGTTAGAACTCATGTGACAGAGTTTGGTGGAGTTATTGAGGTAGTTGATGGAGTTTTGTTCAGTTTAACTGAGTTAAACATAGTTGAGCTAGTTGTATCTAGTCTAACTGATTGATACACTAGTGAGAGTGGTGTGAATTAATTATTAATTAATTCACTAATTATTAACTCATTAATTAACTAAAGAATACATCAGTTAACTACAGTGCATGGACAGTTTCAGTGGAGACCAGTGAAGAGGTAGGTGAAAGAGCAGTGTGACTATCAGTTGTGACTATACTGTTGCATGATTTGCAACAACCAGTGATTGGAGATGGCAATGAGGATTGCGTGAGCAAGGCTGGACCAATTCAATTTCATTCAGAGCCATTCTTCAACAGTGATTACGCAGTAGAGGCTATCATGTGGCAAATATTAGAGCATGTGATTTTCTAGATTGGGCTTGATTAGTGTGTAGCAATTGGAGATTGTACTGAGGGCTTTGTGAGGAGCTTTGTATAATGATTGTTACATGATCTCTATGACATATAATATACAGATAGTTGGGGGTTTTCAGCTTTAAGCTTTCCCATAAAATACTGTGTTCATATGTGTGATTGTTTATGGTTTTAATGTGCGCATGTGATTGTTTTTTATTTCCGCAATTAATAATCAATGGTAGAAGAAATTCTGTATTGTGCATGAAGTTAAAATAGAGTGTGATCAGGAGAATATCGGTGTATAACATATCAGTTATCAAATTTCTACACGAGAAAAGGAATTCCAAGTGGGTGACTTAGTCATGGTATATCTAAGAAAAGAAAGATTTCCTGTTAAAACGTATATCAAATTAAAAATGAAGAAGATAGGACCATGTAAAATTGTAAGAAAATTTTCTTCAAATGCATATGAAATTAAATTGCCAATGGGAATTAGAATATCGCGAATCTTCAATGTTGAAGATTTGTATCTATACCAAGAACCAGAAGAAGAAACACAAGGGGACTCCACAGTAGAAGAAAACTCGACAGTAAATTGGGAAGAGCAAATGCCCAAAACAGGAAAGAAGGAAGTCGAAGCCATTTTGGAGAAAAGAGTATCAAATAAAACCAGGGGTCAAACCTATTAGTCAAATGGAAAATACAACCGGTGGAAGACGCCAGTTAGATGACTGCAGCAGAGCTACAAAAGTTTGGAGTAGATCCTGAAGCATTAAAAGATCAGTTCTCTTTTTCATCCCCGGGAGTCTGATGCAGGAGCATCTGGACTTAGCCAGCAATGTGATTTTATGTTCACATGTTGTGGCTAATTCAAGAGGAATAAACATTAGCATTAATATTTTATTATTTATTTATTTATGAGAGTAGTTAGTTTTTTTTGTATTTTTTTAATTAATTAGGAATAAAATTAGGAATTGGTTTCTTTCCCTGTGTGGAAATAGAGCCAAGTAGGGATAAGCACTTAAAAATAGGGAGGCATTGATTTGTTGGAGTAGTTCGAGAAGAAATCTATTCTAAGAAGAACATTTTCACATTCAAGTATAAATAATAGGGAAGTAGAGAGGAAAAACCAAGAGCTGTGAAGATTGCAAACGCAAAGGGGCAACTAAGGAAATATTTGGCCCATGCGAATCAATATAGTTATATTTTATCATTCCATGTTTTCGTTTGTTTATTGACTCTGCAACAATATATATGCAATAGATAAGTGTGTTAATGGCAGGAACGTATGTGCAACTAGAACCAACGTCGATGGTGAAATCAGGATGAAAGCCAAAGCTGGAATCGGGCCAGCGTAGGAGGAAATCAAATGTTGTGGACTGGTATGCGGAGGCAGTGCAATGTTGAACGCGGACATTGGAGAATGCTTGAAATGCTGCCATAAAAGCCAATTGGGAAACTGAAGTCTGCATTATACTCCAACCAGTGTCGACGTGCAGAGCCTTGCTGCCGAAAATGCGTTATGTATTTTATGATGCTATAACAGTGGATACCAATTCATAACTACGTTAGCAATAACGTAAGGCTTGTGTTAGCTCCCTTATGCAACGCTTCCTATATGGCATAGTTTTATTAAATAATGTGTTGCTATTTGTATCAGAACACCATCTACATTGAGTAGGTATGAAGTTAATAATGCAAAGCGTGAATCAGAGATATAAACTTTGGCGAATATAGATTGCAGCCTCTACATTTCGTATTGTTTGAGAGTTAGAGTTGCACACTAAAAATGAAAGTAATAGATGTATAAATTGTTTATGAGCCAAGTGTAGAGAGTGCGAACTCCATCACATGTGGGGAGGTCAATGTTTTTAATTTTCTGTATAACACAATTTGTTGCTCCATTGAATAATAATATGTGCATTTGTTCACTGCATCAGAAGCCGAGAGGTCAAGATGAGCAAGCAAAGCACATAAGTTAAATTCTGAAGATGTTCTATGCTAGATGCAAATGTACTTTAAACTTCTAGGGCTCAATGAAAGTAAGATGCAAATAGAACATACCAATAGATCGATGGAAGACAAGCCAAAACAGAGATAAAGAATGGTGGCGTTACGATGGTCAGCAAGATGCTTCAACTAGCAAAGACTCCATAAGGTCAGCCAACCCAATGTGTCACACAACCCCAAGACGTCTCATCAAGAATGCTCCACCAAGATGCTGTACCAAGAAGCCCTAAACGCAAAATCAAGAACGCTACTCCAGCATCATTCAAGAAAGAAGAGAATGCCTCCACCAAATGTGTGTATGAAATGAACTCCAAGTCTCTCCAATATATAGTCATCTGTGGGGGTGTGTGACACATCTCTTATGCATGTGGGATAAATCAGGGCGACCTTGCACATATGGAATAAATTCAAAATACATGTTCTACTCATCCGATCAAGATGATCTTTAGATCGATCTTGCACCTCTCTGAAAGAGGAATCCAATAAAAATATTGGCATCGTCATCTAAGCATCACAACATGGAGTTTGGACCTATTTGCCCAAAATTAACACTCCCTCTCAACTAGGGAGAACTCCATCCACCAGTGCCATCCAAACATCGTGTGTCATCCTGCCGTAACTTGCTTCGCTGGCTTCTTTATTTCAAAACAAAAGGTGCGTCACAAAGACATCACTCTCGGCTAACCCGAAGTCAACTCAGAGGTCCGAAAACTCTATAGGACTCAAAGGAGTCACATACCAACCAGAAGTTGGTTTAACTAACCCAAAGTTAGTTGGAGGTCCGAAACCTCACTTGGACTCAAGAGATTCATATACTAACCCGAAGTTAGTTTAACTGAACCGAAGTCAATTGGAGGTCTGAAACCTCAGTAGACTTCATCCTGGACACGTGCCATCCTAGACATAGAGAGTATGGCAATCTCCGATGTGTCCATCGGTCTTGCTATGGTCTCTATTCACATTTCCCACCTCATTGGCCAAATGAGAGGTACTTCCCATGAGTCTGAAACTCCATGGGTAGGATGCATGAAGGGCACATATCAGAGAGAGGTAAACCAACTCAATATCATCACGGTGGGGTGGAAGCACACCAACAAGGTTCAGCAAGCCTAGCCCTGTGGTTGCATATAGCTCCAAGAAGCTATCCCCAAAGCCTCCCTGGAGCTCCCAGAGCTCATCGTCCAACAGGACCCTCCAAATAGGGTTGTTCCATGATTCCAAGATTCTCACAGAAGGTTAGGAACATGACCTTCCCCAAGGGCTTTGTGAGAATATCTGTGACCTACTCATCAGTTCCTATATGATCGAGCCTTACGGCGCCTCGCTGTACCATATCCTAGATAAAATGGTACTAGACATCAACATGCTTGGATCGATCGTGGAACACGGGATTCTCTAACAAACGAATCCCCCTGTGATTATCACAAAGGATAACGGTGGCATCTAGCACATGCTCGAACAGCTCACTTACGAGCTTTCGCAACCAAGTGGCTTCACAACAGGCCATGCACGCTGCAATGTATTCGGCCTCAACGGTGCTCAAAGCTACCGACTTCTACTTCCTGCTCAAAGCAGAGCCAAGTGTGAAGCAACATCCAGATGTGCTCCTACGATCCACCACACTGTCGGCCCAATCGGCATCATCATATACATGGAGTCTCAAATTCCCGACAGTGTATCTCAGCCCATGGTCTATCGTGCCCCAGAGATATCTCAAGAGTTTCTTGGTACCAACCCAATCAATGTTATGAAGATCAACCATGTGTTGACTCAAAGTGTTCACTACACAACATACGTCCAGACGGATGTTCCCTAAGAAAATCAAGGCCCTTACGAGTTGACGATACTCGGTAGGATTTGCTAGCACGGGCCCAGCAACACTTCCACTCAACTTCTTAAAGTTGAGCTCCATTGGTGTCGACATGGACTTACAGTCCACCATTCCAAATCTTTCCGGCAACTTCACAATATATTTTCCTTGAGAAAGGAAAATCTCGCCAGGTCTCTGCCAGGACCTCCAGGCCTAGGAAGTAATGCATCAGTCCTAGGTCCTTCATCTCGAACTCAGAAGCGAGCTCCCTCTTATACTGATGAATGAGAGGATCAGCACCTGTTAGGAAGAGATCGTCCACATAGAGAACCAAAATGAGAGGTTTTTCTCTATCAACCTTGACGTAAAGGTTCGGATCAACATTACTTTGAGTGAAGCCCAGCTTCATCAAGTAGCTATCTATTCTCTCGTACCAAGCCATGGGGGCTTGATTCAACACATAGAGGGCTTTCTTCAACCTACATGCATGAGAGTCTCTATCCTGGACTTGAAACCCCAGAGGTTGCTCCTCATGTACCTCTTCCTATATCGAGCCATGCAGAAAAACGGTCTTCACATCCATCTGATGTAGACTCCATCCTTGCGTAGCAGCAAGGGAAATAATAGATCGGATGGTGGTATATCAGACCACAGGTGCAAGTGTATCATCATAGTCTATGCCTTCCTTTTGAGAGAAGCCTCAGGCAACAAATCTTACCTTGTACTTTTCAGCGTTCCCATCAGATCCATGCTTGATCTTATAGAGCCATTTCGAGGTGACAACAGCTTTGTCCTCCGGTCTCGGGACCACATCCCAGACATCATTCTTCATAATGGACTTGTACTCTTTATGCATAGCATCCTTCCATACTTGATGCTTTACGACTTCTTCATTGTACGATTGTACGATGGCTGCTAGATACCCTTGGTATCTGTTCAGCTTCCTACTTTACACGGAATGTCCCCCTTTTTGGGGCCATATGACTCTCAGCATCCTTGACAGAATCCCAGAGCCATGAGGATCTTCTCTTTGTTCTTACAGCAGCACCATTTGCTCAAGAGCATATACGGTTGTGGTCTCCCTCTTAATGCCAGCCCCTCTTGCAAGAGAAGACATCTATAAGAGTCATGAAATAAGAACATCCTCCCAAGGATTTCACAGGTAGCATAGAGTGTATCAGATGTCTTTGAGATACTTGAGGAATGAAGAAAATCCCCTAGTATGCTTTCCTTCAGCATGACCCTGACATACACCTTCATGATTATTGAGAATTTGGGCATCCCAGATACTAGCCTTGGAAAGATCTTTGTAATCATAGGTCTGAATCTTACCCACTGTCAAGGCTTATTTTATGGAATTATAGCCATACACTGTCATACTTCAGTCATACATCTTGACAAGTATCATACACTATCATATCACTGATTATAGTGTTGCCATGATATTATCATCTACATCGTTGCCATACAGTACTACATGGTCATATATATTTTTTCATATGCCACTGAAGATACCACAGATCAAAATCATATAGATTCTGCCATATGTCACTGTTCATATCTTCCCATAGAGTATATGGACATTGTTCTTCTGCCATATCTTCCCACACAACAAGAACAAATACAATGACTTGCTAAAGATGCACTTCACTTACATCCCAAATGCATCAAGAGTACCATTCTTCTGACTGTTAGATAACTCTTGTGCTAATACAGGCAGGTCACTATTTACAGTATCATTCTTCCCTAAAGGCCCTTCAAGTTCTATCACTTCTTCCTCCTTTCGCTTCTCCCCGGCCTGAGAACTTGCCACAATGAGACAGCCTCAGAATATCAGTCAAAGATGAAGTTTGAATCAGTTGTTTGACACAGAATTATCATCTCAATAAATGCTACAATATCACTGCTGACAAAGGGATAAAGACTTCATGTTGGTCTGAAATAATGTGTGTAACTCAGCCACTCGTTCCAGCTCAGATACTCCCTTTGTTAAGCCAAGAAAGAGTTCACACAGAGGTATATTTACTCCAAAAAATGAACTGTAGTATGAGTCCAGCACCCACACAATGATTAGAGAGGTATTGTGATGTCAATAAAGAGGGAACTCAGCCTTTGAGTCTCCCACAATCCCACGCACAAGATAGGTGATTCATACACAGCCCATTGACTGAATACTTGGCCTAATAATATCACTAAATAGGACTCACAGTCATCACACTTAGCTCAGCTACCCATACGCAACCCAGGGACAATAAAGCTCATCCAGTCATTGAGGTAAAAGCGTGGCTCTTAATGGTTACTTGAACTGCCTTGAGAAAAATGAATCGAACTACTACTGCCTTCATGCTGGTAACAATTTCAAGCTTAGCCTCAATATTGACTGTGAGATTCAACCTCCAAGGCTTAAAAGTGAGTTTTCTCTCTCAGATTATAATGAAGCTCCACAACCAGATAAAGAGAATAACACCGTAGGAAAAATTCCTTCTTCCCAGGGGTATCTCTAAGCATAAACATCGCTCGGCTGTACTCTCGAGTGTCAAAATAAGCTTTCGTGAGCATAAAGCGATCATGTTCGACCTCTGTTTCTTGAAACACTAGGGTTTCATACTCGACGGCCATAGCGGCCATGTGCGAGCAGCCAACGAGCGGTGTAGAATACGATGACCCTCTACCTCCTCCTCCGCGTAATAATTCATGGTTGCCCGCTCTTGGCCTCTGCTCCCTCCTTGTCGAGGAGGAAGAACTCCACCCTGTCAGTCCGAATAAACGTCCGCAAAGGAGTCATTGGTCTCTCCTCCTCCTCTTCCCCGCCTCTGAATTGAGGACTGGATGAGATGGGATGAGCTTGCAATTCCGCTGCCCAGAATAGACGAATGTGAGCAAATGTTGAATGATACGAAGCAGATAGCAACAGAATGGAATGGATTTTGTATAAATGGGATGACGATCCAACAAATGATGTTAAGGGTTTATGTGTGTTGTCGTCGATATTTTTCTTCGATGGCTTCTATCAATACATGCGCGGAAATGTTGCATGCTACGCAAGTCCATCTGGATTTGTAGTTGTACGTGCAGATTTTCTTCGTCCTATAAGAGGGGTGACACTATATATCTTGTTGGGCTGATCACGCAAGTCCATCTGGATTCGCAGCTGTACGTGCAGCTATTCTTCGACCTGGGCAAAGTTTTTTTGCGACACCAACAATCCGTTAAATAGTCTATTCCCTGTATCATTCATAGAGAGACTGCAGCTTGCAAGAGAAGGAGATGTTGTCCCTCGACACAAATTTGTTGTCTCAAATGTAGCCCAGAATTTACGACCTCAACACCGTAACTACCAGTCTTAGCTTTGGCCTCGCTTGACATGTCTTAACGCTGCCTACAGTTGCTTGCTATGGCTTGCGGCCTAGCATAGCAGCTTGTTGTAGCTGCAGCCTCCTCCAAATCAAACCCAAACAAACATCCGCTGTCACTTACAGCTTCGTATCTCGCTACCCTAGATTTAGAACAAGATGGGCTTTGTCTTCTCCTTAGCTCTGATACCATGTTAAATTCTGAAGATGTTCTATGCTAGATGCAAATGTACTTTAAACTTCTAGGGCTCAATGAAAGTAAGATGCAGACTACCAATAGATCGATGGAAGACAAGCCAAAACAGAGATAAAGAATGTTGGCATTACGACAGTCAGCAGGATGCTTCAACTAGCAAAGACTCCATAAGGGCAACCAACCCAATGTGTCACACAACCCCAAGACGTCTCATCAAGAATGCTCCACCAAGATGCTGCACCAAGAAGCTCTAGACACAAAATCAAGAACGTTGCTCCAGCATCATCCAAGAAAGAAGAGAATGCCTCCACCAAATATGTGTATGAAATGAACTCCAAGTCTCTCCAATATATAGTCATTTGTGGGGGTGCGTGACACATCTCTTATGCATGTGGGAAAATCAGGTCGACCTTGCACATGTGGAATAAATTCAAAATACATGTTCTGCTCATCTGATCGAGATGATCTTTAGATCGATCTTGCACCTCTCTGAAAGAGGAATCCAATAAAAATATTGGCATCGTCATCTGAGCATCACAACATGGAGTTTGAACCTAGTTGCCCAAAATTAACAACAAAGCCACCAAGTTTCTCTAAGAAAACATTTCAAAAAAGAACCAATGGATTTGTCACTCATAAAATGGAAAAGAGGCAAGAAATTTCCGCTAATGCATTGGAGCTTCCCAAAAGATGTATTTAGAAAACTCAAGGCATGCAAGCTAAATTAGGAAGGTCTATGCTTAAGGCATGGGGGGAAGGAAGTGTCAAGAGTGACACATGATAGAAGAACAAAGGACTAATGTAGGGTTTGGCACACATGGACCACGAACAAACTTCCGACTACAGAGAACAATGAATCATAAAAAAGGTAAAGGCATGAAACTATCATGGGCAATACTACAAGTGCAATGGTTTGCACTAATTAGGATAGAAAAGCATGTCATTGACAAGGCTAAGACTAACTTGGGGATGCAAACAAGACTAAGAAGTGGGGCACACAATGGATTTGAGTCAAAGGCTAGCTGGGGTGGGCCACACCATGTGGGATATGCAAGTCGACAAGTTGTTGCAAGAAAAGGAAAACCAAAAGGGTAAACCAAAGAGAAGGAAGAAATGAGTGGATGAAGGAAGTTGAGAAAACAAAGGGAGAATGAGTGGATGGAGGAAGCTTAGAAAAGAAATTTATACTAGCTCCCGGGTTATCACCAATAGCAAAAGGATACACACCCTCCTATATAACCTTCATGAACAAGGGAGGTAACATGGAAAAGTAAAGTTGTACAAATTTCCATGCTAATTTAGTGATAGGAGGATGTAAGCCCACCTACAGAAAGGAGGCTACTAAATTGCTCCATTTCCTAAAAGATGTATGGAATAAGAAAATAAGAAAGAGGGAGCAAAAGGTTGTAGTAAGGGGCCTCTACAAAAGTGAAAAATATACAAAGAGAGCAAACCGAGGAGAAAGAAGGAACAATCATATGAGCAAGGCCAAGTGAATATTATGGAGTGTAGCACAAATTGTCTAAAAAATCAAAAGAAACGAAAAGAGACTCCACCAATATGGGTCATCATAGGCACAACAATTATTTAGGTAACAACCATGCTAGTAAAGAGAAGAAGGCCATAAGAAATGTGATGCACCCAAGGGAGGTTGAGAGAGACAAGGTCCCAAATGGAAAGGAACAAGAAGGCCTCTTTCCCAAAAAAATACAATATGGACTTGAGAAACAATCCACAAAGCTTAGAAGAGATATTGATTCCCTAAGTGTTCACCAATGGAAAAGGCCCTGTTGGGAGACAATGGGACCAAATATTGAAAAGGAAGGGTTAAGAAACTAGGAAGAGAATGAGAGGGAGGGGGATGGGGAGGAAGGAGAGATTTTACCTAAACGACATTGAATGCAACCCATAGATGGTGGGTTTAAACCATAAGGAACCAATTAAATAATTAACTAGTTCAAGACTTTAATGTGGGTCCATAGTGGAGTAATGAAAAATGTAACAAACAGTTCAATAGTCAGACTACTTGTCACACTCTAAACAAAGCAGATGGATTAAGAGCTAGCTTGAACCAAATAAGGTTTAGGGCTAATATTGGGAAAATGCAACGATAAGCCAAAAAGAGAATATTTAGTGGTTGATCGTCGCTAGCATGATCGTTCTTAATATGGCCCTATAAGAGGAGGCAATGAGTTTGAGTCACTGCATAAGCACCTACTAATAAGAGAGAGGAGAGAATTTAATAATCTAGGTAGTTGGAGTTGGAGTTGTTTCAATGGAATTCACTTCACACTTCACATTTTTTGAGATAAACTCCTTCACAACCATTGAAAATCCTTTAAAAAAATGAATTGGTTCCTTTCGCCATTTTCTCAAATGAGATCAGTAGATATATTATTTCCTACAAGGTTAATGAACTTTCTTTGCAAAATAAATATAATTAAAGCAGAGAGAAGTTTTTGCAAGTTTTACGAAATGGGGGGGTTCAGAAAATAGGAAGAGAATGAGATGGAGGGCGATGGGGAGGAAAATTCTCCGACAATTAAGGGGGGGGGGGGGGGGGGGATTTTGCCTAAACAACGTTGAATGCAACCCATAGATAGTGGGTTTAAACCATAAGGAACCAATTAAATAATTAACTAGCTCAAGACTCTAATGTGGGTCCATAGTGGAGTAATGAAAAATGTAACAAATAGTTCAATAGTCATACTACTTGTCACACTCTAAAGGAAGTAGATAGCTCAAGAGATAGATTGAACCACATAAGGTCTATGAATACTATCAAGAACATGCAACGATAAGCCAAAAAGAGAAGATTTAATAATCTAGGTAGTTGGAGTTGTATTTGTTTTAATGCAATTCACTTCATGTTTTACATGTTTTCAGATAAACTCCTTCACAATCATTGAAAAATCCAAAAAACAAAAAATGAATCGGTTCCTTACGCCATTGTCTCAAGTGAGATTAGTAGATATATTATTTGTGACAATGTTATTGACCTCTCTTTGCAAGATAAAAATAATTTAGTTATGAAAATGAGTAAGGCAAAGAGAGGATTTTGCAATTTTTTATGAGGATCTAATTTATAGCAACAACAAATAATCCAAACAGTAAGCATGCAAATAAAGCTTGATTCAAATGAGTTAAACTTCAAGAAACATGTACAAAAATATAGCAAGATGCATGACTTGCACTTTAAAAATAATACATGAGGAAGTGGGACATATGATTTGGCTAAAAACAATCCAAAAAAAGTAACTATGATCCAATAGCAAACGATTTTGTGTGAGGATTCATGAGGGGAACATAAGTTTTGTTAGATTTTGTTTGGGAAAATCTATTTGGTACTAATTCAAATCTCTAACATCTAAATATCAAAATCTTCACTTGAAGTAAACAAATATTAGTTTGAATATAATGGAGTTTGAAAAAAACCAACCATGATTAATGAGGGAAGCATGTATAATAAATTGATCTGGTTAGTACAAAAGGTTCAAATTCTTTGAGTCCAAATGACTTGAATAAGTGGAATGAGCTTGACATAATTTAATGAAAAAAGAAAAGAAAAGAAAAAACTAAAATTGTCCAACTAAAATAGGAAATGCATTTATTTGAGTTAAGAAAAACTACAATGCAGAAGATGAAGCTAGACTCAAGATGATTGGACTCCAAAGAAGTGAGAGGAGGAAGCTAGACTCAAGATGATTGGACTCCAAAGAAGTGAGAGGAGGAAGCTAGACTCAAGATGATTGGACTCCAAAGAAGTGAGAGGAGGACAGAGACGTGTGCAAGATTGGCTTGGGGACCCTCTTGAAAAACAAACTAATATTGCATCCTTTCTATGGATTTGAGAAAAAGACTATCATTAACATTTGGTGATTATTGGAGCAAACACTAGTGGTTTGGCTATACCTTGTAATAGAAGTTATAACCAATCTCTTGTGCTTTAGAAAAACTTCCATCTCCAATTGAATTGGGTTGATCACTATGGAGCATATGCATTATTAAGGCTTAAGCCAAATTTATAGTGTAACATGATTTGATAGGTTTCTCCCTATTTTTCTTAATATGGGTGTAAGTATGGCCAAAAATAATCTCTATGATCAAGTTATTGTGCAAATTCTCTATTATAGTTTCCAAATTCACATAGGTTTTGCTATAAAAATACAAAATCAAATTATGATCTTAAATTAGATTTAATAAATCTACATAGGCTTTTATTATAAAAATACAGTATGAGATCCAAATGAATTTGGTAGCATTTGATATATGTATTCATCTCTATGACTTTTACAGTAAGATAACACATAAAAATAGTAAATACTCCGAAATTTTCCCCAAGAATAAAATGAAATCCTCTTTAAAAAAAATAGATAATTATTAATAAATGCTATTTTGACAATACTTACAAACACAAATGATATAATAATCCATAAAACAAAATCCAAATCCCTTATATAACTTGATAATCATTACCAAAAGTTCTCAATCACATTAAAACATAAATACTTGTCTTTGATTGTGAAAAAACGAAATTTGGCATACACTGCACATGATATTAATACACTTACATGGTTGGCCAATGTTTTTGTCTAACTTCTGGGCAACGTTGCTCTTAGTGTCATCTAGTTCTTTTAGTGAAATTTCTATAAGCAGATTTCTAAATAATAATCTTACGCATTTGATAATTTAATATAATTAAGGAAAATAACATATAACTTATGGAGTTAGTTGGTTTTAGATATAGAATAACCATCTAAACAGTGAGTATGAAAGAATGCGCATCTACCTGATTCAAACTGTTAGCTTCATCGTATTCTCCATCATCACTCTTCTAGCATGTTATCTCATCTCTATAATGACTACAAACAAAAAATGAAAAATAATCAGTTTCTTATGCCATTTTGATTATATATAAATGATATCAACCCAAATAAGCAAACCTACATAGGATAAAAACAGGGTGGCTCCTAGGTTGAAACAAAAATGTTCTTGATCTCCTCTTCTTTATCAACAACAACCCTATGTTGGAAATCAAAACTCATAACCAAGCAGTACCAAAACAAATAACCAAGCACTACTAAAAATATTACAACAAACAAGCATCATTCTGAAAATTGAAATAATCAAGAAAAAAAATTAACCTGTGACTAAAATAATCAATAAAAGGGTTTAACATCTTCTAAAGTATGAACTTTTCCCAATGAAACTCTTACAGTTTTAGGCATATTAATCCACTTAGCAAAATCATTTATTAAGCTCATTCACTCCAACAGATTTCATATCTACCCATCTTTTTTCCATTCTGCTGTCATAATGCAATAAAATAAACGCCCCTGAATAAACAACACAAACCCACAAGTAAGACCACTCACAACTAAGCTAATCGTCTCTAGGACTTCCAACTAACTTTGCTTCAAAAAACATGTTTAGTAAAATTTAACAGGTTTACTAAATAGTTATTTTAAATCCACTTAGAAAGACTTGTATATAGTTATTTTACTTCCATAAATGGAAAGTACGAAAAAGGCTGCACGAGCAACCATTCAATAATTTGACACATTCCTAGACCAACTTCAGCAAAAATGAGTATGAAAATACCTCACATCACATAAACCAGGAAGATGTCGTGATCCCACTCCTCACTTTCGCTGACAAAATAAGTAACACAAGGCCCTCATGTCCTCTTTTTCTTTTTCGTGCAAGACGCCAAAGGAAGTATTCTTCCTCCTTTCTCTTGCAATTCGATCGCAAACCAGTAAGTATTCTTTGTCCTTTCTTCTACAATTCAACTGTAAAACATTTGTCAAAGGGAAAGATAAATATATAATCACGGCTCAAATAAAACAAAATAAACCTGAGCTGTGTCATCTTCATTTCCTCATGGCCAGTGCCCATCTTTCCCTTTTTACCTGTTTCAAATCAATAAACAATAAGAAAGCGAATGCCAAAAAAAAAAAAAATGTCTGCTGCAGACGATCGATATCGACCGTAGGACAACCATACTGAACAAATTAATAAATTAATGTTAACCCTCATACTCTACGAGGTTACCTTATATCGATCGTTAGGGTTACCTGAAAAACGCCAAAGGAGGTATTCTTCCTCATTTCTCCTGAAATTCGATCGCAGACCAGTAAATATTCTTTGTCCTTTCTTCTAAAAATTCAACTGTAAAACATTTGTGATAGGGAAAGACTAATATAAAATCACGACTCAAATAAAACGAAGTAAACCTGAGCTGTGCCATCCTCATTTCCTCATGGCGAGCCACCATCTTTCCCTTTTTACCTGATTCAAATCATTAAACAATAAGAAAGCAAATGCCAAAAAATATGAAAAGCTGCAGAGGATTGATATCGACCATAGAACAACCATCGCTGCCCTATGCAAAAAATTAAAGCCCTGTGAAATAATAAATAAAAATGATTTAACCTCCCCTGCCGGAACAAGAATAAGGTAAAACAACCGTTACGGCAATACTAGACAAATAAATAAATTAATGCTAGCCACATACTCTACGGGGTTACCTGTTCCTCATCTAACTGTTTACCTGGGCTATCTTCATCGATTATAGGTTCTGGACATCCAACTGGTAGCATTAAGCAGAATCAATGGTAAATAAACTAAGACATGATTGAATGTGTGCCTGCATACATTGATAGAATTTGTACCTGCAGAAAGTATGCCAAAAATGACCGAACGATTTCTCTCTTTGCGGAAAGAAGAATCGGTAATTAGCGTTCCTAATAAAATGAATGAGGCGAAATGGTGCACGAACATCCTTCGGCGTTAGTATTATTGTCCTGGATGCTGTTTCACCTGGCCAAATTCACTGCAGACCATTTAAATTCCGTGTTAGGAAGATTTAAAATAGTAAATAAGAACGGTTTAACCTCCCCTGATGCATCAAAAATAAAGCAAAACAATTATTGCTACTCTGCAACAAAATAAAATAAAAATGCAGCGGCAAAGAATGCAGACACACAGTGCAATACTGAATAAATCAATGTTAACCTCATTTACCTGTTACCTGTTTACCTGAGCCATCCTGGTTCTGACATCCAACTGGTGACATTAAAAAAAATCAAAAGGAGGGAGGTTCGTGTGAGTCGTGACCAAAGAAGAATCGGTACTTACCTTACCCAACTTAAGTGAATGAATGCAGATTTATACCTGTATACCTGGCCAGCTTCAGTACGCCATTTAAATACCGTCTGAGAAAGATGTGACAGACAAATTTCTCAGCTACGGCTGATTTAGACGTATAAACATATAAGAGAAAAACACGAGACAGATTCAGCAATCGAAGCTTCTCGTCCAATATTCTCCCTCCATGGTGAACCCTTTTCTTCACCTGTTGCAAAATTATTAAGCAAGAACGCCAAACAAAATTAAAGCGCTATCTCTCCGGTGAAAGCGCCCGCGATTTTTCCGCGGCTTCACTGTAATAAAGAAAATAATGAATAAAGGTTCTATGCATAGCAATTATTTACGAGACTGTATAATTAACAAAAGCATACCTGCTTATCCACTCCAATGGATCAAGAATTTCATCTCTATCGATTATTTTGCTCTACATTACAGCAACAAAATAAAATAGCCCGGGCAAAAAAAACCCCAAAAAAATACTAAATACAATCACAATGGAAAAACACAACGAAAGCAAATCACTGTAAAATCCAAAATTGCATGGCCATGCAACAGAGAAAATAAACTTGGACAGGAAACAAGGCAAGCCAATGCAATGCAGAATAAAGAAAAAAACAAATCACTGTAAAATCCAAAATGCATGGCCATGCAACAGAGGAAATAAACTTGGACAGAAAACAAGGCAAGCCAATGCAATGCAGAGCAGAGAAGAAGATGATGAGGGGAAATTGAGAACGTGATGTGTGAGAGATTGTGTTATATAAGCTCCCTTTCGAACGGTCACATTAATGTCTCTGAACTGTTAGCTTTTTGGGACGCGGAGTGAACATGCCATCAAAATACATTTTCAGTCGGTTCGAGTTCCATGCAAAATTTGAGTTCCCAGAACAAAAACAAAAACACATTTGAATTCCAATGCTTTTTAGAATATTACAGTTGTCCGTCTTTGTTTAATTTTAACATATATTTCATTATTTCAAACCCGTAAATATCGCACAGATATTGGTTTTAATTTCTGGTAGGCACCGTCTGTTTTTCTTTAATGTTTATATATTTTTCATAATCTGTTCGCCGCTGAAAAAAATAGCTGCCAGTGGTGGGATATTCGACCAACGATTTTGGAGGAAGTGGAGTTTTCTTATGTTTTTGTGTTTTTTATTTTTTTTTAAATTAAATATACGATTATTATGGAAATAACATGTTTTTATTGTTTTATATTTTTTAATTGATTATAAAGTTTTAGTAGTTTAAATTTATTATTAAAATGGATGTATAGTTTTAAATTTAAATTAATTATTAAAATAAATTTATAAATGGTAATGAATGTGTTTTTGATATGGTGAAATTAATTATATTGAAAATTTATGAAAAAAAAACAATAATATATAGGTAATAGCTAGTATACATCTACTCATATTATATCTATTCTTATTTTAATTTAAAAAAATATAAGAAAGAATGGTTATGATGTATTTAGAAATTTTCATGAGTTAATTGGATTGTAATATAGTAGAAATATTTGTTAATGGTTTGATAGGAAGTGAGTACAATGTATTGGTGTGTTATTTTTAAAATTTGATTTAGTAATAGGTATAAATTATTTTGATGAGTTATTCTTAAATAAATAATGGGTAAAGTTAGTTGATGAATAATTACGTCGTAAAGCGTTTTTCTTTCATAACCACTCTCCTAGTTGCCACTGTCTACAAGTCTGCAGCGTTGGATCTAGTGTTAGACGATTGAAACTCTTTCGTCGTTGGATCCTAACAACATAACTGTCAACGAACTTCCTTGCCATTACTGTTGGAATATGTAATTCCTACTTGTCTTTAGTTGTGGTTCTCTCTATGTATAGAGTATGTTCCTATTTGATAGGTTAGTTCCTAGTTTGGTGTGAGGTTGAGATATTCTCTCAACCAAATTATTGTGCATCTAAGATAGCTTCTCTATCTTGAGATTGTACCTCATGTATATATGTAACTTGATTTGATTAATGAAATATAGCTTGTATGTTTAGTTTCTAAGTTGGTATCGGAGCTTGTTTGGGCCTGGACCTCGGCCCCTCCTAGGCTGGGGAAATAAGAGTATATTCTGTTTTTTTTAGTTGTCATGGTGAGAGAGGCATACCTGGAGCGCGTGATCTTTGCAGAGCCAACATGAGGTACTCAATCTCACGTTGATGTCGCGACTGGGCAATCCGCCCGCTTTGATTCATTTTTTAATGGTTTGATTACTGCGTTCAGAGTAGCGTCGAGCTTCTAGGCCTCGCTGTTTACAGTTGAAGGATTCGAGTTCGAGACTAATAGTTCCAATTTTTTTTCGCTAGTTTCTTGATTGGAGAAAATGGTTTCAAACCAGAAGTCTTATGTTTGAGCAGTCTCCTTAGTCATCGCTGGCTGATTTTTTTAGACGACCAAAATTATGAAGATGAGAACGAAGTTCATCTCGTCATGAATCTCTGTGAGGGCGGTGAACTCTTTGACAGGATCGTTGCACGGGGCCATTATATAGAGTGAGTTGCTGCTCTCGTTAGTTGTTAGCATTCTGCTAAACTCGCAGAATCTGAATACAAAGTTTTTTTTTTTTCACTTCAGGTGATTGAAGATGTAATCAAATATCGATGGAATGCTTTGCCAGTTGAACAACGAGATGGGATAAAGAATTACATATTAGATCTCATTGTTCAACTTTCAAGTAACGAATCGCTTGTTGGAGAGGCGTTATTCCACTTGAAGTCTCCTCGACGTGCAGAGGGAGGAATGTTGTTGGAGTACATGCATCGACCCACATTCACGTATGTACTCAGCAAGATACAATAGCTTGAAAGTCCACAGGCTGGTGAGGTTATTGCTGGTTCAGCTACACCATTTTCACAGAGAAATGTGCATTTGAGACACATTGCATTTTGTACACTTGCTTCGATTGCATGATGAAAGATCAGAAATTCTGAGGGCAAGGTCAGAATGGAGGCGAAAGGCGAAGAACAACATTCATGACCTTGCTTGAACTTATATTATGTAGTGTACATACATGTATACTTATTAATGCATCTTCAATCATCATTCTTATTGATACTTATTTGTGATGTGGTGTTGTTTGCTGTATGTATGGTCCTGCTGCAAATGAATGAAGGATGGCTCTATGACTTAATGCGTTATTGCAGGTTTTTTTTTTTTCTAGCAATCCTTTTTGTTAGATTTTAGAATCATGTTTTGCATCTCACAGCGCCTGAGATAAGAGTTGTTGGTGCCTGCTTAGAAGAGGCGTTTAGCAATTCATGGACTGTGCATGATTTATTTGTGTTGGAGACTATTGAGTTTACAAATGACTAGGATGTGGAATTTCCACAATCGATGTTTGTTTCTAATGAAGTTGGATCATACACCAAATCTAGTAATGGGAGCTCATAAGGAGTTGATGCTACTTGTATGTTGAGCGATGGAGGTTTGATGTGCGAGATCTGGAGAGTTGGTTGCTCAGCGTTCCATGAGATTGGCGTATGGAGAGGAATTATATTGGCTATGAAGGCCGTGTCTCTCCTCTACGATCCTAAGACCGTCGTCGAGGAGTGAGTCACTTGAGCGGAGAAGTGGATGAGCATGTGAGAGGCGGACTGGTGCGGTGAGCTCATGATGTCGCGGAAATCAATCAGAGTTCTCTGTTCTTTTTAAATCGCATATCACAACGGCATCACCGTCCCCACGACATCTCGCTTACCCTGGAAAGTGTAGCTGCGTGGAGGCCAGGAGGATAGAAGTTTAGAATCCGTGGTGGTTGTAGTTTGCAGTCTTTTTCTGTTATAACCTTACAAACCCAAACGGATTCAATAATTGTCGTAGAAAATCTGAGTGATTGGAAATTATCTTGCTGCCTCACATATATACGAATACAAGCTTCCTGTATGACAAGGTGTAGCTGATATCTTCCCATAGTCGTTATCTATACATAATCAGAAGATAAAATCTGGTAAAAGGGATTCTTATTGAGTTGTTCGTTTGATTGTGCAAGCAGTTGGTGATACAGCATTAGTATTAATGGTATCTTGGTTTTCGCAAAACTTTGTGACATTGAAGAAGGAGCATGGTGGGTCTTGCAGAGGCAAGGTTGATCCGCTATTTTTTTTTATCAGGTTGGAAGTGATTGAGGTGGTTGTGGTTCCTTATGATAATTGTCCACGCAGCTCGCAGGCCAATTCTGGATTACACGCTAGGCATCTGTGATATGGATTGTTTCGAGTATTTCATACTCGTAGTACTTTGCTATGCGTCGACGACTGTTGTTTTGCTTGAATGATTGGCTAAAGTTGGTTCCTCTCCCGTAGCCCTTTAGAAGTAAGCTGCTTCTTGGGCTATGCTTATGATGATTAGCTGCTTTATTTGGAAGCATTTTTCTGCGATGTTTTTTCCCGGCTTTCAGGTTGGAAGATTTGTTGGGTTGTGGTGTTGTGAACATGCCCTTGTGTAGTGAAGATGTTGATAGATTGTTGAGTCTTCTGCAGGTGTAAGAAGAGGTGTGAAAGCACACGGAGTTGTTGGGAGGCTTCGAGCTTTCTTTGTTTGGGATCGACCTAGTTCAAGGTTAAACACATTTCTAGCATAGTCTCGTGGCGCAACAGTGAAGTGAGCCGGGGGCAGTGTGGTGAGCTGCCTCGACGTGATTATGTTTCCATATAGGGTAAATATGAAATTAAAAGTTCCAACATATTTTCTTTGATGAAACAAATTGTCTTCGTGAATTATTTTGCTTTCATGTTGAGACCAGTCAACTTAACATGTAAATGCATTTATGTAAATCTGGTTAAAAGAATTAGATGTTGTATTGTTGTGACATTTAGCTTGGCAAACTATTGTCACGAGTGTGAATCTCTGTTGGAACTTGCCATTCCAACAATAGACAAATTTATTTGCAGGAATGATTTACTACCAGATATAATGAAGACATGACAATGAAAATGGCATCAAAGGATAGTGCTTGGAAGTACATCATAGATTGGAGGATGATCGAGTTTGTGTGTGCCCAGTGTGATGGAAACAGATCTGCATGTTCAATTGCTAGGAGATTAGCTTGACAATGGACCTTAGTTGTTGCAGCACATTAGCGAGCATGAGGAGGCATGCTTGGAAGAAGTTACCCTACCTTGATACTATGAACAAGTGAAGTGGCATTACGTTGTGATTCCAGGGGAATTAGATACTGAAACGAGAATTTTTTTTGTGTATAAAATTGTTGAATTTTATGCATGTTGACAGTGAATTTGTGAATGATGTAGGATTGGACCATGGAGTCCCGGAGTATTGTTGAGCCTTCGTGGGCGTGTTGAGCCTTCGTGGCTGTGATAAGCCTTCGTGGCTGTGGTGAGCCTTCATGGTTGTGTTGAGCCTTCGTGGCTGTGATGAGCCTTTGTGGCTGTGATCATAATTATTAAAATCGGAACTAGTGACCGGACCGGTGGACCTAATGAACCGGTTTTCAAACCGGAACTGGTCTAACCGGTAGTGGTCAGATCTCGATGAACCAGTTTTAAAAAAAATACATTAAATAATTATTTTTTAATAAAAAAAATTATTTTTAAGATTTGCAACCATGATTACAAGCCAATAGAGACAAAATATGCAAAGTTTGCTCATTTATATGCCATGCAAAGGTGAATATATCAAAATGGCACCGAGTGCAATACATATCATCGAAAAATACATAAGCAATGAGGCTCCAAATGGCCCATAAAGTCCAAAAACAATGCTACAAGCTATGAGGCCATTGGCCTAATACAAGACTACACATGAATGATGATCAACCATCAAATTAATCCCCGCTATTAGACACAGGATCAACATCGGCTGCTACATAGACATCGTCTGGATCAGAGTCTGAGGATGCCTCAGCCTCAGGCTCATTTGCAACCTCAGTACCCCTGCCACCAATAACAATAGAAGTGGACCTAATGGAAGCACGAGTTACTCGAGGTGCATGACTAGTGTCGTCCATTAGTTGTTTGCCTTTGCTTGATGCAGCTACCAATCCTGGGTCTGCGTCTAATGGCGCCACCAAATCTACTTCAAATTCACCCCCCTCTACTGCTGCATCAAAATCAAAATCAGCCTCAAACACTGGATCTTCAGTCTCCTCCACCCATTCTGATGTTGGATCAATATCATCCAACACAATGGGATCTAGATCAGGTGTTTTGCTCATTAGTTGGTTTCGCCTCAAGCGAAGGTTGTATTGCACAAACACAAGATCATTTAACCGTTTCTGTTCCAAACGGTTTCTCTTCTTTGTGTGTATGCGCTCAAAAACAGACCAATTGCACTCACAACCTGAAGCACTGCAAGTTTGGCTGAGGATTCTAATTGCAAACTTTTGCAATTGAGGACATTGGCCGCCAAATGACTCCCACCAATGTGTTGCAAATAAAAAGACATTCATTAGTAACATAGTTCATTTCATTACTTATTTACAAACAATTTAACATGAAAAGAAAAACAAATTGGAATTGCTTACCTGGTTGATCCACATCTCTTGCCATTTTTGCCAAGTTCTTTCCAAAGGTACCAGCTCCCATACTGAAAAGAGTAAGTTGTTTATGTGTTTCCAGAAGGTCTGCACGGTTAGTGACCATGCGCTCCAAGCAATCAATCAATCCAGATCTGACCTCCCCATCCTGCTGATCTCCTAGCCGAGCTCTATAATGATACTTTGGGTTCAAAAAATACCCAGCTGCATGTATAAGACGATGGAGTTGATTGTTCCATCTGTTATCAATGATCTCCCATATCCGGCCATATCTAGCTAACCTGTCCCTGTAAACTACCCGTATCTGCTCCTTGGCCTGATCCATAGCCTCATAAATGTATCCCATTGCCATCCTTTCCCCATCCACCATCCTTAGCACCTTAACAAGGGGCTCAGTAATTTTTACCAGCTCTGAAGACCTTTTCCAAAAATAATTGTCAAAGACTTTCTTTTTGGTGTCTTTTCCATCTTGTCTACTAGCCCACTGGGATTTAGTCCAATCATCAGAAGAAAACATTTTCCACAGGTTTTTCTGTTGAGAATTGAGACATTGCAACGTGAGGAAGTGAGTTGCAAATCTCGTAATGGCAGGCCTAACAAGCTCTTTGCCCCCAGTGTTTTTCCTTATTAGGCTCAATACCCATGAGTGGTTGTAAATGTATTTTGTAATGCACTTGCCATGCTCTACAATGTTTTTTACCCATTCCACTTTGCCTATGTCCTCAAGCATGAGGTCTATGCAATGTGCAACACATGGAGTCCAAAATATGGTATTATACTTGGACTCAAGCATCTTTCCAACAAGAACATAGTTTGAGGCATTATCTGTGATGACCTGCACAACATTCTGCTCTCCCACTTCCTGAATAATCTCATCCAAAAGCTCAAATAGAAGGGTTGCATCCTTCACCTTATCAGATGCATCAACTGATCTCAAAAACATTGTTCCTCGAGGGCAAGAAACAAGGAAGTTAATGATAGTGCGGTTCTTTCCATCAGTCCATCCATCTGACATGATGGAACAACCTGTTTTGAGCCATGACTCTTTATATTCAGCCAAATACTCATCAATATTACAAATATCTTGTTGCAAAAGAGCTCCCCTTAAGTCATGCGCAGTAGGGCCTTTGAAGCCCTTTCCTGCAACAAAAACAGAGTCCCACATAGCTTGGTAATAAGGTGAGCGAGCAACATTAAATGGGATATCTGAATCATACCACCATCTAGCAATGTATTGATAAGAAGCTTCTTTGCATTGTTTTTTCCAATGTTGATCCAAAGTGGGTTGACGACTTGGAGTTGGCTGGGACATGGAGGCAGTGGCTGTGGGATTAGCAGTGGATGAGAAATAACTCATGAGGTTGGGTTTCTTTGTTGGGTTTGATCTTTTGCCAACAGGAGGAACATAGTGAAAGGGGTTACTGGGGGAAGGGATAGAAGTGGAGTCTTGAATATCATACTCATCATTTTCATACCCACTCTCTCTCAGCATTTCTACTATTTCCCTCTTCCTTGCAATTTCATCTTGGATGGCCTTCTCCCTAGCCTTAGTCTCCTCAAACTTTTCAAGCTTGGCAAGGTATTCTACTCTAGCCGAACCTAACACTGCTTTAGGTGCATCACATGGCATTACATTGCCTCTTATCCCAGCCAAGTGATGTTTCAATCTAAGAATACCCCCACCTCCAATACATTTTTGACAAAGTTTGCATACCATCTTTCCCTCAACCACATCACAATGGGCCCATGCATTGTCCTTGGCTTTTGGAGGCATCTTGACTTGAAATAATTGAAATTTGGAAATAAATCTGCCATTTAAAAAAAATTGCAGCTAAGATAAATGGACAACTAAGGCTAAATTTATGAAACAAAATGCACATTCAAACATACAAAATCTGATAGCATAGGACTAGATATTTGAGAGCAATAAAATAGTTAAACACATGAGAAAATAAATACATGAACAACAATTAAATGATGGATTTTTCAAGTGAAAATTCTTACCTGGAAATGCGAACTAGCTTCCTTAGCGTCCTCTTGAAGATGCCAACGCTATTGACAGCTCCAAACTATCTCCAAGATAGCTCCAACTCCAACTCCAAGCCTCCAAGATCACTGCTCCGGCAAACACTCAACACTCTCCAAGATCTCAATCAAACTCTCAAACAACAAATGAGTTGGTGTGAGACAAAGGAGAGGCTGCCCCTGCTTATAAAATATTGAGGAGGGTGTTTTTGGAGGGAAACAACCCTCCCCTTACCTCTACATATGCCCTAAGGCTGTGTTGCTGGCCGTCGGTGGGTCCGCGCAAGGAAGGGACACCTAACCGACCGGTTAGGTACGGAACCAACTGGTTTATGCATTAACCAGTCGGTTAGGCCCAGTTAACTGGCCAATTTAGGTGAGACACCCCTCAAAACCGGGTTGCAAGGGTGGTTGTGACTGGAAGCTGATCTGACCAGCCGGTTTTAATAACTATGGTTGTGATAAGCCTTTGTGGCTGTAGTGAAGCCTTCGTGGCTGTGTTGAGCCTTCATGCTGTGGTGAGCCTTCGTGGCTGTGATAAGCCTTTATGGCTGTGGTGAGCCTTTGTGGCTATGATAAGCCTTGGTGGCTGAGTTGAGCCTTGGTGGCTACATTGTATCTCCTCAAGGTTGGGTGCCTGAGCGGTGGAGGTGAATTACTGCTTGTCGAAATGTGAACTAGCAAGCAGGTGAAAGGGTGTTTTTCGTGCATGTTCATGAAGCAACGTGGAGTGATCAGTTGTTAATTATCTGGTAGGGATCAGATCGAAGACAGCGTACAGTGTATGATGTTGGATCTACTCACAACAACAGTGTGGGCAGTGGTCTGGTGAGCTAAAATTCGGGGCAATTTGTCTGTAGCAGTGAATGGCGTGGCCATGTGTTGACCATTTCTTCACAGATATTGTATTACTGTCATGGTTATCGCTTTTGCTTATATTGTCATTTGGTATTGTTTTTTGTTTGGTATGGGTAAATGTGGACAAGTCTTGAAAGTTTGTATACATATTGAGATTCACGACCTCAATATGAAGTCATTTTGTTAGAATTCGCGACTCTAACTAATGATAGGTATAGCATGGAGATTCAAGACCAGTACATGCAAAATTCAAAAGTACATAATCTATGACAGAAATATTCAAGAGAGAAAGCTCTAGCATATGAATGGTATGGCGAGTGCAAAAAATGATGGACAATCAAGTTTGTGAGAGTTTGTTTTGTGTTAGTTTCTTGGAATAGACTCATGACCATGAGTATGAGTCACAGTTTGTAATTAGAAGCAAATCTACATGTCATTTATTGTTTGTACGTGTTGTAAGACCCAGAGAGGCATGCATACCCCTTTGGTATATGCTCCCTCTGTCAGAGAGTTTTAACACCCTGGAAGAGTGTGTCATGTGGGATGGATACACTTGGGTGGACCGTATTTGTTTTAGATTCCATAAGGTGAAATTTTATATCAAGGGGGAGTTAATCGAGAGGTTGGATGAACGATGTATGTGAAGGAATTATTAGTAGACTGGCAGTTGCAAAAGTTGGAACCCATGTATTTCGGTAGATGGTTGTTCCTTTATATGGACATCGACAACAACATGAATAAGATACAAAGTGTAATTACCAAACAAAACCAGTGTAATTATCAAACAGTACTAGTTGTAGATTTTGCAGATAGATATTAAGACAAGTAGTCATTAAGGGGGAGTGTTGGAATATGTAATTCCTACTTGTCTTCAGTTGTGGTTCTCTCTATGTATAGATTATGTTCCTATTTGATAGGTTAGTTCCTAGTTTGGTGTGAGGTTGAGATATTCTCTCAACCAAATTATTGTGCGTCTAAGATAGCTTGTCTATCTTGAGACTGTACCTCATGTATATATGTAACTTGATTTGATTAATGAAATATAGCTTGTATGTTTAGTTTCTACGCTGCGCTCTGTGTTGGACAAGAGCAGGAGGCATTATTTTAGAACTTGTTTCGTCGACGAGAACGGCAGACACTATGCTAAACGAGAGTGGGAGGCATTATTTTAAAAGTGTTTTCATCGAAGGTGTCACCAACTTCATATGCTGTCATGGAAAATCTGTCTATGGTGTAAACTCGCTTAATACATATCACACATAATATTTTCATTGTTTTTCTTTGTTAGAGTTCATAGATGATAGATCATTCTGGTGGTTATTTACTCTTAGAGATGTCATATACATACAATCCCTTATTTGAATGACACAATTACAGTGCAGAGCAGATCCACTCTAGGTGAAAACACGAGCTTCACATTTCTAAATTGCATTATTACCAGTCATGGACTAATGTGCCTCAGCAAGGCATGGGGAAATTACTCTAGTTTTGTGTTTGTTTACACTTACATTGCTAACATTATCTTCCTAGAAAGATGGGATAATTGGAAGGATCCTTCCAGAGAATCATAAGCTACTACTATCCCAACAAAGAAAATCTAATGCACACATCTATGAAGGGACTATCAGAATCCCATTCTCACACCACAATCACACTTCCATGATTATGTGCAGAACTTTGTTTTATGGTCTGTACAATTTTTTTGGACCTGATGCAATTGATAAACGAAGAGTCTCATGGTTGAATGAACTTAATGATGAGGAGGATGCACCATTTTTAATTAGCAGTTTAATTGAAGGGGAGAATTGTATCAGAAATATACCATGTTGTCTGTACAGATCTGCTAATTTACTTCCACTAAATGGCTAAAACGTCATCCAGTAACTCTTTTCCTTTTAATGTTTCTCTCGTTTCTTGTTAAGTTTACCATGTGGAATTTATTCAACAGTTGTTACCGTCCACAATTTGTTTATGATACCACAATTCGTGCATGTATCAATACACGATGAAGAATGTCAGTCTATGCTTTCATTCTTTAATATATATTACTCTTCTTATGATACCACAATGTGAGTCTAGTAGAAACTGCAATTGTCAGTGTTGGCGAGAGATTAGAAATTTGATAATGAGAAGACAAAAGAATAGGAGAAAAAGGCTGACGTTTGAACTATGAAGGTTAATTTGTAAGTATACTTACATCATTTAGAACGACATATGATTTGTTTTTGAAAACTAGATAGTGTATGGCCTTTTCTCATATTGAAGTACCTTGAACGTGCTTCCCATATCCTGATCGTTCAAATCCATTCGTTGACCATGTGGCTGCTTTGGCTGCGTTTTAACTATTCAAATTCATCAAACGAGATATTGCTTCTTTGAGTCATTCATCCTTCTCGCTGTGAGTAATATTCTCTTTACAACTCCAAATATCTCCATAACTGATTTTGCAAGCCCTTGAAGTTTGCAAGTCCCCACGGTTTTCCAACTTATGACACTTGTCTTAGAGATCACACTGGCGCTCTTGCTACTATTGTTCGGCAAGCATTATAATCTTGGTTTGAACCTGTTGGGTCATAATAAGAGTCATAATCTACAAAATGCATTTATAATTGAGTTAATAACCTTGCGATTCCATACATACGGGGGGATTTTCTATTTTTACTTGTCAATTAAGGTATCTTTTATTTTAGTATTTTGAGAGTTTTTTTTCCTTAACAATGAACTTTTCCATCTCAACAATGGTTCTCTTTTGTCTTATTTCTTCTTATCATTTTTCTTGCTCTATATTCCTTCAATTTTGTAAGAGCTAATGACTTATATTTGACAAATCACAACCAATTTTTTCTTCGAAAGGCATCGATGGATGTCATAAAATAATTTGGACTTTCCAATGAGAAAACATGCATGTTTTTTCTTCATCCAAATATCCATACCTTTGATGCCACAACTAATTTTTGGAGTCGTTTTCACACACCGATGCTTCTTGTCCTATTGTTGTAACTAACTCGTGTTGAATTGGAGTAAAAACGTATTCAAGACTTAATATATTCATACCTTTGATGCCATATTTGATTTTTAGAGTCGTTTTCAACAAAACATCAAAATTATTAAATTTATTTAAATGTTTCATATTCTAGACTTAATATATTCATACCTTTGATGCCATATTTGATTTTTAGAGTAGTTTTCAACCACCAATGCTTCTTGTCCTATTGCTTGCTCATGTTGATACCTGTCAAGATCTCCTTTAACAACTTTTGCAACCACTTTGTATTTGTCTCTCTTGAAACCCTTTACATGAACCATATTAAATTTATTTAAATGTTTCGGATTTTAGACTTAATATATTCATACCTTTAATGCCATATTTGATTTTTAGAGTCTTTTTCAACCACCAATGCTTCCCACTTCCTATTGTATACTTGTCATTATCTCCTTCAACATCTTTTGCAAACACTTTGTATTTGTCTCTCTTGAAATCCTTTACATGAACCACATTAAATGTTTCAGATTCTATACTTAATATATTCATATCTTTGATGCCATATTTGATTTTTAGAGTCATTTTCAACCACCAATGGTTCCCACTAATGCTTCTTGTCATATTGCTGATATTGTATACCTATCAAGATCTCCTTCAACAATTTTTGCAACCACTTTGTATTTGTCCCTCTTGAAACCCTTTCTGTCAGATATAATCTTGGAATGACGCTTTACTATTTTTTGTCTATAGTTTCTTCTTTAGGCCCAATACATACATAATCCACATCTTTAACACCTTCATTTGGCACTTTCATTAGATTTGTCTCTTAGCCTTTGACCATGTGTACCTTCTCATGTCTTGAAGCAATTGTCTCTTGGTGAATTTTATTATCATTCAATTAGGCAAACCACTCATTTTTTCATGTCATGTGGTCTATTTAATATATCCTTAATCATATTTTTTCTCAATAGTGAAGTAATAAAGAGTCTAACATCTCTCTTCTCTTCACTATCACAATTTTGATTGGGCTTCTTTTAATACAAATTACTCGAATGTCCTTTACATTATGCATGAGAAAAATCATACTTGATTTCTATAATCGTTCTCATAGCGACTAATTTTTCCAGAATAATAACACTTGCATTTGATAACTAGGTTGGAGTTTCCTCTCCTTTATGCTTTGAAGTTGTGATCTCTTTGGCTTTGTCTTAATTTAGTACTCCTTGTCTCAGAATTTATTTCCATTAAATTATTCTATTTTATGCTACATTTTTAAAATGTTGAGGATCTATTTTGTTTTCATTCTCCAATTTTTTATTATAAATGAATGAGCGAGTTTGTTTGAGAAAAACTTCGTATTTTTTGTATTTCATTCTCAAATTTCCTCTTTCATTTATTTGGGCCTTTGGGTGGTATAAATTAAGCAACCATAACCAGTTTCATGGTTTAACATGTTTGTATTGTCACCTCTGATTTACTAGATCACTTTTCAATCTGATTAGAACACATCTAATAACTCTTTCATGTTTTGCGAGTCAAGTAGATGAGTAGGTTATATAAATTTTGGGGTCATTATTTTAAAACCAAGGTGAGGTGTGGTCTTTTGATGTAAAAAAAATTGGTATTTTCATTATGGTGTGTATGGATCTCACTTTCTTGATTTTCAAGATAAATTGGTTTAAATGCTTTTGAATGATTTCATGGTTTAGCATCTTTGTATTGTCACATCTGATTTACTAGATCATTTTTCAGTCTATTGGATTGAGACAAGAACATGGTAGACACCAATGAGATTAGTCGTAAAGAGCAATGTGATCTTTTGAATAGTTTCAAGGATCATGAAGGAAATAATACAGAGGTGAGTTGACAATCAAAAGAGAAACACTAGAAATTTTCTCAAAAGGAGGTGTAGTTGATGCTATTATTGGGTTTAATTTCTAGATTGGAGATATGTGCACTTTTATTCAAGGGTAGATCTTAATTCACATAGAAATTAAAAATTTATTTACAAAATTATTATAGTCCTTTGTAGAAACATGTTTCTAACTATAAAAAATTGCTTTGTGTTGATGATGGTTCTCTATAGCAGGAGGAAGTGATCAAGAATAAATATAGAGAAATTGTACTAAAATAAATTATCTATTTTTTTTATTTACGAGGCATTCATGTTTCCAAAATCAGACAAGGTCATTAACTTGAACATAGGCCTCATGATTTGTAAGGCTTAAGGAAGCAATATTGCAGTAATATTTCATTCTAGGATGGTCCTTGCCTTTCGTTGATAATTTTCAATAGTTATCAAAGAAGAATCAATTAATGTTATATGTTATAGCCTTAAGGCATTTCCTTTGCAGCATCTGGTGCAATTTATAGCTTAGAGCTTTTAGTTAACATAAGTGATTAATTGGCTTTGACTTGAGTTAGCTATAGTTTTTCTTATAGTGTGTGGAAATCATCATGGCATGTTAATCCTTGTATATTGATCTTACAACATGTAAATTGGTTCTATAAGAACATAAATAAAAGTAAAACTTAGACTAATGTGATATTAGTTTGGTTGGTGTTATTTTATTAATTGAATTTATATATGTCTTATGTCATTCTAATTCACTGCATTTATGATTATGGATTAAGATATCATGCACTTCTGATTTCATATTCTCATTAATAAGTTCACACCAATTTGGTATCAAATCAGTGTCATTTTACCTATAAGAAATTAAAGGTTAGTTAACTTCAAAAGGGAACTTATTTCCCTTATTGGCACTAATAATGCTAAAAATTAAAGCCTACATAGCCTCAAGAGGAACTCATTTCCCCTGTTGGACCTCATAATTATTTTTATGGGGTGGATGAAATGATAAAAATAAGCACATAACACCCCTTGGTGTCTTCAATATAATCAATTAAGTTATGGCTTCTTCCAAAGAAATAGTAGCAACAAAACAACAACCAAGTTCATAGAATTTCATAGTTACAATTCAAGTCATGACAACAATAATGAAATCCACACATATCCAAAACATGACTTTGTAGGAAATGGAAAATGCAACGGAGTGTATGGAAACATTTTCCACTCATGCGTGCGAATCTAAAGAGGCAAGTTCCAAACCCATATAGTTGGGCATTTATATAACAATACCAAAGTTCAAGGTACATTAGATGGTGAAAGTTTAGATCCCTATATCTACAACATGGTGAATTATTTTAATTCATGCTTAGAGGGATAAACAAACAAACAAAAAATGATGAAATGCACTATGA
The DNA here is from genome assembly GCA_034641835.2 of Pinus albicaulis. NCBI lineage: Eukaryota > Viridiplantae > Streptophyta > Pinopsida > Pinales > Pinaceae > Pinus > Pinus albicaulis. Next base: position 664,331,401 of record CM076575.1, on the reverse strand, counting down.
TTCACCTAGAAGACATTGTCAGAAATAGTAGATGAATCATCAAACTCCATTTTTTCCAAGCCATAAATTTATGTTGAATTAATACAAACACTTCATGTAATCATTGTAGTCAACTCCTTATCAATTGGGATGACCTTTACATTGCTTTAAAGGAGAAATTATATTCTTCAAACACCAACAAAGTTTAATAGCACAATGACTACAACTCCAACAGTACCAAGAACATGCAATACAACAATTCATAGAGTTGTTCACTAGACAACTAGTTAACCTTCAAATATCCAATGATGAATAATTATTTATCAATAAATTCAATTCAAGTTTACTTTTGCTAAACATCATTCACCATGTCAAAACCAATAAGCAATGTCAATGTGAAATATAAAAAATGAATAAAATGATTCAAACCTCTCTTATGATTAAAACCTTATTAGGATTCTATGCAAAATAATTTACTAAGTGGTCCCCATTATGTAACTAGCATAGCCATATAAATTAAATGGTTGGTAAATGTTGATAGGCATCCATTTATGATAAGCATCTTGATACACTTACCTTGTGATACATCTCACATTACACATATTAAAAAAATCATAAAAATTAACTAATTTATAACTTTATTTTAATTTATTATGATTATTATTATTTATAAATAATAATAATAATATATGAGTTAAACATATATACATTTTAATTAACATGTAACAATATTCTTTACCATGGAGATTCACCCTTGCTTTACCATGAAAATTCTTCTAAATAACTCTAGTTATGGTAATGGAGTTGAAGTGACTTATAAATGCATGTGAGATAAATTGGCTTTTGAGTTGGGAGGCACCTGATACGAGCACTGGCTGTTGGGTAATGGTCTAGAAATAGGTTCTAGGTGCACAAAGTTACATATTTTCAGACTCTGCTAACTACACAAGAGTTGGATGTTGTAGGAGTTGGTGGTGTTATCATGTCTTCATTTCCCATGAATTCGTCAATCCATGTTTAGTGGGTTGGACTTCTCAAGGTATCATCTTACTCTTCTATATTAGTTATTTTATTCTTTGGTTATGTTTCTCTCTAATGTAAGATTGGTGGATATGTTTTGAGTTCTATTGGGGTGGGTTGCGGCTTGTATTATGGTGTCCTTATCGAGCGCATGGCCTTACCAAGAGTTTCATCTGATTTATTGTTTCATTAGTCCTCCTTCCCAAAACCCCTTGGTTTTTCCTTCTATTTGGCTTTCCTAACCTCATTCCTCTCAGTCCTAGGTTTTTGTGAGCAAGATTTCTTACCTGGCTAATCTTCTTTTGGTGCAATATGCTCTGACAGTGAATGCACAACCATTTTGGTGATGGGGGCAAAGTCCCTCAGAGCAAGCCATGTTCTTAATCCCATTCCCAAGAAGTTGCAACCACCTTCCATTCTTCTACCCCCCACCCAAAATTCACGAAGAAATTCGCTAACTCGAAGCCCTCACCACCAATGACTCTCAAGCATATTCCAATTCTAAAATCCTAGAAGAGGTAGCCAATTCGATTCTTGACCTTGGCCATACTGGGGGAAGACAGAGCCACTACTTGAACTCCATAACCCTCCATTGGAAAATTAAAACTCTTACGGGTAGGGTCTTGAAGGAGAAGCATGAAGACCACAATAGTATTATCTCTTCATTGAATGAAATCAAGTGAGTGCAGAAGTATTAACACTCTATCTCGCTAGTTTGGATGCCCAGCTAGCTCACCTTGAAATTCATCTTGAATGTGAACTAAAACCTCTTGCTCCTAATAGCACAAGCACTCTGGACCCAGCTCCAGTCACCTCTTCAGACTCTTGATAGCATGGTATGCCTTCTTGTAGTTTTTCTACTTCTTTATGTAGTCTAGTATATGGCAGTTTTAGTAGTTTTCAACATCATATGTTTTTATTGTGTTATACTTGAACTTCAATTAACGATCAACATTTTTGGTTTCCTTGGAGGCATATTGAGATCCAACACTGCATGAATTGTGATACTTTAAAAGATGTAAAAGTTTTAGGTAATGCAATCTTTAATTCAAAAAAAAAATGATATGGTTTATCAATACCACATGCACAATATGCCACATGTTGATATGACATTTTCTTTAATTAATTAATTTGAGATAAATTAATGAAAATAGCATAATTAATTAGGAGATAAATATTAATCCTTGATGTGTGAATACTACTATGAATATTTATGCATATTCCATGGGGTTTAAATCCCTACCATCAATCTGGCATATTCCATGGAGTTTAAATCTCTACCATCAATCTAATAATTATGGATACTTAAATTAAAAGTGTGCAAGGCCTATTCCATGGAGTTTAAAATTCCATAGAGTTTTCTATGGAGTTTAAATCTCTACCATCAATCTATAATTAAATTAAAATTGTGAAAGACCTATTTTTAAATAGACACACACATATTCCATGAAATCTAAATCTCTACCATCAATATAGTAATTATTGATAATTAAATTAAATTGTGAAAGACCTATTCTTAAATAGACACATCCATATGCCTCCAATTAGACATCCACACTAAGGAGTTTGAATGTTGGAGATAAAGTGACGCACAGAGTGTTATATATTGATACAGTCTACAAATGACCGAGTTGTTTCATGATTACAGGTCTACAAATGACCAAGTCGTTTAATGATTACATATCTTTTTTGGTCTGATGGCTTCATCTTTTTACACAAACATAATGTAATTTTTATTTACTACCAAAAATTATATTTTTTCTTCATAAAAATAAATAACTAAATACTAGAGAGAAAAAGATATCACTACAAAGAAAGAGATATCCTCCACTTCAACTGATAATTTAAAAAAAATAAAAATCATAAGTTTTATTTCTAATTATCTATATTTCTTCTCTTTTACCTTCCAAAAGAAAATCATCCAACAATGCAAACCCGTTTAAAAAAAAAAAAACATTAGTAAAAAAAAAAAAGTAATGAAAATTAAAGAATCATTAAGACACATGGTCATGAAATAAATGAAACATTAACCCTAGATAAGAAATAAGACAAGTCAGTGCACTGTAGAGTAGAGAAAAAGAAGAAGAGATAAAAGTGAAAACAGGTTGGCTGTGTGAGAATGTCTTATATATCTTCTCCTTACTACAAACATTTTTAATTAATAAATTTTGGGAGAGAAAGAATTACTGGATGACAAAAAGATTATTACTTAAATGTGATATATATATATAAAACATGTTTTCATCCTATTCATAAAATGTTGAAGTCTATGGAAATTTTGAAATTCCAAAATGATTTAAATTTGTAATTTGTTTGAAGTTAAATTGTTTTTAATTAATTTATTAAAATTAATTTACCATAATAAATCTACCTATTAAACATTAATTAAGTTTTTATTAATTTAATTTTACTCATATATATAAACTTAAAAAAATAGTAAACGTATAATATATTGATATTAATATTTAAGCAGGAAATTTTAAATAGTTACATATATATATATATATATATATATATATATATATATATATATATATATATATATATATATATATTCAATTTAAAATGTATAATCACACTCATAACTGTTTTAATATATTGTTATGATTAGTATTTTAAATTAAGTTATAATTTTTAATGTAAAATCATATTATAAAATTTAAATTATATTTCATTATTTTAATTTTAAATAGTAAACAAAGTTATAATTATTTAATCAAAATAGTGTTGGGAATAACTTCCTAAATAAAATTAAAAACTTTTATATTAAATAATTGTATTGAAGGTTTGAAATTATGTAAAACTTATATAAATCTCATTATTTTTTAATGTATTTTCTATGTATACATCATTATTGAAGTATTTTCTATATTATGATGCATGCATCATGGAGAATATACATTTTAAATAAATAAATAAATAATATAAAATATAAAACGCATCTAAAAAATAGTTGAATTATTAATATAATTTGAAATGTATTATTTAGATTTTAAAATATAGTTTATGTATTTAAACAACATAAAGAATATTAATAATAATTAGTTTTTTTTAAATTTGAAAAGAAATAAGTGTTTTATTGTAATTTAGTTTTTGTCATTTAAGTTAGAAATTATAATTTGCAATAGTGAATATTAAATTGATAATGGTTAATAGGCAAATGGAATCTTATAGTTTTTCTTTGATAAGAACTAATAAATTAATACATTGTATCAACATGATTTAAAATGTATCATTTAAATTTCAAATATCTTCAAATTATATAATTATATTTATTTTTAGTAACTAATCAACATAAATGTTAGTAAATTGCTTCCAAATTTACAAGTGAGATTTTATACTTAAAATTGTTGCTAAACTTGTTTCAAAATTTATATGATGACATTATTTGTTACTTTCTTACTAATATTACTAATAATTTATAATTTTTATTTTATAGGAATATTGGTCAATGTTAAATTATTAGTGCTAAACAAACAAATGGTTGCTAAACATGTTTCAAAATTTATATTCATGATTGTTTTTTGATCAAAATGTATACAATGACATTCTTTGTTATATTCCTACACAGGGGTTAAATTTGATGTCCATTTACCCCTTTTTCCACTTTTTACCAATAAAATACAGTTTATTCTAAAACAAACAGGTCAAGGTTAATTTGCAAATAATTTTTACAAATGTCAAAATGACAAATAATTTTAAAAATGTCAAAGTGACAGGTATATACAAAAAATCAAAAGTTTCAATATATATATATATATATATATATATATAATGTCAAAATGACAAATAATTTAAAAAAAATGTCAAAGTGACAGATATATAAAAAAATCAGAAATTTCAATATATATATATATATCGTTGGTACTGGGATATGTGGATTCCTCAATTATTATGACACCTTATTTATATATATATCGTTGGTACTGGGATATGTGGAGTCCTCGATTCTTCTAACACCCTACTTGCCCGTAACCCCTAAGGCCCAATGCCATGTATTTCGGTATGTTCCAAATAACTTATAACTTAATAGAGTGACTTATTCAAATTACATAAAAATAAAATTAAAATTAAAACTAAAACTAAATAAAATAAAATAATAAACTAAAATAAGATTATAGTAAAATAGTCAATTTAGCATAGATAGTTTTTGCACTCTACATTTTGAATATAATATTTAAAAATGTAATATTTTTATTTTAAAAAATAATACAATATTCTTTAATATAATAATTTTTATGTTTTTATAAAATTATTTGAAAGTAAAATAGTCAATTTACCATTAATAGTTTTTGTTCTCTACATTTTGAATATAATATTTTAAAATCTAATATTTTTATTTTAAAAAATAATACAATATTCTCTAATATAATAATTTTTTTTAATTATTTATTTTTAGAGTGAAAATAAAATGAAATTAAAAATAGCTCTATGTGAAAATATTTTTATTTGGTGAATGTAAACGGGATCAAATATTTTTATTTGGTCAATGTAAATGGGATCAAATATTTTTATTTGGTTAATGTAAACAGGATCAAATCTCCTTTCACTCTAAAGAGGTTTGCATCTCAAGAGATTTGATCCATCTGGGCTCTTGATAGCTCCGGATTTAAGATGGATCTAGGTTGGTTGTAATGTAATGTGTTGTTTATCCCTAAAAATAAAAACCACATTATGTGAAAACATTTTTACTTAATAAAAAAATAACATTAAAATAAAAATAATTTCATGGTATTGACACGTGGTATGAGAACCCATGGTATTAACCCATGGTATTCATGTGGAACATAACATATTTAAAGGGTAAAATTAAACCAGCCTAGATCCATCTTAACTCATCAAAGATGTTGTGACACAAACCTCTTCTCACTCAGTGAAAAGAAATTTGAACTCTTTAAGCCTTGGTGGATCCAAAGTTAAAATGGATTTATGTTGGTCACATTTTGTAAGCCTTGATGATGCTTCACAATTGGGTATTTTTTTTATGTTATACATTCCTAGATGAGGCTTTAGAAGTGGGTATGTTTTTTTATCAAACACATTTTATTTAAAATATTGTTAGGAGTGGTAAATAATTCATTTCCCCGTCAAGCTAGGGATTTAAATATAATAGGGCAATTGACATTATGTATAGCTTGAGTTTCAAAATGTTTATAGAAATAGTTGTTTTCTTTATGTGAGTGAGTTATAGCTTAGTAAGAGTCTTTATATTCCAGTATTTGGTGAGTGAACAGGCATGCCTAATTTAATAAAGTCTTGATTAATATTTTTATGTTATCGCTATTTGGTTAAATATTTGATCAATGCTTCAAATTAAAAATCACTTAGACATGAGTACTAGACTTTGCTCGAGTGGAGATTTCACCTAAACTAGGGTAAGTTTGAGTAGATTTTAATATATTTGAATAATTTATACCTAGGGTAGACATTTTTTTAACAAAATCTTCTTGGAATTTGCTCACCATGTTCATTTCATGGAATCTTTTTCCTCCTCCATGGAATTGGTGCAAAAATATCTAATATCCATAGGTTAGACATCATTTTAACAAAATCTTATTGAAATTTAAACTAAAATGATTTTCTAAAAAATAAATCTAATTAAAAATGAAACTTTGGAAATTTATTTTGAGTAATGGCATGCTGTTCTTCACCCTAATCTCTTCAAATTTTAATTGCATTAGCATCAATATTTGTAGGTACACATTGTATTTTTTTCTTTAAGTTAGATAAAACTAGTAAAAGGAAATATTAAAAGTGATATGAAGAATTGTTTAAAAATAAGATTGTCATAAAAAAAATTCTATGATGATTAAGAGAACCCGTCCAATTTAACCGAAATTCCTACATATCAATAATAATTTTTAGTTCTCATTTTACAAGATTTTGTAAGGTGATATGTAATATAACTTTTGGAAAATATCCTCAAACACCACTAATTTCTCTAAATTAAATGAGGTTTCCGCGTTGAGATATTTTGTCAAATGGTTTGTGGGTTAATTGTTGTAGGTGTATCTTTGACCATGACACATGAATAGTGAAGGCTACAACAAACTAAATCATTGTTTATTCAACATAGGAAAACCCATAAATATATATTTCAGATATGTAAACTTTGTACAGTCACCAAGGCTTGAACACAGAACATGAAATGCATGAGCGAGCCTGGTTACAATCAGCCATTAATCAAGCCCAAATACATGAAATGACGCCCCTGGATATCAGACTTTTGGTACAGAATTAAATCAGCATTAACCCCTTTAAGTCTGGTGTTTCTAGCAGTATAGATAGCTCCCTGTCTATTGTGATATGGCAACCTCACGCTCTTGTATATAGTGTGTCTTCACACGCACGCACAATGATAAAGGAGAGGTTACTGGTGCTAAAATTCGACCCACAAAACATGCTACAACCAGCAAGGGATACAACTCGTCCTTTACAAGGAGCAACTCTTATGTGACCCGAACTTCAACAAATAAAAATGTGAAATATTAGTCCTTCCTCTACACCCCATCAAACATACACCAGGTCCAGTTTTTTGTGGCTGGGTAACACATTGTCCTGGGTGTAATTATTCATCCAGCTGAGTAAGAAAGAGAACTCGTCCTCCTCTTGTAATGATAACACTTTCCATATTTTTAATCAGAAAAATGGCTTAGACTGTGGATGGGATCTTTGCGTCCAGGGTGCTAATGACTCACCAAATATGTCCCCCTTTAAAATTAATCATGGGTAAACATCCAAATGGTAATATATTTCTGGAAAATTCGGTCTTGCTCCTTTGTGCAAATTCTGAAACTGATTGAGGTTAATGAGCTGAGCGAGTACCTTTAAGGGGAGCCCAAATCAACCTTCTTTAAACCTGAAACAGGTAACAGCAACCCCCGCTACATACTATAATTCAACCTCCCGAAACCTGTGTAAACCGAACAATTTATCCTCTTTGTTTGCTGATATAATTCTAGAGAAGAATGGCTTGAGATTCCAGCAGACTCGGCCCTTTCTTATGCTGAATTCAATGTAACAGCAACCCCCGCTACATACTATAATTCAACCTCCCAAAATCTGTGTAAACCGAACAATTTATCCTCTTTGTTTGCTGATATAATTCTAGAGAAGAATGGCTTGAGATTCCAGCAGACTCGGCCCTTTCTTATGCTGAATTCAAACTTCATTGAGAGACCAAGATGAATTGAAGAATATATATGATCTTTTTAGGATTTTGGTTTTTATGATATATCTTAAATATTTAGAATTCTTTTGTTAATAATCGCATGCTTATAGTGTTTTTAAAAATAATAATAATAAATATTATTTTAATTTAAAAAATAATAAAAACTTAATCCAAAATCACCAAAAATTTACCAAAGAAAAGTTTTAAATTAAAATATTAGAAAATTATATAAATTTTTTTCTTAAAATTATAATTTTAATAAAATTAATCTTTTTATTAATTTAATTTAATTTCAAAGTCAAACTCATGTTATCCTATGTTTGGATTTGATCTCTCACCTAGTTATGAACCAGTCTCTCACCTAGTCCTCATGAGGAACCACACGGGACAATGGTCTAGTGCATGTCTATTAGATTTTCTCAAATGAAGTTTTAGAAAAATAACTCAACTAGAGTAGCAATAATTTGAAAAATAACTCAACTAGAGTGGCAATAAGTGTCCACAGAAGAAGGGAATGGCACTTGAAGTCCACCTAAATTAGCTATTGAGTTTCCCTTAAAACTCCTCAAACTAGCTTGAACTTCTTCTCAATGTCAAATAAAAATTATAGATTAGAACCAGCCTCTCACCTAGTCCTCATGAGGAACCACATGGGACAATGTTCTAGTGCATGTCTATTAGATTTTCTCAAATGAAGTTTCAGAAAAATAACTCAACTAGAGTGGCAATAATTTGAAAAATAACTCAACTAGAGTGGCAATAAGTGTCCACGGAAGAAGGGAATGGCACTTGAAGTCCACCTAAATTAGCTATTGAGTTTCCCTTAAAACTCCTAGATTAGAATTATTTGGAATGGAGTTCATCCTCCTTTTATAATTCCTCGTTGAGCCTTCTTATAGCTTCTAGAATCTCATTTTTCCTTATTAATTTGTTGGTGGGGCTCATTTTCCACTAGGAGACTTTTTTCTTTTGAATAAAATAATAATTTGCCTCATATCTCAATAAAATACTATTTTTCCACCATTCTCCAATAAAATAATATTTTTTCTCCATTCTCTAATAAAATATTATTATTTGCCACCATTCTCCATTTAAATAATAATTTCTGCTTTTTCTTCCACAAAATAATATTTTCTTCTGTTTTTATTTAACATCACTAAAAAATTGCAAAACTCCATAGTGAATTTTGCACTCACAAAAATTGAGAACATTACAGTCCTCCCGGCCAAAAATTCAACATAGAAAACCAAGAAGTATATATTTCAGATATGTAAAATTTGCACTATACATGAAATGCATGAGAGAACATGGTTACAATCAACCACTAGTCCTTTTACTTCAGAAGCCCAAATACGTGAAATGATGCCACTGTATATCAGACTTTTGGTGCAGAATTAAATCAATGTTAACCCCTTTAAGTCTGGCTCATTTCTAGCAGTATAGACAACACCTTGTCTTATTGTGATATGGAAACCCCACGCTCTTGTATATAGTGTCTTCACACACATGAACAGAGATAAATGAGTGGTTAATGGAGCTAAAATTTGACCCACAAAATATGCTACAGTCAGTAAGGGATACAACTCGTCCTTTTCAAGGAGCAGATCTTATGTGACTTGAACTTCAACAAATAAAAAGGTGAAATATCAATCCTTCCTCACAGCTCTATGCCCCATAAAACATACACCAGCTCGAGTTCTTTGTGTTTGAGTAACACATTGTCCTGGGTGCAACTATTCGATCAGTTGAGTAAGAAAGAGAACTCATTCTCCTCTTGGAATGATAACACTTTCTAGATTTTTAAGCAAAAAAATGGCTTAGGTTGTGGGTGGGATCTCTGCCTCCAGCGTGCTAATGACTCACCAAATATTTCCCCTTTAAAATTAATCATAGGCAAGCATCCCAATGGTAATATATTTCCGGAAAAAAATTGGTTTTGCTCCTTTTTAACTTCAAGGATGCATTTAAAATTGCATATAACAAAGCATATTAAACAAATAAATAAAACCATATGAAATGAAGTGGAAAACATAAGCAAACATGAGAATAAATACACAACGATTTGATTTCAGAGTTCACCCAATGTGGACGACATCTCTGAGCCTTGCTCAAAAGTGGGGAGACCTTCTTTCATTTAGTGGCATTAAAAAAATCAATTACAAGCAACTTTAAAAAAATAACCCTTATACCTCCAATTTGGATGATGGCCTGAAAATGGAGAGCTCATTTGGAGAAACGAACAACATGGTTCGACTCCTAGCGCGAAAACATGCAAAATTGACTATAAACTTGTCCAATTCTGACTCTCACACCTCTGGCCCTCCAAGGGAATCTTTTCAACATCTTAATGATACTCTCACTCAGGGTTCCACACCCCTAGGTCGCTCAGGGTTTTGTGCCCGTACTTCCACCGCTCCTTTGTCGCTCTCGTCTCTAAGCAAATGAATTGGGTATGTATATATTAAACTGGGTAGAGATTACAATATAGGGTCGTTGGCCATTGGCAACCAATGTTAAATTTGGTGGGGGAGGATGACGGTTCCAAACCCCTCCCGACCAAACTTTGGCATGTCGGGTTAATTTTTTGTATTGTATTTAGTTGGGGCCACTCCAAAGCGGGTCAGCGACACTAGTCAGGAGGGTTGAAGCCCCACCGAACCCAGTAGTGTTAACATGTGGCATATATATATATATATATATATATATATATATATATATATATATATATAATGTGGTGTTAAACTGCCCACATTATATACATGTGTGTGTGTGTCTGTGTTGTGGTGGGGTGTGGTAGGGGTAGCAGTGTGCCACCCTAATTATATATATATTTTTGTTTTTATAAAACAATAGTCAATTTTTATCCGCCGAAAAATAAAGGATATTAGGCAAATTAAGTAGGCGACAAATTCGCTCATTCTGGTGGCTAGATTCTGTGCGTCGGGATGCTTCCAAATTGTTGTCTCGTTAAGATTTTCACTTGGCCAAGTTTGACCAGAACTTTGACCAACTATAACTTGAGCATGCGAACTTAGATTTGAGTGTCATTCCCACCATTGGAATCAAGATGACAAGCATTAACATCTGGTCTTGGTTTCACTTCCATTTGATGACTTTTAATTTTGAGCTATTTTCAAGGCCACTTTTATTTCTGGATCCTCTCGGATCATTGCAAATTCTGAAACTAATTGTGGTTAATGAGCTGAGAAATTACATTCAAGGGGAACCCAAATCAACCTTCTTTAAATATGAAACAAGTAACAACAACCCCTGCTACATACTACAGTTCAACCTCCTAAAACCTGTGTAAACCCAACAATCCGTCCTCCTTGTTTGTTGATATAATTCTGGATATGAATAGATTGAGATTCTAGTAGACTCAACCCTTCCTTATGCTGAACTTGAACTTCATTGAGCATGTTAAGAACCACACCCTCTTATAAGACCAATATGAGATGCAGAGTATCTGCAATAAAATATATTAGATCTTCTCAGATGAAGTTCTGAAAAAATGACCCAACTAGGGTGGCAATAAGTGTCCACCAAAGAAGGGAGAGAGCTAACTAGGGTGGCACTCAAAGCGCACTGAAATTAACTATTGAGTTTCTCTTGAAACTCCTAAAAATCGCTTGAGCTTGTTCTCAATGTCAGATAGAAATGATAGATTAGAATGATTTGCAGTTTGAGTCCAACCTCCTTGCAATTGACCATCTTATTCCCCATTGAGCCTTTCTGTAGCTTCTAGATTCTCTTGTTTCCTTATTATTTTTTTAGTGGGGCCCATTTTCGACTAGGAGGCTTTTTGTCATGGTTTTGAATAAAATAATAATTTACCTCATTTCTCAATAAAATACTATTTTGTTGTCATTTTCCAATAAAATAATAATTTTCCCCCATTCTCCAATAAATATTATCTGCTGTCATTCACTATTAAAATTATAATTTCCATTTTTTCTTCCACAAAATAATATTTTCTCTCTTTTTTTTTTATTTATCATCACAAAAAATTTACAAAACTCCTTAATAAATTTTTTAGTTACAAAAATTGAAAACATTACATTATCGTTATTTTCTTTGTAACAATGATACACCTTTATGTTAATTTTTTATTTCACAAAAATATTCTCCTCTAATTTTTGTACTTAAAGAATTAACAACCAACTTACCCTAGGATGGCAACATAAGACCTTCATTACTTACCCAACTTCACATATCACAAGCTTGCAAGTGAACTACCCACACATTAAGTATTTGTTGTAAATATTCTTACATATGTTAAAATTTCTTTAAAAAAACCCTTAGAGAGCATCAACTACTTGAATACATTAAAACACTACGTACTTACATAGTATTATATTTTAATATTTCATACCATTTTAACAATTTTATATATATATATATATATATATATATTTTCAATGTTGGAAATAGAAGATTATATCAAAGTTTGTCTTCTATATTATGTACATCTTTATAAATTCTCTTTCTAATTTTAGGAAATGGCACTTGGCCCGCCCTTAAGATGACAACATAGACTTGACAGAGAGAGAAATTAAACATGGAACCCTATTAAATATGGAACTCTCATCACTCACGTAGCTTCACATATAGGCACTTGCCCAATGAACTACCGGTATATTAAATATTTGTTGCAAATATTTTCCGATACATTAAAATTATAAGAAAACAATTAACTTACAAAGTGTCATCTACTTTAATGTTAAAATAAAAACACTACATATTTACATAGTATTACATTTTAATTTCTCATACCATTTTTAAACAATCTTGTCATATATATATGAATGAACATTATAATTTGCAAATGGAATATTATATCAAAATTTGACTTCTACATTATTACTTTGCCGCAGGCAGTAGTAACGTCCGTTGAATTTCGATTAATTCAACAGCTGACCTAAAATTAAACGAGATCTTACCAAGTTAAAATTATGGAGGAGTCTTTTGTTTGACAAAACGGAGCGTGATGGGACAACTACGGGACTACCCCCTCCGGCGACCCTCGCGACTTTTCGAGTAGGAGGTGGACCCCGTGCCCCTGCCTCCGCCACCTCCCTTCCTCTGCCACCTCCCCCTCCGCTCCGCCAAACTACACGCTTAAAATTTAAATTTTGAATATTCATTCGCCCGCCTTCATCCTATTGCTACCTAAACCGAAATTCACTACGAGCATCCATTGCACCTAAACCTGCTTGAATAACAATAGTTGACAATCAGAGTTGTGTGTAATATTTTTGAGCTTGATATCTGCGCACATGCTTTTGTATGCGCAATGCAGCAGCCTCCCTCCTCATGCTGCTATAAAGCTTTTGTGAAAGGTTACCTCTCCATAAGGCTTGAAAATGAATGACAGTATTGCGCAAAGAAATAAATTCTTTCCAAGCAATGTATGAACGAACTTTGCGCTTGATAATTTTTGCTAAATTTCCCAGTACCTCAGAGCTTCTAGCATCTAATTCAGCCATTTGTCATGCTCTGAGGAAAACCTTTGTTTTCCCTATCTGATAACCTTGAAGACCCATTTTGTCCAACATCTTTTTGTTTGCAGTCTTCACATCATAGCTCCCATCCAGTGCCCTTGGAGCAAGAACACCAAAATAATCAAGAAATTCATCAAATGTTCGTCTTGTGGGATACCCAACATAGCTGATTCTAATTGCCTCCATAACACCTCCACAACGTAGTTGTTGCAAGACATTTTGATTCTCAAAAATGCTGGGCTTCAGTAAACTGTTTGGTTTAACATATCTTATGTAAGGAGGCTGTGAGGGTCTAGTTATTTAGGAAATTTGTAGAGGTGAGATATGTGGTATTATTTGTATCAGTGTGAGGCTGTATTCTTGAGTCTATATTGCTAGTCAAGTTGCATCTTGATGAAGATTCTGGAAGTTACCATGAGACACAATCCCAGGTTCCTATATTTCGTCAATACTCTGTGTATTTGCATGGTGAATGTAATGTGGGTCGCTCTAGTTGTTTTCACTATGATTCTGTCATGTACTAGCTATACATATAAATTCCTACGCATGATATAATTTAGTTTGGACTCCTTGAATACTTCATTTGGGATGCATATTGATTTCTATGCATATTCATGTGAGTTGATATTGTGAAATTATACCTACAACAGTGTATAACTAAACTATTTGAAAAAATCATCACTATAAACTTCAATACAATCCCACCCGCTTTAAGATTTCACAAATTAGGTCAGAATTCAAAGCCATGATCCCTGAAATTCTTGAGAATTCAATCAAAACCCCAACTTAAAGGCACATCCAAGCCTAGCATTCAACTTTACATGCTTCCTCCAGTAAAGGTCCAAATAGAGACAATAATTCACATCACAAACCCATTCAAACTCAGACGTTTATCAAGAAAAATATGCAGCAGGATTTAACACCCAAAGAAAAATTTTCACCAATGTTTAAAAAGGCAACATAATGTTCCAAATTAAGTGGCCCTCCCAGCATTCCCCTTTCATGCATGCCTCCTGGCTTTTCCTGCTTACACAAAAACATCCTGCAAAGATCATTTATTTGTTTTTGAAAAAACCTGGTACTTGTAATACTGAAAGGGATGCAGTTACCATCCCTTCAAAATTAACATGCTAAAACATTATTACATCAAAATGGATTTTAACATATCTATCTATGCAAGTAAGGAAACTAGATGACTTTATCAATAGAGTTCAAAATCCAAAATCTATCAATTTTAGTTACCCTTTCAACATGAAGTAGTTGTGAATCTGTTCTGGTTATTCCCAAGCATACTACCAACAAAGGTGATCAACTATTTTGAAATAGAGTACATGCAATTTGAACTTCCATTTTGTGTTCAAATGTAAGTTTTAATCTAACTGAAGCAGATATCCATTCCCTAATCTAACCCCTTTCTGGACCATAACAAATTAGACAGCCTTGGATCAATGAATTTTACTAACTTGTGGCTTTAATATCCAATGTTAAAGGTGGTTTTCAAAAGACAGACAAACATCCAAATGAAAATTTGAGAATAGTTTTAAATTCGACTTCGATGGTGGGTTCCCTTATTGTTTTGGATGTTACAAAAATTGGTTTTAAAAATGTGGATTTCGGGTCGGGAAGAGCAGCCTACATAAGGCCTGCAAAAGGTGGAGTGGGAATAGTGGCAGGCCTGATAAATTTCTTCATCCAGCTTCAAAATAAATGCGGTGTGAAGAGAATAATGTTTCCCACTTGCTTTCCCTATGTTTCCATGGGAAGATTTCAATAAGAAATCATAACTTCGTCTAATTTGGTTGTTTGTGTGTCTAATTTCAAGCAGAAAGGTGGTTTTGCTGCCATGGGAAGATTTCAAGAAGAAATCAGAAATTCGATCATCCCAATTAGTACACATTATAATTTGATTATCTAAGTGGAACTTATGGAATAATATGGCAAAATTCTGGCAAGTGCCACTAAAAATGCATTGATGAAAATTAATTTATAACAACAAATTAAGGGATCAGTATATGCAATGTCACCATGGAAAAAATCTTGATGAATGCCCCTTAAAATGTGTTGATGAAAAATAGTTTCGAACAAAGGATCAAAGGAGATATGGATATTGGAAATGCATATAATTTTTTTTTCCTGTAGGCGTTGGAAAATCATTTTCTAGCGCCTACAGGGAAAAAATTCCAACATTTTGGAATAACTTTTAAATTTTTTATAAATTGTTTCTTAATTTGATTAAAAAATATGTAATATGTAACGCAATTAAGTAATAAATGTAACAAAAATTATAAACACTCAAAATGGTTTAAAGAATAAAATGAAAAACGAATTCCAACATTGATGAAATCCAAAAATCTGTAACATGTCATGGGTTGAACAACAGTTCCAGGATTAATTGTGCATCCAACAACATGTTGGCAATTTAAAGAAAGGATAGCTTCATCTCTTCTAGTTTTATTTATTCATATATATACTACATGAGAAATAGCAGTAATTTAATCCTCAACTGATACATTGAATCCATATGCAAATTCGGTCACTCTTCATCTCCAAATAAAGACAACACCCACTACACCATTGTCTATCTAAGGTTCACATCTCATGGCAGTTTTGCAGGGTATATCTCATGTGTTTTGCATAACTAAATACAAGTCAAATCTCATGTGTTTTATATAACTAAATACTCAATAAAACATTTCATTGGCATCATTTATTATTATTTGCTTGTTGCTGTTGATGATGGGAAAATTGTTGTTGTTGTAGTTGTTTTACTTACTGCTGCTGCTGCAAATCCATTGAGTTGTAGAAATCCATATTCATGTTCATGTTCATGGACTGTGCAAAAGACAAAGGGGCCACCAACATACCTCTTTAGGTTTTATCCATTACATATAAAATCACTATTAAATCTCTCAAATTATTTTGACACTGCATTCTACTAACCATTATGACTAAGAGGCAAATTAACTAGGATGGCTATGTGACTTATTAGCCACAATTTTCCATGTGACTTTTAAGCAACAACTGCAATCTCTTCTGGAAACACTGAGCTCAACAGAGCCTCATTACATAAGATGTGTTAGACCAAATAGTTTACTGAAGCCTGACATTTTTTAGAATCAAAATGTGCTGGGTATCCCACAAGACGAACATTTGATGAATTTCTTGATTGTTTTGGTCTTCTTGCTCCAGGGGTGCTGGATGGGAGCTATGATGTGAAGACAACAAACAAAAATATGTTGGACAAAATGGGTCTTCAAGGCTATCAGATAGGGAAAACAAAGGTTTTCCTCAGAGCAAGACAAATGGCTGAATTAGATGCTAGAAGATCTGAGGTACTGGGAAATCCAGCAAAAATTATCCAGCGCAAATTTTGTTCATACATTGCTCGGAAATAATTTCTTTCTTTGTGCAATGCTACCATTCATCTTCAGGCCTTTTGGAAAGGTAACCTTTCACGAAAGCTTTATAGCAGCATGAGGAGGGAGGCTACTGCATTGCGGATACAAAAGCATGTGCACAGATATCAAGCTCATAAATCTTACACGCAACTTTGATTGTCAGCTATTGTTATTCAATCAGGTTTACGTGCAATGGATGCTCGTAATGAATTTCGATTTAGGCGGAAATAGGATGAAGGCAGGCAAATGAATATTCAAAATTTAAATTTTAAGCGTGTGAGTTGGCAGAGCAGAGGGAGACATGGTGGAGGCAGGGGCGCGGGGTCCACCTCCTACCCGGAAAGCCGTGGGGTCGCCAGAGGGGCAGTCCCGGAGCAGTCACGAAGTCACCTATGTGATGCAATGAATCTTAGCATAGCCATTGAGTGCAAGTAAACTCCGACTCAACACATCTTGTAATTCCATCATTGCTCATGTGTATCGTAGCTATAGTTGGTAGTGTTGGCTAAACATTTTAACTCCAACTTAGAAGCTGAGGCCCCTGTTTTATAAACTGAATTGCAGCTCAACCAATTTTGTCACATTCCTTGCCCGCACCTTCATTTATAGCTTTGATACCCCAATATTTGGTTCAATTTTCATTTCATTTCAATCACTTGTCAGGGAGCTTCTGAGCAATTGTGAGGCTAAGATCTGATTAAGCTCAATAGGGCCTGAAACATTGAAGATGTGGCCACCATATGCAATTAAGCTAGCAATAACCATTTTGGGATTCATGTCTATTAGCATGTTCTCTGATGCAGAATGGGTTCATCAGCTACTTGGGAGACCTCAAGTTTCCTTCAAGAAATATGCTGGATATATAACAGTAGGCAATAAAAATCACTATGCCTTGTTCTATTACTTTGTAGAAGTAGAACCGAGTCCAAGCTCAAAGCCTCTGATGTTATGGCTGAATGGAGGTATGTATTGTTAGCAAGTCAATTACTAGTCCATGAAATTTGGATTTTCAATTAAAATCTACCATACCCATTTCATTAAAGTATCTAATATGGAAAAATTTTATATGATACAGGACCTGGTTGTTCTTTAGTTGGAGTTGGAGTCCTCACTAAAAATGGTCCATTCAAACCCAGAGGGAATGTACTAGTATGAAATGACTATAACCGGAACAAAGGTAGCCATTTTCATTTCTTCTGCAACAAGCATATTTTGGTGAATGTTTTTTAATAGATCCCAATATATATTGGTTTGATTAGTTTAATGGTGGTGAATGTTGATTACCAGTTTTTAAACACTAAATTATAATTAAATAATTTAATTGAAAATAAAAATTAATTATTTTAACTATGGTGAATGTTGATTATTAGTTCTTAACAATTAAATTAAGATTAAATAATTTAATTACAAATAAAAAATATTCAAACAAATCTAATAGTTTGAATTGGTTGATAAGGGTTTTGATTTTCAATTTTTTTAAGTTTAATTTATTTTAACAAAATAAATCAATTATATATATATATAGATATATATATATAAGAAATATTACCACAGTGAAATATTACAAAAATATACTATTTTTATATTGCAAAAATTTAAGGAAACTTTTATATACCTTTTCTAAATTGGGATTACTTGTAGTCTCAATGTGTCCAAGAATAACCTTTATGATAATAGAAATAAGTTGATAAATAATTTTATATAGACAAATTTAAAAAAGGAAACACCTCTTCCAAATTGGGATTACTTGTGATGTGAATATTCTTGAGAGATGTAAGTATTATTTTGCTTCAATAACATGTTAGTTCGCTCTAAGGGTCACCTTTTCTTTTTCTCTACATCATTGGTCAATTGAAGTTAAACATCAAGTATCTATTTCTATTTTTTCCTATGCTTGCAAGCTCTTGAATAATTTCCCACATAAATGTCAATGAAATAGTCTAACATATAATACTAGGTGTCTAATCATAATTCTACTCGCTACTTTCTATATTATGTTTTGGATATATGTGATGTTGAGCATGATTCTTATATAGAGAGATCCCTATGCTTATTTCTTTCCATTATTGAAATATAGTGGCTTTTATGTTTCTATATTTTATATATGTTTTTCAACTATTCCTTTATGAGTTTGTGTGTATATATATATATATATATATATATATATATATATATATATATATATATATATATATATATATTGTAAGATGTTTGTAAACTTGCTTTGGATTAATTATATTTTGTAATAATTTAATTTCAATGTTTTGATAGTCTCTTATTAATGTTTTGATACTCTCTTATTAATTTGCTCATTTTTGTTAAAAAAAATTCAGGTTTCAAGTGGTCCGCGTTCACAGTTGGTTTGCAGGGCAACATATTGAAGAAAACAAGTGAGTAGAGGTAAATTGTTACTAGATATTCTTACATTCCTTTTCTTTCTTATCGTTGAATATGTTAAAAAAAATTCAGTGAGTTGCCACAACGATGACCATTGAGTTGCTGCAATGGTGACCAGTGAGTTGACGCAACAACCACCCAACGAGTTGCTGCAACAGGTGAACCAACATCAACTCATTGGGTGTCTATTGCGACAACTCCCTTGTCACCATTGTAGCAACTTCAGATTCTAATGAGTCATGCTCCTCTTACATAAATTCATAGTCCAAGACTACAGAGCCTAAAAATATGGTGACTAGCTTAACCAGCAAGTCGCCACAATGGTGCATGACTCATGGTGACCAACGAGTTGTTGTAATGGCGACCAATGGAAACTCGCTTGTCACCATTATGAAAAATCGCTTGTCACCTTTTTGGAAACTCGTTGGTCACCATTAGAGCATGAAAATATGGTGACCAACAAGTTAGCACAATGGTGACCAGCGAGTTGTAGCAACAGAGCATGACTCATGCTCTTGGAGAGTTGTCACCATTGTGGCAACTCCCGAGTTGTTGAAATGGTGATCAGCGAGTTTCTGAAATGGTGACAAGCAAGTTGCCACAACGACAACCTAGTGAGTTTTTACTGGTTCACCTGTTGCGGAAACTCACTCATCACTGTTGCGGCAACTCAATAGTCATCGTTGTGGCAACTCTCGGAATTATTTTTAATAGAATAAAAAAGAAGAAGAAGAAGAGGAATGTAAGAATATCTGGTAGCAATTTACCTCTGTTCACTGGATTTCTTCAATATGTTGCCGTGCAAACCAGCGATGAACGCTTCCCACTTAAAACCTGGAATTTTTTTAACAAAAATTAGAAAATTTATAAGAGACTATCAAAATATTCATAAGATACTATGAAAACATTGAAATTAAATTATTACAAAATAGAAATAATTCAAAGCAAGTTTACAAGCATCTTATAATATATATAC
Organism: Pinus albicaulis; assembly: GCA_034641835.2. Classification (NCBI taxonomy): domain Eukaryota; kingdom Viridiplantae; phylum Streptophyta; class Pinopsida; order Pinales; family Pinaceae; genus Pinus; species Pinus albicaulis. Next base: position 664,310,959 of record CM076575.1, on the reverse strand, counting down.
ACAAACTCATAAAGAAATAGTTGAAAAACATATATACAATATAGAAACATAAAAACCACTATATTGCAATAATGGAAAACAATAAGCATAGGGAACTCTCTATATAAGAATCATGCTCAACATGACATATATCAAAAACATTACATAGAAAGTGTATATCCAAAACATAACATAGAAAGTAGCGAGTAGAATTGTCTTTATGAATAGACACTTGGTATTATAGGTTAGACTTATTCAGTGACATTTATGTGGGAAATTATTTAAGAGTTTGCGAGCATAGGAAAAAATAGAAATAGATATTTGATGTCTAACTTCAATTGACTAATGATGTAGAGAAAGTAGAAAAGGTGACCCTTAGAGCGAACTAACATGTTATTTAAGCCAAATAATAAGTAGAACTCTTAAGAATATTCACACTACAAGTAATCCCAATTTGGAATAGGGATTTCTTTTTTTAAATTTGTTTACCTAAAATTATTTATCAGCTTATTTCCATTATCATAAAGCTCATTCTTGGGGACATTGAGACTACAAGTAATCCCATTCGAAAATGGTATTTCTTTTCTTAAATTTGTTTACATAAAATTATTTATCAACTTATTTTCAATTTTTTATTCATATTGTTTCATATTTTCAAGCTACTTAGTTCAACCATGTAGATTGAGTGTGTTCTAAGATTGGTCCATTTGAGTGAAGTTTTAATAGAAAAGGTTCTAAATTGTTGACGATTTTTTAGATAGTTTTTAATGATATTTTAATAGCCATTTTCAAATAAATAAATATGAATCCATCTTAACTTTGAAACTTTCAAGTACCAAGAGAGATCACATGCCTCTCAATATAAAAATTTCCTTAAATTTTTGCAATATAAAAATGGTATACATCTCCTATGATTGATACCTCTAAATGCATATAAATTCAAATTTAAGAGAGATTTATGTTGGTATTCTATTTAAAACAATGTCATTAATACTTAATGGAAACCATTATTTTAACTCTTTCACCAAAAAAAACCACTTCCAGGAAAAATGATTATATATGTTATTTTAATTAAATACATTATTAATTCTAAAAATCAATCATTTTAAAAATTGAAGAATGTAGTCTCATTAACAAGGTGACCCAGGATCAAACCTCATGGAGGGTGGTTGTGCCATGTGCTAGGGGGAGGATACATGCTATAAAATCCATTAAGCTTAAGGTGCGATCCCCATGTGACTTTGACAACAGGATCCCCAGTGACTTTGACAACAAGATCAAACGTCAAGAGGGGTGGTTGTGACTTTGACAGTAGGACCAAACCTCATGGGGGGTGGTTGTGCCATGTGTTAGAGGGAGGAGACATGCTATAAAATCCATTTAGCTTAAGGCACAATCCCTGGGTGATTTTGACAGCAGGATCCTTGGGTGACTTTGAGAGCAGGATCAAACCTCACTGGGGGTGGTTGTGACTTTGAAAACAGGATCAAACCTCACAGGGGGTGGTTGTGCAAGGTACTAGGGAGAGGAGACATGTTATAAAATCCATTCACCTTAAGGTGTGATCCCCAGGTGACTTTGACAAATTAGATGGATGCAGATTAGATGCATGGATTAGATGGAGATGGATGCAGATTAGATGAATGCCCAGCGGCTCCTTGAGCCACAGGTCAAGCCTTAGCTTTTGAAAAATATGATTATTTTATATGAAATATAAATTTTATGGAATTGGAATTAATTATTTTTTTATTAATTAAAATTATTCATTTTCTAATAATCATCGCATTCAACAATATGTATTATAAATTAGCATCCTCTAATTTACAACATGACCTTAAAATAAGTGGCAAAAAAATGTAAAAACACTTTATAGGTTGTTGTCAAAAACTTCTTTAAATGTTATAATATTTTTCATATATATATATATATATAGATTCCGTGGAAAAAAAATATGTATTCATATAGAATAATGGACCAGCCCCATAGGGTTTTTACAATGCTTCGAGAGTTGTATAGTTCCAATATCAGACTTTATAAACTCTCATTTACAATTTGAATCTTTACAAAATTACATCAAAAAATGATCAAAAAACTTTAAGAGTTCAACACTGTTCTAGAAAACTATATGATGAGAGCTTCTTCTTCAGTAGAGGAATCATCAGTGATAATGAGATGACCAGGCTATAAAATCAGAGCTTTTTTTGATAAGAGATCAGTTTCTTCATTTAATTCTCTGAAAACATGTCTAAAAACCAGAGAGGAGAATTTGGAAAAGAGGTGCTGGATTGCTTTCAGAACCACTTGTAAATGTGGAGCCATGATACGAGATCTCTGTGCAGCCCATTCCACAACAACCTTGGAGTCACCAAAACACTGCAATTCTGTAATTCCTTTCTTGTGAGCAACAAATAAAATAGCCCAAAGAGCTACCAGTTCAGCTTTGTTGTTTGAACCTTGACCCGAAGCTAATTTGATCTTGAACTTCCTTCCAGAAGGGAGGAAGAGCATGGCACTTGCACCAGCAAGTGGAAAGGAACCCTGCCTTGAACCATCGAAAAATGCCTAAGGAATATAATGGTTGATGATTGGAGGTTGGATAGATCTTGAATTTTTTATTTTGGGTTGCCTTGAATGCTCCTTCGTCCACTGAATAATCAAAGAAGTTGTCAACTCTTCTGGGATATTTACCCCATTAAAAATGGCAGAATTTTGGACCCACCAAATCCCATAAGTAAATAAAGAGGGTAGCGTAGCATACGAGCTTACCCCAAGGAGGTTCCACCATTGGTAAGCACGATCAAGGAAGGAATCTGCATCAATCAAGCGAATATATGTGAAGGCTTTTGAGGCAGTAGACCAGACAGATTTTGCATAAGATCAAAAGAGGAAGAGGTGAGGCCCATATTCAGAGTAATATCTACAAAGCGAGCATATACTAGGCCCAACCCACCCTCGTTTCTATAAATTTTCCCAGGTTAGAAGCTTGTTTTTAAAGACTAGAAAGACTAGCCATAGTACCAGCTTGGATTTTAAATTCCCAGGAGATTTCCAAATGAATTTCCACCAATATTCCTTGACTGAAACAGAGTGTTCCTCCATATAGGCCTTATAGCCCAATTTTGTAGAATATGCTCCAGAGGTAGAATTTTTTGTCCAAGCCAAAGTGTCTTCGGTTTCCGGGTCTAAATGTATGAAACTTTTCACCAGCAGAAGAACATAAGTTGTCCGTTCAAGAGAATCCTCCTCATTAAGGAGAAGAGAGGCCACAAATTTCCAGCCATCTCATCCCCAAGCCTGTGGAAATGAAATGACTGCATCCACAAGAGTGTGAATCTGATTTGAGCTCAAGATATTTCGAAGCCTTTCATAGAGTTTATAAGAATTACTCGCTCCAACCCATGGGTCCAAACCAATTCGAATCTTATCGTCCTTACCAATGTTCCACACAATCCAATCTCCAATCAGTGGATAAGCTTGGATGAGGGCTTTCCAGCAAATCAAGCCATTCTTGTGAGATGTGTTCTGCTTACGAATCCAATCTATGACCGACAAGCCCTTCAAGTATTTAGCACATAGAATTCAACTCCAGAGGGAGCTTGGATTCACCACCATTCTCCATAAAGATTTTGTTGCTAAGGCTTGACAGAAAATGGGAAGATTTCTTATTCCCCAACCGCCAAGTTCCTTGGGCAAAGCTAAAGACGTCCATTTAGATAAGGGGATACCTTCATCCCTTTTAAACTCATTCCATAAGAAAGAGAAGCAGAGTTTTTTGATTTTATGAAGGATGCCTTTAGGGATGGCTGCAATGGAAGCCCAATAAACCAGGATGCACTAGAGAATAGATTTAATGGGCACTAAGCATCCGACTCTAGATCGGAATCTGTTTGTCCATAGCTTTATTTGATTTTCAACTTTTTGGTAGAGCCATATCCAATCCTTGAATCCAGATGAGTTTCGTTTGAGCGAGAAACCCAAATACTTAAAACCATCCGCCCAATTAGACACAGGAAAAGGTAATGATGAATGGATTTCAGTAAATAGGGGATCAGAGGATAAGTTATGAATAAGACAATACTTTTCTAAATTTATCAACATCCCTGTGGCCTTTTGAAACAGATCCAGAATCTTAGCAAGGGAGAAAGCATTATCTTTTGTCACACTGCCAAAAAGAAGAATATCATCGACAAATAGGATGAGTCAGGATTTCATCACCAGCAATGGGGATACCTTTAAAGGCACCATAGCAGCAGGCTTGATTTATGATACGACTCAATGCTTCAGCTATTAGTAGAAACAAAAAAGGAGATAATGGACACCCTTGACGAAGCTCTCTTAAAGGGTGGAAGAATTCTGATGGAGCACCATTTATTAATACTGCAAAGGAGGCTGACTAAATACAACCCATGATCTAGTTGACAAAATCCACATTCACTCTAATATATGTTAATAATAATCAGAGGAAAGTCCAATTGACCCTATCATATGCTTTGGATAAGTCCAATTTGAGTGTAAATGAGGCCTTTTTATTTAGCTACACAGAGTGTAATTCCTCTTGAGCTAAAAAAACAACATCATGAATTTGATGATTTTGGAGAAAGCCAAATTGTTCTTCCGAGATGATAGTGCTAAGGATGGGTTTAATACATTGAGCAATGATTTTAGAGATTATTTTGTATATCAAATTGCAACAAGAGATGGGACGGAAATCCCCAAAGGATAGGGGAGATTGCTTCTTGGGAATGAGTGCAATGAAGGTAGAGTTTAAGGAGCTTAAAACCTACCCAGAAGATTGGGACTCCCTAACAAATTTTAGCAGATCATCCTTCAATAGATCATGGAATCCCAGGTAGAATTCTATAGTCATCCTGTCTGGACCAGGACTTTTATCTTTATTAAAAGAGAGGAGAGTAGATTTTAATTCTTCCTTGTCAACCACCTTTGTAAGATTTGCAATCATCTCTTCAGAAATCAAGCTTGGGAACAACTTAAGAACTTGTAAGATTTCCTGAATAGGACATCCCTTAGGAGCAGTGATAGCGTTTCTAAAATCTTGGATACCAGCACTAGCTTTATCCTTGAAGGACTGAACTTTTATATTATTGGAGTCCATTATTTCTTGAATAGTATTTATATTGCGTCTGTGTGATGCATATCGATGGAAGAACTTGGTGTTTTCATCCCTAGCTTGGATCCAGATTGCACGACTTTTTAATCTCCAAAGAAGTCCTTCTTTTGAAATCAGATCATGACGCTTATGCTCGAGAGTTTTTAAATAATCTAATTCTGTCGAGGAAAAACAACCATTGGAGGAGGAGTAGAGATTGGCAAGCTCAAGTTCAATCTTTTTTAAACTAGCCAATTATCTGGAACGAAAGTTGTGGAACTAGATCTTCATTATTTTTTTGATATTTTCCATATTATAGGCCCATTATTTCATAAAAGGGATAGGGGAATCAGAGGAAATATGTGTCCAATTATTTTAAATAAGAGACTTAAATTCCTCCTCCATAAGCCATGTCGGATTGAATTTGAAGGGAGAGGGAGGTTTTATTTCAGGAGCGTCAATAGAGAGAATGATAAGACAATGATCAAACAAACTACCAGAATCGACCCAGGACTGAATTCTGAGAGGTTTATCAAAAAATTCCTCTGATATAAGAAATATTTCTAGTCTTTTGGCCACGACATCATCTCTTTTATGCATATTCTTCCACGTAGGAGAGAGCTTATGGGGTTTAATATCCACGAGGTTATGGTAGTCTAACAAGGAAAGTAGGAAAGGAGCCAGGGGATCAACACGAGCTGACTCACCCCACACTTCTTGGAGGGAAAGGGTGAAATTGAGGACACCTCCCATAATAAGAGGCCAAGGGAGATCAGGGACGGAGGCAAACAGGGATGACCAAAACGGTTTTTTGTTGGAACAGGGGCCATAAAGGTTTAATAAGGAAAAATAAAGTCTGGACTCACAGTCAAAGCACGATGAGAGAATATATGCTTGGTGGCAAGAGGAGGATAAGACAGAAACAGAAGGGCTACAAGCTGTCAACAACCCTCCCACCAAACCGATAGGGTTAATGGAGGTAAAAGACCAATCTTTTAGCCATTTTGAGAAATAATCCACGACTCGAGACCCTAGCAACTTTGTATCTTGAAGAAGAATTATGTTAGGAGAAATAGTTTGAACTAAACGCTTGAGGGAAAGTTTTGAAGGGGTGCCCCTAATATCCCTCACATTCATGGAGAGAAAGATCATTTGGAACCCTTGGAAGGGTCTTTTCTAGCTCCAAGTGCCCTTTGTATGGTTTTTTGTCTGCCTGCATTGATGTCAACGGAGGCTTGAGATTGAGCTTAAATTAGTCAAATGAGATTTACGACCCAGACTGATTTTGGGTGACGGGTCAGAGACTAGACCACCTTTTATAACAGGTACATTACGAAGAGAAGAGCGAGATTTCAATTTGGAGATATAGGAGGGGGAGGGGATCGAGGAAGGGCAAGGATGTGCAAAAGGAGAAGAGGATAAGCAGGGGGGGAAGGAGGAGAGGAGGAGGGGGAGACTAGACTTGATGTAGCATTAGGGGAGCTCAGAGAAAAAGGGGGGGGGTGCGGTGGGGCGGAGGGGAGAGGCATGTCTATCCAAAGAAGCATCAGATAAAGGCACTAAAACAGAGGAGAGAGGAAAAGAGGAGCAGGAGAGCATACCTAAGGATACCAGATCGAAAACATCAGGTACCTGCTCGAGCGAGGCCTTTGGTGGCTCCGAAACTCCTCCAATAGTGGTATGAACCACTGTGACATATGCTTCTGGCTCAGCCTTCTCCATTAAAACCCCAGGAGTATCCTGTTTGATTTCCGAAGGAATGAGAGGGATTGCATCATCCTTAACTACTTTCCTCCATTATTTTTTGTATCTGGGGCGGGAGAGGTCAGGACGAGGGCACTGGGCCACAAAGTGGCCAACTTGTCTGCACAGGAAACATCAGAACGGTAGTTTCCAATAATCTAGTTTCTGATACCACGAGTTGCCATGTAGTTCTAGAGCTATTCCTTCATATAAACCATCATGAACATCCAATTCAACTTGTATTTTTGCGCATCTTCGATTCCAAATTGTCTTCAAGAGCAATGAAAGTTCCTATCTTGTTCCCAATAGCCTCAAGCAGAGGGTGCTGCCAGAAAAATTGAGGGAGACCTGGTAAAATAACCTAGACCTTACGCAGATGTTGTGGCACATTATTAGCGTTAAAATGGACGTCCCAATTTTGAAGTACTAGACTCGCAGAGCCCCAATTCCAAATAGGGTTTAAAAGTTTCAATTTATCATCTGCGTTAACAAGTTTGAACAACAGCCAACCGCGAGAAAGTTGGTGGAAGGACGGGGCATAGCCTAGCACTGGAAACCATTTTTCATTAAGCCAAGCTTGAATAGCATCCGCAGTAGCCATCCTCCCGCAGAAACGACCCACCAGAGCTTTATCCAAGTAATCAAGGACTTTCGATATAGCAATGTCCTTGCCCACAATAAGTTTGATCGAATTTGGTTTCACACGAACACCCTTCCTGGCATGCTTGAATTTACCTTCAGATGCAGGAGTGTTATTACCAAGACGCGCAGTACAATCACCGTTAGTGGGAGCAGAGATGCCATCATGCAAGGCCGAGGAGTGCGCAGAAGGATGATCAGTCTAAGTACCTTGGGAAATACAGTGAAACAAGGTAGCTCATTTCATGAATGTGAATTGTCCTGGGAGAATGAGCCCCTTCTCCGGACTGTAAATAAGATCAACATCATCAAGGTTCATGGTGAGGTCAGCTAAGCCTCAAAGAAATCGGAGAGAGACACGTGCAGGACAGCGAAGGGAGGCAGAAGCTAACATGAAAAACCCTAGAACCTAAGGCCGGAAAAATATAACCACCCCCACGAAAATGGAGAGGGAAAGTCACATTCGTGACTGCAGAGGCCTGAGGGTCGCAGAGGCCGAAAAAAGATGAAAGAAACAGAGCTCCCCCACCCTACATATATATATATATATAATTGATTTATTTTGTTACAATAAATTAAACTATACAAAAATTGAAAATCAAAACCCTTATCAACCAATTCAAATTATAATATTAACATTTTTTTTCAATTTTAATTTCAAATTTTCAAATAAACTACTTTCCTCTTTCATAACTATGAACCAGCCTCCAAACATATATTCTATAAATGGTAAATGTTTTTTCGCCCAAAATAAAGACTTTCAAATGAATTTATGACAGGGTACTTTGTTATTGTGAATTATTCCAAGTGAAAATATACTTTATTATTGTGAATTGAAAAAAGATTCATTTTTTTTTTACTTGGTTTGAATTTGTTTTATGTGTAATTAAATTGTTTAATCTTAATTTAGTTTTTAAGAATTGATAATCAACATTCACCACCTTATATATTGGAATCTATAAAAAAACATTAACCAAAATATGAAACAAATATAATAAAATTAACAAAATGATGTGTCATTCTTTTCTACTGGTTTTGACGCGCTTTCATATTTACCAATATGTAAGTATGTAAGTACAACAAGAGTAGAAATATGAAAGCTTGGTAAAACCATTCATATATCCAAAACTGAGGTTTTCCCCATTGGACTAAGCTTTCCTGTAAATATGATTTTAGATTTTTGAAACTCACTATGAATTCATTGAGATTTAATATAAATTGAGGAAAATAATCTACATTTCCATCCTTAAGTTCTCATCATGAAACAAAATGATGAGGACACCCAACTAAAGTATGATTTCTTGAAATCATATCAATCAAAAGCCCTCCTCAACATGAGAAAATGAACTGGAGCAATTTTTTGATGTGAGATAGACCCTAGAGTAACCCAAACCCAAATATGAATTATAAGAAAAAAATACAGATTCAAATCAAGTAATGTTGATTCAGATAAGATGAATGCTATACTCTGCAACCAATTCGTTTGGAAAGGATCATGCAAAAATGGAAATGGGTTCCAAGAAGAGATTATATATACGAATCGAGGATTTGAAAAATATAATTATCAATTTGTGCTCTGATTATGTTATCCGATATTGAATAACACAAATAATCATTCTTTCTTGCATTTTTTTATAAAGTTTGCTTCATACACTTTAAAAACCATTTGGGATTTTCCCAACAACGGTTTATATATTTTCCCAGTAGCAGTATAAAGATAAAAAAAATACATTGTTGAGTAAGAAGCATCTAGACAGGTGCAGTTGACCTTTAAGAACTCAGCTTTGTTGCCATGTCGAAGGTGAGTGCTAGATTTAACACTGGAAGAGACATCTCTAGACACGCTGGATTGACTCCTAAAGCAACCCTGCAAATAGTATTAAATGTAATAGTTGCAGAATATTATGCAAATCCAACACACTACCTTTCTCACTAGCATGGTGTAAATCAGAAACAAGTCGATATGTGCCTCTTCCATGACTTCATAACAAACTTACTTAGAAAGAGGGATCGACAACCTTCCACTGCACATTACAGGGATGACTATAGCAAATGAATATCCCCTTTCCCAACAGATCTTGGAGAATGTTGTATCTTCCCATCCCATTGAAAGCAATGACAGATGTAAATACATCAGTGTGGGAGTTATATAAATTCAAATTTCAGGTTTCAGCGGGTTTCCAAATTCAAATTTAAAATTCAAATAATTGCATATACAGAGAAGAGTTGTCGAAACCGTATAGATGGAGCTACTAGCGGACGATAAAGACAAGCTGCTAGTGGACGGAGACATAGCTACTAACGGGAGAAATGTATGTCGATAATATGGGGCACCTAGGTCCATCCGTGAGTGGAGTAGTCTGCTGGAACATCTCGCTGGCGATGAGTCGACGCCTAACCCGAGGGGAAAAACGTCGGTTCGTTAGCCTACTCCACTCACAACAGTCACGTACAAGATGTTCAAATTATTTGAATTGAATGAAACACAAAAACCATTAAGGGAGGGACGCCAGTTGTTGGGCGCCCTCCCGTCCACCTCAGCGACCAGTCACGAAAACCACGTGGACGTTGTACGACAACTGCCCACTCGGACCGGCCACGTGTTGGGTTGGTGACAATATTAAATGCGCAGGGTTTAACCAACTTAGGGTTTTTGCAAATCAATTTTACTGCCATGTCTATCAAATCCCGTTCATTGTTGCTCGAGACCGGTCTGTGGGCGTTCGGCTCTACCAGTGGTGGTTGCTGTGGGTTCCAGAACCTGCACAACCTGTTGCCATTTCTTGTTAACGCATATGCCTTTCAATGCCCACCATTGCTGGTTAGTTGTTTGTTGCAGTTGGTAACCCTGTTCTTCGGTTCCGCATTATTGATCTTGTTGGGTTTATGTGTTTGTTTGTTGCTGGACGTTGTAGCTCGCCGCCCGTTCCTGTTATTGAACGCGACGTCCGTCATTGTGTCCGCCATTCCTCTGATGCTGGACTGCCAGGGTTTCGGTTTGTTTTCTCTTTTTCGTCAAATTCTTCAAGTATTTTTGCAATTCTTTCATTTTTTACTAAGAGAATGCCAGTTTTGTTGATAAAATACTGATTTTCTTGTATTTTTGTAGGTACAGGGTTCCATGGTTGGCGTTGGCGATGGCGAGGTTCTCTTTCGGCGTTGTGGTGGCTTCTCTGCATCCTCGGCGGCGGCAGACCTTCGGCGACCTCTGGTAGGATTCTGTGAATCCTACCAATCATGCTCTGTGTTGTTTAACACTTGCTCACTGTGTTTATCAACACTTTCAATCGTTGTTCAGTGGAATTATGTTTAATTGTTCTTGTTTTCTTGGGTTTAGCTCTTCTGTGGAATTTCGCTGGGTTTTCTTAGTTTGCTGGGTCTTCCTTAATGATTTTCATGTGCTGTTGGATTTCTTCCTAAACCCTTAGGTTAAACTTGGGGTTTTTTAAATCAGCTTTATTTTCTTCTATTCTCATAGTTTTCTCCACTCCAATTCTTTCTATTGGTACATTTAGCAATATATTTGTAACCCTGTAAATGTATACTTTAATGTGGTTACAGGTCTCTCTGGAGAGAAAGAATCTACTTTTCTTTAGGTATTTTCTATTTGAGGCAACACTCGTGATTAATTTTCAGAAATGGCATATAACAATTTATTCTTGGTTTGACGTGTAGATACACATGACCTATATATAATAGGCAGGAGTAATTAACGAGTAAATGGAGGCCACATGATCATCCTCCAAGAGCAAGATCAAATCTGTCCACTCACACTAACTTTCCTGTCGTCGAATAGTATCGGGAACGTATATGAATGTTCCACCCAATTATCATGATAATATCAAATTTCACTCCAATACGAACTATATTATCACATGCATAGTGACATGAGCACCCACGCAGATTAGTATTTGATGTGACCCACTTTAGTTGCAGGCATCCATGGAATGCATCACGGTCAGTGGTCATAATTTATATCTGTGAAGTATTGTCATCAGGCCATATGCCAACTGCACATGCCTTTCGGTTTCAGGTATGGAGAATATTAGACATGAAAACAAAATATCATTATTGCAAATCGATACAAACAAGCCAGTTGACAAATATTGTAGATGATAACAAACTCTTAGGTGTTCTGTGTTGTAAAGGAAATTTTGGATTTTCTTTATACTTCGCGTGCTATGGTTCAGTGATCATGTAAGAGACTTGTAATTTCATGCTCTTTTTATTCCATAGAGAGAATTGGCATAATTTTTTATTTCGAGTTTTCAAGCCCTTCCTGGATGTAGCTGGGAATTTTGAATTCGTTTTGCCATAAATTTTTGTTAGCCTCAAGCATAAATAAGTGCTCCGGGGTATGGCTATGTGTTGTTGGATTTCTTCCTAAACCCTTAGGTTAAACTTGGGGTTTTTAAAATCGGCTTTATTTTCTTCTATTCTCATAGTTTTCTCCACTCCAATTCTTTCTATTGGTATATTTAGCAATATATTTGTAACCCTGTAAATGTATACTTGTCATTATAGGTCTCTCTGGAGAGAAAGAATCTGCTTTTCTTCAGGTATTTTCTATTTGAGGCAACACTCGTGATTAATTTTCAGAAATGGCATATAACAATTTGTAGCCTTGGGCTTGATATGGGTCTGTGACCTATACTCTAATAGGCCAGAGTAAGTAACAGAGTAAAGGGAGGCCATGATCATCCTCCAAGAGCAAGATCAAATCCTTGTCCACTCACACCCACTAACTCTGCCGTCGAATAGTATCAGGAACGTATATGAATGTTCCACCCAATTATCATGATAATATCAAATTTCACTCCAATACGAACTATATTATCACATGCATAGTGACATGAGCACCCACACAGATTAGTATTTGATGTGACCCACTTTAGTTGCAGGAATCCATGGAATGCATCACAGTCAGTGGTCATAATTTATATCTGTGAAGTATTGTCATCAGGCCATATGCCAACTGCGCATGCCTTTCGGTTTCAGGTATGGAGAATCTTAGACATGAAAACAAAATATCATTATTGCAAATCGATACAAATCAATTTCATGCTCTTTTTATCAAATCAATTTCATGCTCTTTTCATGATCAAATCAATTTCATGCTCTTTTTATTGAAAACAAAATATCATTATTGCAAATCGATACAAATCAATTTCATGCTCTTTTTATACAAATCAATTTCATGCTCTTTTCATGATCAAATCAATTTCATGCTCTTTTTATTGAATTGAATTGGTTTCATTTTTGTTAGTTTTCTTTGTAGTTTGGGATGAAATCTAAAACAAGTAGGACAGCATAAATGCACACGAGACACATTTGTTATCATGGATAAAAAGCTCTGATTAAATCTGCCTGACAAATAAATTTCATGATTTTGTTTTGTGTGTGCAGTTTTAATTGATAAGTTTCCCATGCTATTCATAATTTATGTGATGTTACTATTTTGTTGATTAATTATATCCAGAGATGAAGCTGAATAGGGAAAATCATGCTTCTGTTTTGCATTGCAAACTGCATTGTTCATTTCTGTTTTGCATTGTTGTAGTTCTGTTATTTATGAATTACACTAAGTGTAGTAGAAAGGAAATCTGAAGTATGAATTATGAATTATACTTAGTGTAGTAGAAAGGAAATCTGAAGTATGAATTATGAATTATACTTAGTGTGGTAGAAAGGAAATGTGAAGGACAACATAAATGCACACGGGATACATTTGTTATCATGGATAAAAAGCTCTGATTAAATATGCATGACAAATAAATTTCATGATTTTGTTTTGTGTGTGCAGTTTTAATTGATAAGTTTCCCATGCTATTCATAATTTATGTGATGTTATTATTTTTTTGATTAATTATATCCAGAGATGAAGCTGAATAGGGAAAATCATGCTTCTGTTTTGCATTGCAGACTGCATTGTTCATTTCTGTTTTGCATTGTTGTAGTTATGTTATTTATGAATTATACTTAGTGTAGTAGAAAGGAAATCTGAAGTATGAATTATGAATTATACTTAGTGTGGTAGAAAGGAAATATGAAGTATGAATTATGAATTATACTTAGTGTGGTAGAAAGGAAATCTTAAGTATGAATTATGAATTATACTTAGTGTAGTAGAAAGGAAGTCTGAGATCTATTAAGATATGAAAGTCCAAACATAGAGTCCATCCAAAAATCCACATCATAATGTGGTTACATCCAAAAACATTTAACACTCCTATTCTTTATGGCCTTGAGAATCTTCAGTGCCAAACCCTGAGTTGCCTGATTGAGCCAAGTAGGTTGGCCTTCCCAAGAAGGCTTGATTAGGTGGTGGTTGATTGTTGCCATATAATTGAGACCAATTTTTCCCTTCGAACCATGGAGGAATTGAGTACCCGTACCTCACACTTGCGTTAAGTGGAGGTGTGTGCTGAGCATGCATTGAATTCAAACCTCCTGTGGTAGGAATAAGGCAAGTGGGTAAACCCCAATTTTGATAGTGAGGCACTTGAATGTTTATGAGGACTTGGAATAATGTTGTATTATTTGCAATGTTGTCCAATGTGTTGGACATGTTCCTGGATTCATTCTCATCAACTGTGCTTGCATTTATGTCAACCATATGAGTCAACCCTTGTTCCCTTTCAAGCATTTGTTGAGCCTTCCTTGCTTCCTTTTCTTGTCTTGAGATTTGTTTTTGTTGCTCCTTCTCTTGCCTTGCTCTCTATCTTTCAAGCCTTTCATCTGCTCGACGTTGTGCTGCAATAGCCCTTGCTGCCTTCTTCTCCTTGGCTTGATCTTTTCTTTTTTTTTCTTTTTTAATTCCTGAATTTCCATTTTCTTATTTTCAGACTCAACAAGGAGCTTTATATAGTCTTCAGAGGTGAGTAACTATGAACTTCGCCCCAAACGAAGACTATTGGTTGTTCCTTGCTTCTTTTTCATTGACACTCTTTCTACTGGTAGCTTTAAGAACCGCCCAAGTAACTTATCCCTCCCTCCCACCTGCATTTCATTGCTTGGCACTTCAGTATCTGTGGCACTTGATTGAACTATATTGTTTTCTTCATCTGCTGCCTCATTACGTCCTCCATCTTCTTCCATTGATCTATTGTCCACAAAAAAATGAATAATTTCACTATTCAATTCAGCCACTTGTGAAGGCATGTTCATGCTTTGTTCATTGGTTCTTGAGACACTATGGGCATTCAAATTAATCATGTTTTATGCCAGCCATGATGGTGGGTTTACTTGGCTAGGAAATGACAATTGGTCATTTTCAATTTCATGCCCAATATCAGCATTTTCATTTTGAACTAAATCTGCATTAACAATATCAGCAATTTATGTTTCAACAAAATCTTCATTCTCAACTGCATGTTCAACAGTGTTGCCATCAATTTGTTGACAAGTATACTGTGTTTCACATACCTGCTCATCATCATCATCATATAACTGTCCTTGAAGAGGGAAATTATATTATCAGCTGCAACCACATCATCATGTTCATTTACTTCTTCTTCCACTTCCTGTCGTTCTTCCTGACCATCCACATGGAAAGCTTGGCTACAAGCAGTATCATGCATAAGAGCATCATAATTTAGTGGCCATATTCCTGTCCTTCTAAAGCCAGCCTTGATATTTGATGGTGTAAGAGCCCTTTTAAAAGCCTTACTTGCAAGCTCTGCTAACTCGAACCTTTTGACCTCAACCCCTGGATTCTTTACCATCCATGCAGCACGTTCTGACCTGAAATAGTTTTTGAAAGGGCCAAACACACTAACATCAAGTGGCTGCAATCTGTGAGTGGTATGAGCGGGCAATGTTAAAAGGTCAATGCCAAAATTGTATGCTTCCTCAATTGTTTGTAGAGCCATGTGGCTTCCATGGCCATCTAATATCAACAGGTTTCTGTTATTAGGTGAGACACCACCTGGCACAGATGCAGCAAAGTGGCAAAGCCAATTTAAAAACAACTCTTTAGTCATCCATGCATGGGGATGTGCAGCCATGCATGCTCTAGGTTCACAGTTTTGTATATAATTTTTCAACTGATTTTTACCTTTGAAAAGATAAAATCCTGGGATTGAAGCACCAATTGCATTGACACAACATAAAATGGTTATCCATTCCCTGCTCTTAGGCAAAATCTTTGGCATGTTTCGGCTACCTCTTTTCGCAATTACCCTCATGCCACAATTCCTTCCCGCCTGTAAACTTGTTTCATCACAGTTCCATATATGGTCTGCAGCATAAGAATGTTTATCATATGCACTAGAAAGAGTGTCATAGAACTTACATACAACTGTAGGGCACAAATTTAATGCTCTGTCTCTGTCAAGGCCCTCAGTTGTACGCAATACATGGTCTGGATGCCTTTTTTTAAACCCAAACCACCATGATTTACTAGGAAACCCATATTTGAATGGGTTTGGCCTCCCTTGACAGATTTGAGCAACTGTAGATTTGAGTTGTATCAACTCTAGCCCATGTCCCAATTGGGCCATTTCTTTACACCACTCAACCACCTCGGCCTCCTCCTCTTCAATCATAACTATAACAGGCCCTCTACGTTTGGTGTGAGTCAGCCCATTTATCCAATAATGTATTGATGAAGGGGGAATAGTATGCTTCTTTGCATAAGCCCGAACAGAATATCCATTGAACTCTATGTCGTCAATTGCAGCTAACATTTCTTCTTTTGTCCAACCTCTTATAGCGCTGATCTTTTTAGTTGAAGTTTCACCTTGGACTGTGGTTGACGGTGGCTCTATGGCTGATGGTGCCACAACATCAGCTTCAGCCACATGCTCATCGTCAACAACATTTCCTGGAACATTGGTGACATTGACATCACCTGTTCTTTCTTCATCTGATGAGGTGCATCGCAGTTGGGCACCCCTGGTCACTCTTCTGCCACTTCTCCTTATGCGAGCGACATAACTCACTCTTGCCATGGATGCAACTACCTGTCGGCTGCAAAAGCACCAATTGCATTTAGTTATTCATAATTGAAAAGAAGGATTGTTTTCATATGATGAATACAACTTCTATGCATAGCAATTGCAGATATATATGTTAACTTCAAATGCTACAGCTTCTATTTTCAGCTACTGCAGATATATATGTTAACTTCAAATGCTACAGCTTCTATGCTCAACTACTGAATCTAATCTCTATCTTAGATTACTTGGTTACTTGTTTCCAGAATCTAATCTCTATCTTTGTCTGATCTTTGTGTCATTTGAAGTCATTATGCACCCCGAAGCTGAATTGGGTAAGTTCAAATGATTGGGTAAGTTTGAATTCCAGTCTGATCTTTGTGTCATTTGAAGTCATTTTGTACACTGAAGCTGAATTGGGTAAGTTCAACAGATTGGGTAAGTTCCACTGTGCACTGTGACTCTAAATTTTTTGAATCCATCAAATGTTACAAACTGTGACCAAAACTCAGGTACTGAGGTGTTGAATTTATGAAATCTATAATATGTTTTCGTTTCAATTGCAATGCTACCTCATTCACCAAAACAAATTAGCATCCTATTCATATTATTCTTTTTTAGATACAGAACATTCTGATCATAGTTACTGAATTCATCAACTTGTTAAAAAACATTTCTATTGACTAGTACAATTAATCTAGGTGACTTATTTGCCAAGGGACTCTAAATATTTTGAATCCATCAAATGTTACAAACTGGGGTTTGGGTAGTTTTATGGGTTCTACTTTGTGGTTGATATACCCCGTAAAGGCCCTTGAGTCATACAACAAAGTTAGGTTGTGGGTCACTGGATGGATTGAAAGGCATGCAAAATGGACAGATTGCAGGTTTTGTATCTACAGAGCAAGAGGACACAGTGTTTTTTAACTGATGTTTAGTAAACACACACACACATATATACAGACACCTATAAAGAGTTTTTTTAACTAATGTATTTTTTACCGATGTGTGAGCACCTAAGCCATGTAGTGTACTTGTATTTGCAATGAACAAAAGTTTAAAGGGTGTATTTTGCACTATAAATTAGGCAATCCATGTGATATTATTTGCTTTGCATTGCATGGAATGTTACTCGAATTGTCAAGTATCATTAAATTTATTAGTATTCTGTATATAACATTGTTATTCCTATAATTTGTGCATAGTTAACTTCTGCAGTCTTCCTATATAAAAGGTGCAACATGATAGGGAGCTCTATATCACTAAAATTTGATGTAAAACTAGCAACTGGAAATGATTATTCCTGTTCTCTTCCAAATGCATTTGAAAACAACAGGCATTGAACAAGAAACCTTTCTTAAAAGGATCAAACAATTCCATAAACCGAAAATAAATACAAAACAAAAATTAATACCTATGATTGAAATTGTTCTTTAGCTCCCAAGAGGTGTATAAAATAAACCATGTAACTTTTCAACTTAAAACAATCTTTTCGTTTTTGATCTTCTATGTTTTGATGAAGTGTGATACAAGTGTATATTAGCTAGACATCCATTCACTATTTGGGTATTCAGCTTTAGGGATTACTCTGACAGTGCTTGCACCATGTTTGGGGATGCTTCAAGAGATTTGGGTTGCATGGTGTCTGATCAGCCCCTAGATGATCCATGATGGATTTGCACAATGAATTTACTTCACTAGATGCTTGATTGACCGTAGTTGCAATCTTGTATGGCATTCTTCTATTGGAACCTTGTTTGTGTATGACATCACCATGAAACTTGACATATGCACTCATGGAGTGCAGCACTTCACATGTATGAGCCTGCATGTGGCTTTGTAGGTTGATTGTAAGGATTTAGCCTTGGAATGAGGCTATGGTGTGTACGTGAACTTCCATCTTTAAACATCTATATGAAGTTTCCAACTCTCAAAAATTGTCCCTATTGCATATTTGCAAATTTGTTTTTAGCGACATATTTATTCAAGGTTTTGTAATTTCTAGCACTTGTATGTCTTGTTGATTTAGCATTAATAATGAAGAAGATAGGGTAGATTTGTTGTTGTATTTACAGCTGTCATAAACTGAAATTCAGATCCGGTTTATACATTACAACATTTTTCTAGTGGGGGGAAACTTTTTGGCACACTTTGGTTTTTTTTTCTCTTGAATTGCCTAGTGAATTGATGTTGTTAAGAGGTGAAACACTATCTGCTACTGTTGTTGTTTCATTTATGTTTTATAAAAACCCTAAAAACTGAAAACTGAAATAAAGACTCAGAAATGAATGTTTGCAATTATGTTTGTTTGCAATTAAAAAAATGAAAACTGAAATAAAGACTCAGAAATAACTGAAAACTAAGACTCATAAATGAAAATAAAAGTGTAAGAAAGCTGAAATAAAGACTCAAAAATTAAAATAAAATTGTAAGAAAAATGTAAACTAACCTGAATATACTATGTTCTGTTTTGGGGTGTGTTCTGTCTGGGTTCTGCAAGGTTGGGTGTGTTCTGTGCTGGATTGTCTCCAAGGCTGGTGAATAGTTTGAAACTGAAAAATGTAACTTCAACAGTGGTTGAACTTCTTTTATAGTTTTTTGCAGTTGAATTTTATTGGTGACAAAGATGGACATGGATTGCAATGGCTTCATTTTGCATGTGTGATCGGGATTGAATTTGATGTGATCTAATGGATGAGAATTTGTTTTTGTTGATCCATGTGTTTGATCTGTTTTGATAGGAAATCATTTATTGAATTTATTGGGTGGGTGTCATTTATTGTACACATTGGGTTTAAATGTTGTTATGGGGTGGGTGTCATTTATTGAACACAATGGGTTTAAATGTTGAATAACACAGCAATTATGGTTGACATACATTTCTTTTTATTATGTGCAGGTATTGATATTTACTTCTCATACACAACATCAGAGCTGATGAGATGGGTTGAGGTGACTGGCTTTTTGTACTTATTGACTTGACCATTTTGGAAGGAGAAATGGTTTTATGAGTTTTCTAGTTTAAATGTTGGGATTTGTAATCTTGATACTTATTAAGCTATTTATGGACAGTTGTGGGTTATTTATGGACACATGTGGGCCCAGTCAATGAATTGGGAAATTTTGAACATAATTTAATATATATTTGAACTTCGAGTTATTTTATTATGTTTAATTATTGGTTGCATATATGTCTATTTTTGGTGGGTTGATGGGACCAGTACTATAACAATTACTGGTCCCTGCACAACATTAGACAACTCTCCCCTACTCTTTGGGAGTATTTGGTTTACCTTAGTTTACCACTTACTCCCATTCAAATTAGTAAAACATCTATACATATGGACATATCTTGTTCACCAATGTATTCCAAATATCCCACTATCTCAATCCCCAACCAGCAGTACTTCCCCAACAAAAAATGAATGGAAACGGTTACCTGGTGGAAATAAATGGTTAAAGTTGGTCGTGGTCGTCCCATTACTGACACACAAATGTTCATGACAACTTTACATCTTTACCTTAAAAATGAAACACCATTAATCTTGTCTTGCCTAGTCACTTTTATATTTCACTCCATAAAATCAATGTATGCAAAGCATATTAATAAATGTATTAAGCTTTGATTTTATTTATTTTTAAATAATGCTAATTAAATTTTCATTATATAATTGTTATAATTTATATTTTATAAACAATAATTAGGAATTAATAATTACCTTTGTCAATATTAATTTGGAAATTAAATTTTAATAAATTATTAGATAAATTGGTTAAACATAATTTATTAGAATTTCTCATTATTTAAAAACAAAATTATATATTATCACTTTTAAAATAATAAATAAAACCAAAACAAAATTATATATTCATCACTTTGAAAATAATAACTAAAACCATTTATAATTAATTACTACAACTTATATATTTATATATTGTTTTTCAATATAATTGAATTTGGTTAAACATAATTTGAAGAACTTTTTTCTTTTTTCAATAAATATTATACTAAGAATGTTGTTTGTGGATATCTAACTTTTCATTAATTTTGGATGAACATTACATAATCTTAGTATCAAGATTCTTCCCTATTTCCCCTTTTTCCCTCCTTACAAAAAAGTCAAAATTATATATAAGAATTTAATAGATATAATTGTGATTTTATCTTTATACATCCATGCATATGTAATATTGTTCAAAAGTAGAGTTATATATATATATATATATATATATATATATATATATATATATATATATATATATATATATATATATATATATATATATATATATATATATTCTAGAGAAAAAAAACTTTATTCATATTGAATAACGGACTTGCCGGGAAGGGTTTTACATTTGCTCCTTGAGTTGTAGTGGTTTGATGAAACCTCTTAATTGTTGTCACATTTTCCTTTTTACAAAAATATGATCAAAAACAAAAAAATAGATATTGTTTTATAACACGTTTAGAAGACTTTGTAAACATTTTCCTGATTCCTCACGGGCTTCATTCTTTCTTCCATTTGTTAAACAAAAATAACTTCCTCTTCTGCAGAGGAGGCATCTACTATCATCATGCGTCCTGGCTGTAGCGTCAGAGCTTGTTTTGATAAAAAATCAGCCTCTAAATTCAACTCTCTGCATACATGTTTGAAGATTAGGGAGGTAAATTTTGAGAAGAAATTTTGAATGGAGCGTAAGACTGCTTGTAAATGTGGGGCCAATATCTATGAGCGCTGAAGAGCCCAATCCACAACCACCTTTGAATCACCAAAGCACTGTAAATTTGTTAAACCTCTACTATGTGCCACAAATAAAACTAGCCATAATATGTGTGTGTGTGTGTGTGTGTGTATTTGAAGTTTTTATTTGTTTGTTTGTTTATTTGAAGTTTTAGTTGGTAGATTTCGAATGCAATATAACAATATTTTTTTGTCAATTTTTCAATATTCTTTTATTTTAGTAAGGTAGAAACATTTTCTAGTTTGGAAGTATGGTTTTAGGATTTTGATTCCATCGTCCACATACTATGAGTTAGGGGTCATTAGTAGTATTGTATGGCAACTAAAAAATACTTTGTTTATCCATTCATGTGTGTCTTCTTTTTTTTGCTCTAATTTAACTATTCTTAAACTAGTCAAGGATATCTACATTGAAGCCCTTGTTCAAATGTGGTAGTTAGTTCATACATTTGGTAGATTTCGAATGCCAGACAACAATATTTTTTTGCCACTTTTTCAATATTCTCTCACTGTAATAAGGTAGAAACATTTTTTGATTTGGAAGTATGGTTCTAGGATTTTGATTCCATTGTCCACATATTATGGCTCCTCAAAAACACTTTGTTTATCCATTCTTGTATGTCTTCATTTATTTTTACTCTAATTTAATTATACTTAAATTAGTTAAAAATATTTACATTATAACCATTGTTCAATTATAACTGTTAATTTATACTAAATTCAAAATTCAATAATTAAACTAAAAAAATTTGACTTCTACATTATTAATAATAATAAATTACACTAAACCTTATTACCTGCAATCTTGTTAAAATTATTTTTTAGCTATATTTACCTCTCACGAGTTCTAAATTATAAATGATTTAGGCTTGTAAAGTCAAGGCTCGCTTGTTGGCATCGCTTATAGATTTGTGGCATTGGGTTCCTTGCTCTATTGACCAGGTTTCTTCTCGGGATATGCATTGACAAGATTTCTTCCCAGGGGTCGAGATAGGCAAGGGAGGTGCTCGATACCCAACTTACTTAAGAAGAAGAAGTTATTTTAACATCCACGAGGCTAAATATAGCCTATGGGACATATTTCTCCTCTATATGGCTCTTGTATTCTGCCCTTTTCCTGTGAAGTTTCACAATACACTCTCCTAGCTTATCGAAAAAGCCTTTGCTGAAAATAATATGCCAAGAGCTAGCTACAAATATATTTGCATACCTTTCCCTGTTGTCATTGAAGGCCTTAAATTTTAAAATGAAATGCTTTTCTGTTTCCACATTTCCGGAATAGAAAAAAACACATACTATTTCCTCCCACACTTCGTTTGGCCTTTTCCAATGCCCTGTTTCACAATGTAGTTGTTGCGAATTAATCCTTAATTGAGCGACAAGAATTTTGGCTTTCCAAGAAATATTGGCCCCTATGTACGCTTTTTGTTGATGATTATGAGAGGGATTAAACTCTTCAACATATTAATTTTTTTTTCCTTAACTCCTTATCCCAAGTACATTTGTGAAACTTATCCATAGCAAAAGCTTTTATCTCTTTACTACTGGTGGGATACATGCTCGAGAAAATGCCCCTTTTTCTAAACCATTTGTTATTTTTCCGCATATAAGTCTTTTTTCTTGTGCACAATATGTCATTAAACACAACCTTAGGCCATCTCCCCTCTTCCATTTGCTCATTTTTTTTAAATACCTTATGACCCTCATCATAGATATTGCTTCAATAGGAGCCGCCCCTGTTTCACTTAACAAGATATCATATGGAACTATAATTTTAATCTTGAATTTGTTTGTAATCAAATGCTTCTGAATTTTCTCAATTTGTTTCCATTGCATGCCGAATTTACTGCTGGCCCCCAGTTCAGAGAATCACCGAATCACTAAAAGCCTGAAAACAGTTAGTTTTCCAGTCCCATAACTCTGCCTCTCTACACCTATTTTAAAGAGCATAAAATGCTTTCCAACAATTTATTTTCTTTCTGCATCCACCCCAACTTACATTTCTGTTGAAGTCAATTCTGAGGTATTTGTAATCTGCAACTTCTTCGAGAATGTTGCCTTCAAAGTAGAACTTATGCTGGTTATGATTTCTTTTGTTAGAAAAAACACTACTTTCATTTTGCTGATATTGAATTGCATCCCCACATTTCTACAAAAATATTCCAGGGCAAGTAAGTGCTCTTGCAAACCAAGAGCAAATTTAGTAATTAGAATAAGGTCATTTACATACAAAAGAAGCCTTATAACAAATTTTCCCAAATGTATCCCATCACCCCCTTGCGAATTTAGCCACTCTTCAAGGTTTTCAATATATAAACCAAAGAGGGTAGGAGACAATGGACAACCTTGTTTGACCCCGATATTGCTTCTAAAACTTTCAGAAATGCCTATTGAAGTTATAATTTTGACTTTCACCTCTTTGTACATCCTATGCGTAACTGCTCTCAAATGCTTGGGAGCCCCAAGTTCCTCCATTCCGTGCCAAAGCTTATCCCTAAGAATCGTGTCAAACGATTTTCTAAAATCAACAAAACAACAATAGACTTCTTCCTTTTTCTCCCAAACTTTCTCAATGATATTCCTTAAAGTTATACCATGATCAACTGTGGAATGCTTAGGTCTAAAACTCGCTTGTCCTTTAGCACGTTTATCTCTCTCTTCTGCCCACTTGATGATTTTATTCCTTAACATGCTTCCAAATAACTTTGCAAATAAGGGGTTTATCATTATGGTCCTATAGGCTGAGGGGTTATTGACGTCACCACTCTTGAAAAGAGGTATTTCCAAACTAGTTGTCCAATCAGTGGGGAACCCCTGTTGTATGATGCTATTAATTTTTTTTGTAATGTGAGATGCAAGAGTTTTAAGCCCCACTTTAGATACTCTACTTGGAGTTCAACTAAGTCTTTTTATTTTCCATCACCCAACTTTATGATACCCATCTCTACCTCTTGCACTGTGAAGAGTTTTGTATCAATGTTGACCAAGGGAGGAGGGTCAACCTTGGGATCCTGCTCATAAATTTGTCTTGCATATTCAAACCATTTAGAAGTTGTAATATTATTTTTAGTTTTCATCTTTCTCTATTGGAGTTCCTTCCAAAATAATTTGGGATTATTTTTCCCCAGGAAGATTAGTTCTTCTCTCCTCGAAACCATGAAATCAACCTTTTTCTTTCTTAATATATACTCGTAAGCTTTGAGCTTTATGTCATCCTTGTTTGACTCTTTCCACATTCTCCTTGCCTTTTTGCATTCCTTGTCAAACCAAGCATTGACCGGAAAGATTTTTTTTTCTTTAGACTTCTTACTTTTTGCTCTCTTGCACTCTGCAAGTGCGCGTTGAATTAAATGTGTTAGTTCGTGACTATGCAGGTCGTGAAATGAGATTTTCTCCTTCTCGCAGAGTCTCTCTAGAGCTAATTTGAATGTATTACAATTTTTTGGAGTCAAAAGAATTCTGCCCTCGGGAAATTTTGTTGAACACACTGAGTTTTTGACCCTAACTGCTTCTTTCCAGTCCAAGAGAAGCCTAGATAAATTGGCTTGTGATATGATTTTAAGTCCCAAAGATGATCTCCAATCAGGACTTCCTCAATTTTCTCACATAGACTATGTGAGAAAATTACATAGTCTACTACACTTGCTCCATTGTAAGTATTGCAAGTGAAATTACCAGACTTTTCCCATCTAGTCAAACCATTACAAATGACTAAATTAAAAGCCCTGCATAGAGTAAGCAATTGTTCACCAAAGAGATTGCAACCCATGTCCTCTGAAATTATTTCCCATTGATTATTACTCTCTTCTGTAAGCCAAATAGGGTCACAGTCTTCTTCACAACAAGGAATGCTAGCTTGCTCACTTGTAGTCCTTGAATACTCATGGGGAATCATAAACTAATGCATACTTCACACGCTTTGGCACTACAAACATCCTAAAAAAGAATCCATCATAAATAATTTCGTTGTTTTTAAACCAAAACCACATTATAATTACTACTATAATGTAGTAGTCATGGGGAATCCATCATCAATACTTTCATTTTATTTTAACAAAAACCATAATATAATTACTAGTACAATATAGTATTATTTGATTATAATAATTTTATGATTAAAAAAGTAAAATTAAAAAAATTCTCATTCAAAATTATGATAAAAATAAAAAATAATTTTTTATATTAAAATATATTAATTATAAATATTATAAAAAAATAATTATTATGCTAACCTATAACATTAATAGTTTTTAACTAAATAATTTCATAACAAAAACATGCCATAGAAAGTAAAGCAAAGCAAATTACTAAGAATTATTAACTACTTACAAAAATAATAAATTTGTTGATCTTAAAAACAAATCATTATATATAACATTTTGGAGATAATGTTTGGGTTTTCATCCTACATCTATTTAGTGATATCCTTTGTATATATTGGATTATTAACTACCTACAAAAATAACAAAGTTGTTGATTTAAAAAAAAACAAATCACCATAAATAATATTTTAGAGATAATGTTTGGGTTTTCATTTTACATCTTTTTGGTTTATGTCTTTTGTATATATTGGATTATTAACTACTTACAACTAATATTTTTATTGAAGAATGAAAAAGTAACGCCAAAGGCTATGGCCACCAGACTGAGAACAGTTTGTGGAAAGCTTATTGAATTTAGTATTTTTTAAATCCAACAATCTCTATTCACGTTGGGATGGCATTTATGACTCTGTCGGAGGTTGCTTAAACGCAGCTCTGTATCGAGAAGTGCATTTCCACAACACGTGGGGTGAGCGAGTACAAACACATGGCCAATCACATGAGAGCAAAACATTGATACACATGTCATATTTTAATACTACAGAAAAAGACTAAATGTGAACTTGGTGATTGGCTATAATGAACAATGTTTGCACTCGCAAGTTCATAGAGAAAATGCCTCCAACATTGACACGGTGACGTTCATACCTCTTCAAAATTGAATAGTTACCATTATAAAGATACAAATGACTTAATGTGGTTTCCACATCTAAAATTTAGGATAGACACAACTTGTTTATACTATTCCAGAATCATACGTTGTTTCCATGCCTAATGTCGGTCTTTTGAAATATGTAAGGTGAGTTGTTGTACAACAATTTGTGACACTGAAAAATCTAAGAAACGATAATACCATAAATTCGTTTAGCGTAACAACCACCCATCGGATACTAGGGTGTAAAAATACTCATAATCGTGTCCGAAGGCATGGACAAGGATGCGCTGCAAGGACAAGAACATGCCACGTTTGGTATGATTTCCCTCTCGTTCATGTGACAATAAACTAGTTTACTCTCTGAAATCGCTCTCTTCTTAGTGCACTCGAGAAGGTGAGGGGAAGAGGAAGCTTTTGGTCATAGCGACTCCCACAGGGAAAATATTCGCATAAGTGGAACCATGGACACCTTTTATGGCCAATTCCTACACACTTGCATTAATGGAATGAAGCGTAACCCATGGGTAAAATCCTTGAGCAATTCGGTGGTGTTTTGCAGATCATTCGTGGTGTTTTTCGGATCACAAAGTAACAAAGTAATATATTGAATCTGACGGTTTCTCTGTTTACCTTCTGCTTTACCTAAGGCAATGCTATAATTTTTTTTTGGTTTTCTTTCTCTTATGTGAGCTCAACCTAAGATGATTCCTTATATTGTCAGTTAACTGTGATGCAAACATAGATGGACTGGTAGGTATGGGATAGTACCTCGAAAAGGGAGGGAGCTCCCCGCAATGGTAAACAAAGTTTGTTACAATTCCATTATTACATTTATTTTTTCGATTTTGCATGACTGTAATATGGTGTTTTCATGTAATCATTGATTATTATTGTTAAATATCTAGTAAATAGGAGAAGGTAGATGGCCGAAAGTTATCTTCAATGAAGGTATGAGTGAAATAAATAAATTATGGATGAGACAAAACAACAAATGGATGCAAAAATGGAATATTTACTTGAATGCATGTCCCACAAATAGCAAGGAATTAAAGAATTTTGTGTTGGATAAGTTTCGTAAGGGTATATGGGGAAAAGAGTTGGGTAGAAATAAGAAGTATTATGTTCAGGGATTCAACCCCACTTGTAATTTCCAACAAAAAGAATACATTGGAGCTAGCATTCGGTGGAGGGCAAAGGTTCTTATAGCTCAATTAAGAACTAACTCACATCAACTTCGGTGTGAAACGGGACGGTGGAAGAGACCTAAAGAAGCTTGGGAAGAAAGGGTATGCACTTTTTGCACTTATGGGGCAATGGAATCAGAAAAACATTTCATTTTGGAATGTGACACTTTCAGAGACATCAGGGAAAGTTACCGTAGTATGTTAGCATCAATTCCGTGGCATTGTCTTTTCAGTGATGGAACTGTTATAAGGTTGGGTCAGCTCATCATCAATTTGAGTAAGAAAAAGATTGAATTGCAGAAAGAAAAAAACAAGGAAGTTGGTGGTCCCATAGACTATTTTTAGTCTCGTGGACATTAAAATATCATTCATTCATTCATAGTAAGCATATAACCTGGGTTTTTAATACTCATGAATTTGTGCATTGTCACATATCCTGCTATTATTTTAGCTTGTCGCTGCAAAATTCCAGTTTATTTGGATGAGTAATAATGTGACATTTTCTTTTTTTTACCTGAAAACCTAATAATTTAGCCAAAATATTAATCAGAGTTTTGCTTCAGGGAAAACACTTGGGGAACGCTGAGTCAACACCTTTTCCATTTGTAGCAGAATGGGCTCGAGCCTTTCATAATTTTGCCATTGATCATATTATTTCCCCAGATGGTGGGGACGAAGGAGGTACTAAGCTTTGGAAATGGAAGGACCCAGATCAGTATTGGCAATCATCATTTTCAGTTTCTTCTTCTTACTGTCAAGTACATGAATAATTCAATTCACTTCAATTCAATTCTGCTTTTAGTGTTAAGTCCAACCAACCCCATTATTTCTTCTTCTTACTCTCAATTACATGAATAATTCACTTCACTTCAATTCTGCTTTTAGTGTTAAGTCTAACAAACCCCATTGTTTTGTATCACTCATTCAATTCGCATGTACGTTTTGCATATCTAGTCATGGGTTGGAATTGCGATAGCACTGTCAACTAACATTTCCCACCGTTGTGCATTAATGCAAGGACTGGCATTATACTAGGTACAATGAGAAACACAGTGATTTGTATCACTTATGAACTTTCCCTCTTCGTAGTGCGTCACGGCTGCGTCATGGGGTTGCTGCTTTCGCTCAATATTAATGAATGAACGACTGCGTAACGGGGCTGCTAGTTTCGCCCAATATTAATGAATGAACGGCTGCGTCACGGGCTGCTGTTTTCGCTCAATATCAATGAATGAATGAATGAATCATATTTTAATGTCCACGATATTAAAAATAGTCAATGGGACCATCAACTTCCTTGTTATTTTGCCTTCTGTAATTTAATTTTTTTCTTACTCAAATTGATGATGAGCTAACCCAACCTTCTAACAGTTACATCACTAAAAAGACAATGCTACCGAATTGATGCTAACATATTGCGGTAACCGTCCCTGATGTCTCCGAAAGCGTCACATTCCAAAATGAAATGTTTTTCTGATTCCACTACCTTAGAAGTGCAAAAAGTACATACCCTTTCTTCCCAAGCTTCTTTAAGTCTCTTCCACCATCCTGTTTCACACCGAAGTTGATGTGAGTTAGTTCTTAATTGAGCAATAAGAACCTTTGCTCTTCACGGAATACTTGCAGAGGTCTG
The DNA here is from genome assembly GCA_034641835.2 of Pinus albicaulis. Classification (NCBI taxonomy): domain Eukaryota; kingdom Viridiplantae; phylum Streptophyta; class Pinopsida; order Pinales; family Pinaceae; genus Pinus; species Pinus albicaulis. The sequence goes on along the minus strand of CM076575.1, from coordinate 664,282,016 downwards.
GTAATTGGGTAGCGCGGCAGGGGAGATTTATGTAGAGTTTGTGAGTTTTTGGATTCTCAAAGGAATTGGCGAGAGTAATGAATTGACAAGAGTAATCAAGAAGAAATGGATGAGTGTGAGGATAGGTGTGCTTATGGAAACCATGACTGGGATCCACCAAACATGGCGACGACGTAGTTTAGTGGGCCACGTGGTTAAATTTGATTGGTTGGAGATGTAACGAAAATCATATTTTATATTCCACATGTTAAATTCCGAAATTCTGATTGAAGGGAGGACGACGAAAATCAACCCCTGCTATTGGCTAGGGTGCTATTCGCTGGAGTGAACAACGTTTGCTCACCCCGATCCCAAAGAGAGAATGCCTTTCCATGTAAAAATAACAAAATTGTTGATCTTAAAAAAACAAATCATCATAAATAACATTTTAGAGATAATGCTTGGATTTTCATGCTACATCTCTTTGGTCCATAACCTTTGTATATATTTCTTTTATTTAAAATTAAAATTAACAAGTTATAAATATATTTTTTTATTGATAAAGTGTTTTTTTAAATGAATTTAATTTAATTATAGTTGGGGATTTAAATTTTACTTTACATAGGAATGAAATTTGGGGACATGCTTCTCATTTTGATTTTTTAAACACTTTCATTCTAGCCTTTGGAGAAGGTTGGGTCTGTGGATATTGTTATGGTGGATATAGGACCAACATGGGTAATTAATCATGTAAGGGTAGAAGTTATGTCCAAAAACTTGGACATTTTTACTGCATGAGGATTTATGCAGTTTGATTGAAAGGTTAAGATCGTCGGTGGGCCAAATTAGATTCTCGAATCACTTTTCATTACTCTAAAATTGGATGACAATATGTACAAGCTAAAGTCTCTAGCTAAAGTCTCCTTTTAAGTTTAACCCCACTTGGCTAGAGGATTAAGGTTTAAAAAAAAAAGTCACAACTCATTGAAATCATTTTGACCTACTCTTAGCCAAATCAACATGCAACAAATTTGTCTTGGCATTAAAGATTATTAAGGAGTTGGTGGTGGAGTGGTTGACTACAAACATACGTTAAGGGGGATCTTTTGAAAGATCATGACTATAATTTGGAAGAGATTTTTGAAACGAATGATGGCTATATTTTGGATGAGGCTAGATTTCATTATTTTAATTGGATCATTATATTATTTTTCATCTATCTCAATGTTTCGAGGGTGGAAATCTTGGAGGAACCAACTTATAAGGTCATTTTTACCAACAAGTCCCAGTTTAGAGAATTGGGATCTTAAATCTTCTATGGCCATTTTAATGAATTATAAAATATTTTTGGGGGTCAAAACTTCCTTGCTTATGCAGATCCCATAGTGTTCTTATGTACTCAAATACCTTTCCAATGACGAAATAAAGACATTAATCAAAGTTCGAATGCAGAAGTTATGCCTCCCAAAACTTAACCTTCCAGTTTGACCACCATGGTTCGAGAGGATGCCAAATCAACTCCTGTTACTCATGCAAAAGGGGCTACCCACATGTGGGCTATGAAGAATATGCTAGAAGGGTCAAATTTTTAACTCTAGCTGAGGATTGAAGGAGTCAAACCTGACCCTAGTTAGCTATCAGGCTATGTTAAAACTAGGCCACTAGGTAGAGTAGGGGCTCTATTATGTGCATTCGTATTTTATTCCATAGAGAGTAGAGCAACTGGAAGTGGGAGTTAAAGAGCATAACATATAGGGATAGTGTCATGCAACAACCTAACATGTCACATGTCTCAAGTAACTCCATAGAGAGTGCATGCTCCTTTGTACTTGCATTATTTCCATATTAAATAAAAGAGAGTAAAGTAGCCTTGCCTTCTAGCTGAGTTTTCTTACAGTGTAAGGATATCCCATAGAAATTTTTTGTGTTCATTGTGGATGGTGTGTGATTGTATTTATTGTTCATTATTTTCTACATTTGATCTATAAGTAGAAAAATTAGTAATTAACAAATTAAGGATCCAAATGAATTTAACCTTCACATCATATATTTCAATTTATTTTTATAAGATCTAGTGTGGTGAACTGTCTAGGAATATCCATGACAATTTACAAAAAATTGCAAGAATTGAAGACACTGAGGCTCAGAACACAAAATTGTTGCTTGAAGAAGAGCAAGAGTGGAGAATAAATAGTAGTTATACTTGGATTGCATGTAGGAGTAAAATACAAATTATTTCCATGGTTTTGTTATCTATAGAAGATCCAAAAATACTATAGGGGAGTTTCATGATGACGATGGTAGGGAAGCCAAATATTTTATGGAATTAGCATATTTAAGTTTCAACCATTTTGTTAATATTTACAAAGAGCCTAAGTGTTGTCCAATTGGGGAGATAATGAGTCTGATCAGAAAATATCCCATAATCGTGGAGGAAAATGGGGATGAAGAGATCTACAAGGGCATCTTGAAGGATATGTTGTTTTCAATCATGCAAATTTTTCAGTAGGATGAGAGCCCTGGTATCAATGGTTGGACCATCGATTTTTTCATTTAATTTTTTGATCTTTTCAGTAAGGACTTGCTAAGGATGGTCGAAGAAGTTTGTTTGAAGGGAAAAGTACCAAGGGACATCCACGAGGGGTTTCACTGGAGGAGATACCATATCACATACATTCATATTGGCAAATATATATTGAGGTAAAAATGGCATAATATATTGAGCATATAATAGAGGGTAAAGGGTTTTTATATCGACAGGTATAAAAAATGGAGCTCAAAGTTAATGAAAAAATATAAAGGGGTATAAAAAATGTTAATGAAAAAATGGATACCTACAATATCTAGTGAAAGGAGTTTTTTTTTCTTTTTTGAAAATTGGGAAGACATATTGGTGGGGGGCTAAATAATGTGATTTTTAGAGATTTAGTTCCAATCTGTAGTCAAATTAAGGGTATATGCCACAAACACACATGCTATGTTAGAGGTTCATCGAGTGAAGCCCCCATGGGGACATCATTTTTACCTTTTTCAGGTTTAATTCCAAAAGTGGGCCAACCTAAAACATACAATGATTTTAGATTGATTTATTTGTGTGATATGGTCTATAAGATCATTCCTAGGGCAACTACAATGAGAATTAAGCTTATTCTCTCCGAAGTTATTTCTGTAGAATACTTTGGTTTCCTAGATGGAAGGAATATTCATGAAGTGGTTGATTCTACCCAAGGAGCTTTACATAACATCAAGATACACTCCTATTCCTCCTCGATTATTAAAATTATTTCATTGAAAGCTTTATATGATTAGTTGGAATTTCCTACACTTGAAGTTGTTTCATATAGGGTTCTCTCTAGGAATGGTCAAGTAGATTATGGGATGTGTTGCTTCTCTACAAATGATTGTTTTAATTAATGGATCAAATTCTACCTATTCCACCTTCACATGGATTGCGACATAGGTGTATTTTATCTTTGTTATTATTCCTTCTAGTAGAAAAGGGTTTGAGTAGATGGCTTCTAGAAAGGTTATAAGGGTTGTGAAAGGTGTTCATGTTGGTGTGTAGGGATCTCTAACTTATCTATTCTTTGTAGATGATATTTTACTATTTTTTTTTGGAGATGAACGGGAAATAGAAAAGTGATGGGTACTTTAAATATATATTGTTTGAGGTCCAAAATGGAGGTCAATATACAAAAGTTATAGCTTGTGAAAATCCTCCAGAGGATCAACTTTTGACTCATTTGGATGATTTGATTCCTTTTGTCAAGAGTAATATAGAAGATGGTATCAAGTATCTTAGTTTTGTTTTCTAACCAAACAATTACAAGAAATTTCACTGGTAATGGTTGGTTGGATGGGTTGAAAAAATATTCACTTTTTGGTTTAGCAGGGGGTTGTATAGATTAGGCAAGGTAGTAATGGTTAAGTCAGTTTTGGAATCTATTCTGGTGTATTGGGAGTTGCTAACACATATTTTGAAAGGGGTCTTAGAAATTATATGGAAATGAAGTATCAAATTTCTCTAGAGAGGAAGTGGGGGTTCCAAGGGTCTGTATTTGGAAAATTGAAGACGGATTTTGATTCTAAAAGAGTGGGAAGTGTGGTTTCTAAAGTTACATGTATCTTTTTAGAAAGTCTCTTACAACTATATCACTTTTTAAATGCATTACCAAGCCCACCATTTGGAGGGAAATTATACATCACAAATATGTTGCTCCTTATTCTACCATTGAGAGGGTAAGATGGGTTGTCAAGAAAATGTAGGGGGTGTCTAATCAGTGGAAATATCTCTTAGTTTATTTTCCAATATTGGCAGATTCCTAGCTTGGAAGGTTGGAATGGGTACTGTTATAAGGATAGATGTTGATGCTATTATGGGTTGTAATGCTAATATTTTTCTTAATAAAGAAATGATTTGGTTTCTACAACAATAGGGATAGTCTCCTCTTTCCATATTATTAGATATAGGATCCATTTCCATTTAGAGGCAGGGATGGTTAAATGTTGATTAGTTGGGATTCCCTAAGGGATGGAAGTTGAAATGAGAAAATTTTATCCACCTTGGTCAATGCTCACATTAGACTTAATAAATCATAGGAATGAATTAGTATGGGTGTATAATTCTTCAAAGCGTTTCTTTAGTGGAAAGTATGAATATCAATTATTTGTTGAGGATCAGATTCCGACCATTGTATGGTGGTGGAATGCTTTATGGAAACTTATGCCCCCATCCTAAAAGCATTGTTTTCATGTTGTTGGTACTCAAAATAAATATTTTGACTTGGCATGTCCTTCAAAAAATAAGTACGCATGGATCAAGCTTGTCTTTTTTATGTAGGGAAAATATTGAAGATATTAAGCATCTCTTTATAAATGGAAAATTTACAATGGAAGTTTGGTTTGAGGTGGTAAAATTATTTAATTTTCATGGACCCTAGGATAAGGAAAATGTGGGATAAGGAAAATGTGGATCTTTGTTTTCAATATTGGTTTGTAAGTCGTATTCTAAATCCATTTAGAGATCTTCATTTATTAGTGGTATAGAGTATTTTGCATGCTTGTATTCTGACTATTTTTGAAGCGAGATTTACTCCAACTAAGATAGTGTCTTTAAGAGAAAGCAATATTTTTAATTCATATTCCTCAATTTCAAAATCTTCTTTTGTTAGATAGGTGGCACCTTTGGTATTTAATCAAAATTATCCATGGGATTTTTTTGATGGGGCTTGCTAGGGAAATGAGCACATTTTTGGCTTGGGTTTTGTGGTTTATTGTTTTGAACACTATTACTTATGTTTTAAAGAAAATGTTGGGCCTGAGAGGAACAATATAGTGAAATTTTTTTCTCTACTCCACCTCTTAAAATTTTCTACCTGTATGTATGAATTTACATTTAGTACAGGGGATGGGGGACTCGTTTCTTGCGATTAAGTGGATGAAGAATAATTCTGAGGCTCAAAATATTAATCTTGTTGCTCTATCACTACAAGTAAAAGAAATCTTGTAATTTCCTTATAGGTGAATTATTAACATATATACAAAGAACATAACATTATGGCAAATTCTTTGTCCAAGGAGGGTATGTCACTTCCAGTTGAATTACATGAAATAATTTCACATAAAGATTCAATTGAATCCATAACCCTTGGCCTTTTATATTATTTCATTGTGAATTGATGGTGTGCCACTTTTGGAATTGTTTTAATTTTATAGTTGTTTAAATTGGTGAATTTTTTTTTTGGTATAAAGAAAAGATTCTTTTGTTAAAGTTCTCTAATAATCATATTTATGAAACTCCTTAGGTTCTTACTATGGTTGTGCAAACTGCACCTTCCTATTGAACTTTGTTATGAAATATAAAGCATATTTTTTCCTGGGAAAAAAAAAATTAATATAAATAATATTGTTAATTATATTAAAAACAAACCCAGTACAATTTTAATAAAGTTCGAAATGATTTAGTTCAATAAAGCAAAAACTTGTTTAAATTAAATAAAATCAAATTCAACAAAGTGCTCGAGCTGATGATCTACGAAAATGTAATCTAATAGATTATTCAAGTAAAAAAAAAAAATTATTGTAAATCATGAAATGGAAATTTTAACTAAACTTCAGTTTCTTTGAGGCCAAAAAGCTACAACTCTCCTTAGCTATCCTGATCATAATAGTATTTAACCATAGTAGTAAATGACACCTCAAAAGCGACAACTCTCCTTGTCATAGTGGTATTTAACAGTAGTAGTAAATGACACCTCAATGTTGGAGAACCACAAATTTGGATAAAGGTTTGAAGGATGTGGTCGAAGTTTTTTTTTGGTCCATGTCTAAGATAAAAAAATGTGCTTGACAAGATCCTTGTATGGGAAATTTTACGTTAGCTTCGTCTAATTTGGTGTTTGTCTACTCTTTTAACACTTCAACATTTTCAATAGCTTGGTGAGATTTAATCACACAAATTTTACAAATTCACTCATTCCAACATGTAATTCGGTTAGTCCAACTAGTTTCACTTCGGTTGAAGAAAACTAATTTCCCAAGTTCATACAAATCTAACAAATTCACTCATTCCAACATGTATTTCGGTTAGTCCAACTAGTTTCACTTTGGTTGAAGAAAACTAATTTCCCAACATTCATTTTTTTTCAAGTCAATATTTATTTTATTTGAGTTGAAAATGTACGAAAGTGAGTTTTCTTCAACCAAATTAAGATTATATATATATTTTTATATAATAATTAATTCTTCTCTTTAATTATGTCATTATCATTTCAGTATTTATCTTTAAAATTTATAAAAATATAAAATTTAATATTGTTAATATTATTAATTTAATTTTTTATTTTTTTTTTAAGAATTAAAACAAGCTTAAAAAAACTATAAATTAATCTTTTTGAATCTTCTAACTTTTGGTATTTATTAATAATTAGCAATTTATCATTGTTTAATCTAAATATTTCCTAATATAAATATCTAATTATAAATTTAAATTCAAGAAAAATATATTATGAAAATAAATTAACAAGAAGTACATGGATATAAATTATTTTTAAATTTCTTCAAAACTCATATAAGTTTGGAAAAAAAATTATATCAACCAAAACTTTTTTAAAAACATTTAGTATTTATTGAAAATAAACAAATTTATTGATAATAAGAGATAATATTTGTTTCTCCTAAATATAAATATCTAATCATGAATTTCAATTCAAAAAAATATATCATTAAATTCAAGAAAAGTATATCATGAAAATAATAAGCTAACAAGTGTTACCGGGTATAAATTATAAAGTAATTTTAAATTTCCTCAAATTTAATAAATGATAATTGTTACTCTACCTCGAAAATGTAAAAAATTTACTCAAAAAATAAAAAGCATTGATACTGGAATAACAAAACAAAAAAATCTGTTACAATTTTGACACTTTCTAGAAATGGAATTAAAGATAAAATATTAGGACTTTGAAAAACCATAAAAGTCCAACAATTCTCAAACATGATGTTAAAGATAAAATATCATGTCTCAAACCTATAATTCCAGCAATTTTCGTTCATCTTCTTAAAATTAAAAATATCTTTACTCTAAAAAAACCCTAAAATTGTAAAGTTAAAATATCATGTCTCAAAGCTATAATTCCAACAATTTTCATCCATCTTCTTAAAAATAAAAAATCTTGACTCTAAAAAAACCCGAAAATTATAATGGTTTTCAACCATAACATTAAATATAAAATATCATAACTAAGAAAAACCTTAATCTTTTGAGAAGTTTTCAACCATGGAATTAAAAAACTTAAGTTTTTAACATATTTGAACCATGATTCTAAAACAAATTTTAAAAATGAACAAGTAAATGAAATATTCATTATTCTAAAAGTAATTTTTATTTTAAAGGCTAAAATTATAGCTCTCTGCAAATCTTAGACTCATACAACTTATCGTATTGCAACAAAAACCTAAAAAACAATCATCAAAAGGAAGTAAAATTTCAACATTTTTAAAAGTATCTTATACCAAATAATAACAATAAATAATATCATGGCAATACCACTATATAATTTAAAAGTTTAACATTAATTTATAATATTTTTTTTACATTTAATCAAAGTATCAACAAATGATAACAATAAATAATATCATGGTCACATCATTGTATAATTTAAAAATTCAACATTAATTTCTTATATATATATATTACTTTCAATCAAAATATCAACAAATGATAACAATAGATAATAGCATGGCCATATCACTATATAATTTAAAAATTCAACATTAGTTTCTAATATTTTTTTCACTTTTAATCAAAATATTAACAACAACAAATGATCAGGATGATATATTGAACATATAGTCGTGTAAAGCTTATAATAACAATAATCATAATAAAATAAATACAAAAATAAAAAAACAAAAAATAACTAATAAATACAAAAATATATTAAAACATAAAAAATTCAAACATGAAAAAATATATACAAAATACCTTCTGAGAAATCACAAAATAGTTTTTACACAAACCTATTTTGAACCACTTACTATGGTTCATTATCAAGATTGACACACACATATACAGTAAAAAGAAACTTAATCTTGAATATAAAAATTGTTTTAAAAAACAAAATTAACTTAAAAAAAGATTTTTTTTTTTTTTAAGCCATAATTTAATTTAATTTTTTTTGTAAACACTTGAAAATAAAAAAAATAGAGCCAAATATAACAATAAATTAAAATAAAAATAAACGAAAAGAACAAATTAAAAAAATTAAATTAAATAACATATATATATAAAAACAATAAAAAATTAAAAAAAATTATACAAATTTTAAAATAATTACAATTAAAAATAAATAAATAAATTAAAATTAAAATTAAAAAATATTACACAACAAATATATATATTTATAATCAAAATTTTAAAATTTCTAAATAAGTATGAATTTTTTTTCATAATAAAAAAAAATATTAAAAAATTTGCTGGTTTGGTTGACTTAGGTTAGGTGGGGTACTCGAGGGTCGTCGTTGAGCAAACAGAAGTGTCCTGACCAAACCTTGCTATCAGCTCAACAACAACCCTCAAGCCCCTGACTAGTCAGAGTCCATTGATCCATCGGCCCTTAAGCCCTTGCCTGGCCGGGGTTGGCCGAGCATAACAAAGTTTTTGAAATTTTAATTATATATTATTTATAATTTTAATATATATATATATATATATATATATATATATATATATATATTATTTTTAATTTTTTTGAGTTTTTTTTAATTATTTTTTATGCTTTTTATTTTTAATGCTTTTTTTAAGTAGTATTTTTTATTTTTAAGTTTTTATTTTTTATTTTTATTTTTTTAACATTTTTTTGTTATTTTTATTTAAAATTTTATCTGGATCATTTTTTTTTGGAAAAAAAAACTTCAAACGTTATTTTTGGATAAAAAAATTATTTAAAAAAATCGGAAAATTTACTTATTTTTCAATTTTGTTTATTTAAAATTTTCATAAAAATCTTTTATTTAACATGTTATTTTTAGCGATTTTTTTTTGAAAAAACTTATTTTTTTAATTATATCTATATGAAAAATGTGTATTTCTTGTTGAGTGTTTAAAGTTATTATTTTTTAGTGACAATTATTTCATGTGTATTGAAGTATTAATTAAAGATATATAAAATTTTGAAAAATCCTAACCTCAAAATATTAATCTTATTATTTTTTTAAGACTTTGCAAAAGAAAAATAAAAAATTCATTATATAAAAGCATTGCAAAGAAAAACAAAAAAAAACATATTTGGAAAACCTTTTAAAAACAAACATCTTAGAACTAAAAATAAGAAGAGGAATAAGACAACTTGAAAAATGGTTAAATAATCAACATTTAAAAAAAAATTGTATACTCAAGAAATCAGAAAATTTAGTGTGTCAAAAATATTTCTTAAAAAAAGGTTGATGTTTTTCAAAATAGCATGAAAATCACCAATATTTAAAAAAAATCATCCACGTTAAGCCTTCTAAAAAACAGGGTTGATGCTGCATTAATAGTTTTCAAAACCAACATGAAAATCATTAACATTTAAAAAAAACGTTCATACTTAATACATAAAAAAATTTAAAGTGCCAAAAATATGCTCCAAAAAAAAGGTTATTTTGAATAACCACTTTTGAAAATATGGTGTTTTTTTGGCTACCTCAATGGGTAATCGGTAATTTTCTCGTTTGATCGATAACTATGTTAGTTAGAAACTAACTTTTTATTTTTCAAAATTACTAGTATCAAAAGATTATTTTTTTGTGAATTATTATTAGTTGATTTCATATATATATATATATATATATATATATATATATATATATATATATATATGCTAGGTAATGTGAATCCTAAGATGATTAACATGTCTAATCTATGGTTTGAGTAGTTGCGACTCAAGGGCATCTAAGCCATACAAATCACTTAGGGATCACACCTCGCTTGGGCCTCACTAGCCCTTTGCATGGCTGGATTTTTTCCCATGGAGTTCTGAACTTGTGACCTTTACACCATGGAATGCCTTTGCATAACACCATATATCCATCTACTCTACACCTCATGAGAAATTTTATTTATATTCATAATAAATTAAAAAAATAAACAATTAGAAAATATTAATTTTTAAATGTAAAAATATTGTCCATAAGGCTTTGAATTAATTGTGAATGGATGTTCTATTATGACACTCCATGCAAGGGGCTTTGAATTGACAATCAATGAGTGTTCTGTTATGGAACTCTGTGGAAGGGGCTTTGAATTGATAGTGGATGGGTGTTATGTTATGGCACTCAGTGCAAAAAGGTCTGTTGTGGCACTTTGTGGAAAAGGCTTTGAATTGACAATGAATGAGTGTTATATTATGGCATTCAATGCAAAAAGGTCTGTTATGGCACTCCGTGGAAGGGGTTTTTAATTGACAGTGAATGGGTGTTATCTTATGGCACTCAATGCAAAATGGTCACCTATTCCAATAGCCCATGGATATTTACCTCACCAAAAAAATAAAAAAATTAAAGTCCATGAGAGATAACTTAATTGGTGGTTGCATTGATAAGAAATGGTATGTTCAAGGAAATTCCAAGATCAAACCTTTCCATAAAATCAACAGACAAAAACTAAGCAAATAAATGAATGTAAAAATATTCAATGACCATTTTTCAACAAACAAAAAATAAGTAGATAAATGAATGTAAAAATATCTAATGATCATTTTTCATTGATAAAAGAGTATCACAAACATAAACAAGAGCCACGTGGTGACCAATGTCACTTTTTTTGTATAGATGTATTTTATGCATGTAGTTTTAGGTTGTTTAGTTAAATTGATATGGTATTCATGTCCATGCCTATGTGGCTCATGAGATTTGTATTTCAAAACTATTTCTAAAATCTAAAAACATAATAAAACCAAATTTATATTTTACAATGAATTATATTTGAATATTTATTATAACTTTAAATATGAGACATCAATATACAATTATAAAACTATTTCCAATCTCAAAATAAATTGATTATAAAGCTTAACTCCAAAGGGATAACAAAGTCAAATTTATTATTTCCTTAATTTCTAGAAAGATATTTTTCATAATACTCAAATAAATAAATTATGATTAAAATTGCAAAGATTTTACATTGAGTGCAACCCTCAAATCAAATAAAAAAACTGTATTTACCTTAAACTACCAACTTAATCTCTGGTTGATTCATATCTCTAGAAAAGTTGGTTTTTTTCATGGAGAAAAAAACAATAGTCTTTGCGTTAGTAAAAAAACGGTTACATTCATCCAAGGTATGGACCTTGCAAAACCTGCAATAACATCTAGACAACCCAACTAGTCCAGAAAGCATGTACATTAGATAGAAACAGAAAAAAATAACCCACCCAATAGTTATGAGCCATATTGATACAAAAAATGACTGTATATGACAACAAAGAAAACTGGAAGAGACAAAGGCCCCAAAAAACAACAGAATAGGGGAAAGTCTGAGCATTAAGAAAAAATGACACACATAACCCTGCATGAGACAATTAAAATGTATATACCCAGGAAGTAATGAGGACCGAAGCTTGGAGATTCAATTTGCTAAGGTGTTACGCTCCCGGAAAATATGGCGAAAAGAGAGAGAATGAAAAAAGGTACGCATAGTGGAGATTTTCTCCATCCAATGGCTCAAAGATGGAATGTCAAGAAAGCAACCACCATGATCTCAATCGATAGTCACTTTATATTCCCCAAAAATGATTATCTCGCCCATCGCTAGCCATAAAGGACATCTTAGGACTCCCTAGAGGGCAAGCATATCAACCCGTGAGTTAGTACCGAAACCTCTAGACCAGCAAATGTGATAGTGACGTGTAAGAGATAGAGAGATGACAACTCCACACCCACAAACACCCCCCTCAGAGGAACCATCAAAGAAACCTTTTGGAAAACTATGTCTCGTATCTTTGAAAGTCCTATCACTCTTTTTTCTGCCAGGAGAGAGAGGCCCAACCTCCAAGAAACACTCAACAATTATGAGGGAAGTTTACCTCAGATTCAGGAAAACTTTGTCTAAGATGTATGCATTCTGACTTCGCCAGATTTCCAAAAATAAATATAGAGGTATGGCCCTATTTAATCTGTTGTGTGTGGCCCAAAATTTCAAACATAAAAGGATGGAGGTTTTGTCCATAACGCTGTTAATATTAAGCAAAGAAGTGATCTCTTCCCAAACACCAAGGTCCGAGGGACATACCAGGAAAAGATGTGCAATATTCTTTTCCGTTGATCTACAAAATGGATAGACTCCAGGGCCCATGAAACCTCTTTTGGTAAGGTTGTCCCACATAAGAATACGGTTGTGGGAAACAAGCCAGGTGAAACATTTCAGCTTCGCCAGAATCTCCCATTTCCACATTTGGGCCAACCAAAAGGAACGGGGATCAAGCACAGGCTTGTCAGTGATATAATAGTAAGCTTCCTTGGCCGAAACAATACCTGCTTGTATAAGGTTGGTGTAGAAGGAATCCAATTCATGGTGAAATTATTGTAGTAAATCCAACTCTAATGCTTGGCTCCAATAAGTATAAGGGAAAAACTTGTTATGCATATCCCCAATGTGTGAGAGAGTTATGATATTTATGCTATGCAAATGCTGGATGATAGGAAAGGAGAGGGAATGAATTCTATCCAAACCAACCATGTTGTTTAGGCCAATCAAAATTTTGTTTCCCCTTCCAATTGTCCATCTGAGGTTGTTGCAAAGCCAAGGGCATAATTTCATCATGTTGTGCCAAATATAGGAGACCGAAATCTTCCTAGGGGCACCAACACTTACCCAATCCTCCAAGAGTGCGTTATTCAAATATTTTTCACAGATTATGTTTTTCCAAATGCCACTACCCACCAGGTCCCTCCATATGTTAGTTGTGAGCAGAACACAATTGAAGGCATATGTGTCCTTGATTCCCCAACCACCATATTCATGCATACATATGTAGGCCAATGAGGATAGGTGGAATTTCTTCTTGTCTCCAATGTCAGAAATGAAGTCAAATATGAATGAGTTGATTATGTGAATGATAGCCATGGGGAGAAAGAATAAATGCATCATGTAAACAAATATACCCTAAAGAACTCCCTTAGTCATGATTATTCTCCAACCCAAAGAGATCCAATCGTTTTCCCACCGAGGTAATTTTCTTTCAAATTTATCCAAGATCCAATTCTAGTCGTATTTGCAAAGCTTCAGGGAAAAACCCTAAGTATTTGAACCCTTATGCAAGAGGTTTAACATTAATTTCAAAATCGACAATTATTTTGATCTCTGGACCTTCCACTTGTCTAGCAATCAAATCTGATTTATCTTTATTAATGTACAATCCAAAGGCGCTGCCAAACTTGTCAAGTTTTTGCGAAAATAAGAGCCATTCATCCAAATTGTCTTCCCCAATCCCAATGACATCATCCAAAAAAATAAAGTGGGACAGGGAAATGTTTGTGGATAGTTTGAGTACCTTAATAGAAAAAGGTGGTTGCTTCAGCTAAGTGATCCAAAAACAAATGGCAGGGAAGCTTATTAGCACTGTGGACCGTACCGACTCTTGCTTTCTCTCTCTTTTCTTAGCCGATCGAAAGTATTGACGAGTGAAGCTCTCTGTATTCTCAGCAAGGTTGAAGTAGTTTGTCAAATGGAAGTATTGTTCACTCGATCGGCCATCCAGGGGTGAATTTCTATATTCTCAGTGAGGTTGAAGCAGTTTGTCAAATGGAGGTATTTCTCGCTCGATCGGACATTCAGGGGTGAATGCAGGGTACACATCTCTCACATCTTCTCAGCTCTTAATATCTGGACGACGAAGGTATTTTTCACTAGCTAAATTAGCATGATACTGGTTCTCTGATTTTCTCATTTTTTCATTTGATTTTAGAGTTTAAATGAGACAGATTTGAATTGCTACTGCAACCAAATTAATATAAAATGATAATGATTATGTTGGGTATTTTTCTTGATTATCTATTCTTTCTTCAGTTCCCAAGCTTAATCTCTTTCCGCCTAGATATCATTATCAAAATTGTTTATCGTACAACCAAAAATTGTACATTGGTTTGTGACGAATGGGTTTGGTTTCATGCTACTGAACAATGCATTATTTGGTAGATAGAGGCAAGAATATTTATGGTTCAAATTAAGCTATAAGGGGAAAAGGAAGTGACCTTCGCCCAAAACATAAATCTTCAATGCAATGCTTAGACACCCAGCTCCCGAAAGTTTGAAGCTTCAATAAATTTATCTGGGTGAGTGAGAGGCAAGGTCCAATGCATTAGGTAACTCCATTATAGCATTTTTCAAAGGATATATTGATCTCTAGGTGTTTTTACTCTTCCATTTAGCGCTTTCGATCCTCATGATCTGGAAAATTATTGCGGAATATCAAGTAAAATCACCTACACTATTCTCTGTGAATATGGGTTGGAGGGGACCAAACCGAGGGTCTTTGGTGAGTTACTCTCCTTTCCTTAATTTTAGCGTGGAATATCGAGTAGAAGCGCCTACACTATCATCTGCGAATATGGGTTGGAGGGGACCAAACCGGGGGTCTTTGATGAGGTACTCACCTTTTCTTGATTTTAGCATGTGCTCAACTAGGGTAACGAGCACTACAATCACATATGCAATCTCCTCATTCATTTAGAGAGGCTCTACCTATATGAGCATAGGCTCACTACATTTGACCTAGAAGAGATCGTAAAAAGAAGTTCAATTTTGCACACAATATGTAGGATAAGTGAAGTCTCAAGACTACAATATTCTAGTTTTTGATATGTAAATTATCTTTATTGCATATAGACACCAACTTGATATTATTTTTTCTTTACATGATGTAGTTCATCGAAATTTGGTTGCATAATAACTTACATTTTTTAAAGAGAAAAAAATGGGTATTGATGTTTCATAGAAATTAGGATATTTGGAAGAGATGGCTAAGGCAACACTGTCTGAACAAATTTTCAGCTCCCTTGTTCAAATTATATGATATGGTGCTTTACAATGATGGATAAACTATATCACCTCCACAAGTTTACCAAGTTAGATGTTGTTTAGAATATTTTAGCCTCAGTGATTTTCTACAGCTCCAGGGCTCGAATCTCCGACCAAATCAAACCCGAAAACCATCTAATATATCAAAAATCTAGAGCCAAAATATTCATAGACTTCTACTAATATTTATAGTGCATATTGAAGACCTTGGAATGAAGCAAATGCCTCTGGTTTTATCCACCCAAGTCTTCATCATCCTCACCCTTCCCCTTAAATGTGGATTTTGCACAATTAATCTCACATTTTGGTGCACATATGAAGACTCAGAGAATTTTTTCAAGGCATTGAATTTGCTATTTTTTTAAAAAAAGTTAGAGGCTTTAATGAGGGAATCATAGGCGTGTTATTCATTCAAAATGGCATATTCAATGAGGGAATCATTAGCCTTAATTAGGACTTCAATTTCCATGTTTTATGTATCACAACTGATGTCCATAATTGATGGAATTATATGTACATGTGCTCCCAAGAGACATTGTGCATTTATACCATAAACAAGGAACGGGAAATGAAACAAGAAACAACAACAACAACGGGACGAGAAACGAAGTTTGGAGGTTTCACATTCAAGAAACGAAAAAAAACAAAAAAAAACATAAAACAAAACATCATCAATATTCATTATTTAGATAGGCAAAGTTGTAAGGATCACATTTAGCCATAATAAATTAGTGAAAGAAAAAGTATAATATTTATTTTGTTACTATATTGAAAGTAAATCAATAAATTTAGCCAATCAATAATGCCAAACAAATATTTATAAAAATAAAAATTATCTAAAAACCAACTACTTTTAACTAATCTTATGCAAAATGAAAATAAAACTTAAAATAATCCTCATTGTTATTTAATTGGGAATACTTTCTTCCCACTTCGTATCTAGTATTCCCACTTCGTATCTAGGAGGACTCACTAGTCAATTTTTTCTCATAAATATATTTTGCTCTTTTGCCACATACTCTAGTACTTCCCCCTTTCTTTGGAAGCTAAACCAATGACTAATCATAGAATATATATCACTTTGATTAATATATTTAGCTTTTTATAGTTGGGTTATAAACATTGATTAACTGCTAAATAGCATGTTGAGAGTATTAATATATATTGCTTCTTATAGTTTGGTTATTTACGTTGATTTCCTAGTAAATGTTTTGTCCCATTTTTCGTTTACATAAAATATCTTTGCCCATATACTAAACAAGAGGATATAATTTGTATTCCCTTAATTCTAAACTTATATATATTTGTTGTGATATATGATTTTTAAACTAAATATTTTATATGGTTAAATTTTATTTATAATATTTTTTTTTTAAAGTTCGGTAGGATTACATTTTTACATCTTCATTATATTTTTTTAGATTGGGAACAACAATTTCTCTAGGTATATGTAGCAGCTCTTTATCGTGGAATATTGTATATATATATATTTAGATTGGTATATGTAGCAGCCGTAAGCCACATATACCAAAAATTCATGACTTTCACAAGGATCGAGGTATCTATCATTGGGGGCGTCTATAGCTTGGTCATGAGGGGCAATAGACAACCCTACCCTCGCTGATTTTGAACCAATAACCTCCTGATTTTGAACCAATAACCTCCCAAAAGAAATCACAAGTTCTTAACCATTGAGCCCACTCAGATTGTCTGAAACATTATATATTTTCACCTATATACTAACATTGAAACTTTGGACAGCCTTTCGATTATAATTTATGTGTATGAATAGTGTTTGGTCCCAACGCCTATGTGGCCTTTCCCACATGGCATTCCTTCCAAGTGAGGGTTCAGGTGACTTTTGAAGGCATGACTAGGGTTGTTTGCTCTCTTTGCTTGTCATTTGTTTTGTTCTTTCCGTCGCCGGGGTTTCTTTCTGGAGACATAGAGGGGGTTTCATCTCCAGGTTCGGATACCCCACCTTGCAGAGGTGCCCTATTCGATCCAGTATGGTAATGGTTTATTCCGATCTAGGATTGTTTTTCTTGCAGGTTACGTGAAGGTTGATTTTGTCCCGATTCAAAACAGACTATCTCCATATCTCTACTAATTTCCGAGTGTCTATTTCGATGGTTCAAAACTCATTTAAGGAGCCTGTTTCTCATAAAACGTTTCAAGAAACGATACGTTTATGGAGAAATCAGTTTCATTCACTGAGAAACGAAAACGACTGTACAAAATGTCATTTTCCACGTTATTTCATTTCTTATACTTTTTCTTCCTGAAATGAGGACTCTTGTACTGTTTATGGTAACAGAGGCACTTAGTGGGTTGATTGAAGATTCCACTTGGATCCAATGTATTTACTATTTTCTCACAATACTAATGCTCTCATTTTTCTTCTTTTGACTTTGAATGCTTGTATGACAGATCATGAATATCTTGCTTTATCTTTTGTCTAGATTACATTCGAGACCAACAATATTTACTTAAGTAAATGAAAATACTGGTATCTTCACCTTTTTAATTTTGACATATACATGTTAAGTATAATTCGAGAGCATTTTGTGAAACACCACTTACGGTTTTAATTATACCATTAGAAATATGATTATAAAAATAAAAATAAAAGATTACATGAAATATGGGCTTTAAAGGAGAGATGTTTAATGTTGTGCAGGGACCAATAATTGTTATAGTATTGGTCTTACCAAGCGACTAGAAATTGATAGATGTGAAAACAATATTTAAATGAAAATAAATAGCATTAAGTGAAAATATCTTTTAATTTATGTCCAAAATTTACCAAAACATTGAGTGGGCTCACAATTGTCCATAAATAGTATTTTAAGTATCAATAATACAAATCATCTTGTCCCAACTAGAAAACAAATAAAACCATAAATCCTTCCGAAATTGTCTGTTACAGAAGTACAAAGTATCAGTCATTTCAACCCCACTGATTTGAACTGAAGCTATGTATCCCAAATGCATATAATTGTCTATTACAGAAGTACAAAGTATCAGTCATTTCAACCCCCACTGATTTGAACTGAAGCTATGTATCCCAAATGCATATTCATACCAACACATAACAAAATTTATTGTATTTCAACCATAATTGTTATGTTATTCAACATTTAAACCCACTTTTTTCAATAAATGACACCCAACCCATTAAATTTACCATTAAAACATATCAAAGCACATGGATCAACAATAAAAAAAATTCTCAACCTTTGGATCACATCCAAATCAATCCATATCACACATTCAAAATGAAGTCATTGCAATCCATGTCAATCCTCGCCACTAATTAAATTCAAGTGCAAAAAACTATAAAATAAGTTTAACCACTGTTGATATTGCATGTTTAACATTCAAACTATTCACCATCCCTAGAGACATACCATCACGAAACATTTAATAGTATATTCAGGTTAGTTATTTCAGTGACAACACAATTTTCTTACAATTTTATTTTCATTTCTCACAGTTTTATTTTAGTTTTCTTACAATTTTATTTTCATGAAAATATATATTTTTTCTATTTTTCTATATCCTGAGTCATTTGCAAGTTGACTAGAAAATAATTTCCAAGCCTTGAGTGAAGTTTGATTGGTGAGCCAAAACAAGTCCCAGGCCAAATCAAGTATAATAAATTTATACAAATGTTAGTTCTTTGTTGTATAAAAGATGGAATAAAAAAAAATTAAACCTTTCTCAACTGAAAAAACATCATTAATGGGTGATCTGAACCTTTAGGAACACGACTGTTGCATTTCACTTGCATACTTCTAAATATTTCATTTATTTTTGTGTGTTTTTCACAAGGAATTGTATAGATGACAACTAATGAAGATCAATATTTCAGCATAGCAAATTTAATGAAAAATTACAAATATATCGACATAGAAAAATATGACAAGGTGTAGGAGAAAGATTAATGAGACTAAATTGTGTGAAAATCCACAAAAATATTATAAAAATATTACACACCCATAATGCAGAGTATTGGCTAGTATGGCTACCTACATATGAAAAAGAACAGAACTCGTTTCTAGTTGAACATCAATCCTTTTCTACAGTACACATTCCAAGCAGGAAGGAATTCAAATAAAGTTCTACACATTCATCCCAAAGCCAAAACAATTTCATAAAAATTAGTTCCTCAATCATAATTAATTGGAAAACGAGCCTCCTAGCTCCAATTTAAGAACAACTTGATGACCACCTGAATTAACAAGGAGAATCCACAACAAATTTTCCAAAAGGTTGTCAAGGCTTTAACATAAATTGATGACATGCAAAAATAAACAATGACAAAGAATTTAGCGACAAATGATAACAGTTCCTTGCCCAACTGGCTATTTTGACATAAACTTGGAATGGCAAAAATAGACGTAGAAACTCCTTTATGCTTCCCATTCTTCCACTAATTGTCATATTTTTTGAGACACGAAACCAATATAGATGAAATTTAGATTAAATTTCCAGTGAATAATATGAAGATCATCATTGTTTTTACATTCTCTTATTTTTTTCATTTCTCTAAGTTGAATTTGAAGAGAAAATTTCTCTCAATTGTTTTCCCTTGCAACATTTTCATAGTCACTATGTTTCTCTATAACCTACTTAGCATTCAAATGCTCAAGATACTTCATATGTATTTAATATTTTCTTAAACCCATGTTATCCTTCCCTTCATCAAATGCAACATCTTTTCTAATTGCATCATCTCCCTCTACCTTGTCCATCATTTTGTGGAACATCCCCTCAAACCAATATCCAAAATTCCTTTTATCCTTATAACTAAAATTTTAACATTTCCATTAATTATTTTAGGATGTCTGTGAGTGTTTCCAACCTTGCGAGACTCGAAATGGAGAAAGACGAATTCCATATCCAATTCAAAATTCAACAAAGTTTACATTTTTCAAGATTTAAGGATTGGTGGGATTGTAACTTTTTTATCATGTATGATGGTATGGGATTGGCATAATCAAAATCACCAAACCCATTATGTACCCTGATGTTGGTGGTGGTGATTGTTGAACTCCTCTTCCAACCTATATAAGCACCTAAATGTCATGACAGTGCATCTTATGGATTTTTATTTATTTTCCCAAGATAAGGAAACAGGTGTAACTTTTTCCCAGATCAACATCTTAACTAGAAAAGGAACCAGGTGTAACTTTTTTTAGTTGAAATTCCTCCTAGAGCTTCCTTCATGCCTAAAGAGTGTTATCTATAGGAATAAAAATATTGACAAATTCAAAACCATTCCCAGAATAGGAGAATCAATAACCATTACTAAGTCAAGCCTAGAGCTTCTATTGAGCTGCTAAATTCATTTAGCAAGGCAAGCCTACAACTTCCTTCATGCCTAGAGATTGTGATGATTAGGAATAACAATATTGACAAACATGAGGCTAAACGATTTAAGTCAAACAATAGTAACTAGACCAGATCAACATCTTAACCTGAAAAGGAACCAAGTATCACTTTTTTTAGTTGAAATTCCTCCTAGAGCTTCCTCATGCCCAAAGAGTGTTATCTATAGGAATACCAATATTGAAAAAATCAGAACCATTCCCACAATAGGAGAATCACTAAACATTACTACGGCAAGCCTGAATATTCTATTGAGGTGCTAAATTCCTTTGTCAAGGAAAGCCTACAAATTCCTTCATGTCTGGAGATTGTGATGAGTAGGAATAACAATATTGACAAACATGAGGCTAAGCAATTTAAGTCAAACAACATTTTATGAAAAATAACTAGTCCAGATAAGCATCTTAACTAGAAAAGGAACCATGCATCACGTTTTTTAGTTGAAATTCATCCTAGAGATTTCTTCATGCCTGAAGAGTGTTATCTATAGGAATAAATATATTGAAAAACTCTGAACCATTCCCGAAATAGGCGAATCACTAACCATTACTAAGGCAAGCCTAGAGCTTCTATTGAGCTGCTAAATTAATTTATTAAGGCAAGCTTACAAATTCCTTCATGCCTGGAGATTGTGATGATTAGGAATACAAATATTGAAAAACATGAGGCTAAACAATTTAAGTCAAACAACAGTAACTAGACGATATTAACATCTTAACTAGAAAAGGATCCAGGGGTCACTTTTCCTAGTTGAAATTCCTCCTAGAGCTTCCTTCATGCCTGAAGAGTGTTATCTATAGGGACAAAAATATTGAAAAACTCAGAACCATTCCCACAATAATATTGAAAAACTCAAAACCATTCCCATAATAGGAGAATCACTAACCATTACTAAGGCAAGCCTAAAGCTTCTATTGAGATGTTAAATTCCTTTAGCAAGGCAAGCCTACAACTTCCTTCATGCCTGTATATTTTGATGATTGGGAATAACAATATTGACATACATGAGGCTAAACAATTTAAGTCAAACAACAATTTATAAAAAATAACTAGACTAGATCAACATCTTAACCAGAAAAGGAACCAGGTGTCACTTTTTTAGGTTGAAATTCCTCTTAGAGCTTCCTTCATGCCTGAAGAGTGTTATCTGTAGGAATAACAAAATTGACAAACTCAAAACCATTCCCACAATAGGAGAATCATTAACCATTACTAAGGCAAGCCTAGAGCTTTTTTTGAGATGCTAAATTCCTTTAGAAAGGCATGCCTACAACTTCCTTCATGCCTAGAGATTTTGATGATTAGGAATAAGAATATTGAAAAACACGAGGCTAAACAATTTAAGTCGAACAACAATCTATAAAAAATAACCAGACCGAATCAACATCTTAACCAGAAAAGGAACCATGTGTCACTTTGTTTAGTTGAAATTCCTCCTGGAGCTTCCTTCATGCTTGAAGAGTGTTATATATAGGAATAAAAATATTGACAGACTCAGAACCATTCCCACAATAGAATAATCACTAACCATTACTAAGGAAAGCCTAGACCTTCTATTTATTTTTACGAGCTATTTTTGTTTTTTTTACATTTTTATTGGGTTTTTTTAATTGTTTATATATATATATTTTTAATCTAAGTTTTGTGTTTTATTACCAACATGAAAATCACCACTCTAAAAAAAAAAGGTTGATGCAGCATCAATACGTTTCAAAATTAGCATGAAAATCACCGCTCTAAAAAAAAAAGGTTGATGTAGCATCAATACGTTTCAAAATTAGCATGAAAATCACCACTCTAAAAAAAAAATGTTGATGCAGCATCAATATGTTTCAAAATTAGCATGAAAATCACCACTCTAAAAAAAAAAAAGTTGACGCTGAGTTGATGCTGCATCAATACATTTCAAAATTAACATGAAATTCACTAACATTTTAAAACAAATATTCATACTTCATAAATAAAAATATTAGAGTGTCAAAAATGAGCACCAAAAAAAAAAAATGGTGATTCTGCATCACCACTTTTCAAAATCGGGTGCTTTTTATGCTACCAAGAAAAAGTAGGTAACATTGCGGTTACCTATTTCATCGGTAACATTGTTTTGTCTGTAATAAAGAAAAAATACTATTGCCTTTTATGAAAGCATAATTTCAATTATTTGTAACTAAATGCATGCAATCATTTTGCAGGGAGTTTCATCTATGGCAAGAGTTATTTATGTTGCTCGTACAAGGAGAAGTGGAAGGCGAGTGACTAGGGGTGCCCAGCTGTGATGCCCTTCATCAAATGAGGACAAGACAAGTGATGTGAATGTCAAAAATGCTCCCAACAATTTTGTTGAGGATGACCATGCGACTGAAGATGATTTTATCACACCATCAACCACAAAGCCACCATTAAATACAATCTAAGGGGCAAGTTCAACTAAAAGGATTAGCGCTATAAGATGTTGGAAAAAAGAAGACATGTTAGCTGCAATTGACAACATAGAGTTTAATGGATATTTAGTTTAGGCATCTGCAAAAAAACATGGTATTCCTCCCTCATTAATACATTATTTGATAATTGGGATCACTCATACAAAACGTAGAGGGCCTCTTACAGTTATGATTGAAGAAGAGGAGGTTGAGGTGGTTTAGTGGTGTAAAGAGATGGCCCAATTGGGACATGGGGTAGAGTTGATACAAATCAATCAACAATTTCACAAATCTGTCAAGGGAGGCCAAACCC
The DNA here is from genome assembly GCA_034641835.2 of Pinus albicaulis. Lineage (NCBI taxonomy): Eukaryota > Viridiplantae > Streptophyta > Pinopsida > Pinales > Pinaceae > Pinus > Pinus albicaulis. Next base: position 664,258,354 of record CM076575.1, on the reverse strand, counting down.
ATTCAAATATGGGTTTCATGGTAAATCATCATGGTTTTGGTTTAATAAAAGAAATCCATAACTTGTATTGCATACAAACAAGGGCCTTGACAAAGACAAAGCATTAAATTTTTTCCCTGAAGTTGTATGTAAGTTCTATGATACTCTTTTTAGTACATACAATAAGCATTCATATGGTGCAAAACATATATGTAATTGTGATGAAACTGGTTTACAGGCATGAATGAATAATGGCATGCAAGTAATTACCAAGAGAGGGAGCTAAGACATGCCAAATGTTTTTTCTAAGAGCATGGAGTGGATAACTATTTTATTTTGTGTCAATGAAATTTGTGCTTCAATCCCAAGATTTTGTCTATTCAAAGGTGAAAATTAACTGAAAAAATATATACAAAACTGTGAACCAGGTGCATGCATGGTTGCACATCCCCATGCATGGATGACTAAACAACTTTTTTTAAATTGGATTTGTCACTTTGCTACATCTGTACCAGGTGGTGTCTCACCTAATAACAAACACCTATTGATATTAGGTGGCCATGGAAGCCACATTGTTGTAAAAACATTTGAGGAAGAAAAAAAATTGGGCATTGACCTGTTAACATTTCCCACTCATACCACTAACAGATTGCAACCCCTTGATGTTAGTGTGTTTATCCCTTTCAAGAACTATTTCAGGTCAGAGCGTGTTGCATGGATGGAAAAGGATCCAGGGGTTGAAGTGAAAAGGTTCAAGCTAGCAGAGCTTGCAAGTAAAGCGCTTAAAAGGGTTCTGACACCATCAAATATAAAGGATGTCTTTAGGAGGACTGGAATCTGGCCAATGAATTATGATTCTTGTATACATGATATTGGTTGTACGCCAATCGTTTCATGTGGATGGTCAAGAAGAAGGGCATGTCCAAATATGCGTTGAAATGCAAGAAGAAGTAGATGAACAAGATGATGTGGTTGTAGTTGGTAATATGATTTCCCTCTCTCAAGGACACTTATATGGTGATGATGATGAACATGTATGTGAAACACAATATAATCATGAAAAAATTGATAGTAACATGGAGGTCGTTCTACCAACTCAAGCACATGGAACTTCTGCTGCTAATATTGTTAATGCTATTGTTGAACATGCAATTGAAAATGACAATGTAGGTGAAAATGACATTGTTGATATTGCAATACGAAGAAACGATGACCAATTGACATTGCCAAGCCAAGTAACCCCACCATCATGGCTGGCAGAAGCCATGATTAATTTAAACAAACATAGTGTTTCAAGAACCAATGAACAAATCATGAACATGCCTTCACAACCAGCATAATTGAACAATGAAATGGTTCATTTTTTTGTGGATAATAGATCAATGTAAGAATATAGTGCACATAATTAGGCATCAGATGAAGAGAACAATATATTTCAATCAGTTGTCTCAGATACTGAAAGGAAAGTGCCAAGCAATGAAATATAGGTAGGAGGGGTGGAGAAGTGACTTGGTCGGTTCCTAAAGCTACAAGTAGAAAGAGTGTCAATGAAAAAAAAGCAAGGAATACCAGGTAGTCTTCGTTTGGGCCGAAGTTCACAGTTAATCACCTCAGAAAACTATATAAACTTATTAGTTGAGTCTGAAAAAAAATTTTGAAATTCAGGAATTAAAACAGAAAAATAAGGATTTAGCTAAGGAGAAGAAGGCAACAAGAATTTTTGCAGCACAACATTGAGCAGATGAAAGACTTCAAAGAGAGAAAGTAAGGCAAGAGAAGGACCATAAAAAAAGAAATGGAAATACAAGAAAAGGAACCAAGAAAGGCTAAAAAATGCTTGAAAAGGAACAAGGGATGACCGATATGGTTGACAATGATGCAAGCACAACTGATGAAACTAGGATTATGTCAAACACATTGGAAAATATTGCAGATAATACACCATTATTCCAAGACATCATAAACATTCAAGTCTCTAACTATCAAAATGGGGGTTTACCCACTTGATTTATTCTTACCAAAGCAGGTGTTAATTCTATATATGCTTATCACACACCTCCACTTAATGCAGGGGTTAGTAGCGGAAATGTGAGGTATGGGTACTCAATTCCTCCATGGTTGGAAGGGGAAAATTGGAATCAATAATATGGAACCAATCCACCACATCCTAATCAACCCTTTTTAGGTAGGCCAACCTACTTGGCTCAAGCAGACAATTAAGAGAGTTTTTGCACTGAAGATTCTCAAGGCCATGAATAAAAGGGGTTTCATATGTTTTGGTTGCAAGCACATTATGATGTGGATTTTGGATGGATTGAATCTTTTTCTTGTCACAATAAGATTTTGGTTTACAACCTAGGTTGTTTTATTTCATACTGTTTGCGACATTGTAACCAAAATCCATTTTAGAAGGAACATATATAATTTATTATAATGGAGAATTCTTACTTGAGAATGAAAATGTGATTTTTTGTTATGGCTCTACACACAAATTATTTACAATACATTTATAACCGAGTTGCTAATTAATTACAAATGAGTGAATACTGAAATCTTGAACAAGTCACTTGTTTTAATATGAAAATTCCATAAAAAATGAACAGTAAAATTACCTAACCTCACACTTCATATGAAACCTCGTTTACTATAAGTTAACTTAGAATACAAACAAAGTTCATGTGTGGTGAAGCATCGACAAGCCAAGAAAATAATTAAATGACAAACGAGTGAATAATGAAATCAACAAGCCTCAACTGAGATTTTAATTAAATGATAAAGCACCAACAAGCATCAACTGAGTTGTTAATTAAATGAAAAATGAGTGATAATAATGAAATCTTGAACAAGTCACTTGTTTTAATATGAAAATTCCATTAAAAAATTAATAGTAAAAGTAGCTAACCTCACACCTCATATGTAACCTCATTTATTGTAAGTTAACTTAGAAGACAAACATAGTGCATGTACAGTGCAGCATCAACAAGCCAAATAAATCATCAACTAGCCAAGAGAATAATTAAATGAAAAACAGGTGAATAATGAAATCAAGAAGCATCGAATGAGTTGTTAATTAAATGATAAAGCATCAAAAAGCATCAACTGAGTTGTTAATTAAATGAAAAATGATTGAATAATGAAATACTGAACAAGTCACTTATTTTACTATGAAAAATCCATAATTTAGTGAATAGTAAAAGTACCTAACCTCACACCTCATATGAAACCTCATTTACTGTAAGTTAACGTAGAATACAAACATATTGCATGTGCGGTGAAGCATCAACAAGCCAAGAGAATAATTAAATGACAAACTAGTGAATAATGAAATCAACAAGCATCAAATAAGTTGTTAATTAAATGATAAAGCAACAACAAGCATCAACCGAGTTGTTAATTAAATGAAAAACGAGTGAATAATGAATTTTTGAACAAGTCGCTTGTTTTAATATGAAAAATCCATAAAAGAGTGAAAAGTAAAATTACCTAACCTCACACCTCATATGAAACCTCATTTACTATAAGTTTACTTAGAAGAAAAACAAAGTGCATGTGCGGTGAAGTATCAACAAGCCAAATAAAACATCAACAAGCCAAGAGAATAATTAAATGAAAAACAAGTGAATAATGAAATCAACGAGCATCAACTTAGTTGTTAATTCAATGGAAAACGAGTGAATAATGAAATCTTGAACAATTCACTTGTTTTCATATGAAAATTCCATAAAACAATGAATAACAAAAGTACCTAACCTAACACCTCATATCAAACCTCCTTTACTGTAAGTTAACTTAGAAGACAAACAGAGTGCATTTGTGGTGAATGATCAACCAACCAAATAAAGCATTAACAAGCCAAGAGAATAATTAAAAGACAAAGGAGTGAAAAATGAAACCTTGTGCCATGCTCAATGCATAATAATCAACCAACAACCAAGAGTGACTTTTAATTCTAAAACAACAAGAACCTTTCCATCTTATTCTTCAAGTTTATCATAAAATTCCTTTATTGTTGCCAAATAATCCTTAAATGACATTGTTGGATCATACGAATATACTACAACCACCAAATGAGGTTATGTCAAGGGTGCCCTTAGATTGTAAAAATCCAAAGTACTATAAAATGTAAGAAATCCAATCAATGTTCTAGGAAAACTAGGAAGGTTATCCAAAGAGGACTTAATTGTCTCCGTTCCAACCTTAAGTATGTCAGAGTGATGTCAATAATAAATAAACATAATGGAAAAATTGGAGTTTGGATACAATCGTGGGTGTAAATACAACAACAACCCCATCAACGCGGTAAATCAACGTATAGCAAAATCGCGCCAACAATGAAAACAAAAGAACTGAGGAATTTTCGCGCATTTATTTATGAAAAATAAATGCATTAAAGTAAAAGTTCACTACTCCCCGTTGTTTGCCCAAACCTCCGGCAAAATTCGAGCAGTAACACACATCATGGCTGTCAATCTAAACGGACTCAAAAGTTCGGCCGAACTATTGCCGAAAAAGATTTTCTGCCCCCGATTCTCACAAAAGTGTAACCCAGCTTCACGTTTCCGCCCATATATTATGTTGGTGCAAAAAATTCCACATTTCCCTTAGAAAGTTTTGGAAGCTCATCTGTTAGGTCCCTATAATACTAGTGTAGTCTCTTATTATTGTTAGTGTAGCCCCCTTATTGTTATTGTTGTATCCCTGTAGTCCCCATATTTTTATTATTGTGCCCCATAAAACCCCAATATTATTATTGTTGTGCCCTTACATTATTATTGTTAGGTCGGCTAGGATTATATTGTGACCCCATGGACTCCTATATATAGAAAGGAGGTTTTGTCATTTGAATCATCCAAGAATTGTTCATTTATGCAATGTAAATGAGGTTTTCCCCTCGAAGTGGCTAATTTCTAAGTCGTTGATCTTTCTATTCTCCTATTTTTGGAGATGGTTTCATAACATTTGGTATCAGAGTTTTGGATTCTAGGGTTTCGCTGCTTCAAACAGGTCATTGTTGAATTTTTGCTATAAATTTTTTTCTACGAAGTTTCAGAAGCTAAAAAAAACTCATTTGTGAATAAAATCCTGAGGAAATTCGTGTAAAAAATTCAGATCTTGGTTCACAATATTTTCGGAGATATGATCAGTGGAAGTTAGGGTTTTAGCAGGCTCCTGAATTTCTTCTGAAAGAGGTGACCTTGGGAAAATCGTCATAAATATCTCTCTGAGCATCAGATTGGAATTATGTAAAAAGTGTCCAAAATTACATAGACTGAAGCTTCATGTGTATCGATTTCAAAGCCGAAATAGGAAACAGTGACATGCGGGACACCGTACAAGTTCGCTTTACTGAACTAGTCCATAATTAGGTCATTGTGGGAGATTGGGCATAACTTTGTCTTGAAGAATCCAAATCAGGTCATACCTATGGCATTGGAAATAGGACTCAGAGGGATAATACAAGATATAAAGTCAGACCTTGAAGATCCGAAATAACAAAGATAAATCAGGTTCAATATATACCTCCTAAAAAACAAGAAAAATGTGTGTTTGTTTTCTTCAAATTGCATAAGTCTTGTTTGAAAAATCAATTTGAAGTGATTCCAAGGGCATAATAAAGCATAAATATCAGTATTTTGTTCTAAAATGGCCCCCTAAAAATAATTCCACACCCATTAAGACCTCAAAAAGCTCTACTATGACGCATGAAAAGGAAGAATTGCAGTATGATATATCAAAATTACTATACCAAGTGCAACAAATTTAAATCTTACAAAGAGCAACCAAAGATGACATAGATGGTTTAAAAGAAAACATGGAGGCTAAGTTGGATGGTTTGAAGGATAAAATGAAAGCTAATATGGATGATAAAGAAGTAGAAGATCATATCGAGCATCAACAACAAGTCCTCCAACTCTTAAAGGATAACCTAACTTTGGTGCAGAATCGAATGAAACAACAGGAAGATGAACATCGCAGTGAAAGAAGTTCTGAAGCAGTCATGGAAACAAGAACTCAACAACTATGAAATCGATCAATTTCAGACTATCTCAGCAAGTGAAAGAACTTATCCGCTGAAGATTCCACATGGGAGGATGATAATTTTATACTGAAGCATCGAGAAATAATCAAGCGTTGAGGAAAACACTTGTTTGAAGGAGAGGGGCATGTTAGGTCCCTATAATACTAGTGTAGTCCCTTATTTTTGTTAGTGTAGCCCCCCTATTGTTATTGTTGTACCCCTCTAGTCCCCATATTGTTATTATTGTGCCCCATAAAACCCCACTATTTTTATTGTTGTGCCCTTAAATTATTATTGTTAGGTCGGATAGGATTATATTGTGACCCCATGGACTCCTATATATAGAAAGGATGTTTTGTAATTTGAATCGTCCAAGAATTGTTAATTTATGCAATGTAAAGGAGGTTCCCCCCTCGAAGTTGCTGATTTCTAAGGTGTTGATCTCTTTTTTCTTCTATTTTTGGAGTTGGTTTCATAACATCGTCTGCACCATTATCACACTCTGTCACACAGTTGTTTGGTGGAATCATGTCTTAAAAATGAAATGTTGTATTGAAAATACGTCGCACCTCATAAAATATCCATTCAATAATATTGATTTTCCTTAAAATGTGAAGTTATTGGAATGCATGCTTAACTATTTTTTCCATATGATTTTTCCTTTTATTGGTAAGTTCAATCCTTACTTCAAGGAATGCATATTCATAGCTACTTTCTATCTCCTATGCAATCAATTTGCTTTCCCAACCCAAGGATTTCTGAAGAAAAAACAATGAGCCATCTACCTGAAGCCCAGGAGGTGACCCAATTATCTAAAAGGTGCTTCGTTATGATTCTCAAGTTCGAGATTGTATTTATTTCCCTTGAGGTGGCATCATGTGACATCAAGGGATAAATGAAAAATTGAGCAAATCTATGTAATGCTTCTTCAAAATAATCAACATTCACATCAAAATTAAAGTTGGTATGCTCAAAGTCAGTGAATGTGTTTGAATTCCTTAGATGCTTTTAAAGATACTACATATAACTATCTTCCAAATGACATTTATCACTTATATATAACAACATATAATCAAGAAAGTGTGTTAAGGCCTCCAAGCCTTCAAAGTCATTAAATGATCCAATTGATACATTCATAGATGAAATAGCCTAAACATCATCCAATAAACCATGAGAGGATTCTTTTCCAACCACTACAGTTTTCCATCATGCCATTTACGGAAGTTTATTGGGTTATTGACAACATACAGTCGCTAGGAATAACTCTAAAAACTAGAGCATTAATGATGTGCCAGAAACAGAGCAAGAAAAACAAGACCCATGAATACTAGTTACTCACAAAACATAAAACATGTATGAAATAATCTTATCACTCTAAAAACCAGAGCATTACTGTTGTGTTGGAAACAAAGCAAGACAAACAATACCCATGAATAATCAGTGTAACATAAAGCATAAAACATGTTTGAAATAATTTTATCACTCTAAAAACTAGAGCATCACTGTTGTGCCAGAAACAAAGCAAGACAAACAATACCCATGAATAATCATAAAACCTGTCGAACCCTACCATAAACCCTGCAACAAGAGCTAAATTCCCAATAACAAATTCAAGTGTTGAAAAACACAACAATGAAACAAGCGCTGAATTCCCAAAAACAAATTCAAGTGTTGAAAAACACAGAGTGGCTGGTAGGATTTAGAATCATATCGGAGAGTTGTAGAAGCCACCACTATGTCCAAATGTCACCCCAAACCTTGTCATACCTCTTCTGCAACAACCATACAAATTACATGCAACACGAACTTGCTAACACAGAGAGAAATTAGCATTTGGGCACAAACCAAAAAAAAAAAGTATAACAAAAACTGCAAAAAAAAACCTATGAATTTAAAGACTTACCAGAGTGGACCTCGAAACCTGCATGTCGACAACCGAACTTGCTCGAATATCCCACTAGCTCATTCGCAAACAACATGCCACGAGGATGAAACAACAAGCATATTTGTAAACCCCCCACGAAGGAGAACAAACGACCACAAAGCGGTTGGTTAACCCCCCACGAAGGAGAACGAAAAACCACATAGCCAATATTTAACCCTCCTCGAAACAGGTAAAACAACCACATGCACAACCCTAAACGAGAGACGAACCTCTGCAAACAACAATGCCTAGCGAGCAGTGCTAGAATGACAGTACAAGTGAACCAATATTGGAGTCGAGAGGAGCCATAGTTGGCAGTGCGCGCCCAAACAATATAGCACATGGAGACGAAGACATGCCACAAAAGAAGTCGTAGGAAACCCTAGACGAAGAGTTTAAGGCGAAATTTAATGAGTTCACCAACTGCAGCATGTGGCACTAACCAATTGAAAGATGTCGTACGAAAAGTAAGTATGTCTCCACAAGTATAATGACATCCCTCCCCTAATTAATGTGGGAATCATTGGTGTATCGTTAACGGTTCTTACCTTGGGTTATGTAGCCCCAATGCAATGGCACCAACGTCAACTTTTGCTACTTTTGATTTTGCAACCTATTGCAATGGCACCGAAACATTAGCCACCTAATAAACCCAAAACACCAAAGTAAACATTACAATCCAGCTAATTTTTTTTATGCCTTAAAAAAAAACTCATGTACCAATGCAAAATAATATAACATGAATCGTATATGTCACTGTGACATAAAAAGCGAATCACAATGTAAAGTTGCATTTATTCAAAATGTTAAAGAGACGTTAGCTTTTAAAACTTTAATTTTAAAAATTCATGTATGAGTTTAATTTGTATTTGAAAATATAATTATTTTAAATTTAAAAAAAAAAAAAATGGTATAAAAATGTAATTTATATTTTGAATTAAAAATTTATTAATTTAATAAATATTTTATATTAAAAAGTTAAAAAAAATTTAGTGATCAATAATATGAAAAAAAAACTCTTTAGTATAATTTTTTCATTTGATTCTAAATTTTAAAATTTTATAATAGTTTTTTGTTTTCATTATAAAAATTATTAACATCATTCAATTTTGTGAATATAAATATTTTTTCATGGATCTTCTTATATTTGCATTTAATCCTCAAACAAGTTATTAAATGTTGCATTTAATGCTAAAACTTGTTATTAAATTATTTAATATTTAATTGAAAATATTAATTAATTAATTATTATATTAAATTAATTAAATATTTATAAATTAATTAAATTATATATATATTTAGAATTGATATGGCCTTTTCCACTTTTATATTTTATATGAGGAATATATATGTTCCTCGAGACACTATTCATTTTCAATGACAAAGCTTGAAGTGAGTACATCCAAGTTCATCATATTATTTGCAAGTATTGAACCTAAGAAGAGGTTCCATATCATTCCTCTCACACAATAGATAAACCCAATTGAATATATATATATATATACTTCAAGAACATAATAGCTAACACATTCGACAAGTGCATCTTCAAGTTGATTATCACTGAATACTCCCATAATTTCAAACACGTTTTTTTTAACCAAACCATAGAAAAATAATAAATTGAGCACCCTATTACTATTTTCATATAATTAAGGAAGCCATTGAAATTGAAAAACATATTAATAATCCTAATTAAGAAGATGGCTATAAACTTAGCCAATAGTTTTTTTTTTTAACCAAACCATAGAAAACAATAACTTGAGCACCCTATTACTATTTTCATATTATTAAGGAAGCCATTGAAATTGAAAAACATATTAATAATTTTAATTAAGAAGATGGCTATAAACTTAGCCTATATTCCATTATCCATCTTTTGGTTGTTGAGATTTTTCCTCTTGAATGACTTGATTCGTTTCAATTCTTTTGGATTTTTTTTTCTTTAATTTTCTTTCATAATTGATTGATATCCTCTACTCCCCAATGTTATTCCTCTTATCGTATTCATCTTCACCTTCTCTTTACAACACCACCACCCCCGCCTTCCCTTTTGACACCCCACTTTCTTTCTAACTTGACCAATGCCTTCTTAAAAAAATGAATTTAGGTTGTTTTTTCTTCTTTGTATGTTTTACTATTTAGTTTTCATGTTAATAAAATTGACAATTATTATTTCACAAATGTTTCTTTATTATTCTACTTAAATTTCATAATGGTCATTTAATAATTTTCATCTTATAAAATATTCTTAACCACAACATTCTTTTCTCTCATTCTTTTAACTTTGTTTATCTATGATGATGGGTGGAGTGTTCACTCAAAATATTGGACGTTTCAAAATCTTACACATAGCTTATATCTAAAAATTCCAAGCAAATCTTATCCCTTTTATCAAATCAAGAAGCATGTCATTCTACTAATGCATTAGTTAAGTGTCAAGAACCTTAGATCGATAATTAAAGTAAAACTTGGTTAGGTTGACTGAAGAGAAGTAATTGTAGTTCACAACCATAAACTAAGAGGATGTTTATGTTGAAGAACCAACCTTGGCTATTATATTATAGCTAAAAACTGAAATAAATTGTCATATCAGAATTCAAAATTGCATTACCTTTGGAAGAACAACAAATATTCATAAATATAGTCAAAATGACTAAGAGAGAACACATAAATACATTTAACCAAGGGATATATTTGATTGATATTGCAAGTGATATTATCTAAATTCATGGGAGGGATGATGCGTTGGAAAGTACATTTTTTTTTTAGTACAATCAAGAGAAACAAGAGACCGACCAACCGGAAATGATAAACTGTCAACCTCGGTCCTAGAGAGAGAGAGAATGAAACAAGCAAGGAGCTACAACATGTGACTAGAAGGCTGGAAATAACTGACTTCTACCCAGAATGGGCAGAAGCCTCCACACGAAGTTTTTTCCCTTTCTTTTTGTTGACTTTAACCCATCCATCCTGGTGTGTATGAGCTAAGACGACTTGAAGACTGGATTTCTCCAAATGGGGGATCTCCTTATCAGATTCGGAAGAGGAGGACTCATGAATGCGTTTCTGAGTGATGGTTGTATCAGGAGGATGCTCAGGTGCAGCGGTGGACAAGTCCATCGTCTGAAGAGCATGATCTGATCCTGCATCATTGCCTTCATCTTCTGAACTTGAGGATTCAAAATCAACAGCTAGCGGTGGAGTGCAAGGAGTCCATCTTTTGGATTTGGACTTTGTAATGTTTTCCTTTTTCTTTTTTTGCAGAGAATGAGGGGCAGGAGTTCTGCAGATGCCCTGTTTGGTGACAATGGCGGCAATAGAAGGAAGTATTCTCGTAATCTAGGATCTGAGTCCAAAAAAAGTCTCTTATCTTAATGATGATTTGGTTGGGCAAGCCCTTGCTTATGTCTATTTCCACACATATTCTGGCATATGTGTATAGACCTTGAATTTCCCTCCAATGATTTGCCATTAAAAAGCGGCCCAAGGCATTGCCTATTCCTTTGTAGACTGCCATATTCCATAGATGGGCTAGTAAGTTGGGAAGCCTGATCCAGACAGGTGTCCTGGTGATGATTGCAGTAGCTGGGTCAAAATCTGGGAACCATGGGGTTAAGAAGAGCCCTGTTGTTCCCAAAAACCAAGGACCTTCTTCTAAGGCCTGTTAATAATGCTTAATGTGATCAAACAATACTATGAAGTATCCTTTTGAACAGAAGCTGACCTTGCAATGGTGAGTCCAGTTAGCGTGGATCCATTCATAGAGTTCCTTAGTGCGCGGCCAAAGTCCATTGAATTTGGATATGATGGCTCTTTCTGCAAATTTTTGTAGATCTTCTGCGAGAGCTGGATGGAAGATCTCAACAGAGGGAACCTCCTCTAATTTTTCATCCAAAAAAGGCTTGGGTTTAGGGGCTTCAGGGTGTTTGGGGTTCGCAGAATGAAAAACATCTTTGTATGAGAAGGTAGGAGCAGAAGATGACTGTCCAGCTGTGCCTCCTCTCAAACGAAGGATTAACACAATAGAATCATTTTTGTTAATGTTGTAAACAGAGAGGGGAAGAAGGTCCTCAAGTTGTTTACCTTGATAAAGAAGTCTCTGGAGGACTGAGGGGATCCCAATCCGACGTTCCAGATTTAGCTTGAGATTCTGCACCAGGTCCAAAGAGCTAACCCATTGCAAAATGGTTTTGCTTGAGAGTTGCAAAATATGGATCTGAAATGAGGCAGAGTAATTTCTGAGCTCAGGATTTGCGCGGCTGCTGTGGTTCTGGGAGACTTTCTTTCGCACCATAGGTGCCTCTCTTTCCTGCAAAGAAACCCCCCGGTGCAGATCCGAGACAGTCTGGAGTCTGATGGATCTTTGGGGCTCCAGATCCACCATGTCGCTATAAGACTTGTTGGAGGCTTGATTCGCATACGCTCTTTCAGAGTTGAGAACGTAGTGGTAAAGCCGGCCTCATAATGACGGACTGGTCTTGTGTTCGATCCCGAGCAAGGTCGTAGCTCGTCGTGCGAGTAGTTAGTCTAAACCGGGCCAAGCCCACTACCTTTTGAAGGTCGTGGAGGCGTCATAGTGGTAAAGTCGGCCTCGTAATGACGGACCGGTCTTGCGTTCGATCCCGAGCAAGGTCGTAGCTCATTGTGCGAGTAGTTAGTCTAAACCGGGCCAAGCCCACTACCTTTTAAGGTCGTGGAGGTGGTGTAGTGGTAAAGTCGGCCTCGTAATGATGGACCGGTCTTGTGTTCGATCCCGAGCAAGGTCGTAGCTCGTCGTGTGAGTAGTTAGTCTAAACCGGGCCAAGCCCACTACCTTTTAAGGTTGTGGAGGCGGCGTAGTGGTAAATTCGGCCTCGTAATGATGGACCGGTCTTGTGTTCGATCCCGAGCAAGGTCGTAGCTCGTCGTGCGAGTAGTTAGTCTAAATCGGGCCAAGCCCACTACCTTTTAAGGTCGTGGAGGCGACGTAGTGGTAAAATCGGCCTCATAATGACGGACCGGTCTTGTGTTCGATCCCGAGCAAGGTTGTAGCTCGTCATGCGAGTAGTTAGTCTAAACCGGGCCAAGCCCACTACCTTTTTGGATCATTGTGAAACTCGAGATCGAGATGGAATGCACTAGGGTTTTTCTTAACTTTGTCGCCGCCGACGAGGAATGCATTGCTCCTGCAATAGATACATACACCCCTGCCGCCGTCGCTACAGGTTTTTCCCCGGTCACTGATCACTTTGGCTCCAGCTTGATCTGGGCTCACAGCGTTGGAAAGTACATTAATGATAAAAGAATAGAAATAAAAAAATCTCGAAAGTAGAATTGAAAATAATCAATACGAAGCAAGGTAGTCATGAAAAATGAGCTTACAATCATGCTAGTTCTTATTACAAAACTAAGAAAGGGACACAAGACTTTAGATTAAGCCACCCAAGGGGAACCAAATGCATGTTGATAATGTACATGTGAAAATCTTGCAGATGACAAATATTCCATACTTCATTGAAGGAAGTATTATCTCTAATGTGACAAAGATGTATAAAATCATGATGAATATCATTTTTCTAGAAGAGCTAAAGAAGAGCTAAATTTTACCTTAAACATGAGAGAAAAATTCTTTTCCTTTATATGTGGAATCAACCCTATATATTTTAGGGGTAGATTGTCTCTAACTAATGTCACAACAATATGCAACAAGAGAAAGATGCAACAAAAATTAATTTCTACTCTTTTGTTTCTTTATATTTTCTATATCCTGGCTATGTTTGGATTGTCGTAGAGGGTATTTTTGGACATGAAATTATTTTAATAATATATATTAAGCTATAGCTTTAGTAGATATTGTTATAAAAAACTATGTTGATGTTCCTAATGCATAATTAATGCATCCCAATAGTGCCTTCGTGATCAGTGAATTTTTTTGGCAAAAATATTTGATGTTATTTTTAGATAATGAACTTGTTTTACTATCTGTACTACACTAAGCTACCTCTATTTGAAGCACACATCAATAAAAATGTCATTTTTTGGAATTATAAAAAAAAAATGATTCACTATTTTAAATAACTTGGAAATGCAACTTAAAGTGGTATGAGTATGTATATTATTCTTTCCTTGACATTTTTGAGTCTACGAAAGGAAATCATAGAACCAATTATTATGACAATAAATTCAAGAATTAAAATTCAGAATAGTGAATAGGAAACTAATAAAATTATGTTGTTCTAATTTTATGAGATGTGGGATTTGCATGTGAGTTGTCTCTACTAGTTAGACCTTTACATATACCTAAGGTACCCTAACCCTAAGAAATGGGAGGGTCCTTAAGATCTCAAAAACCAACATGAGCATATGCGCACACAACAATATGATATATAATATATTAAATGGAAGAAAAAATTAATTAGAGATGTTAGAGACACCAAACAGGAATCTTATGCACTTGGTTGAGAAGATTCCCACATTTGGGAGCTTCCCTATACAAAGAAATTTTTGGTGTGGTCTAAGATAACACATTTCCCCATATCCCCTACCAACTTACACAACCTTTCAATGGGTCCACCATTGTGGCATTAAGCAGAGACAAAATGTAGAATCATATGTACACACTAGAAAAAGATGAATTGTGATGGGGTGGAATAAGGTGACTCATATTCCAACTTGGGTTATAGAAAAATGGAAATGTGGGGTAGACTTTGGACTGAAAACAATTATTCAATAACATGTAATTAATATTAATCCATGGACCTTCAATTTTCTTTTTCAAGGGTGGTTTATATTCTCTCATTTCAATCCTTGCATCTTGTAAAAGCTTTGGTTTGATCACACCACCCTAAATGAATTTGGTTTCAAGAGATCTTCATTAAGATAGGACTACTAAATCATGATCCTCAAGATTTTGTGCAAGTAAATAAGAGATGTAGATATGGAATTACTCTAGATGACAAGTGTTGAATGGTGTCATTATCCTTTTCCCTTCCACCTGCCAACATTATCCTCCTTGCACACATTATCATTTTGGCAGTTGTGCTCAACAATGTCCTCATTCTCATTTACATTTATTATCTTTCATCATATAGGGTTCTCATTTAGGTTTAATGCCTTGGATTTTAAGAGGATTGATTACAACCAAGTGTTTTACAAAATAGGAATGCAACATGCATTAAGCTTTGAAAATGACCTATACATGGGATTTTTAAGTTATAAGATTTAGAAGGATTTTACAATTATAAAGGATATACACATTGTCTTCTTTATACACAATATATTTAAGAATGCATTTCAATCCTTTGTGCATTACTAGATAATTCAAAAAAGATTCTAATGTCATTTATTCTCATCGATTCACAGTTGGAAATAAACTAGTTGCCTAATGTTGCTTGTTGATTATTTTAAACTAAAAAAATGAAAAAAGGGCAATGTTTACATTCCCATTTTTATTTTCAACCATATATCAACACAAAAATTTCAATCCTATGCACATTACTATAGGATTGAAAAGAAAAACCAAATACACAAAAGCCATGTTTATGCTTTTCCAATACATGGATGGAAATAAAAGTGACAACATCAACGTTGTTGATTTATTATTTTAAACTAAAAAAATTGGAAAAAAGGACAATGTTTGAATTTTCAGCTTTATTTTCAACCATGTATTGACATATACTTTCCAATCCTTCATGCATTACTAGAGGATAGAAAAAATGGCATCATTTCCACTTGATAGTACACGGTTGAAAATAAAACCTGCAACATAAACCATGTCAACTAATAAAATATAAACAAAATATTTATAATGTAAATGCATTCATTATATAATTTATTTCCAAAAACCAATTAACCTACCTCCATCCACAAATGACATGGTGTTGTTGTGTTGGATCGATCATGGTATTTCATTATCCCCAACTATATGGAAGCTACATCAAGCTAATAACTAGATTGAGGGTTCAATATTTGTGAGAAATGAAATAATGTCATATGTGGCTTGTGTGGGGTTTTATTAAATTTAAAACACCTATATCAAACTCACTACCTCTATCAATATTCTAACCTTTGATCCAGTCTTAGGCCTTGACCAAGCATTCAATTTATCCTCCTTGGGGACCTTAATTGAGGGTTTTTTGGATTCATGATAAACCTTTAATGATGGATTTTTTAAAGATTAATTAACCTTAGTTGAGCACACATTAGTTGAGAATTTTAAAAAATTATTTTCACTATCCTCCCTTGACAAAAAGAGTGACAAAACTTCATAGATTCACACACACACACACACACACACATAAGCACCCAACTCATAATTGGCGAACTTGTGGGTTCAATTCCAAGGAAAATGTCATGGAGGCATTGAAGGGATTTGTCCCCAATGGTATCCCTTGTAAAATTTTCAAACTAGAAAAAGGAAACTCATCTAGGAGGATTTAAAATGAACACTTTATCTAGCCAAATGCCTAGTAACATCAGTGGAAACCAATTGAACTAACCCCTTGGGATCGCATGTGAATGCGTACACACACATAACTATATATCCTATAGGGTTAGATTAATTTATTGAACCATATATCTAAGGCATGTTTTCAACGAGTTTAGCTCAGTTGGATTTTACCAATGTTGTTAGGCATTAAATAAGTTTTATGTTAGAAGGTACCCAATTTGAATTCACTTAGGTGGTGTGCATTAGTCTACATCAATATGTTTACTAGAAATTCTATCCATGAATGTAAGGAATCGTTCCTTCAATCCCCCTATCTCCATGACATCCCACCCTCACCAAACAACCCACCATTATCCAGGTGGGAAGGGTAGTGCAGTAATTATGGGAATCTCCTCCCCCGCTTCAACACCACCACCCATACACCCTTCCCACTCCCTGCCATGTGACCTACCACTACACGCAAGTTGTTGGAGGATTGGGGATTTCATGGGATATTGGGAGGGGGAGGACAAATTGGTCACAGAGGGAGGGGGGACCAACATCCCTTTAAAAAATTGTTTATATTTTCTAATTTTTTTATATTTTTAAATATAATTTGCTCTACATTTTATTTATTTTAACAATTTTGGTTTTTTTATATATTTATTTTAGTAAATTTTCCTTTTAAAAAGAATGGTTTATTAAATTTGAAATGTGTGTTCGTTAATGTGTGTGTGTGTGTGTGAGAGAGAGAAAGAGATAGAGAGTATTGGATTTATTTTGATAATGTCTTTCAGATTAATCACATCATAAGTTGTTGGTTGACATTTCAAACCATCTAATATGGTTCATGCTCACAACAAAGGTGAAAAAACATTAGATTTACTTATCATAATATTTTAAATATGACTAATATGGATACAACTTTCAATCAAAACCAATACAATTAATGTTCCTCCCCCCTCCCCCCATGTAATGAACCACCTTATCCTCTAGCATGTAGGAAAGGGTAAGATATTATTCAAGGTTCAAGGCCATTACAACTATGTACTCAATATGATCTTAGCATGTCACTTGTGGGGAGGATGATAGAAGAATATTTTGATCATTTTTCCACGGGTGACTTTGGTAAAATACCAAAGGTGGCACTTGTGTAACAACTTGATCAATATTGAATTTTGTAGCTATGGTCGGTATTCATAATTAATATTTTATCCCTTGAATTATATGTAATGATTAATATAAAGACATGTTCTTCATGTTGGTTTCAAAAGAGAAAATTTTGAATGTTGAAATTTTTGGCTCCAAAGTTGTCAAGTCGACCCTCCAAGTCAAGTTAGCCCCAGTTGAAGTGGCACAAATTCGACGAGCTAGAAATCTATATATACTCAATCCGTCCTCCTCCACATGGCATAAATTTGGATCACACAAGAAAATATATCTCTTAGGCATTCAAGCAAAGAAAAAGAAGGAAAAAAAGGATGAAAAAGGACGAAGAAGGACAAAAATATCTCTAGCTTTCTCTCTCTCTCTATCTCACACGTGTGAAACCCTCCTTTTGCAGCTTCGCACATGTGGTTTTTTGGGCAGTTTCTGGGCAGAAGGTCCAAATTTTTTGGGTAGCAGGTCCAAGTTTCTGAGCATAAAAGAAGGTCAAATTTCAACCTAGGAAAATCAAGCAAGGCTGAGTTTGTTGGGCAGAGTGGAGACTTGACAAGAGGGAAGTTTGACCAAGTTTGACCAAAGTTGTATTACTATTCAATTTTTCTTTTGTATTTAACTAGAAAAATTAGGTGTATCTCTTGTTGAATTGAAAAAATTCTCTAAGGAAAAGGTTTTTGGGTTTTTCCCCCAAGTGGGTTTTCATGGGGTAAATCTTGTGTTATCTTTGTACATTGTGATCGCTATTTTCCTACTTCATGGTTGAATTTCTGAAGTGTATTTTCTTAGTGATAGATTGAAAGTGTTAAATTAATATCTACATCACATACATTAATTATTAGTTTTCATAAATTAGTGCTTGTATCTATTGCACTTGAAAAATTAACATGGTATTAGAGTCTTGGTGAAGGAAAGGGCATTGAGATCACTACTGAAGAGGCCTACATCTACAATTTGATTATTTATCTATGACCATGGGTTCCTCTATGAGGACAGTGAACCAGTAGGAAGGAACTACAAATTTTAAGGCCTAGAAGGCACGGATTTACCTCATTCTTGTGAAGAATGATGTTTTGGATCTTAAGTTTATTGAACCTACATGTAATAAATGGAAAGAAAAATAAAAAAAGGATGACATCAAAACCATGAGTATTATTATGGAGTCTATCATAGATCATTTGATTCCATATGTCTCAAATATTTACGCTTCAAAGAAGATGTATGATGCATGGTTGGATTATATACCATCAACAACATTGGTCAAACAACGAGTTTGAAAAATGAGATTTGTTATTTTAAAATCACAAGAATTGATATTGTGGCCTCATATTTCATGAGGATCTCTCAACTAAGAGATCAATTCAAGCAATAGATGAATTATTTTTTATAAATAACTTGTGACTACAACTCTTAATGGTTTTCCTGACTTATGGGACTCATTTGCATCTAGTATTTGTGGTAGAGAAAAATTCCAAGTTTTGAAGAACTATGGACCTCATGTACTCAAGAAGAATCTAGAATTATATCAAAACGAGAGATTCAGATATATGAAGAAAGTTACTTTGAAGCATTTGAAACACATTCCAAGAAGGATGGAGGAAGAAAGAAGTTTGACTTCCAAAGAAGAAAGCATGTAGAATAATTTATCCTCAAGGGAAGAAATATATGTCGAAGATTTAATGCTATCATTGTAACAAATTTGGTCATTATAGAAACAAATGTCCCAAAGAATCGAATGAGAAAAATAGAAAGGGAAAGCAACATTCTACCACGATAGACATTTATGAACATCCAAATAAATCCAAGAATGGAAATCCATGTGAAAAATGTTTCTTGTATTTCTTTACTCTTACAGGTTTTGTCGCAGATAGCAATGAAATGTGGTTGGTAGATAGTGGTGCCTCAAGATATATGATAGGATATGATGACAATATCACAAGTCTAATGGAAAAGAGATCATCACAAAAGGTAGATCTTGGAGATAATAACAATTATGCAATAAAATGCATTGGATCAACATCCATTGAGTTGGAATCATGTGAAAACATTCATCTTAGAAATATATTATATGTTCTAGGTTTTAAAAAGAATTTGGTTTCTTTTTCATGCATATAAGACAAGTGATATAGAGTAGAATTTATTGATAGTCATGTCCTTTTATGGCCCAAGGGCTTAATTATAAACTTTACTAAAATAATCTTAGTTCGTGAAGGAAGGATGTATATAATATTGGGATAAATAGCTCAAGAATTAGTGCATAATTATATCAATCCATGTGAACTATGGAATAAAAGATATGATCACCTTCTCTAAAAGGATTTTCCAACTTTAAATTAGATGGTTTCAGGTGTTCCAGAATTTCAGATAGAGCATGAAGTAGTATGTAAAGGTTGTGCGGTTGGGAAGAATGTCAAGAATTTTTTTCCAAGGAGTCATAGTAGGTCCAAGGAAATATTGGATCTAGTTCATTATGATGTGTATGGTCCAATGTCAATGAAATATATTAGAGGCTCTCTTTATTATGTAACTTTTTTTGATGAATTCTCTCGCAAGACATGGATCTAATTCATGAATACCAAGGATGGAGTCTTCAACATATTTCAAGAATTTAAGGCCGAAGTAGAGAACTTGATAAGATTCAAAAAAATCAAGATTCTGAGTCAGGTAATGGAGGAGAATACACTTCCAAGGAACTAATTTCTTTTTGTAAAGAAGCTAAGATTAAAAGGGAGTTGATAGTTCCCTACAATCCTCAACAAAATGGAGTTGCTAAAAAAACAACAGGTGCATTGAAGAATCTGCCAAAGAAATGATGCATGGTCAAGATTTTCCCATGTTATTATGGGGAGAAGCATCCATGACAACAATCTATATTCAAAATAAAAGTGCTCATCAAATCTCGGAAGATATGACTTATGAAGAAGTGTTCACTAGACAAAATCCAAAGGTTGGACATTTGAGAATCTTTGTTTGCCTAGTTTACATATATGTACCCAAATATAGGAGGAAGAATCTAGATCCTTCAAGAAATAAAGGAATATTTTTTGGATACAACGAGTCATCAAAAGCCTATAGAATGACAGGTTGAATATAACAGGGACATTATCTTTGATGATAATTTTTCCAATTGAAACTCCAAAGAAGCTCACTAATACTTTGATGATGATGAAGAACATGAAGCACCCAAGGAAGAGGTTTCACGCCATTTCTATTATACATAACATCCCATAGATCATCAAGAAGAGATAAAAGGTCTTAGTGAACCAATGGATATAGTTTTTATTCCTAAAATCAAGAAGAGGCCAACTTGGTTTAGATATACCTTGTAGGAAACAAAAGGATATACAGCTCCAGATGGCACCTTCAAGGAAATCAATACACCTAAGAAATATTTTTGATATGCAGTACTGATGACTAATCTCATTGATTATGAACCTTCCAAATATGAGGGGGAGCTAACCAATAATTTTGGAAGGATGTTATGATGGAAGAATATCAATATATTATGAAGAATTGTGTATGGGATATTGTTCCAAGACCTAAAGGGAAGTCAATAGTGACCTCCAAATGGATATACAAGATTAAGTATATAGTGAATGAAAGTATTGAAAAGTACAAGGAAATTTTTGTGGCTAGAGGATTCTCCCATAAAAAGGGATAGGATTACAATGATACTTTTGATCTAATTTCCAGGTACACTACTATTAGATCTATTATTTATATTTCTTATTCTATGAGTTGGAATTTACATCATATGGATGTAAATAATGCTTTCCTCAATGATGTGATTGAGAAATAACTGTACATATAACAACCTCAATGTTTTTAGGTTCATGGGAAGAAGTCTCACATTTTTATATTGAAGAAAGCCTTGTATGGGCTTAAGCACACACCTAGAGGCTAATATTATCAAATTGGTAGATACCTGAAAAGACTTGGCGTCTCCAAAAGTGATGTTGATCCAAACCTATATATCAAGGTTGAGAAAAATGAACATGTGATTTTAATGTTTTATGTTTATGACTTATTTTTGACAAGTGTAGAGCATCTCATCATTCAATGTAAGAGGGAGTTGGCCTCTGAATTTGATATGAAGGATCTTGGCTTGATGAACTACTATTTGGGACTAGAAATATGGTAGAAGCATGATGAAATCTTCACTGGTCAAGGAAAGTATATTATCACAATCCTCTAGAATTTTCGAATGATGGGCTATAACTAATACATGATCATTGGATTGTAGCAAAGCATGTATTGAGATATATACATGGTACAATTAATTATGGCTTGAGATATCAAATGGTGATATAAAAATACAAGGATATACATATTATGATTGGGAAGGGAGTGTAAAAGGTAGAAAGAGTACATCTGAAGGTTGCTTCAGGCTCTACTATGATTTCTTGAATGAGAAAGAAACAGACATCTGTTGCACTCAACACTATCGAGGTAGAGTATATTGCAACTAGTTTAGCGAGTTATGAGGCAGTGTGGCTTAGAAAGCTACTCGCAAGACAATTTGATCACGTGTTGGAACTGACCATGATATTGTGACAATCAAAGTTGTGTGAAGATTTTAGATAATCAAGTTTTCCATGATAGGTCAAAGCACATTGAGATTATGTACCACTATATTCATTACATGGTGCAAAAGGGAGCAGTGAGGCTCCAATACATATATATAGATGTGTAGATAACTGACATCCTTAGAAAGACTCTTTCCATAGAAATTTTTTTATATTTTAGGGACAATATTGGACTTATTGATAATTCCCCTCTCAATGAGAGGGAGTGTTGATATGATGGCTTCAAGAACATACATTCTCCCCGTATCAGTTATGTTGACCAAGATTAGGGAGAATGGTTTGACATAGGATAATCATTCTTCCTAGGTCAATTATGTTGACTAAGATTAAGAAGAATGGTCATAGATGCCAAGAATTGCTCAAACATAGAGTTGAATGGGTAATTTTCAACATCAGGCTCATGATTACTCTCTAGATAGGTTGAGTGAGAACATTTGGAATCATGGCCTAGATTTACTCATGTAGTGTTAGGCCTTTGGATTTGGGAAAAATATTACTTAAATGGATATAGTGTGTCCCTAGGGTTTCACCATGGGTCAAAGAGATTGACCAAGATGATGGTAAACCAAGAATAGTCTGTATACCATGGATCAAAGGTGACAACCAGAATTATGGTGACTATTTGATGCTAATGATGTACCATGGGTCAGACGTGTTGACCATAATTATGGGAACTAGTTGATGTTGTCAATTTACCATGGGTTAAAGTTGTTGAATATGATTATCGTAATTTTACAAAGATCTTTTAGTGATAATCACATGAGAGAAAACTTTGTCGACGCGTTTCGAACCAACCAGTGTGGTTCATCTTCAGGACGAGACGAGAGATCAGATCTAGTCTATAAGCTTAAATTGACCGGATCCACTATATAAGTTTATAGTAGTTTAAAATATAAACAAATATAATATAATGGAATTAATTTAAAATTTAGTAAAAATTTATAAGCAATAGAAATTAATAATTCAATTTTCCTTCGTAGTCAATCTAGTCGTTATGTTCCAACGACTAGTTTTCCCGTCTCCTCATCTTGTCCTAAAGATGAACCACATTGGTTGGTTCGAAACATGTCGACAAAGTTTTCTCTCATGTGCTTATCACCGAAAAATCTCTGTAAAATAACTATGGATCAAAAAATCCAAAATTCAAAAAATATTATCGTAATCAGATGACGCTGATACTGATGATGAGTTTTTTTAACCTTTCCTTAGAGAAATTTGTCAACAAGCCTAACATATGGATAGTCATTATGAATACCTCCCTAGAAAAGAAGGAGTATTGAGTTTTGTAGCTATGGTTAGTATTCATAAATGATATTTTATCCCTTGAAATATATGTAATGATTAATATAATGACACATTCTTCATGTCGATTTCAAAAGAGAAGATTTTAATTTTGAATTTTGAATTTTTGGTGCCAAAATTTTCAAGCTGGCCCTCCTTCAAATCAAGTTGGCCCCAGTTGAAATGCCACCCATTTTTCCATCTAGAACTCTATATATACTCCACGTGTCGTCCTCCACAAGGAATAAATTTGGATCACATAAGAAAATATATCTTTTGGGAATTCAAGTGAAGGAGAAGAAGGAAAAGAAGGACGAAAAAGGACAAACAAGGACAAAGACATCTCTCTCTCTCTCTCTCTCTCTCTCTCTCTCTTGCACATGTGAAACCGTCATTATGCAGCTTCACACATGCAGTTTTTTCTATAGTAGGTCTAAGGTTTATGAGAAACATTTTATAGGCAACAAGGCTGAGCTTTTGGGCATATAATAAGGCCAAATTTTGGCCTAAGGGAATTAGGCAGGGCCAAGTTTGTTGGGCAGATTGGAGACTTGACAAGAGGGAACTTTGACAAGGTTTGACCAAAGTTGTATTACTGGCCAATTTAACCTTTGTATTTGACTAGAATAATTAGGTGTATCACTTGTTGAACTGAAGAATTTATCTAAGGAAAAGGTTGTTGGGGTTTTCCCCAAGTGGATTTTCCCGGGGTAAATATTGTGTTATATTTGTGCATTGTGATCTCCATTTTTTTTCGCAGAAAAAATAAAAAATTTATAGTAGATAATAGAAAGTTAACCGTGTACATGCATTTAAGAATTTCATCTGAGTGAAATCCTTTTGAGACTTCAATTAGCATATCATGTAGCCGTTATCATTTCGCTAAATATCCAAAATCATAAACCATAGGTAAGGGAAACCTATTTAGACGTTGCCATCAAGGGAAACAGACTAACACCCTACTTCTAGTCCCGAGCCTCTTCTTACAAGGAAAACAACTCAAACAGGAGCATAGAAGCTAGCCAAAACATGTCAATATTTTTGTCATAATAATGCAGAAATGAAAATGTCTGGTATGAAGTATATTATGTCTATGAAGTATAATAAAACAAAAAACAAAATGTTTTTGACATATCCAGAAAAAATAAATTTAAAGCAAACACCCGAAATCGATAATGGCAGAGCCCCAGTCATGGGAAAGGGGAACGATCTCACTCCTCAGTACCCTCCAGACATATTTTCCTAATTTTCTAGCTGCCCAAAGTCTATTGTATGCCCTCCTTAGAAAGGAGGTTTGTTGCCTCGTTCCATTCCCTGTAAATGTGACACACAGAAATGTAAGAAAAGTGACCCTTCAACGTCCAAAGTTCTTCAAGAATGGGTCTTAAAGTATATTTTTGACATATGAAATCCTTGTTGAACCATTTGATTATGTTCAATGAATCTCCGAAAATCTGAATCGAGAGACAAGCCATTTGGATAAGCGAGCATAACAATAGGTGTAGGGCTTTGAGTTCAGCATAATTGTTGGTTCCATTACAAAGTCCCACCGAAACTTCCATTGTTTTTTTAGGCTTAAATGAATCATAATGCCTGCACCACAAATATTTTATGAGCTAGAGGCTCTGTTGAAATATGCCCATGATATATCTCCTTTAATCACCTTCAGAGAGATCACCCTAGGACTAGTTTTTAATTTTGGAGCCGACATTTGAGCATGTATTGCCGCGCTCTCCAGAGATATAGCATGAATCAAAGTCCCCTGATTTTTTAAAATAATCTTGTTCCTTGCTATATTAGCAGGGGTAGTGCCTTCCCGTTTTCCTTTAGAATTCCCTACCACCAATCCTGCCAAGATTCCTGAACCAAACCCCCTTCCCACCTTTGAACCTTGCCTATTAGAGCTAGAGTCTCTGCCCAAACAAACTTACTGAAAGAGAAATGTAGAAAAATATGGGAGACTGATTCAACGTCTGATTTGCATAGAGGGCACCAGCCTGGTCCTTACTTCCTCCTTTTTTGTATGTTGTCCTAGGTTGGGACTTCGATTTTTAATATGCACCAAAATAATTTCCTACTTTTAGTTGGACATTTCAAATTCCAGAGCAGTTTTTCCCACCATTATGGTGCCTCCCATCCATTTTTTCCCATGATATAAGAGTATCCAAACTTTGGTGAATATTTTCTCGAGGGGGCATGAACCCAACACAGTTCATCCACTCTCTTTGGATGCACATATTTGACCTTACCAGCTCACTTGTATACTTCTGCCAACCCTCATACTAGTGAGGGTCAATCTACATATCTTCCTCCTGTCATCCACACTTGTTTCCAATGCAATGAGGATCCCTCATTTTTTATTTGATTTAGGAAATAAAAACCTTTGGACCCTATGTGGATTATTAACTGTTAGTATGAATCTTTTGTCGAAGTGTACGAAAAAAGACCACTTTAGCTACGCATAACTTATAGCCCTAACATCAAATATGGCTGCCAATAACTTCAGATCTGCAGTTAGTTGATCAAGAAAAATGCTGCATAAATCTAGATCTATGCATAAAAAGACATTAAGCAGTGAAAATAAGGTTTTGCTCCATACATCCAATAGACAAGACAAGAACAATATTTTTGAAACAATTTTATATTAAGGGCACCTGAGAGGAAAACAAGAAAGATGTTTCCAATTCTCCTCAATGGGATGGGTTCTTGAAAGTCCTCAACGCTTCAGATCTAGCATTTCTCTCTCTTGTTGGTGTAGAAAACCCAGACAAACATAGAACTCAAAGGGAGCTCACAAAGTGAAATAATAGAAAATTTGACAATGATAATGGCTCAAAATTAGACCAAGAGCATAGATCCAGCGTGTTCTAATAGACAACAAAAGGTGACAAATGAATGGAAAAACCCTTCTATTTATAACAAAATATTGGGTCATTCTAGATCTTGGTGCATGATTAAAATAATATTAACCAAATCTAGATCCATCCTTTCTGGAATATTTTATTATATTTGTTGGAGGGAAAAGGTATTTGACTTGGGTCAAATCCCTTTATTTGTAAATAATAAATAAATAAATGATATATTTATTATTTTAAGGAAGTGGTTGAATGATAATTAAATAAATAATGATTTATTTAATTGTTTATAAATGATTTAGTCATATTTTAACAAGGAATATTATTTAAATAAGATTTAAATAATTATTCCTAGAAAATAATAAGATAAATAAGGATTTATCTAATTAATTTCCTTGTTTTGGGTTAAATATGACCAGGAATAATAATTAAATTATTGCTTAATTGATTATTCCATGAGAAAAATCAAACAAATATAGATTTGTTTAATATTTCTCTTTGGGGTTTCTTGTTTAGACCATAAACAACCTAATAAATGTGCTTTATTAAGTTATTTTACATAGTGAAAGAAATTGTACTTAGGGTAAAATTGGTCTTACATGGTGTACTTGGGTCCATCTAATGATAATAGGTTATATGACCAAAAAACGGTGTAACAGATTGCCCCCCAACGTGCGAGTGTTAAGAGAAAATCGTATGACCTAAGTACGTTGTAAGAACTCAATCACCAAACATCAAAAGGGAAGTCAGAGAGAGAAATGTAAGGTAGCCTAATGTGCTGAAGAACTAGACCCTGAGGAGACGAGACTTATAGGTGCAACAAGTATCTTTTTATGAGAGGGTACCTGTGCTAAAGGCGGCGGGGGAGGCATACATATGCCCGTCGAGACAAAGTACAAAATAATATTGCATTCAGTAAACAAGGAACCGAATTGTAAATTACATGCTGGCATAAACATGAGCTAGATAAAAGATATAATGAGTAATCCCACATACATGTTGTGCCTGGGATAACCGCCAGGACTTATACAATAATATCTGAGTACATGAGATACAAATACAACCCAAGTGCCCCCTATAAACAAGGAAGGGCTCGCAAAATCTGACTGATACATGCAAATCAAAGAGGCGCTGCAAGCGGCTAAGGCCGACATCATCAAATATATAGAGTTTCATCGAAGGTTGCAATGAAGAGGTCATCCAGGCATGTGAGGGGCTACCTGCAGGGCCACCCCCTCATGAGGGTTGAGGCATCTCACACACACTGGGGAATCACCAATATCTGCTGCTGCATCACTGGACCATCAAGTATATGGATCTCGATCATGCTGAAAGGAGCTGGAGCAGAGAAACAATCAAGTCAAAGGGTAATGAGAAATCCCTTTGCCTGATCCGAGGCACCGAACAAGTGTGGAAGCTGGAACCAAGGTACACCGCCCTCTAGCCCTGTCTTCTGGAATGAATGAGCTGATGTTGACAGAAGGAGGTCCGCCATAAGTGAGGCAAGAAGGGATCCTCAACTAAGGCACGAGAGAAAATAGTAGAGTGACAGACTAACACTAATGATGATGATGAAGTGGGGGATACTGAGTAGCGAATGGATGACTTCCCTTGTTAGAGCATAAAGGGCATGGATGACTTGGCAGCAACTAATACAATATCATGATGGATAGGGAATAGTGGGGCTAAAGGCCATAATGTGTGACACAAGATAGGGACCAAGCAATTAAGGATGGAGGACTATGGTGGGATACAAAGGGACGAGGGATAGACTCCATGGATGTGATGATGACTCAACTTGAATTCTCTAAACAAGGGCGACTCAATGGTGGTGCCACATAGTAAAGGTCCAATGGGGGACCATAAAAACATGAGTACACGAGGGTATCTCATGATGAAAATCAACACGAGCAAGGACAAGTAAGGAGGAAAAGTGGTGCCCCAAGTACAAGTGTTGTAATTGAGGAAATCTGATTTGGAGGAGAGGTGAATAGACCCTTCGTGGAAAAAATGTGTCCTCGTGAAGTATCAAATCACGAAAAACTAACAGATACCCAGTTGAGTGCTCAGTGAGAGCTTTCTAATGGTGCAGACGGTTTGTCAAACGGAGCGACGGTTGGGCCGCAACAGGCGAAAGACAATTTGGGGGTTTCTCTTCTAATAGGGTATTTTCCCTCCAAATGCATTCATTTGCTTGTGTAGCTGTGGTGAATGTAGAGAGGAGAGAAGGCCCTAAATATTGCGAAGATCGTAGCGGAAAAACTGATCGTTGGAATCAAGATCCGTCAGTTGTAGGTAAGAGGCTTAATCCTACTCTTTCTTTTTGATGGATTGAAAGTTCAGATTAGGGTCCTAAATCTCAGGAATAGACCCTCCCTCATATTCACAGCCAGGTCGCACTATTTGGGCCAAAAAATGTGACTTGGGAAGCAAGTGTTGGCCTGAAAAGTGTGACCTGTCCCAGGATTTGGCCAAAAAGTGCGACCTGTTAGATTGAGATGATTTCAGTGCTGTTGTGGGCTGAGATTTTGGTTTTTGTGGATGGATACAATTTTTCCTATAAGTATACTGACAAATATGATTTTTTTGTGCAGATATGGCAGAGATACGGATCAACTGGAGAGAGAGGGACTTGGGAACATTACGGGCGAAGATCTAAGGGGATCAAGGTGTCCGTCGTGCATTGGCCAGGTTTGGGGTTCTGAAATTTGTGGAGAACTCTTTGATGAGAGCTGGGGAGCCCTTATTGGCCCGGATTGTCAGTTATTGGGATCCAGATCATGAGGTGTAAAAGAGGGGAAAAAATGTAGTCAAAACACACTAAAAAGGGGCCAATAGATCTAAGGTTGGGTGGGACAGGGTTCTAAAGGAGAAATGTGCTGAAAAGAGGTGCAGAAAACAACAAAGAGGCAGAGGCAAGGTTGCTGCAAAAAGGAGGAAATCAACTAAAGGTAGAAGGGACAAGGAGGTGACCCTAAAGGAAAACCCAAACAAAACTATATGAGGTGATTTGAAATGGAGAAGAGTTAATCTAAAAGGGATCTGAAAGTGAGGTATCATATCTAAAAAGAAAAAGGCTGAAACTCTGAAAATTCAGACAGCTGAAATAGCTAAGACTATTCCACAAAAATTGGAGGGTACTAAAGCCCTAAGGGGCTATATTCCCACTTAGTTGAGTAAGACAAATCAGAAACAAGTCTAAACGGGCTGAGACAGAGGCTGGCAAACCCTGACAGAAGCTTCAGACAAACCCAGAAAAATTGCTGAAATATTGCAAAAAAAAGTGTAGGTCGTAGGTTCTGACCTGTTTTCTGTCCAGGTCGCAGATTCTGGGCTGAAAAGTGTGTCCTGCAGTCTAGGTCGCAGGTTCTGGGCCGAA
The DNA here is from genome assembly GCA_034641835.2 of Pinus albicaulis. Classification (NCBI taxonomy): domain Eukaryota; kingdom Viridiplantae; phylum Streptophyta; class Pinopsida; order Pinales; family Pinaceae; genus Pinus; species Pinus albicaulis. Next base: position 664,228,763 of record CM076575.1, on the reverse strand, counting down.
AAGTGCGACTTGTAGCTCCGGGTGTCTTGGCGGCAGATTTCAGAAAAAGTTACCGTCTCAATTGCGGCTGATGTCTGTTACCTGCGCAATAGGGCCAGAAACACACGGAAGTTAGAAATTTTAATGTTTGAGGGTTTTATGGGTGAAAAAAAACATAAAAATTGAAAAAACAAAAAGCTGAAAAGAAACCCTAGGGTCTGAAGCAGTTGGATATGCAGGAATATGAAAAACGATAGCGGTCGTAATTGGAAACCCATGTGGAGTCGCCAGTTGTTAGTATGAATCTTTTGTCGAAGTGTATGAAAAAAGACCACTTTAGCTACGCATAACTTATAGCCCTAACATCAAATATGGTTGCCAATATCTTCAGATCTACAGTTAGTTGATCAAGACAAATGCTGCACAAATCCAGATCTATGCATAAAAAGACATTAAGCAGTGAAAATAAGGTTTTGCTCCATACATCCAATAGACAAGACAAGAACAATATTTTTGAAACAATTTTATATTAAGGGCACTTGAGAGGAAAACAAGAAAGGTGTTTCCAATTCTCCTCAATGGGATGGGTTCTTGAAAGTCCTCAGCGCTTCATATCTAGCATTTCTCTCTCTTGTTGGTGTAGAAAACCCAGACAAACATAGAACTCAAAGGGAGCTCAGAAAGTGAAATAATAGAAAATTTGACAATGATAATGGCTCAAAGTCAGACCAAGAGCATAGATCCAGAGTGATCTAATAGGCAACAAAAGGTGACAAATGAATGGGAAAACCCTTCTATTTATAACAAAATATTAGGGTAGTCTAGGACTTGGTGCATGAATAAAATATTATTAACCAAATTCTAGAACCACCTTTTAGGAATATTTTATTATATTTGTTGGAGGGAAAAGGTATTTGACTTAGGTCAAATCCCTTTATTTGTAAATAATAAATAAATAAATGATTTATTTATTATTTTAAGGAAGTGGTTGAATGATAATTAAATAAATAATGATTTATTTAATTATTTATAAATGATTTAGTCACATTTAACAAGGAATATTATTTAAATAAGATTTAAATAATTATTCCTAGAAAATAATAAGATAAATAAGGATTTATCTAATTAATTTCCTTGTTTTGGGTTAAATATGACCAGGAATAATAATTAAATTATTGTTTAATTAATTATTCCATGAGAAAAATCAAACAAATATAGATTTGTTTAATATTTCTCTTTGGGGTTTCTTGTTTAGACCATAAAAAACCTAATAAATGTGTTTTATTAAGTTATTTTACATAGTGAAAGCAATTTTACTTAGGGTAAAATTGGTCTTACATGGTGTACTTGGGTCCATCTAATGATAATAGGTTAGATGACCAAAAAATGGTGTAACATTAACTATTCCAGAAGAGAGTATCCTTCATTGCGGCCAACCCAAGGGTCAAACCCGATCCTGACCTATTCACCATTCCTGATCTGTCATAAGAATCCTTCCTCAATAATATGCAATGATCCCAAAATGGCTTTCCACACCACAGATACTCTGAATAGATTTTTTCCCGGGGTCCGTAACCATTCTGTCAATGACATCGGGTCTATGTATTTCTTTCTCATAACCATGTTCCATAGTGAGTCATTGAGGAGAAGTATCCAACCCATTTTGGCTGCTAGAGAGGTTACAAAAGAGGGGAGATCTTTCATTCCCCACCTCCCCCCCCCCCACTCTTTCAGTCTTGCAATTATGTCCCAAGCCACCCAAGGAAAGACTACTTCCTCCTTAGACCCTTCCCACAAAATTTTACTGCAAATTTTCCGCACCCTCTCTAGAATTTCTTTTGGCACCCACAAGAGCATTTCCCAATAGACTGGGATGGCCATTAAAACATATTTTATTAGCACCAATGTTCCAGCTCTGGATAACCATCTAAAGCACCAATGATTCACTCTCTTTTCAAATTTTACCACCAGCCACATCCAATCCAAGGATTTGTAAGAGTTTGGTTTGAGTAAGAGTCCAAGATACTTAAAACTATTTCCCATCCTCTTGATCTCATATAGAAGGTCCTCCACAGCCCTCCTGACCTCCTCCCCTAAGAGGCCTTCAAAAATAATGACTGGTTCACTTACATTAATGCTCATCCCCATGGCTATGCGAAAAATATCAAGGGAATATTTTATATTTCTGATATCCCTTCTGCTACCATCACTAAAAAGGAGGATATCATCTACATACTGTAGGTGAGTTATATGCAGGTTAATTGCCACTTCTATGCCCTTGATGGCCTCTGCTATGAAACATTGACTTAGACCTTATTCTGCCAAGAGAAACAACAGGGGTGATAGAAGACACCCCTGTCTTATCCCTCACTGGCTTTTGAAGAAAGGAGAAGCAACCCCATTTATCAGAACAACAAAACTGATATCCGATATACACCCCATCACCTAGTTGATGAAAGATATGTTGAATCCTAGATGCGTCAGAAGTAATATTATATAGATACAACTTATCATATCATAAGATTTCGATAAATCAATTTTGTAATCATACCTTCCCCCTGTTCCTTTTGATGTTGTGTAGAGATTCCTATGCCACCCCAATTGCTTCATGTATTTACCTCCCCTCCAAAAACCCAAATTTTTCTTTTGAGATGTTCTTGGACATAATCGGCTTTATCCTGGCAGCTATGACTTTCGATATAATTTTATATATGCTATTGCATAAGGATATGGGTCTGAAATCATCAAAAGTTCCAGGTTCAACCGATTTCAGAATAAGGGCTATGAATGAAGAGTTCATCAGTTTGAGGATAGCTCCCTTAGACCTAGATTCTTCCACCACTACTGTGAGATCATCCCCCAAAGCTTCAAAGAAGTGTTGATAGAATTCAACTGTCCACCCATTTGACCCATGACTTTTATCCTTTTGCATTGCCTTGAGTACTCCTTCCACCTCCTCCTTAGACACCGGGCATGTCAGCATCTCGTTTTCCTCTTCCTCGACATATCTGGGAAAGTGTTGTGCTACCTTCACCACCTCAGCAATGGTAACTTCCACAGGGGATTTAAACACTTTGCTGAAATGATCCTTCCCCATTGTTGCTAATTCAAGAAAATACTTTTCCATCCTATCATCCTATGTCCCCATCCCCCAGATGGTATTTGAGTTTTTCCTCCCTTTAGCATAGCTATGGAAAAAATTCGTGTTTTCATCTCCTGCTGATAGCCATATGGCTCTTCTCTTTAGTCTCCATTTTTCCTCCCTTTCCAGAAGAATTTTCCTTCTCTCACCCTCTAGGGATTTGATTAGTTATTTTTTTTCCACCGTTTCATAACCATCTGCTTCTGGGCTTTCTATTCTCCCCAGCTCTTCTCCTAACCATTTTAACCTCTCCTCTTGAGCCTCTTTCCTCTTTTTTTCCCATTCTATGGTAGCGTTTTTCATCTTTTTTAGGTTATCCCATAGATGTGCAGCTCTACTAGGAACTTCCTCTACTCCTTGGTGTCTCCAGATCTCCTTGGAGAGGGAGTTATAGGATTCCTCCTTCAACCATCCCGGATTATATTTGAAAAGCGATCCTGGATTGTCAAAACAACCTTTCATCTCCAAAAGGATTGGGTGGTGATCTGAGTCCCCTCCCTCCCCAACCCATTGCCTAAAGGCAAGGATTCTGTCCACTAGATCCTCTTTAAGAAAAAATATGTCTAGTCTCTTCACCACTTGAGCTTCCCCAATTCTCCTATTCCTCCATGTTGGCCTCAAATTGACTAGATTAATATCTATAAGATGCCCATCTTTTATTTTAGAAGAGAAAAAAATTGACAAGGGGTTAGATCGAGCTGCCGACCCCCATGACTCTGCCTGCCCAATGGAGAAATTGAGATCCCCCCCAACAATAATATTGGGATTGATAATGAAAGATTTGGACCAAATGTTGTTTCAAATTCCCACCCTATCATGAAAGGGTCCGTATATATTCAAGATCATTAAATTTGAGTAGAGGTCTAAGGAGTAGACTTCCATTTCTAGAGCATGTTCCCTGCCCCAAGAGCTGACTAATCTAAATTTCCTTTCATTAAATCCTATGGCCAAACCACCTGACCTTCCTTTGGCATCGAGGCATTGGAAACACCATCTAGGACAAAGTTTTTGAAGGTTTGAGTTAACATCATCCCCTGACCCCAGAGTTCCTTGGAGCATGATTATGTCCGAGCCATAATTTGAGATTAGGGCTTTTAGGGCTAGTTTTTTGGGCTTACTAGCTAAACCCCTACAGTTAAGGGACAAAAAAATAATTTGTGCACCATGCCCAGGGTGTGCACTACTCTAAGTACCCCTGTTAAGGATCTCTATTTTCCATAAGCAATATCAAGTTTCGCTTTGAACTCAGCTTTAGACAAACTTGATTTCCTCTCCCTCTGCTTGGGCCCAGAGAAGGAGTCCATAGGATTCCCTAAACCCCCAAAAACTTCTAGCAAGTTTTCCTTTTTGTCTCTCGGTCGAAGGTTATAATTTTTACACTCACTTTCAGTTTGAGGATGATCATCTGATCCAAAAGGAGGCTAGGGGCGAAAATCTATAAACAGATATGGAATGGAGGTGATAATGTTGTCCAAATAAGTTACTACAGGATTTGAATTAACGGAGTGTAATGGGTGGGATTCCGGCCTGGAGAGACCATGTTGGGTATGTGTTATATTCTTTCCACGATTATCTCCACGCGTAGCAGGGGGATCACAGGGGGGGCGGCAGCCCCCCTGTCGGGGTCCGGGGCAACACCCTGGGAAATTTGTTTTTGGTGTACCGACCTACTCATAGGTGGACCCACCCATGGTTTTGTGCATGAGTTTGCACATGGTTTTTGGGGGATGATGGTTTTTGGCCCCTGGTATTTTGTAGATCTGGTCAAGGGAACTACGATTATGTTCTAATCCATGATTAATGGATTGGGGTTTATGTATGCTTCGGCATGTATATATATGTGTTGTAACACCGAAAGGAATATAATGAAAAATCAAGCTAGTCGTCCCGATTTGGGATCCAGGGGAAAATATTTGTGTATATCTGTTTTATGTTTTATGCTCTCGCTATTGTTTATTTTATGTTTTTAAGATTCGTTTGTAGATCATTTATGTACAGGGTTAAAACATACATTTGGTATCAGAGCTGTTTCGGCTTCAAGGGGACGCCTTTGTTGCTGAGAAGCTTTTTTTCTCGAGCCTGAGGTAAACCCTGTTCAATGGGAGATCTACGAGATCGATTCTTGTGGTGAAAGAAGATGGCGAGCATGTTAATCCAAGTTGTCATGGATGGAAACGGGTTGAAAGACATTGATGGCAACATGGAAGATATTATATGAAGTTTCTCCTACATGATGGTGCTATGACCCCATGATTGATAAGCCAAACAATGGAAAAGACAAATGAAGAAGAAGCCAAGCAATGGAGAAGGCATTTTGTCCTATGCATTTTCTACACACAAAAATTAAGGACAGTCACAAAGAATTTTTTTTTTACATCCTTAAAGGCATCCTTCCAAATTGAAACCTATGCCATCTCTTAGAGCATATTTTTGTCTTTCCGATGAGCTATTACTTGACCCGAAACTCCATGCCATTTGGGAGATATGAATTTTTCAAATTGAGGATATATTTATGTTTTTGAGTCGACCTATGCTCAGGGATACAAGTTGGCCTCCAAACAAAGTCATAAGAAGGCTATATATACAATTCGTACTCATTTATCATACAGATATTTCGGTGGCCAAGCACAGTACTCGGTTATCAAATGTACACCATAGAAACTCAGTTCATACCTCGTGAACTTAATGAAGATTTAGAGGTCGAGAAGGATTACTTGACATCTGTGTTGTAAGGGCTAACGTTGGAGTAAAATATAGATTATTTATGAGATGTAAAGGCTAACGGTGGACTATAAATGTGAAGATCAACCTATTACAATAGACTCGTAATCATTAAGCAGACCTCATACCCAATGTAGCCTCTACACTTTAATACAGAGCACAAATGAACAGATAGTTACTCATATATCACAAATTAAGATTATACAGTGGCTCGGATTGCTTCACAAATTTATGGTTCGGACAGGAACCCAAAACAAACCTATACATCTCGAATTTGTGTCATGTTTTTTTTTTTGATATAGAACTCAGAGTAATAAAATCTCAGAGATTCAGATCTTTGTTTGAAAAGCTCAGCATTGTAACATCCGTGGAGGAGATGTGAGTTAGATCTATTGTAAGTTCGTCTTGGATAATAAAAGAAGTTCAGATTTGTGAGGAATAATCGCCTACTCGGACTGTGTGAATAAAAAACTTGGGTTGAAGAAGTCCTGTGGAAGAATTTTTACAACAGTCAAGAATTTGTAGACAAGGATAGTCACATACAACAAAGGAGTCTTGGAAACATTTTATTGGACAGTCAAGAATAACTTTGGATCAAATTAATTGAATAGTGAAGAATCTTGTTGAAGACACTTAAGTAAGTACATCAAACACTTTCTCTCTAAAGATTTCTGAAGGATTGGTGTCCTTGGAGTAGGAGCTCGTAAACACAAGGTTGGTGCCTTGAGAAGATAGGGTCAAAGCCCTAGAGGTTAGAGCCTCATAAAAGTCCAAGTTGGTGCTTGGAAAACAGCTTGGTGCCTGTTTCATTAAAAGGGTTGGTGCCCTTCTCTCATCTATTGTATACTATTATTAAAAAGGGATTGAAGTTCTATTTAATTATTAATATCATTATTATATATATCTCTATGTCTTTAATTGTGAAGAATCTAACTGGCAATAATTAACAATTGAAAAGTAATACTAATTCACCCCCCTCTTAGTATTTCCAACAGAGAAGTGGAAAGATAGAGATTGAGAAATTTAATGGTTAGAGTTTTGAGTTGTGGAAGCTCAAGATGGAGGACCTGCTGGTGGATAAATATCAATGGATCGTGGTAGATCCAGGTACTAAACCAATGTCAATGTTAGATGAAGATTGGAAGAAGTTGGATGGGAAGGCGAAGAGCACAATACGGTTGTGTATCTCAGATTCGGTATTGCTGAATGTATCTGGGGAAGCTACGACGAAGAATTTGTGGGAGAAACTTGGGACTTTGTACCAATCTAAGTCTCTGGTGAATAAATTTTTCCTTCAGAAAAAGCTATATAACCTGAGGATGAAGGATGGAGACTCGGTGACAGAGCATCTGAACGCCTTCAATCTTGTGGTAAGCCAGCTATCATCTGTTGATATTAAAATCTTAGATGAAGATAAGTGCATCAATTTGTTGTGTTCTCTACCAGATTCGTGGGATAGTATGGTTATTGAAATAGGTAGCAATACAACTACCTTGAATTTTGATGACATTGTCTCAGCCTTGCTGTCGGAGGAAATGAGACGGAGAAATATGGAGGGTCAGAATGGAGATGCCTTATTTGTACGAGGAAGGTCCCAGAGAAAAAACATGAATAAGGTTTCAAGTTGGAGATCTAAATCTATAGGGAGATCTAAATCTCCTGGAAAGTTTGTAAATGTGTGCTGGAAATGTAGAATGGAAGGGAATTACAAAAAGGACTGCAGATCTAAAGCTCCTAAGAAAGGAAAGTGATCTGATGATGCTCCTTCTGCAGAGGCAATAACCACCTCAGATGAAGGTCGGGATGTGTATTTGGCTTCTTCTTCAAATACACGTAGATCATGAGTTAGGGTTGATTGACTCATGTGCATCCTTTCACTTCACTCCCCATACGGAGTGGTTCTGCGAGTATGAGAAATATGATGGCGGTGATGTCTTCTTAGGGGATGATAGGAAGGCCAGAATCATCGGATGTGTAAAAGTCAAGCTGAAGCTGCAAGGTGGAAGGATTAGAACACTTCTTGGTGTTTTTCACATTCCTACAATGGCCAGAAATCTGATTTCTGTAAGCAAGATGGATGATGCAGGTGTAAAAACAGTGTTCGAGAAAGATACCTATAAGATGGTTTGGGGAGCACTAGTATTAATGCGGGGAGTTCGGTTTGGAAATCTGTACAAGCTTCAGGGAAGCACTGTTATTGATGTGTGCAACAGTTCTATGGTTCCCGAAAGTGGAGCAGAAAGCCTAGAAGTCTCTAGAGGAAAGACCATGCTATGGCATCAAAGGTTCAGACATATTGGAGAGAAGGGCATTCAGATACTGCATGGAAATAGTATGGTAGAAGGTATGGCTAATATCTCTCTAGATTTAAATTTCTATGAACACTGTGTATATGGGAAGCAGAATCAAGTGATTTTTCCTTCTGGTGCTAAGAGGGCGAACAAGATATTAGAGCTTGTGCACAGTGATGTGTTTGGACCTGTGTCGGTTCCATCACTGGGTAAGTTTGTGTACTATGTTTCATTCATAGATGACTTCTCAAGGAATACATGGATATATTTCTTGAGGAAGAAATCTGAAGTCTTTGATAGATTTAAAGAATTTAAGGCTCTTGTGGAAAACCAGACAGAGGAGAAGATAAAGGTGTTGAGGACAGATAATGGTGGGGAGTTCTGCAAGAATAATTTTGAAGAATTCTGTAAGAAGCGTGGTATAGCATGGCATAAGATTACTCCATACACACCTCAACAAAACGGAGTTTCAGAAAGAATGAATAGAATGCTGATGGAAAAGGCAAGAAGCATGCTTAGTGGTACCGGGTTAGGCAAGAATTCTGGGCAGAGGTAGTGGAGACTGCATGCTACTTGGTTAACAGATCACCTTCATCAATGTTGGAGGATAAGACTCCACATAAGGTATGGACTGGTACGAAATCCTCTCTTTCACATCTAAGGGTATTTGGATGTGATGCATATGTTCATGTTCCAAAGGATAAAAGGACCAAGTTGGATAATAAATCTGAAATGTGCATCTTTATTGGGTATAAGGATGGTTTAAAGGGTAACAAGCTTTGGAACCCGGAAACAAGGAAGGTTGTGTATAGCTGAGATATGGTGTTTAGAGAGGTGAAAGATGTTGTTAAACATGAATTCCTTTCCAAAGGAACCTAAGAAGATAGAGTTTGAGCTAAAGGAGGATGAATCAGACTTTACAATAGAAGAAGACTAAGAAGAGGAAGAGCCACAAACTCCAGTTGTGAGAAGATCAGTTCGGGAAAGAAGACAACCACAAAGGTATTGTCCATCTGATTTTTGTTCAAATTTTTCTTTAACTATAACTGATGATGATCCCAGAAACGTCAGGGAGATAGTAGATTCATAGGATGGAAAACTCTGGAAGGAGGCCATGGTTGATGAAATGGCATCCTTGCATACAAATGAGGCATGGGATCTGGTGGAGTTGTCGGCTGGAAGGAAGCCCATCGGGAGCAAATGGGTGCTTAAGAAGAAGATGAATGTATAAGGCAAGGTGGAGAAATACAAAGCTCGGTTGGTAGCAAAAGGTTATTCCTAGGTGTCGGGAATTGATTTTGGTGATATTTTTTCTCCTGTTGCCAAAGTTACTTCTATTAGATTACTTTTATCTGTTGCTGCTGCATTTTATTTTGAGGTAGAATAGATGGATGTGAAGACAACATTTCTTCACGGGGATCTGGAAGTGGAGATATACATGAAAAAACCTGAAGGCTTTATGGTGAAGGGGAAGAAAGAACTTGTATGTAGGTTAAAGAAGTCTTTGTATGGGTTAAAACAATCACTAAGGATGTGGTATCAGAAATTTGATACTTATATACAGGGACTTGGCTTCACCAGAAGCAAGGAGGATCACTTTTTTTATTTTAAATTAATTGGTGACCATGTTATTTATTTGGTCTTGTATGTGGATGATATGTTGGTGATTGGAAATGACAAAGAAATTATCCAATATTTGAAGACCCAACTGTTCTCCAAATTCTACATGAAGGATCTTGGTGCTGCAAACTATATTTTGGGCATGGAAATTAAGAGAGATCGGGCAAAGAGGAAGCTCTGGTTAAACCAGAGGAAGTATGTCGAGACTATATTGCAAAGGTTCAATATGCAGGATAGTAAACCGGTGAGTGTTCCTATTCCTATAGGTACAAAGCTGTCTGCTGAACAGTGTCCCAAGACACAAGAAGAAGAGGAGGATATGTCCCGTGTTCCATATGCAAGTGCAGTGGGTAGCCTGATGTATGCAATGGTCTGTACTAGACCATACATTTCACATGCAGTGGGAGTATTGAGCAGGTTTATGTCAAACCCAGGGAAGGAGCATTGGACAGCAGTGAAGCGGGTTTTCAGATATTTACGTGGCACTAGTGACTATGGCTTGTGCTACCAGGGAAGACCAGGATTGGAAAGAATGTTGGACATTCGTGGTTTTGTTGATGCAGACTGGGCTGGAGATCTGGACCAAAGAAGATCTACAAGTGGGTACGTGTTTAGCCTATTTGGAGGTGCAGTCAGTTGGATGAGTAAAAGACAGTCTATAGTGGCGCTTTCAACTACAGAGGCAGAATACATAGCAGCCACTCATGCAAGCAAGGAAGCAGTTTGGTTGCAGAGATTGTGTTCAAGTATGGGGTTGGTACAGCAAGCTATAAGGATATATTGTGATAGCCAAAGTGAAATTTTCTTGGCTAAGAACCCTGCTTATCATTCAAAGAAAAAGCACATTGATGTTCAATATCACTTTGTGAGAGATATGGTTGAGGATAAAAGGGTGTTGTTGGTAAAGGTGGACACTTTGAAGAATGTTGCAGATGCATTGACGAAGTCTGTGAGCACTCAGAATTTCTCCTGGTGTAGAGAAACAATGGGTGTTGTAGAGCTAGACTGATTATTAAGCTCTCCTGTGGCCCCCTACAGACCAATCCCCTTAAGCATAGGAGATAATTCCAGAATATTTAAAGTAAGAGGAGAGGAGGTGTCAAGAACAATACCCTCCATCGGCGCAATAGTGGCGTCCATGTCTGTCTCCATGGTTGCATCTTGAGTATTGGCCTCTCCGCTTCCCGAAGCTGGGACCTCTGCCTCTTCCATTGTGGTGCCAATGTTCTTCTCCTCCTCTTGCTGAAATACCTTATGGCCTCGTTCTGACCTTGTCTCCTTGCTGAGATTTTCCCTGAATGACTTCCCTTCCTGTGCAACCTTGTCTTTCCCTTTTTTATGTTTTTTCCTCCTCTTAATGCTGAGAGGGCAAGCTTTGGCCAAGTGTCCATACTAGTGACACCTGTGGCATCTAAACAAAAATTTCTCATATTCCAGTACTTGAATAAAAGACCAATCCCTATAGCACAGTTGAATAGCCTTCGCCAACCCTTCTTTGGGATTTAAACGAACCAATATTATAGCTGTGCCTTGCTCACCTTTTTGCTTAAAGGACATGTCTGCCTCTAGAAACTTCCCAAGTTCATTCCTAATTTCCTTAAAAATGTTTTTTGACCAAAGCGGGTGTGGGAGCCCTAGGAGCTTTACCCATATTGGGAGATCTGCCACCTTCTCCCTTTGAGTGTCGAAAAGAATATTCCATCTTTTAAATAAAATTGGGGCTCGGTCGAACCCCCAATTCCTCTCCAAAACCCACCGAATCATCTCCTTTCTCTGGAAATTTATCATAAACCATCCATTTATAAGGTGAACTGCCTCAAAATGTTGATCTGGATCCATCTGCCATGCCTTTGCTGCCCACTCCTTCAAGAAATTTTGTGAAAATTTCTTACCTTTCTCTCTCCCTACCAATGTAAGATCATTTATCTCCATGGCCTCGTCAATCAAAATGTCTATACCCAACACCAGGCTAGGGATCTAATCCTTCCGCCTTACTACCTTAGCTTTCTTTTTAGAGTTTTCTAGGTTGTCTAGAGCTCTAACTAAGTCGTGGGCCAGATTCTCTTGCAATTCAAATGCTTCTTCACCCATAGACGTGTCCAAACCCCCTTCCTTGATCCATATGTCTCCACATTCCCCGTCCTATTGGACCGACCGTTCCTTTGCTACCCCCCCCCTCCCAAAATCCCTTGAGGGATTTTTACTTCCTTCAATCAAGTCCTATGTGTGGGAGCTCCCCTTCCGATTCCTTCTTGTTGTAAGCCCTCCTTCCCTACTCTAAGATGCACCCCAAATCCTTCTCTCTTTTGTTACGGAATCTGCAATTCTCTCCAAAACCTCCTCTCACAAGTATCCTGGGAACCTCTTTTCCCCTTTGCTCAGGCTCATCATAAAAATTCTTAGCCCCAATGCCTCCAACCCCCACAATTTTCAATACAACCATAACAGTTTGACCTCCTTGCAAGCAAGATCTCAACCTTGACTTCTTAAAAAACCCACAACTGACTACAATATCCTCTAACCCTCCTGTCTGATGGAAGGACCGTTTAATGTCCAGAACCTGATCCTTTGTCAGCTGATTTCTAGATTCAATCTCGTGTAAATGGATGTCTCTAGGTTACGCATAGAGAGCCCTATCAGTTGCATAGTCCTTTTCACCATGGCCGTTAGGTTTTCTCCGAAGAAAGAGGAAATACTTCCAACCTCCCCTCCATTCTCGAACCTTCAGTCTTCCCTCCCCCCAGTCCAGTTGGCCCAATAAAACACATCAAGTTCTGCTCTGTGACTTTCAAAACCCACATGGTGAGAATATCGCCCGGCTCGGGATCCACCTCCACCTTTTCTAAACTGTTGACCATTTTTACCTAGCTCCTTTGTGTCGGCAACGACTGTTTCGTTCTATTGAACCCTTCACACCGGGAACGTGCACCCTCAAGCTGTAAACTGCTAACTCCCTAGCTTGAAGCAAAAAATGGTAAACTAGAAATGCCAAACAATAATGCACTGTAAAAACTCGTATTACCTTTTACCTCCCATTTGCATGGGAAAACATCTCGAGGTACCTTGGATATTCCGCAATTCGTCGCCATCTACCCCCCATCCGAGACCCCCCTGTCGGGCACTGCCTCCTGTCGACAGCTTCTCCATGCCACCTTTGATCCACTCAGGCCATGGTGCCCATTAGGATTTTCCAACTAACCCCGCTCCATATTTGCTGCTCTCTCACCAGTAACTAAGGAGTTAACTCAAAGAAAATTTACATAAAATCATCTGTGATCTCTATTATCCTACTACTTTTAAGGTTATTTTTTTGAAGTACAATTTCTTAATGATGAAGTGAAAGTGCTAAAATAATATCTTTAACATTGGAAATAATTATCGGTTTCTAGAAATTAGTGCTTGTATCTATTGCACTTAAAAAATCAACAATCATAACCCTCTAAAGTTCTTGTTTTTTAGAAATTAGAGTTAGTTGATTTTATTCCTATTTTAAATTTTGAAATGTGTTAATATCGTTATCACTTTTGGTGGGGGTGTGAAAATTACAAAATTTTGCAATCATGATTTGTAAAGTTGCAAATAAAACTTTAAAATCAACTCCTAGATCAAAAAGTGGTATCTCTAGAATCACATCTTTTGCTTCTTCATTTTTTCTTTTTAAATTTATTTATTTATTCTATTTTAAAATTATAACTTGTTTGAAATTTCCACTTTGACAATTGGTATCATTATGAACAAAAACCTTAAGATCAACCCTGAAGCAAATAGTGGTGCTAGTAGTAGCACCGATATTTTTCAGGTTAACATTACAACTTGCTTGAAATTATGGTGCCACAAGGAGATTTTTTTTTTTTAATTGCATTACGAGCTTAAAATTTCAACAATTTCAAAATTGTGGTAAACAAATGTCATTTTTGTTGAAAATAATTTATAAATAAAGAAGAATCCAAATAAATAGAAAAATAACCAAAGGGTTTATTCTCTTGCATGTTTTCTGGTGTGGCATTGCATAATTATTGGAACAATAATTTGGCAATAACAATGAGTCTATATTTATTTAACATAAGCAATGATTTTTTGGATTCTCTCGAAAAAAATGTAATTGCCCATTTTTTTAAATTATAGATTCAAAATTATATTAGGCCTTTCAAGCCTTTAAATTCATTATTTTTGTACTATTTTTCATGACCATATTATGAAAAAGGGTTTACAAAAATTAATGATGATAGTCTTAAAAATGTAAAAATGATATATATATATAGAAATATATTTATATTCTATATGTGAAATATACAAGATTCAGTCATCGAGAGGTTATCACACAATTCGTCTCTTTCCCCATCGAGGATAAGTGTCAACTTTCTATTGAAAATTCAAAGAACATATCAAGATCCCCTTTTCTTTTTTAGAGAGGTAGTTCTCCTCTTTTTATATGTGGAAGATTATTATTATGGTCTTGGATAAATGCATTGGGTGAATGCTAAACAACAAATATTCCAACACAACTCATACAATCGATTTGGTCATCAAACACATAGGAAATGAATATTGAAATAAATATTTTATGTATTGAGGTTCGTCTTCAACAAATATTTTTCCTTCCTCTTTAAAATATTGTGAATCTAGAATCAACTATGAATTTGCAAGATTAAATAGAAACAAAAATGAAATGGTCATGAATTCAAATAACTTTAAAGGATTACATACATTATAATCAAATGAGTTTGTAAAGCCTCATTTGCACAAGTGTCCATTAATAAATCACCATATAGACACATGTGTCTGCAACGTAAAACTTGAATAGCCCTTTGTGGGAGAAATATATAATAATATCCCAACATAAGAAGTTTAACATTTTCTGAAACTGAAAGAGCCTCTTAAATAATGACTATACAAATTGTTATTAAAATGCATCCTCAAATGCAATATGAAGTGCTTGGAAGAGATGAGAAGACATAATTAGACCTAGATATTCTTATTACTGAGCACATATGGAAAACCTAATGGAAAGACAAATGTGAAAGAAGAGATGAGAGGGAAAGTTGAGAAAGTTGATTCACAAGATCTCATGGAAAGGAAAACTTGTCTTCAGCAAAAATTCCAAACCATTTCTAAATGTGACTTTCTCCCTTTATGATATTCTCTTCATTTTTAAAACTACTTGATGGTTAGGTTTTTTCTCTTTGTGTTAGCTAAATGCGGATCCATTTTGAAAAAATGAAGTTAGAGATTCTTACTCCAAACTAGGTCCGACCTTAGCAAGGAATATTTTAAGAAACCCCCCAAAACGTATATCTATAATAAATGGGAAAATACCCATGGTTCATAAGAAAATATATAGGAAATTTTATCAATAATATAATATACATATATAAATTTTTAGCGAATATTTCATGAAATTATACAACACTATAAATTCTTGGCAAGTCTTTCACAAAATTAGAAAACATTGTAAAATATTAGCTAATCATTGATAAGTCATACAACCATATATAATAATAAGAAAAAAATAGTTAAATTACAATATACCCATTTTCCATGCTTGTAAAAAGAAACATCGTGCATTATGTTGATCCAGGTTCTTACTATACACTTACAAATCTCTTTTCATGTTTTTAGTAATTTTTACCACAAATTTCTTATCACCACCCAAGGAGAAACTAGTTGGAGAGGCACCACCCAAGGTGTGTGATGTTGAATTGTAGAGGTTATTTTTCTCAAACTAGGCCTTGACACATCTATATGGCTCACTCATATTCTATGCAATTCATATTCTAGAGGCTTCACATGAAAATAAGGTTTAGGAATAACCATCTCAAAATCATGAATCTTTACATCAAACTATTTTGGTTTCTTATACATTGCTTCTCCAATAGTTAGATACTTCTCCAATTTCTTGGCTTCAGATAAACAAAAAACTTTAAAAATTGGTGCTTCATCAATATTTCTAGGTATTTCACCACCTTCTTGGTTTGTAACTATTATAGTAGTGGGTGCACTTAATTCTATAGCTCACATCTCCAATTATATTCAACTGGGAATAGTTCCTTGAAATAGCACAAAAAGAAAAATGAGAATCACTAGATGATAAATCTGCATTGAAACTCAATTTCCTACATGGTAAAGAAAAAGTAATAACAATAAATTGTTAAAATGCTACAACTAGTGAGTTCAAAGATATGACATATAAATCTAAATATTAGTCTCTACATGTTCATTATTTGGAAAAACTTGTCAAAAGTTAACCATGATCAAGGAATTTTGCACTTCGATAATAATAGTTCACTAAACATTGTATCATCCTCAATTTATTATATGTGATTCTCTTTTAGTCTTGGCATCAAAATTATAAATGCATTAGAGGAATGTTAGTGTCACGATAATAGGTTTCTTATGATGAACACAGGAACCTAGTGCATGAACCATCTTTTCTCTTTGCTTAGCTTAGCATAGCTCATTTCCTTTTCTTAATAGCCAATAAGTATTTTCAAAGAAAATATAAATGAAAATAGTAGATAATAAAAGGCGCATTAGAGGAAAATTTAGCCTAAAAGTGCCCATGAAATTTTCATGTAATTTCCATATCATAATATGTAAACCAATCAAAATCCTTTAAATTTAAAAACAGGTAAATGCAAATATTTTGGAGGGAAAAGAATAAAAAGTACTTTTTTAAACAACATTTTTTGGCTTACCTCCTTATAGGTTTACTCAAATTTCAAGTGTAGACACTCGTAGGATGCAAAATTAAATTCCACATCCAACAAGTACCCATTATGAACACTTTTGAGAATACCCACATTGATAAAAATTGAAGATACATTTAAAAATCATGTTCGGCACACTTTTTAAATGTATCTTCAATTTTTATCAATGTGAGTCTTCTGATTAAGATTTCTGGGATTGTTAACTTCTTGTGATAGATTTTCCGGTTCCATCCCATTCATTTTGATTTTGAAATCGATGTTTCAAACCATCATCATGATGAACCACAGTTGATAGTTCGAAACATCGATTTCAAAATCAAAATGAATGGGATGGATCCGGAAAATCTATCACAACAAATGCAGGTCTTCTCAAAAGTGTGCATAATGGATACTCATTGGATGTGGAATTTAATTTAAGTAACCTGTAAGTAGATAAGACAAAAATACTATTAAAAAAACAATTTTCTTCTTTTCCCTCCAAAATTCATAAATCTTATTTTATTATTTTACCTTACGAGGCCACTTTTAGGCTGAAATTTCCTCTAATGAATATTCTTTTGTCATGACACAAAGTGAAAGGAAACAAAAAATATCTTTCGTTCAACCATAAAATATATAAAGAAAATAATAATTGTTATGGAAAACACATTGAATTCGTAGTGAATCACTAAAGCCATATTTTAAGCCTAATATCATATCTTTCTCAAATAATCATGACAAAAAGACAAACAAAAGGATTTTTTGATCAACAAAGGTTTTTAATCTTAACTCAAACCCTTGAATCAATAAAAATTAAATGAAACCAATCTTGCCACAACAAAAGGTTCAAATAAACATCTAATGAGAACTAGAAGCCTTCAATGAATTACATAATTGGTAACTAAAATAAACACAAAAATTTCAATCTTCGAAAAGTTCTCCAAACACAAAAAACAAACAAACAAACCATTGAAATTGGCCAATATATCATAGCTAGCATAAAAAAAATTCATGTACATGAAATGAACCCATTATTGCTTAGTAGAAGTCTTGTTAAATTAGCTATTTGTCCTTTAATACCAGGAAACTATCTATGTGAAGAGGTAGGTCCCAACACTATCAAATTCTACTCTCATTTCCTATCACAAACAAGAAAGAGATAACATAATAGTTAACTACCAAGACATTAATATTAAAATAATTTGCATTAAGGAAATGTGGCTGGACAATGTTATAATGAAAAATAGAAATTATAGAACTTGTTTTTACCTTAAATGCAATGTCAATTTTCCATTTATGATAAATAATTTCAAACTTGCATAAAAAATAATGGAGCAACAAATTAATCAAATAAAAATTATCACATCATTTGTACTATTCCATTTACTATTTCTTACACTAACAATGGAACATGTATACAAAAATAAGTGTCCCTTGGGCCTTCATATCTATTGGACTAGATAAAATCTCGCAGTTTATTAATTTCCCAATTTTCATTTTGGTCCTCATGTTCTTCATTCTAAACACAATCTTCTCCACATGGATAATCATTCTGAACCTCCAAACTATTATGGTTTATACCAATTTCATTAGATCATTTTTTTATATTGTTTACATCCCTTCTATCACAATCTAATTTCCAAAGAGCTAGTGCTCTTTCATATGGAAAATTGCTAATGGCATACTTTTTTACATACAATCTTAAAACTCTATCCATATGTTTATCAAGTTTGTTCCTCAAATTTAACTTAAAAAATGATAGTGCATTAAGCATTCTCTCATCCTCCATTGACCCAAAAATCATAATTTGACATAAATCTACTAATTTGAAATATTTTGATATATTTTCTTGTAAGTATTAGCCAACACCTAAAATAAACCATAATATTGAAATCTTAGGAATGGATAACTATTGCACTTTCCATAAAGAGAGGCATTCGGAGAAAACAAGCCCACAATGGAATCACAACATGAATGCTATGGAAACCCATATTGTTGATACTTTGTTAGCGGATGAGAAGACCAAGCAGACAAAATAAATAAATGATCTTGTTGTAGCCGAAGAAAGTTTAGGTGTTGGGCACTTAGTTAATGCCTTTGATATCATTTTCAATACTAACAAGAAAAGCGTTGAAGAACCACCAGAAAATGAAACTCCTCATTAGCATTCAATTGGCCGTTATAATTTGAGGAGAAAAGGACTTGTTTTTGAATAGGAATTGAAAATACAAGTGTTGAATAAACAATTGTTAAGGAGCATCCTACCACCAATTAATCGTACTCAAAATGCATAGAGCAAGTATGGAAATGCTACTACTTATAAGAAAACTTCCACCAACAGCAAAAGTATAACACCCCTAGTTAAAAATCAATGTAAAATAATGCAAGACCACGATTATGGGACACTTATTCCAAGCTGAATGTTGGGAAAAAACATCCTAGTCTGGGTTTTCATTTCGGTTATTATGGCTAAGGAAATTTGCAAAGGAAATGACAAAGGCTTTGGAAAGAAAAAATGAATTTTTTGGCAATTTATTTATGAAAATAATGGAAATTAGGAGAAAAGGAAGGTGAAAGGTCACTTGTTTCATGTGAGGAGGAAAATGAAAGAAAAATAATAGAAAATTAAGAAAATAGAGGCCACATTAATAAAAAGGCTTCTTAGGATTAGTTCATAGGCTTTTGGTCAATTCAGTTTTGGAATTCTCTCTCTATTCTCTCTCTCACACTCTTTGGAACTAAGAGTTTTCTTGGATAATTTTAGCTTTGGATCAAGAAAGGAAAAGAAGGGAAAGAGGAAGCAAAGATCAAGCAAGGAAGAGCAGGATTAAGTAGCTAAAGAGAGTTTACTTGCAGGTATCGATTTTCACTCGTGATTTCCTTTCTAAATTTGGCATGCATGGTTATGCATGTGTGTTCTTGGTTCTCTTGATTTCATTGGCATGGGTTTTTCCAGGTGTGAAAATGTTCTTAATCCTTTCCTTTCCATTTCCAGATAGCCATGGTGTGATGGGGTTCTCATGTTTTGGTTGAAATGGATTGCCGGATGAATTTGAAACTGAGTGAGGTGGATCTATGAATGAAAGAACACATGGCCTAATGATCCCTGAACCAGACTATGGATTGTGGTAAAGCCACTAGCCTAGTAACACATGAACCATAATTTTCACTATGGTAAAGCCAAGTATTGTGTGCCTCAGTGGGCGTGTTAGGTCCCTATATTACTAGTATAGTCCTTTATTGTTGTTAGTGTAACCCCATTATTATTATTATTGTACCCTTGTAACCCCCATATTGTTATTATTGTGCCCTTAAATTATTATTGTTAGGTCGGCTAGGATTACATTCTAGCCCCATGGAATCCTATATATAGAAAGGAGGTTTTGTAATTTGAATCATCCAAGAATTGTTCATTCATGTAATGTATTGGAGGTTTCCCCCTTGAAGTGCCTTATTTCTAAGGCAATGATATCTATTTTCTTCTATTTTTGGAGTTGGTTTCACAACATTTGATATCATAGCTTTGAGATTCTAGGGTTTCGCTGCTCCAAACAGGTCATCGTGGAATTTTCAATATAATTTTTTTCTACGAAGGTTCAAACTATGAAAGTTTTAGAATGCAAAGAAAAAATCCCGAGGAACATCGTCACAAAATTTCAGAGCTTGGTTCGCAATATTTTCGGAGATATGATCTGTGCAAGTTAGGTCATTTTGCAGGCTCCTTAATTTAACCTAAACTAGTTATCGTGGTATTTTCATCATACTTTTTTTCTATGAAGGTTCAGAAGAAGAAATTTTTAGAGTGAGAATCCGAAATACTGAGGAACATCGTTGCAAAATTTCAGATATTGGTTCGCAATATTTTCAGAGATATGATCTGTGGAAGTTAGGGCTTTTTGAGGATTCTGAATTTCATCTCAAAGAGGTGATCGTGGGAAAATAGTCATAGCTCTCTCTCTGAGCATCGGATTGGAATGCTGTAAAAAGTGGCCGCAAGTACACGGACTGTAGTTTTCGGTCTATCAATTTCAAAGCCAAAGGAGGAAACAGTGACACGTGGCAAGTCGTACAAGTTCGCTCTACTGATCCAGTCCAAAATTGGGTCATTGTAGGAGATTGGACATAACTTTGCCTTGAAGAATCCAAATCAGATCAAACCTATGGCATTTGAAAGAAGCTTCTGAGGGCTACTGCAGCGCTGAATTTCAGATTATGAGGATCCGCAATTATAGAGATAATTCAATTTCAAAATCGAGCTCCTCAAAAGAAAGTAAAAGGTGTGTATTTTTTTTTCAGAATTGCATAAGTCTTGTTTGAAGAATCAAGTTGAATTGATTCCAAGGGCATATTGTAGAATAGATATCAGTATTGGATTCTAAAATGGCCCCTAAAAAGAATTCAACACCCATTAAGCCTTTATAAAGCTCTACTATGACTCATGAAGATGAAGAATGGCAACATGACATATCAAAATTACAAGAGCAAGTGCAACAAATTTCGCTCTAGCAAAGAGAAACAAAAAATGACATGGAAGTTTTGAACAAAGGCGTGGAAACTAAGATGGATGGTTTGAATAATGGTGTGGAATCTAAGATGGATGGTTTGAAGAATGGCATGGAATCTAAGATAGATGGCATGGAAGCTGGCATGGAATCTAAGATGGATGACATGGAAGAAAAAATGGAAAACATGAAGAATGATCTAAAAGCAGACATGGAAGGTTTGACAAAGTTGATATAAGAAATGTTTCCTAATGGTGAAAAGATAGTAGAGGAAACTCATGATGAGAACAAAATAAATGTTAATCGTGATTTCATAAACTCTAATGTTGGCGGGAAGAACCACCATATTCCAAAAATGGATATGAGGAAGTTTGATGGAAATGATCCTGTAACATGGATACTACGGATGGAGCAATATTTTGATCTCCATAATGTGAAAAACACACAAAAGGTACGCATTGCAACTTTACATTTAGAACAAAATACATTTGTATGGTATCGATGGCTTTGCTCCCATAAAAAAATTGTCAATTGGTCAATTTT
This sequence comes from Pinus albicaulis, assembly GCA_034641835.2. NCBI lineage: Eukaryota > Viridiplantae > Streptophyta > Pinopsida > Pinales > Pinaceae > Pinus > Pinus albicaulis. The sequence goes on along the minus strand of CM076575.1, from coordinate 664,207,279 downwards.
TACGGAGGAAATGATAGCACATTATGAGGATACAAAGAGCAACACCTTCTTTAGCCAATTGATAAATCTCAAACAAAAGGGTTTAGTGGGGGAGCACATTGAGGACTTCCCAAAATTGAATATAAGGGTAACTGATATTCCAGAGGAACACAGGATTGATCTCTTCATAGGTACTTTAAAGGATAACATCCAACATGAAGTTCGTGTTTTGGAACCTGATTCATTAGAGAAGGCATTTAGGTTGGCAAGAAAAATTGAATGTAAAATTATGGCGACAAGGAAGCCTACCACTCACTTCTATAAAGAAGGAAGTGTTGCTATGCCTAGATTTCCACAACCTACAAGGTTGACACCACAAAAATTGGAAGAAAAAAGAGCAAAAGGGCTTTGCTACGGTTGTGATAGCAAATACACTAAAGGTCATAAGTGTGCTGAGAAGAAATTATTTTACATAGATTGTGAAGAGGAAGAAGAAAATGAACAAGAATCTTCAAAAGAAGAGGATATACACCATGAACCAACCCTAGAAGAGGAAGAAATGAGTCTGACCATATCATGTAATGCATTGGCAGGAATTACCACTCCTCAAACTCTCAAGATAGAAGGACATATCAAGAAGAAAAAAGTAATAGTGTTGATTGATTCAGGTAGTACCCATAATTTTATTCATTGTAAGGTAGCGAAGGAATTGAATTGTTTCTTATACCCAGCACCAGAATGTCAAGTGATGGTTGCAAATGGAGGAACTATAAATTGCTCTGGAAAATGCCATAATATCAAGCTAACCATGGGGGAATATGTATTGAATAGTCCAATGCTTTCCATTCCTATGGGAGGTGCTGATGTTGTACTAGGAGTACAATGGTTACAATCTTTAGGGATGGTAGCTTTTAATTTTCAAGAACTTTTCTTGAAATTTTTTTCAGAAGGAAAGGAAGTCGAATTACGGGGTATTGCGGGGAAGCCAGGAAGGATAATAAGCTCTAATGTCATGACAAAGCTTCTAAATAAATAACAACGAGGCATAATTTCACAATTATGCTCACTAGAAGTTCCAACATCAAAATCATCTATTTCTGCAGATCTCCAACAAGTCTTGGACAATCATTCCAAGGTGTTTGAAACTCCCAAAGGACTCCCACTTATTCGTGATCATGATCATGCTATTCATTTGATTCCAGGAAGTGTTCCTCCAAACATCAGGCCTTATAGATATCCTTATGTCCAAAAGAGCGAAATTGAACGTATGATTGCAGAAATGTTAGAGGCATGTATAATTCAACCTAGTCAAAGTTCTTTCTCTGCTCCTGTAGTATTGGTACACAAGAAGGATAGATCATGGCGCATGTGTCCGGATTATAGGGAGCTCAATAAGCTTACCATTAAAGATAAATTTCCCATTCCTGTGATTGATGAATTATTGGATGAATTACATGGAGCAATTTATTTTACCAAGTTGGATCTTCGTTTAGGATATCAACAAATTAGAATGAAGACTGAAGATATTCCAAAAACAACATTTCGAACTCATGAGGGTCATTATGAATTTTTGGTCATGCCTTTTGGCCTTACCAATGCAACTTCTACATTTCAAGGGTTGATGAATTCCATTTTCAAACCCTTCCTTAGAAAATTTGTGCTAGTATTTTTTGATGATATACTAATCTACAGCAGGTCTTGGAAGGATCATGTTGAACATGTTGACAGGGTGCTCAAACTATTACGGGAGAAACAATTATATGCAAAAAAATCCAAATGTTTCTTTGGAGTACAAGAGGTGGAATATCTGGGTCATATTGTATCTCACGAGGGTGTTAAAGTAGACGCTAACAAAATTAAAGCCATTAAGGAATGGAAAGTCCCCACAACCATAAAGAAGTTACGAGGATTTCTTGGGTTAACAGGGTATTATCGCAAGTTTGTTAATAATTATGGGAGAATAGCAGCACCTCTAACAACATTATTGAAGAAAGATGCATTTTCATGGACTCCTGAAGCAACTAAGGCCTTTGAACATCTTAAAGAGGCAATGTGTCTAGCACCGGTCTTAGCTACGCCAGACTTCACAAAAACCTTTATTGTGGAATGTGATGCCTCAGGAAATGGAATTGGTGCAGTTTTAATGCAGGAAGGAAGACCCATTGCTTTTAAAAGTCGTCCAATCAAAGGAAAGTATTTACAAAAACCTATTTATGAGAAGGAAATGTTAGCAATACTGCATGCACTAAAGAAATGGTGAACTTACCTAATGGGAAGACACTTCAAGGTAAAAGCTGATCATGATAGTCTTAAACACTTTTTGGAACAAAGAATATCTTCAGAAGAGCAGCAAAAATGGGTCACAAAGATGTTGGGTTATGACTTTGAAATAATATACAAAAAAGGGAAGCTAAATGTTGTTGAAGATGCACTCTCAAGAAAGAATGAAGAGGTGGAAGCATTGCTTTGTGCCATTTCTATTATCCAACCAGATTGGATAACCGAAGCAAGAGATGAATGGAAGAAGGACAAAGACGTGTGGACACTCATTCAAAAGTTGCAGCAAGATCCTAGTACATCTGATACATTTAGTTGGAAAAATGATTCCTTATGGTACAAAGATCGCTTATATCTTTGTAAGAGTTCCCAACTAAAACAAAAGATTCTTCTGGAATTGCACACTTCTCCTTTAGGAGGACACTCAGGATTTTTAAAAACTTACCACAGGGTGAAGAAAGAATTTTTTTGGGATGGCCTTAAATCCGATATTCAAAAGTTTGTGGCGGAATGTTTGGTTTGCCAGCAGAATAAAGTGGAAACAATTAAGACCCCAGGACTTCTACAACCTTTATCCATTCCAAGTCAACGTTGGGAGGGGATTTCAATGGATTTTATCACAGGTTTACCTAAGTCCGAAGGAAAGAGTGTCATCATGGTGGTAGTTGATAGACTTACCAAGTATGCACACTTTTGTGCATTATCTCATCCATTTAAAGCAAGTAGAGTTGCTACTACATTTATGGACAGAATTCAAAAGCTACATGGAAGCCCAAGGGTTATTGTGAGCGACAGAGATCCCATTTTTACTGGAAATTTTTTGACGGAGTTATTTTCTTGTTTGGGTACTCAATTAGCTCATAGCTCATCTTATCATCCTCAATCTGATGGTCAAACTGAGATAGTAAATAAATGTTTGGAAGGATATCTTCGTTGTTTTGTATCTGATAAACAAACACAATGGGTCAAGTGGTTACATCTCGCTGAATGGTGGTATAACACTTCCTTCCATACTGCAGCAAAAATGACCCCATTTATGGCACTTTATGGATATCATCCACCATCCATCACATCATATTTAAGGGAAAATTCAAAGGTTCAAGTAGTGGAAGATCACATCGAGCATCAGCAAGAAGTTCTCAAACTCTTAAAGGATAACCTGAATTTGGCACAAAATCAAATGAAACAATAGGCAAATCAACATCGCAGCGAGAGAAGTTTTGATGTAGGAGATTGGGTATTTTTACAGCTACAACCATACAAACAAATGTCCCTCAAGCAAGAAAAGAAGGATAATAAATTATCGCCAAAGTACTATGGTCCTTACAAGGTGTTGCAAAATATTGGTACTATGGCATACAAATTGGAGCTTCCTGCTTCTTCGCGAGTACATCCAGTTTTCCATGTTTCATACTTAAAGAAGGTTATAGGTGAAAATCTTCCAGTTCAAACAATATTGCCAGAACTTGATGAGGAAGGAAAAATCATATTGGAACCAGAAGCGGTCATGGAAACAAGAACTCGACGACTACGGAATCGATCAATTTCAGAGTATCTCATCAAGTGGAAGAACTTACCCACTGAAGATTCTACATGGGAGGATGAGAATTTTATACAAAAGCACCCAGAGCTACTCAAGCGTTGAGGACAACACTTTTTTTGAAGGAGAGGGGCATGTTAGGTTCCTATATTACTAGTATAGTCCCTTATTGTTGTTAGTGTAACCCCCTTATTGTTATTATTGTACCCTTGTAACCCCCATTTTGTGCCCTTAAATTATTATTGTTAGGTTAGCTAGGATTACATTGTGGCCCCACTAGGATTACATTCTGGCCCCATGGACTCCTATATATAGAAAGGAGGTTTTGTGATTTGAATCATCCAAGAATTTTTCATTCATGTAATGTATTGGAGGTTTCCCCCTCGAAGTGGCTTATTTATAAGGCGTTGATATCTCTTTTCTTATCTTTTTGGAGCTGGATTCACAACAGGGCATAGTAATCCTCGACTGGTGAATGAAGAGATATACGATAAGGCATAGAGATATTTGGTGCCCTTGATTAGGATTAGGAATCCTTGGCCACATAATGGACATATATATGGTAAATCATAAAGGGTGGTGTCTTGATTATGGCCCAGTGATCCCTGGATCAAACTATGGATTGCGGTAAATCATAGAGACTAGGAGACAAGAAAATTCCTCACAGTGTAGGTGGAGAAATTCCGTGGCATCCATGCTTATTTATGGCCTAGTGATTTGGTGAGGATTGCAGTAAAGCCTAGTTTTATTGATGAGGGTGAGGTGGTTTAGCCTCGGGAAGCCCTAATTGATTTGTTTGGTTTTGAATTCCACATTCATGCTTGGAATATGGAATGAGGGTGATTGGATAAAGAGAGGTTTGGCTCATCCAATTTATGGTTGGGTGGAATGTGGTAGTCACATATCGGGTTGGATTTTTCATTCATGAATAAGAGTTATTTTCATTGGTAGTATATGTGTAAATGTACTGATTCATATGTGGCATTCATGGTTGTTGTATCCTTATTATTTATGTTGTTTATACGTTGGTTATGAATATGTTTTATGACAAAGAAAATGTATGGTTCTCATCATGTTTTTATTTTTAAATGAATGAGCAATTAGTATATGATCTAATAAATGATAATGTTGCTAATGTGATAAGGCATCAATGCTTATTAGCGATTCTCAGATAATTATAAGACCCCTATGCTAGAATCTATTATTATGAACTGTAGAATTCATATTTGCGACATGTTTGATGAAATTCCTGTCATGGCTAGTAGGGGTCCATTCAAGTTTTTATTCAAGAATTTTAATTGGCCTCGTTGTCTCTATGTTATTTTTCATTAGTGTAATTTCCATGAAGTTCTAGGAAGTGACTAGGTCCTAGCCCTTAATTTATCCTTAAATATCACAGTCATTGGCAGAACACTGATATAAAAGGGCTACAATCACACTTAGGATGGCTCAAGGGAGCGATTGGGGCTCTCAGTCACATGCATGTCTTGGAAAGGGAGAGAATGGGGGTTTATTTCCTTGAAATGTTGAGTTTCATCAAGGGTTGGTCACCCATAAGGGTGGGTTAGCTCCTGGAGGTTCTATAGGATGTGTAGAGGGTCAAATTGGTCGTGTTTTGTCTGTTCCACTTCCTTAATTGTGCATGGGGAGTTGAATCAGATCATAGTAGCCTCTCGTCACATGTTTAACCTGGTTGTCCGATTACTTAGGTAGATGTGGGAGGAGAGCATTACAGAGTGGTATTAGATTATGGTTCAACACTTGGACTGGATAGGCGAAATGTGTTTGTCAAGCATACATGTCAGTTTCATATGTGTTCTTTATGATTTTGGTCTATGTGCTTGTCGTGTATGAATTGTGACGTCATTGTATGTCATTTATGTCATCATGATGTTGTTGGTTGTTATGATGTTGATGTGTTGGATGAGATACAGCAGGAGATGCAAACTATTAGAGCGAGGTTGCAACACTAGACTTTGGGGTAAGAGAAGATCTCCATACATGTATTGTATGTTTTGCATGCATGTATGTTATTTAATGTATTGTTATATGCATTAGGGTTATGTACATGTTTGTCATTTTATTGTTGTTGTGGTTACGTGCATGGTAGATGCTAGTGAATCAGTGTGATCATATGCACATGTGTCGAATAGTCATGAATGATAGTAACTCGTTTTTATATGCATTGTTGTTGTTGTTTTATGTTAGTTAACTTGATGATTATGTTATATGTTTTTGATAAGTATGTTATATGTTAACTTGTTGATTGCTATTGTTGAGTAGGTAAATCCCCTCTGCGGACAGAGGCAATCCCTCTAGCCCTAGAATGGGTCTAGCAACAAGGGAACAAGATGGAATTTCAGACTCCTAGCTTATAAATGAAAATGAGTTGGGATAGATGACCTACCTTGGTCAAGGAGAATAAAAAATTTACAGTTATTCGATTGGTAAAGGAGAATCAAACATTTTTCATATGATCGAACACAAAATTGGAACCAAAAAACCAGTCATGTATTAATGATAGATAAAATAAGTTTACAACCTTAATGCCTTGATGTTGCAGCCTCCTTCGACAGGTTTATTCAAGCGCATCTCAAGCATTTTTTGGGGATTGGACTTGATGAGGCAATGGGCCTAAACTCTCTCTCAACAATGATTACTCTATGCCTTATTATTCACACCAACTATAGTAAGAATTGTTTAGCTAGCTGAAATTATGTGAGAAAGAAGTATTTATAGGAGATGAGGAGGTGGTTTGGGATCCCTCATAAGGTGGAAGAGAGGCCTTATCCTTTGGGGAGTTGCAAAATTGTACGAAACAAGAACACAAAGGGAGGAATTCGATATTATTCAGTCGAAAAAACCATGGTGACTCTGCTCACGAAGTGGTTAGACATGGAAACTTCGTTTCTATTTAAAAAAAAATTCCAAAAACAACTCGGTGTGGGTGCCCCACTGAGACATGGCGCCAATGGGCGCGAGGCCCAATGTTAATTTCTCTATGGGTGCGAGGCCATAAATTCCTACTAGCGTCGACCCAAAATCATATGTTTTTGAGGGCTTGCTTCAGGAATGATCAATAGAGGAAATATTCTTGACATGCTAAGGTATGCAATGAAAATTTTAGCAAGGTATAAAAATACATAGAAGACACTGAAATGGTCCTCCAATGTTCGGGACGAGGATTGCAGTGATGGTGAAAAAATACTGTGCAATAAATTCCCCCTAAAGCATGAGGTCTGAGAGAGAGGGAGGAGTGAAATGCTTTATGAGAACATGCCCAAACCAAACACCATCGTCGGAATACCTACAAGAACAAGTAAAACTGATATCCATGATACATGAATATGTGGCATGGGTGCAACTATCCATAATAGAGTGTATATAAAAATAAGATACGAGGTATGAATGCAACCATCCAGTAAAGAGGATCAATAAGTAGACTAAGGTATGGTCACAACCATCAAATCAGAAGAGTCATGCATATAGTCATGATAAACCAAATCATCTTGCAGCCTGGATTTTATCAGACAAAACCTAGGGTCTTACTCTCCATCTCAACCTAAACAAGTACAATTCAAACATGCGAATGAATGAGTTGAAGTCTAACATGCGAGAAGATCGCCTGATTACCAGCCAATGATGAAAGTTTTTAACAGGCATGAGAGAAACCACCAATAATGACAATGGCTCTCAAGGTACAACTAGTATAAGTCACCGAATGTGAAAAGTGAGTTGGAGTTGAACACCTGCGAAATCACTCGATTGAAGGCCAATGATGAGGGCCTGTCGTCGAATGCGAAGAACTTTCCATTGAGGCATGCAAGCTCCAAGGTACCGAAAGGGAGTCTCTAGACCAGCTTCCTGGATAATGAGCTCAAGTCAATAGGAAGTGATCTGGTCGAAGGAGGGCCATAATGTTTCCCACATCATCAACACGAGATAGAGCAATAAGATGATAGTGAATCAGAACCAAACCGAGGATCAGAGGTTGAAAACTGCACATGGAAACTTCTCTTGAACATATTGGTGACATGAATCCAAAATTTGGCAGTATTTGACATCAGGGGATCTGAGGTCATGATGACATGGAAAAGGGTAGAGGAGAGGTAAAAATAGATAACCCAAACCCATGGAGGAAAAAATGATGAAATGGGATGTCCCCAACCCGACACGAATTGCAGACAAGTGTCATGTTCAAGAGTGACATACTGCCGACAAGAATAAGAACTGGTTCCATTTTCCCCCATCATTGATGGCGAGTACCCATATTATTTTTGGAAACAAGCTTGAAGGGGATAACATATAATTGTCATATAAGTTTTTCCTTCGTAAAAATCCATCCTAGTACATTTTACGAGCTTTACGAAGGAGGATCTCGATTACGTCATGGTGACGATTTCCGATGTCATGTAAGTTTTAACGAGTCTCACAAATGAAGAACTTGACATCTTTTCATGTTTAGAGAGTTTGAAAAGAAGCAGAAAAGAAAACTCAAAGAACTTTGTTGCGCTCAACTTAGTGTTCCTAAATTGAGGTCATTAATTGTCAACCAGGGCTAGTAAACTGCTGAAGTGTGGTGCACTGTATGTGCCTAGGTATCTGTTTCTCACTACGTTGTGTTTAGTGTTTTTATGATTTTTTTGGTTTTATGGTTTTATGTCAAGAAGGAAAGCACTAAATGTTGATGAAGGACAGTGGTTGGACACACTAAAAACAGAACAAAACCTATTCTAAATTTTGCATGGTACTAAAGAACAGAAAATGCAAAGCTTGATAATGACTCCTAGTAAGGAAACAAATCACAACATGAACTCAGTAACCCATATCATGAACTCATCCAATTCATTCATTTAGAGATATGTTGGAATAGCTTGAGAAAAGGATAAGTTTTTAGTGCAACTGAGGTTTTCCTAAGTCAACAATCAACTTACAATGTTACAACATCTCATCCATGGTTGAAGGTTTATTGGAACATAATTGGAAAAGAACATTTGTAGCACAATAATATTTCTACTCTAAACTAACTTATAATTCTATTCTGCAACTCAATTTAGCACCACTAGGCCTCATTCAAAATTTATAGATTTCTTTTTAGAATAGTCTTTGAGAAAAAGGCTTGTTTGTGAAATTGTAAAAAGGTTGCAAAATACTCAAGGCCTTAAACTGTTATTGATAGTTCCTGTCCATATGATGATGTATTAATAGGAATTTAGAACAAGAATATTTTGTAAATAATGAAGACCGTGGTATCTAAATTTAACAACTAATACAATTTAAAATGCAATGGATAACAACTAAACTAGAATGCTAATACAGTGAACTAAGACTAAACTAGAGTGCTATTATCTAACTTGAAATGAATTGGAGCTGAACTAGAATGATACTAATACAGTGAACAGAGTTAAATTAGAGTACCATTATCAAGCTTGAAATATAATGATAGAATTAAACTAGAATGACATCTACCTCCGGAGTATTTCAACTGAACCAAAATGCAACTAATTCTATGAAATACTACAACCCTGTCTTGTTCAAGATGAGTGATATTTTGGAATAGTTTGTACAAACAAGTCTGGCTGTATCATTCAGTGCAAATGGGCATAAAAACATAACAATACGCAGGTAAACTAAAACACTACAGCTAAGTCTTATCCAGAGTTAGTGATATTTTGGAAGAGATTAATGAGAATAGGACTAGCTGTAACAACTAATTGTAATTGAACACAAAAACGTAAAGTTCTAAATTGCTACAATTATGCCTCATTCCGGATTAGTGATATTTTGGAATACTTCATGAGAACAAAGCTAAACTATAGTATCCAATGTAAGCAAAGTTCAGAAAACTATTTAAATTGAGAATGAAACAAAGCTACGGCTACTTATCTAAACCAAATGCATAACGCTTCACGGGCAGTAGGGGCCCTCTACCACCGGATCAGCACGTGGATCTACTCAATATTGACTCAGCTTGTGCAATAAAATGATGTCTCTTTCATTAAAGGAGAAATTCTTCAAAACAGAGTATTTACGGCCTTCCAAAATCTAGCAACAAAAACAAAATCTAACCAACAGTTTCTCGGTCTCCCGAGTCATACTTATAATGAAGTTACATAAATACTCTTTGAGAAAAACGGGGATAAGTGTCTCTCCCACTTCTAATCAAATTAAAACTCTTATTAACAGTCTTGTGCTTAACTGCGGACATCTGTAGAGTCTGTGTTTTGATAGGAAACTGCTTCTCTTCTACGTGCATAACCACCTATAGAATTCTGTTCAAACTTCGTGGAGAGAAAAAAATGATGAGGGAATGATGTGGAATACGACCATATGTGTTTTTCCCTGAAATGACATCTGGAACCTGCGTAGACATGAAGACAGCTGCAGAATCGACAACTAGCTACAGAATTTCTGCATTCTGTAGCTAGGTGTAGTCAAAAAGTATTACAACAACGAAATCATGAAAACATAGCAAGTTAGACATTATATACAATCTCAAAGCAATTTTAACTAATCTTATTGATCATTTAAGCCTGAAATTAATAATGGACAAAGGAAATGAAGTGGAATGTGGTGGAAGAGAAGAACATCTTTGAAGCTCAACACCCTTTTCTAGGTAATCTCACGGATCTGAAAAGTTAGAAAACAATATCTGGGAGAACCTCTTAGTCGCGATAGGCTAAGATATTCCTTTTTCATAAATAATCTGTCCCAGCCTGAAAAAGGGGTAAATATATATTGGGCAGATGTCGTTTCGAAGCCTTTAATGAGTTCAAAACGATAAGTGTCTCGGAAATCTTTTCAATTTTCGAGAGTCAGAAAAGAGTTGAAAGATGACTCCAGGGAGTGACTTTTTCATGTTTTTATCGAGTCCGAAAAAGTAATAAAATAAAACTCGTCACTTTATCGTCATCATGTTGAGGACTTGTTTCTGCACAAGAAATGCACATAAAACCCACTTCTCGAGATAAAATATTAAAATAATCGACAAATATGCTCAAAAACCTAAATAGGGTTTCGAAAAGTTTATAAAATGAAAAAATTGGTAAAAATAAATTACTTTTCACTGTTTACCTTTTGTGAGCATTTTTACCCTTTTTCAGTGTGATCTTGTGGAGCTGGTAGCAGACAATCAAGGAGACCAATCACAAATCTGTCTTCTTCAGGTGAGAGCTCGTATCCTTACCTGCATTTTAAACTAATTTTCATTGCCTGCATCTCTATTTTTTCACATTTGTGAGGGAATTTTGTTCAAATTAGGACGCGGCGGTCGACGTGGGTTCCGGGCATGGACTCGTGCCAACCTGCCGTACAATTCAACGAGGGCGCGCCACTTTGCACGACTATTTTTAAAACACTCGCGCAAACCACGACCACAAATTTTTCTTGAAAATTTTACTAATTAGCACGTTTAAAACCTTTCAACAATAAATAATTTGACAAATGAAAGTCCCTATGATGATTTTTCAGGTGTGTGAAAGCAAAATGGTGATCGAATGGAAGGAAAGAGAACACGGGGAAGAAGATGAGAAAGCCAGGGGAAATGTAAGATGCATGAATCTTCTAAGGGACTATGGACTTCTAAAATTATTCATGGTGTCGTGTCTGCGAGCTCAACCAAAGTTATTACAATACTTGATTAGTGCATGGGACATCGATCGGGAAAGATTTGTGATTCACGATCAGGAGTTAGAGATTGAAGTCTATGACGTATACTTTATCACTATATTATCTCAGAGGGGGGCAGTACCAATCCTGATAGGTAGCCGGCCCACGATGGAAAACATGAGCATGGTCATAGACAGGGTTTGCCAAGGGGTAAGGAAAGGATCAAAGAGTAGGAAAGTAGATATTCAAATATTTCCTGATTTGGCACTAAAAGTAGTGCTACACACCATCACTTGAGCTGCCAAATCTCAAGATCCACATGAAGCCACAAAAACACAACTGCTATTTTCTGTAGATTGTATGGCCCCAACTCTCTACAACTGGTAAGAGGTTGTAAAAATCAATATGAAACGCCAACCAACAAAATGCAAGAACGACAAGCTGAAACAGTTTGGCTATGGGTCCATCTTGGTATTGTTCATCCTGGAACGGTTGCCAACATTTCAACGTCATGAAGTGATAGTTCCTACACCACCAGCTCGAGAGCCATGGATGGTCCGTTGGGCGGCTATGATGCCTAGAGCAAGAGGCAGTCAACATATGTTGTGTAGACCAAAATTCTTTGACTGGCTTCACTGACAACTTATTGTCGTGGAGGACTGGCCTTATTCTGACTCGGACTTCATGGGTGATGCAGATCTCCCACTCCCGATAGGAGAGGATTGGGATGAAGCATTGGGTAAGACTCATTTTTTGATTTTGATGAGTATTATGATTTTTTTTAATTATATATGTTCTGATGTTAATCCATGTATTTTCAGATGTTGGCCCAGAAAGACCTACAGGAATTTCCCTAATAGCATGGGGGATTCCTCGTGATTTTGAAGCGGCCCCTCATGGCGAGGGAAGCAAGGAGGAAGAAATCGTACGCAACCTGGAGGGACTCACTAGTAGAATCCCAGATTATGCGAGATTTGACGATGTTCCTCACGCATACCATAGGCACATTGCGGGGGTGTCTAACCATGTTCACTGCTTATTGAAGCGGCTTGTGCGTGCAGTGACATGCTACCATGAGCATCATGCTAATTAGATGCCTAGGATTTTATTTCTATATATTTTTTGAACTTATGCACGTGGATTCAAACACTCTATATATATATGCCTATTTTCCTGTATGAATCTTATTATGTGATGATGATGTTTTTAAAAATTACGCAAATGTCTATCTAATACAATATTGGCTACTGTATCAGTTAACACATTCATTCATCTAGGAATATGCTGATATGTGATGTAATCAAATTTCATTTCTAATAAAAAAACATGCAAACACAACCTTAAGATTTGAGGATTTCTAATAGAATAATGCCCATTAAGCTGAAGAACAACAAGCTGAGAGTCTAGGTTAACAATTAATGAGCAAATTTCGAGAGCAATGGCCTCGGTTAAGAGTTCAATGACATCACTATATTCAGCGACATTGTTCACTATTCGTCATAAAAAAAATTACCTTGAATGTCTATCAACTCACCATCAGGATCATAAATCACCCAGGCTGCAGAAGACAGGTTTCGGGTACTTCGGGAGGCACCATCTGTGAAAGGAACATAAGGAGTGATGGACATCTACACAGTAAGAAATAACATAATAATCCGGAAAAACATTCGCAAAGCACACCAAGCCAAAAAAATGTAAAAAAATGAAAAACACACCTATTTACAAAACAACATTCATGAGAAACTCATGCATAGTATTTTTCTAGATACAACCCATTTCTGGGTTGATCCAAAGGATAACCTTCATAATCAATTAGCTCATAAGCCCCATTCTGAAAAACACCCTTAACAATATAGGGCCCATGCCACATGGGTTGAAATTTTCCTGCCCCCATCTTATCATGAGCTTGGTCATACAAGAGGATGAGGTATCCTTCTTCAAAGGAACGAGGGGAAATCGACTGATTAAAATGAGCTTTGACCCGCTTTTTATGTGCTTTTATGACAAGAGCAGCAAAACGGCGAGTTTCATCCAGCCTCTCTAAATATAGAGGACGCTCTTCTTCTGGCGAAGTATTAGGCAACAATTCAAAAACTATCTTGAGAGAATGGATTTCACATTCAATCGGAAGGGTGGATTTTAGACCATAAACAAGCTGGAATGGAGTGAATCCGGTCTCATACTTCATCGAGGTTCGGTAAGCCCAAAGATATGAAAAAAACATGAGATCCTAGTTGGGATTTTGAATCCCAATCATACGCTGAAGCATAGTGACTAGAACCTTGTTCACGACTTCAACCTGGCCATTGGCTTGAGGGTAATACAGTTTTGAGTTGTCGTGACAGAGACCCAACTTGGAAGTTAACTCAGCCATCATGTAATGACTAAAATGAGAACCATGATCAGTAACAAAGGCTTGAGGGACACCAAACCTGGTTATGACATGATTGAACAAAAAATATGTGGTTGTCTTACCGTCAGTTGTAATTGTAGGCATTGCTTTAGCCCATTTAGTGAAGTAGTCAATAGCTACGATAATACAAGCATGCCCCCCGACCAAGTGAGGGTTACACGTCATAAAATATATGCTCCACTTCACAAAGGGACCAATGGTAATGATAGGATGGAGGTGTATGGGTGGCACACGCATCTTGCACTGGTAAATTTGGAAATCGTGACACTTGTGGATAGCAACAATGCAGTCTTAAAGATGGTAGGCTAGAAATATAAAGCATGAAGAATATTTTGTGCAATAGCATATGTAGACATGTGACCGCCATAGGCGCTAGAGTGGCAATCATTGAGGACCTTTTCAGCCTCCTCGAGAGTTAAACATCGATGGAGAATAGAATTAGCTCCGATGCAGTAGAGGGTATCTCCGACTATGCGACAAGGTTGCGAATGATGGCAGATGCATGGACGAGCATCCTTCTTCAACTCAGATCGGAAGGCAGAAGTTTGAAGATATACGATTATATCACCATACCAAGGATCAAGGGTGATAATTAGAAAAAAGGTGTTATCCGGAATGCGTTCCTCGGAACCAAATGGAGCAGAATCAGAAGGGAGAGAGAAAATAAAATCGGCAAAAACAAATGATTTCTTCGATTTGGCGGTAGTAAAATCCAAATAGAAATCTTGGAGGATAATAATCCACTTTATGTATTTTCCCCCCAGAAATTGAGGAGTCAATATTTAGTTCATGGGGTTGCAATCAGAAATCACGGTTACTGTGTGTAGTAGAATATAATGATGAAAACGTTGGATGGCTTGAACAACATCCAACACCAATTTCTCGACGTGTGTAACATGTTTCGGTATTGAGAATATTACAGCTCAAATAATAAATGACGTGCTCGTCACCATCATCGTCGTCTTTCACCAAAACCATGGCAATAGTGCTAAGTGCGACAACCAAATAGAGGGAGTAGTTGCGATGATAATTGGGAGGACGCGATAGAGGAGCATTGATAAGAAATGTCTTCAATGCATCGAATGATTTTTGGGCGATCTCATCCCAGAAGAACGGGACGCCTGGCTTAAGTAATCACGTGAATCCTTTGGCTACTTCAACGTAGTTCGATATAAAATGGCGCAGGAAATTAGCTTTCCCGTACAGACTCTATAGCTGATGTAAAGAGGAAGGGGAGGGGAGATTGAAAATAGCTTCTACTTTGAGGGGGTTGAGACAAATTTCATCTTTAGAGATGATAAACCCTAGGAGTCTACCGGAATCAACGCAGAAGACACACTTATGCGGATTGAGCTGAATGTTATAGCATCTACAATGAAGAAATATTTGACAGAGATGATCTGGGTGGTCTTTACGCTTAGCAGAATGAGACGGAAGGTCATCCAGGTAAGGTTGAACAATGCGCTTGATATCATGGAAAGCGTACAACATTGGTCTTTTAAATGTAGCCCCAACATTCTTAAGACCAAAAGGGAGGTTCTTATAGACGAAGGTACCCCAAGGATAGATAAAGGCGGTCTTGTGTTGATCGGTTGGAAGAATATTGATCTGGTTGTATTCAGTCAACTCAAATTAGAAGGTAGAAGTTTGAAGATATACGATGATATCACTGTACCAAGGATAAAGGGTGCTAATGAGAAAAAGGGTGTCGTCCGGAATGCGTTCCTCAGAACCAGATGGAGCAGAATCAGAAGGGAGAGAGAAAATCAAATTGGCAAAAATCAATGATTTCTTCGATTTAGCGGTAGTACACTCCAAATCTAAATCTTGGAGGATAACAATCAACTTTATGTATTTTTCCCCCAGCAATTGAAGTGTCAATATGTAGGTCATGGGGTTGCAATTAGAAATCATAGTTACTGTGCGTAGCATAATATAATGATGAAAACGTTGGATGGCTTGAACAACATCCAACGCCAATTTCTTGACGTGCGTAAAATGTTTCGGTATTGATACTATTACAACTCAAATAATAAATGACGTGCTCATCACCATCATCATCGTCTTGCACCAAAAGCATGGCAATAGTGCTAAGTGCGATAACCAAATAGAGGGAGTAGTCGCGATGATAATTGGGAGGACGCGACAGAGGAGCATTGATAAGCAATGTCTTTAGTGCATCGAAGGATTTTTGGACAATCTCATCCCAGAAGAATGGGACGCCTGGCTTAAGTAATCACGTGAATCCTTTGGCTACTTCAGCGTAGTTCGGTATAAAATGGCGTAGGAAATTAGCTTTCTCGTACAGACTCTGCAACTAATGTAAAGAGGAAGGGGAGGGGAGATTGAAAATAGCTTCTACTTTGAGGGGGTTGAGACAAATTTCGTCTTTAGAGATGATAAACCATAGGATTCTACCGGAATCAACGTAGAAGACACACTTATGAGGATTGAGCTAAATGTTATAGCATCTACAGTGAAGAAATATTTGATAGAGATGATCTGGGTGGTCTTTACGCTTAGCAGAATGAGCCGAAAGGTCATCCAGGTAAGGTTGAACAATGCGCTTGATATCATGGAAAGTGTACGACATTGGTCTTTGAAATGTAGCCCCAACATTCTTAAGACCAAAAGGGAGCTTCTTATAGGTGAAGGTACCCCAAGGACAGATAAAGACGGTCTTGTGTTGATTGGTCAGAAGAATATTGATATGGTTGTATTCAGAAAACCCGTCCATAAGGGAAAAGATCTCACTCCTAGAACATTTTTCAATGCTTTGGTCAATAAAAGGAGTGGGATAGTTATCCTTAGGGCAAGCGCGATTGATATCCTAGTAATATACACAAACACGAATAGTACCCTGCTTTTTATCCACAGGAACAATATTAGAAACCCATTTTGTCAAGGGAATCGGATAAATGAAGCCAACTTTAAGAAGTTTTTCAACTTCTCCCTTAATAGCGACTGCCTTTCTAGGGTGCACGGGACGAAGGCGTTGGCGAATAGGCTTCATGATAGGATAAGTAGGAATATCATGCATAACTATACTCAGATCGATGCCAGGAATTTCTTTGTAAGACCAAGTGAAAACGTCTCAAAACTCGCAGAAGAGACTAGTATAGACCTCGATCTCATTAGGAGAGCAGGTCATGCCAATTTGGATGTTCTCCACAACCCTTGGTTTGACGGACATGTAGATAGGCATCATTTGCGTAATGTTTCCCAGGTTACCTTCCACAAATAATTTATGTGTCAAGATGGGCGTTTGAAGCAGATGGGAAGGATCTTAAGAAGTGAACTTCTCAAGACAAGTATACATGGCACCAAGGCTAGGCGTGAAAGAGGAACGATGATGACTATCGTCCCAAGGAGGATCTTCGAGAGACATAGTTTTCACGATGGCCTCATTAGTGGGAAATATCTCGTTTAAGGGATTGGGCGAATCCAAAATGTCGAGCCAAGTGGATTAAGAATACATGTCAAGAGACATACTCAAAGGAGTATGATTAGAGGGAGGAGGAGTCGAAGGCAAAATAAGTTCACAATAATCAATTTCTATTGGGCTTAATGACATCGTGTCACCAAACGAATCAATCTGCTCGGGTGAAGGGACGATCCATAGATCATAAGACCTAGAGATCATGTTGACCTGAGCAGTTTTGGGTGGTGGAAGAGAAAAAAGACCCATAAGGGCAGGATATTTGAAAAGACCTGACCCTATGCTCTCATAAGGCATAGGAACATTATCTACATATGGAACGTTTCTCTCGGAAGATGTGGAAGTGAAAAAGGACAACTGATCAACAGTGATGATATTTCCTTCATGTGGAAATTGAAGAACACAAAATAGAGTGGACGAGATGCACAACATGGCATGATTCCAACTGCGGCCGAAGAGAAGATTGTAATTGAGTTTGGCGTCAACGACTTCAACCTCAACTTTAATCGTTTTCCCTTCTAACGTAATAGGTAAACTAGTGAGAATACCAAGAGGGAAAGATTCCCTGTTGTCAAAAGCTTCTAAAGCATTTGGAGATTGATTGAGGGCTGGAGAACTGATGGATTTCCAATAAGAAGAAGACATGACGCACATAGACGCACCCTCATCCACAACCGCTTGATGGATATTATTTCCATTAATCCCAACTTGAATGATCAGTGCAAGCTGGTGACGGAGACGTGGGACAAAGTTTTCCAAATTGAAAGTGATAAGGCTAGAATTGGCGGGATCAATTCGTCAGATGGCAGATAAAAAAGCCTTCCATTGCGATAGAAAAATTTGAAGCACTTCCAATGCAGACATAGCAGATGGTGCCTAAGCCAAATCCTCAACAATACTGTAACGTTGAGTGACACGGGCGTTCGGGTTGTAAGAAGACTTGTGGAGTACACCTTTAGAAGGTGTTTATACAATGGGCTCAGTATTGGGCCAGAAACAGGCGGGGGAGGAGGACCATCAGGGATTTCCTTCCCTGCTGCCTGACGTGGTTCGATATAGTCTTTCGATCGAGTGGCAATAGAGATGGGTGTTGGACTGTTCATCATGAAAAATTGAGAGCCAAATGGGGCGGAGGACCGAGGTTGCTCCACCATCTGAGTTTGTTGTGATGGGAATGGTTCTTTAAGAACAATTGGAGTGCTTTGAGTGCCTTTGATAAATCGACTCACCTCAACCCATCGTGGACAGTCCTTGGTGTAATGCTCTTCATCACAAATCAAACAAGGGTACTTCAGTTTGCGTTTTGAACCATCATCAACACTGGGTTTCAAAGAATCCTGTTTCAGGGTATCGGCTTTGGCCTTACCTTTACCCTTCTTCTTACCCTTGGAAGTTTTATCTGCCAGATTAGACTAGACGAAATTCACTTCCGCGGTTTTACCAGA
This sequence comes from Pinus albicaulis, assembly GCA_034641835.2. Classification (NCBI taxonomy): domain Eukaryota; kingdom Viridiplantae; phylum Streptophyta; class Pinopsida; order Pinales; family Pinaceae; genus Pinus; species Pinus albicaulis. The sequence continues at coordinate 664,188,578 of CM076575.1, read as the reverse complement.
ATTCGGGGGTGAATGAGAAGCAGTATCAGTGGAAGGAGTAGATTTTTTCTTCGCAGAATTTGGAGAAGACTTTCGAGAAGTCTGAGATACAGAACCTATGATACCGTCAATAGATGGCGTTGCTGGTGCTTTGTAAGTTCCAGGTCGTGGGGCATCGAGTAAGAGTTCATATAATGTGTTGGATTGAGAGTACACAAGATCAAGGCACTGGGCGCGAGTGATGGCTAGTTCCTCAGTAACGCATGCACCCATAACAATGTCCTTAGCAATCAGAGCAACAAAAGAGGTAGTGAACCAATCAATTAGAAGTTGATCAGGAATCTCAAACTTGATCAAATGATGACGTTGCCTCCACTCATGAATATGATCGGAGATATGGGTAGCTTGATCCTGTTTCAAGGATGTGAGGAGGTGTGTCCTAGTTTCATACCGAACTGATAACTAAAAGTGCGTGAGAAATTCCATGCCTATGGAACTAAAATCTTGGAAGACGCCGCGGGAGAGTTCAATGTACCACTTTCAAGTGACACTAGTGAGAGTCCTTTGGAAAAGATGTAGTCGAATTGAATCGTCAACCCAAGAGTTAGAGGAGCACCAGAGATGGTGCGTCATAACATGCACTTGGAGGTCTTCTCTGGACTTGCCCTCAAATCTGGGACAATCGCTAGGGATTTTAGTCGGAACTAGAGACCAATATGGATTATGAGGGATAAGATCATTCATCAACTTCGACACATCAGACAGTTCCATCATAGCAAGGAAGGGAAATTACGGATTGAAAGGCATTGCAGGCCGTTGATAAAGACCAGTCTTGGGATTCCAACTGGGTTGGGAGAAATTCTACCCCCATATGTTTTGTCCTGGAAGATTTTGTCCATATGGGTTATAAGCCTGATAATTCTGCCCATACAATGGTTGAGGACCAGGATATTGATTATGAGAGAACCACTGAGGTCTTGTCTGAGCAACATATGGATTTTGCTGCAGAATGTAAGCAGTGCCTTGAGGTGCATTCTGTAACACTTGAGTTTGACCTTGAGGAATGTAAGCAGTGCCTTGAGGCGCACTATATACCACCTGAGATTGACCTTGAGGAATGTAAGCAACACCTTAGGGCGCACTATATACCACTTGAGATTGACCTTGAGAAACGTAAGAGGCGCCCTGAGGTTGGACGAGTTGCCCCTGGGGTGTAGGTTGACCCAAATGTTGTGGTTGAATAGGCTGTCCCTGTGGTATAGGTTTTCCTGGATGTTGGGGCTGAACAGGCTGTCCCTGCGGTACAGGTTGGCCTGGATGTTGAGAGCCACCGGGTTGCCCTTGTGGAAGAGGTTGTCCCGATGGTTGGGATGAGCTAGGTTGCCCCTGAAGAACAATTTGAACTAGCTGAGCAGTAGAGGGTTGACCTTGTTGTACAAAAGTTGGGCCTTGTTGAACGTAAGGTTGGTTTTGTTGTACGAAAGGTTGTCTCTGTGATGGATAGATTTTCCCCTGGGGGACATAAGATGCTCCCTATTGAACATAAGTTTGACCAACAAGACTGTAGGGTTTTCCTTGTTGGACTGAAGGTTGTCCCTAAAAGTTTTGTCCTGGCAGACCATAAGGTTGTCCCTGTGGACCATAGGGTTGTCCCTGTTGAACCGAAAGTTTTCCCTAAAAGGGTTGTCCTTGTGGACCATAGGGTTGTCCCGATAGGTACTTGAACTGGTTGGGGTTAATCAGAGGCAAATAAACGAGATTTTGGTACTCATCATAATGACGTGGAGGATTAATAGGAGCTTGCAGCTGCTGAGAACCCAGAGGGGTGTAATTCTGTTGCTCAATGGCCAACATGTACTGATCATACGTCAAACTTTCAGGAATTGGATTAGAAGAGATAGACACACTACCAGTCGATTGGATTCCTGAAACGTGATGCTGTGATCTGCCCACGGCAGGCCCAACGAGTATCGTGGAAGTGATAGAAATCAACCGATGAACAATAGAAGATGGTGGAAATCACTGAACCACACTAATATATGGTGTGGATGAAGCCACACAGACAATGGGCTGGGTTGGGACAGATGTAACGATTGTCGACAACATGGGAGTCGAAGGTGATGCACCTAATACTATTACAAACGACCTTTCCGAGGGAGTCGATGTACCTGTCCAAATCGGGTTTTGATACAATGGTGTAGCACCAGAAATAATCCGACTCAACGAATGGTAACTGGGTGGGAGAGAGGAAGGTTGACCTGAGACATAAGGAAAATTCTCCGGAGGGAGTTGATAATCTCCTGTAGAAACATAAATCTCTTCACTATTTATGGGACTCGAGGCATCCATGTCGGATGAAGCCATGTTATCGTCGAAAAGGCGAAGAGAAGTGGCAAGTGAAGTAATGTCAAATAAAGAAGGTTCTGAAGTAAGAGGAGGATACTCTTTTTCGTTTCCAAAACCAACCCAAGCATTTGGAGGTTTCCAATTGATATCAAATGGTTCCTAAAGAGGAGATCGGGTAACAAGAGGTAAGATACTCGGAATAATAGAATGCCAGTAATCGACAGGCCTAGTAGGCTAAGGTGCCCCCGAAGAAACTTTAGGATAAGGATCTCCACTAGGAGGTAATGAAGGGGACAACGAAACTGGTGGTTCTTCCATCGTGACTTTGTCTCAAAAACAGGAGAGAAGCGAGATAACCAATTTGAGGATTAAAGACCAAACACTAAGGAATTACTTAAGAACAAGCTAGGAAAATATCTTTAATAGGCATGTGATCGTAGGAAATTGATTTTATGACACTGAAACAAAACTCTGCCTTTTCATAGTTTAAGAGTCAAGGGAAAGGTAAAACGTGACTCTAGTCACTTTCAGGTTGAACGAGTGCGAAAGTACAAGTGCTCGAGGATCTTTTAAATTTTAGAGAGTCACGAAAAGAACAAAATGACTACTTAGGAAATCTAAGCAAGAGGGTGTACCAAGCTTCAGTGAATTGAAATATACACCTTGGTGATCAAATGAAAGAGAAATGACCAAGGACTTAACTTACGTGTAGGCAGTCTCCTCGAATGTTGTGTTTGGTGTACCACGGTTACAAGGCGACAGACTCGATTTGCTATGGATAAAGGATTGCAACCTATGAGGGTCTCCCTTTATATACTCAATGGTACGGGGAGCACAAGTCCGTGCTAGTGCTATCTATTGCCAAATGGAGAACGCCAGCTACTAGGTTTAACAACGCAGGAACACGTCACTATCCTAGACCTCTAAAATGTGAGCGTTAGGTTTCAATGCTTCCTTAGGTTAATTGAGTTCATTTTAAAGTTGATCTTGAATTAATGTTGTAGTTTCAAGGCCTTACCGGATGTAATCTCGAATCCTTAATGCACAACTATATGCGAAATAAAATCATTCCTATTTGATGAAAAACTAGCTAAGAGAGGGATATTTGTTCATAACGAAATAACAATCGATCGAATGCAAGAAGAATTTTTCCTAATGCATCTAAGACAACAAAAGTAGAAAATGAAAATATCATTCCTTGTTCACTAAAAGCTACTAATGCAAAAGAAAATTTTTCATTTTCAAACTAAGATAAAGAATGCAAATTTTTTCCTTTAAGATGAATGAGAAGTAAAATGCATACTACACTAAAAGACAAAATAGATACTAGTTTCGAGAAATTCAAAGGAAACGATCTAAAACAAAGAGATCAATCCAACATGAACATCAAACACACTCAAAACATAGATGCATTCCTTCAAGCAAAAATATGGCTTTCAAACCGATTCAGTGAGCAACGTAATCTATGCTTAAGGTGACAGATGGAGAGATAAACGAACACCATGATGACCATTCAACGATCCAATGACACATAGAACCGAAATAAAAGCCAAGGCAATCAATCAACAAGCTAAAAAGATAAATACTAAACTGACTCAAACTCAACTTAGAAGGTTCAGTGAGGAAGTAGCCGAACAAGCGGCAGAAGACACCTAGAAACCCTAGGATGACAAACTTCACTGATTAGATGAAGGGAAAACAGCCGAGAAGAATGAGATAAAAGAGTCAAAGCGATTCTAGTGGACTAATTGAAAGATGAAAGTCCAATCTAGAGGCAAGAGAAACTGGAAAAAATCATAGAAAAGGCCAAAATCCTAACCTACAGGATTCAGTGCGTTTGTCAAGCTGCAATCCGTGCTAAACAGAGGATGGTGCGCCTATGAAAAAGGGAACAAGCGCAAATCGGTGTGACTGTTAATGCAACAACAACACCGAGCTAGAAAAATATGGAAAAGACAAAAATCGATTGAAAAAAGGTCAGACTTGACACTCTGAGACTGAATGTGATGGCTAAAAATAGTCAGACAAGCATAACAAAGCAGAAAAGCGATAATATGACCAAAGTAAAACAGACAAGCAAAACACTAGATGAACAATGAGAGCCGACAAACATAATGATCCCCAGTATGGTCGCCAACTTTTTGAGCAGGTAAATCCCCTCTGCGGATAGAGGCGATCCCTCTAGCCCTAGAGTAGTTCTAGCAACAAGGGAACAAGCTAGACTTTCAGACTCCTAGCTTATAAATGAAAATGAGTTGGGATAGATGACCTACCTTGGTCCAACGTTCTTGTTGAAGTTTGTAGCAGTGATCCTATGATATTTGTCTTCACATGCCATGGTCCTTCAGTGATAATATATGTGTACCTACACAAGGATCAAGTGAATGGTGAAAACATACAAAAACATATTTTCATTTACAACTATTCGATTGGTAAAGGAGAATTAAACATTTTGCATATGTTCGAACACAAAATTGGAACCAAAAACTAGACATGTATTAATTATAGAGAAAAGAATTTTACAACCTTAATGCCTTGACGTTCCAGCCTCCTTCGACAGGTTTAGTCAAGCGCATCTCAAGCATTCGTTGAGGATCAGACTTGATTAGGCAATGAGACTAAACTCTCCCTCGACAATGGATTCCTCTCTGCCTTATTCTTCACACCAGCTATAGTAAGGATTTTTCATCTAGCTGAAACTATGTGAGAAGGAAGTATTTATAGGAGAGGAGGAGGTGGTTTGGGATCTCGCATAAGGTGGAAGAGAGGCCTTATCCTTCGGGGAGTTGCACAATTGCAGGAAACAAGAAGCCAAAGGGAGGACTTCGACGTTATTCAGTCAAACAAACCATGATGACTCCACTCACGAAGTGGTTAGATATGGAAATTTCATTTCTATTTTAAAAAAGTTTCCAAAAACAGCTCGACGTGGGTGCCCCACTGAATCAGGGCGCCAATGGGTGAGAGGCCTAGTGTTAATTTCTCTATGGGCATGAGGCCATAATTGTCTACCAGCGCCGACCCAAAATCATATGTTTTTGAAAGTCTACTTCAAGAATGATCAATAGAGGAAATATTCTTGACATGCCAAGGGATGCAATGACACTTTTAACAAGGTATGACAATACAAAGAAGTCACTGAAATGGTCCTTCAATGTTCGAGATGGGGATTGCAGGGATGGTGACAAAATACTGTGTAACAGCTATATGATAGTTAACTTGATGATTATGTTATATGTTGTTGATGAGTATGGTATATGTTAACTTGTTGCTTTTATATGTTAGTTAACTTGATGATTAAGGTGTTGCATTTAAGATATTGATGTTATATGTATTTTGTTATTCTGAATTATCCTATATAGATGGTTATGGTTATGGTATTCAAGTATGAGGAAAAATATTTGTGATATTGTATTTTACTAATCTAAACTGACTATGCATATGTGATTGTTATGCATGAATTCCAATTGTTTATGAGTTTATGATGTGAACATGTTAGCTATTTACTGTTATGGACCTCGTGAACTTATTTATGTTTGAGTTAATGTGTTGTGAAGTTATATCATGATAATATGGATTGATTGTGTAGACAATATAGACTCCCCTGAGATACATTAAGGTATGATTTTTCTGATGTCGTATACTTGGTGCTTGACTATTTGATTATGTCATCTATTTGGTGTTTGAGTGTTTGATTATGTCATATAGTTGATTTATATAACATGGTACGTTTATAGTCCGTTTGAATGTTTGATTAATTGCATGATATGAGTATGTGTCTGGAAGATTGCATGAAGAAATGATATTTTTTTAAGATGGTTGTACTAACACATATGTATTGAGGCAGCTGATATGTACTTGATTGTAAGTAGGTGATAGTTGTAGCATTATGTATTATGGATGGAGAATGTGAGTTAATTATTGATTATGATAGGTTTGTTAGTCTTGGTAAAGGTTGATTTCAAATTAATAGATATGATGTCTTGACCTTTGGAACATGTGACTTACATGTGTAAGCAGTTGCAGGGAAAACATGTTTGTTATTAGCATGACAATGTAACAATTGATTTTTTTATATAAATAACAACTGGGTGATGTGGTAGTAGATAACAAGACTCAATTGTAGCAAGGTAAAAGGTAAAAGAAAGGAATTGGGTGAGAATTACTTTGGCTATGTTTGGAAACCACAATTACAAATGAATGAGCACTTTGCATACATGAAGTATTCTTAACCTTGATTTTGTCTAGCATTATGTGGATATGTGATAGATTCATGAATGTCATGTATTTGACATTTATAACAGTTGGTTTTCAATTTTGGTTGGATTCGTCAAGGAATTGGAATCCCTTGAGGGATGATACATGTATGTGTTTATTTATAGGGAAACGTGCTTGGCACATCAAGGTAAGGTAACCGATACATTTTTATGTTTATATATGCACTAAAAATTATGTGTTTATGGTAATATGATGCAGGGAATTGCATGGAAAAAGAGACTGCCATGAAATCCTGAAGAAGGATCGGGTTGATCTTTCTTGGGGAACCATGGGATTGAGTCATGGTGTTTATGTCTAGTCTTGTGCTTTTGGTATTTTATGATTTTTTTGTGCTCGAGTTGCAGTTTTTTTTATGTCTAGTGCAAGGCCTTGCCACATTGTATTGGTTTTCATGGTTTTCTTATTTTTTTATTTTTATTTTCTTTTATGTTTCGTGGTCTTGGGAATTGGTTGGAAAAAATGAAATTTAATGGATTTTGGGAGAGTTGAATGAAACCTAGAAGGTAATGTAAGACCCAAATGAAGCTCAGTGCATGCGTATGAGCAGCTGAAGGGAAGAATATGACATTCGGTTGGATTGGTTGGGTCCATTGGTGTAAATGGACAGTGGAAGTACAATCATGAGAAATACAACAGGAAAGGTAAAGCAAATGGGCTTAAAGTATCAGATGCCTTATCTATGTTGGGAACTGTTGTTCTTAAGGTTATGCATGTTGTGCATGGATAAAGGGAGTTCTCTTAACATTGACCTTATTATATCTCGTAATTGTGTTGTGGCTATGATTATGTTGATGTTTATATATATTCATATATGTATGTATGCATGTATGCATGTCGTTGACTAATAGGGTCGTTAGGATTGTTTTGTGATATTGTTCACATACACACACAGATATATATATATATATACAATTGTCTGATAGGTGCATCAAAGATCATGATTGTTTTATGTTGATATATATATGTGTGTGTGTGTGTGCAGTTGTATGATAGGTGCATCAAAGATCATGATTGTTTTATGCTGATGTTTATATGTATATATGTATGTATCTATGTCACTTTATGGCACAATTGTCAAGGATCATTATTGTGGAGGAATGATTTATTATGTAGGTGAATGGCATGAAAGAGATTTATGAGGAATTAATTGGGAAGAGTAGCCTTGATAGATCTACAAGGTCAGTATAATGTGGATATGAATTGATATTATATGCTTATACCATCCCTATGTTTATGTTATGGGCATGTAATGTTGAGGGATACATCAGCGAAATGAAATCAAAGTGATCTGCAGCATGTTGGGACAAGCATTGATAGTGGAAAGACACTAGAAGCAAGGTTGCTTGGTAGAGTCAGTGTGTGGTCTTTGGATGTGCAATATTATTGTTGTCTATCTGTTGTATGTGATATATAAATAATGTTGCGTGCATTTCATATAAGGTACTCTGTACATATGGCATTGTCTGTGTATTGTATATGCAATGCTATGTACATATGGTGTTGTGTATGTGTTTTATATGCAGTGCTATGTACATATGATGTTGTGTGCATGTTGTACATGTAGTACTATGTACATATGGTCTTGTGTGCATGATTGTACATGTGGTGTTATGTGCATGGTTGTACATGTGGTGTTGCGTACATGTTTTACATGTGGTGTTATGTACAGGTGGTGTTGTGTAGATGTCGTGCATGTGATATTGTGTACATGTGGTGTCGTGTACATGTCATGCATGTGGTTTTGTGTACACGTTGTACAGAAGGTGCGGTGTACATGTGGCATTGTGTACACGTTGTGTAGATGGTGACATGTACATGTGGTGTTATGTACAATTGGTACTGTGTACATGTGGTATGGTGCACATGTCGTACATGTTGTGTTGTGCACATGTGGTATTGTGTGAATATTGTACATTTTGTTTTGCGTACATGTGGTATTGTGCATGTGCATTTCATAATCATGGTATCGTGGCATGTGTATTCATTGTGTTTTACTCTTTGTATGTATATGTGTTGTGTTGTGCATTAGGTGTAGGTGTATGAATTGTGTTGTGTTGTACATTGGATGTAGGTGTATGTGTGGTGTTTTGTTGTACACCGGGTGTAGGTGTTGTGTCGTACACCAAGTGTAGGTGTATGTGTATGTGTTGTGTCGTACACCGGGTGTAGGTGTATGTGTATGTGTTGTATGTCAGGTATAGGTACATGTATTGTATGGTTTCATATGCCATATGTGGGTGTATGCGTGTGATGTACATTGTGTGTATGTGTACATGTTTGAAGAGAAGCAAAGGCAGTAGGTGATTTCCAGGTGTGGAAAATGATCCGGTGTGCGTACAAAAATGACAAAGGATAAAAGTAGAAGCTAAGGATTGATTAAAGGATAAGTATCAATATATCATTTTAGTTTTATTATGCATGTGATATATGATTCTGATTTATGATGGTTACATGTTACCTATGATTCTATTTTATGATGATTATGTGTGATTCATTATTTTGATTATGATGGTTGTTTTTTGAGCTAACCTGATGCAATATGTTTATACATGATGATTCGATTAAAAAACTAGTTTGACTTGTTGTGAAAAGATGTGAAAAGAATTGCAAGTGTACCTTATTGAAAGGCCATCGATGAGGTATGGTTTGAATTTATTTCAATTCATTTTGAGTCTAATGAAAATTATGTGCTTGGTACAAGAAAGCATGAAATGCTCGGTTGGATGGTTGAAATTGACTGCAAGAATTAGCAGCAACAGTGAAAGGAATTGGAACAGGTAACTGTAATGTCCCTACTTAGCCTTAGCTAAGAGGAGACATTGAATTTTGATTTATTTTATGGTTTATGAATAAATGAATAAAGGAGGACATGTAAAACTCCTAATAAATCAATGCCCATGTGAACAAAGACAAATCTGGGCTATGTAAATAATCACTTGCAGGTGTGAAAGAGGATTAAGCCAAAGATTGGGTCCACCTTGACCAAATCAACTGTGCTGTCTAGGTTCAATGCATCACCAAGAGGGACTGCGCAGTTCTAGAAGGGGGCTTCTAATGTGAAAAGGACCAACTCATCCAAGTGGTTTAGGGTTTGAAAAGGCCATCTCATGTTATAAAAAGGAGGAGAAGACACATGAAGAGGTTGTTGATGAATTATATTTCTGAAGTATTTGTCTGCTTAGACAAATACCATTCTCTGCTATTTAGTGGAGGATTGTGATTGGAATTCCTGTTTATGGATTTCATCTCTTCCCTTGAGGATCATTGGAGGAGTTCTTTGCTGAATTTGGCCACTATCTGGTTTGAGACCAAGCTCTGTCTTTCATGAGCAGAGCTGGCCCATTGAGGGTTTTGCAGCTGCTATTTTTGAAGCAAGTGGCATTGTAGATCTGCTTAGATCTAGTTGTTTTTGAGAGGCTTTCTCTATTGGAGAGTGTTATTCAGCCTCCAAGGAGTTAACTGATCCATATTTTATATCAGATCTGTACTTTTCATTCCATGTATTCAGTCTCCTTCACCCTCTGAGCAGTTTCTGCTCTATACTGCATTATTTTGTAAGAGGGCTTTGTTATTTCAGTTTGCTATCAGTTTGGAGGAGATCTCTTGGTGTTAGGCTTGCCTTCCCTTAGTGATCCATGGATTGGGTTTCCGATCCATGTATCTATAGATCTGATCTATTTCAGTAATAAAAGTTACCTTCAAAAATTTCTGGGTTTTCTGCAGCACAGTATATTGTAATTCAGATCTACAGCTTAATATGCAGTATTTTGATGTAATTCCAATTGGATCTTGTTCTTAAAGTCTTGTAGCTTCCAGATCTGTATTAGATCTGATTATTCATCCATATATCTATCCTAGATCTGAAATTTAATGTACAATATCTGAACCATTTGGAAAATAATGTTGTTTATGTATTTCTGCAGTTTATTTCTAGTTGCAGCTCTTATTTCTGAAGGGATCTTGCCCTAGTTCTTTTTGTAATAAGTTATAAAGGCAATGGAATCATTTGTAAATCTGATTTACTGATATAATACTGAAGTATCAGATCTTTGGTTGACCTCCTCTGAGCTTCAGTCAGATTTGCGCAATTCTAGTAGCTAGGGTTTTCATTTTGCAGCAGTCTCTCTCTTTGGCCGATTTCTAGCTAGTCTTGTTTTCGGGAGATCTATTTAACTTGCTTAAAATTATTTATTTCATGGAAGGGGATGACTGGATTTCCTTAGGTATTGAGTAGAAGAGAAGGGAAGGTTGGGGAATAAATTTTTTTTTGGTCATTAAAATTACTATATGGAATCATATGCACATTGGGAGTGTGCCTTCGAACAATGAGTCGATCACTGTTCACTGAGAGGACGAGTAGCACAAGAATGTAGCGCTAGACATTGGATGCAGATTTGAATTTGGTAGTGGATTTCAGAATTCTTGGGAAGGAGGTGAATCCTGGTATTAATTTTAGGGTGGAGGTGTGAGCCCCTGGATTCCCTTGTTGCAGATGCAGGCATCGTATCATTTTATTTGTTGGTTGAGCAAATGTGAATATGTGTATATGTGTGTATTATTGTAAATATTGTATCAAGATGGATTTATAAAGCTCTATAGATAATTGGTTATTTGATAGTTGAAGAAAATGTGTATGTATATATGTGGTTTATATTGTAAATGTCGTAATGAGCTATGTTATAAAGCTCTAGTAAACAATATGTTTGTCATGTTTCGGCAGTGGTCATTATAAATAATGCAATGAGTTGTGTTATAAAGATCCATAGGAAATATGTTTTCGTTTTCAGTGGTCTTGTTGGTCGTAGGTGTCATTGAACACCGAGGAAGGTGTTCCCCCTAGGAGGAGGGTTCTGTAAAAACCCTAGTTAAAAATCCATCTAAAAAAATATAAGACCATGGTTATGGGACACTTATTCCAAGATGAATGTTGGGAACAAAAATCCTAGTTTGGGTGTTCATTTTGGTTATAATGGCTAAGGAAATTGGCAAAGGCAATGGAAAAGGCTTTGGAAAGGAAAAATAACATTTTTTACAATCTATTTATGAAAATAATAGAAATTAGGAGAAAAGGAAGGTGAAAGGTCACAAGTTGCATGTGAGCAATAAAATGAAGGAAAAATAATGGAAAATGAAGAAAATAGAGGCCACATTAATAAAAAGGGTTATAAGGATCAATTCACAGGATTTTGGTGAGTTTACTTTTGGATTTATCTCTCTATTCTCTCTTTCTCTCACTCTTGGGCACTTAGAGTTTTCTTGGAGCATTTTAGCTTTGGATCAAGAAAGGAAAAGAAGGCAAAGAGTAAGCAAAGATCAAGCAAGGAAGAGTATGATTAAGTAGCTACAACGAGTTTACTTGCATGTATCAATTTGCATGTGTGATTTCCTTGCTATATTTGGCATGCAGGTTATGCATGTGTGTTCTTGGTCTTCTTGTTGTCATTGGCATGGGTTTTTCCAGGTGTGACAATATTCTTCAGCCTTGCCTTTCCATTTCCGAATAGCCATGGTGTGAGGGGGTTCTCATGTTTTGGTTGAGATGGAATTGAAACTGAGTGAGATGGATCTATGAATGAAAGAAAACATGGCCTACTGATCCCTGAACCAGATTTTGGAATATCGCAGTAAATCAACTAGCCTAGTAACCCCTAAACTAGACTGTGGGTTGCGGTAAATCCAAGTTTGTGTGCCTCGGTGGGCCTAGGAATCGCTGAATGGTGAATTAAGGGATATACAGTAAATTCTAGAGGTGGGTGCCCTTGATCAGTCCTAGGAATCCTTTATAGGTGAATGGAGGGATATACGATAAAAAACTGGGGTGTGGTGTCTCAATTATGGCCTAGAGATCCCTCGATTAGACTGTAGATTGTGGTAAATCCTAGAGAATGGGAGATAGGAAAATTCCTCATGGTGTAGGTGGAGAAATATGGTGGCATCCATGCTTGTTTATGGCCTAGTGATCTAGTGAGGATTTTGGTAAAGCCTGGTTCTATTGATGAGGGTGAGGTGGTTTAGCCTTGAGAAGCCTTGGTTGATTTTTTGGGTTTGAGTCCCATATTCATGCTTGGAATATGGCACAGGGGTGATTGGGTGAAGAGAAATTTGGCTCAACCAATCTATGGTCGAGTGGAACATGGTAGTCCCATATCGGATTGGATTTTCCATTTATTAATAAGAGTTATTTTCCTTGGTATTCTATGTGTAAATGTATTGATTCATAAGTGGCATTTGTGGTTGTTATATCCTTATTATTTATGTTATTTATATGCTGGTTATGAATATGTTTTATGACAGATAAAATGTATGGTTCTCATCATGTTTTGATTTGTAAATGAATGAGAAATGAATATATGACCTAATAGATGATAATGCAACTAATGTGATAAGGCATCAATGCTTCTTAGCGATTCTCAGATAAGTATAAGAACCCTATGCTCAGATATGATATTATGACATGTAGAATGCATATCTGTGACATGTTTCACGAAATGTCTATCATGGCTAGTAGAGGTCTAGTCAAGTATTTGTTAAGGAATTTTCATTAACATGATTGTCTCTGTTTTATTTTTCATTTATGTAAATTCCATGAAGCTCTAAGTAGTGACTGGGTCCTAGCCCTGAAATTTAGCCTTAAATCTCGTAGTCATTGGCATAGAACTAGCAGAAAAAGTCTACAATATCACTCAAGGAGGCTCATGGGAGCGACTGGAGCCCTTAGTCACATGCATGCCTTGGAAAGAGAGTGACTGGGGATTTAATTCCTTGAAATGTTGAGTTCCCTCAGGGGTTGATCACCTGGAAGGGTGGGTTAGCTCCTGGAGGTTTTGTAGGATGTGTAAGAGGTTAGATTGGTTGTGTTCTATCGGTTCCACTTCCTTAACTATACATGGGGAGTTGAATCATATCATAGTAGCCTATCGCCACATGTTTACCCAGATTGGATGGTTACTTGGGTAGATGTGGGAGGAGGGCGTTACAAAAAGCAAGTCCATCACTAAGGAAGCTTCAAATAAAATTGCATCTCCAGACACTTCAACACTGCCTATTAGAAATCAAAGTATTGACTATAACATTGTTGAGGACATGAAAATATCTCATGCTAACATTTCAACCTTTGAGCTTGTGAAGATAGCAAGCCAATGTGAGCTGCTTGTCCAAGCCTTTTCATCTTAGCCTTCGTCAGGTGAGAAAGATTATACTTCTCAAACAATGTCCAATAAGTCTCTTGGAATTCTCGAATTTGTAGTTAACACTGCAAATTTAAATACTAACACACTTTGCCCCCTGTTATTTCTTTCTAAATCTTTAATTATAATGTCTAGAATTGTTTGGTTGATTCAGGTGCATATGCACACGTAATGCCTTTATATGTTGCTAATAAAATCAATGCAAAATGGGATAAACCGATGCTCGAATCATTTTGTTGGAAAAATCACTAGTCTAGGCAATTGGTGAACTCAACAATGTTATTATTCGTATGTCGTCAGACCATAGAGTAAACCAATGTATTAATCTTTTTATTGTGGACATTTTTGAAGCCTACGGTTTACTATTGACTAGAGATTGGTATAGTAAATTACAAGGATATTTTTCATTAGAATGGACACATTTATGGCTTCCATATAAGGTGATAAATAATAATATTCGAGTAGAAAGTGATCCCTACATGAAATATACTATGACACCACTTGAGGATCAAAACGATCCGGTTGGATTTGCAAATGTGATCTTTAGGAATTTTTTCTAAGAAATTGATCACGGGTATTATCAAGCACTACCATCATCCATACTACAAAATACACAGTTTAAGATCCTTCCTTGTACTTGAACTGGTGCAAATGAATCCTGTAATATAAATGTACATAGTAGTAGTATTATGCAGATTAATCACTCTTGCTGACAAGAGCGATCTCCCTAGTACTCAGGGAGTAGCTAGAAACAAACATCCATTTGAAAAACTTTTTCTCTAGATTAACTGCATTTCAGAATTATTATAAGAAAGTAAAGAGGACATCCCCCTACCTTGAAATCCAAAAATTCGATGTGATCTTTTATCTTGTCGCTCCAAAGTGGCTTCTTCAATAAGTAGAACCTGCAATCAAAGACAAGACAAGAGAATCAAAGCATCTGTAACATATAATAATAAAGAAAAGCTAACCCAACTTAGTGATCAAGGAGTCTAAGTATTGATGTTATTTCAATAAGCATAAGAACAACTCAATGAGAAAAATAGATCCATATGTATTATCTTGAATAAAAAGAGTAATCTTACAACCTTATGCCTTGATGTTGTACATATTTCTCCTGGGGTCCTGAAAAACTGTTCCTCCTTCAATTTGATAAGTCTTCCTCTCTGAATACAAGCATGGGGTTATGGACACAAGGGTGTAATCATTATCATGCCAACAAAAAATTACTAATGTAGAAAGTATGCACTCTTGGGAATTTTATTCAGCAACCCATTTACAATCTTCAAGCTACCCTTCAACCTGGAACTTGAGCTCAATTTATAGCGAAATGGAGGTAGTTTCAACTCTATGAAGAGGGGAATGGATTCCTCACATGAAGGGATTTTAGCTCCATGGACCAAGGGATAAGCTCCATGAGTGGAGGGATAAAGCTCTAACTGATCACGACTCTAGAAGCTTCCAGTTGGGAGAATATTCAACCAGCTAGGCTTCTAGAATTTATCTTTTCTTTTAATTTTCCTTTCGCGGGAAGTGCAAGTAATAGTAGTAAAAAGTGCGGGGGTTGTCGTAGTTTATTGACCAAACAGCAACGCATGCGCAGGGAAAGGCTAGAAAAACCACGCAGGTAGACTTTTAAGGGTTTTAAAGAGCTTTTCTCCAATTAAAAGACTTGATTTAGGAAGATTAAGGTTTTTCAATTCTAAGGGAACATGATATAGGTGGTGATATACCCATATGAACAGTCAAATTTCATGGTGAAAAAATGACGTGTAACAAATTGCCCCCTAAAGTGCAAAGTCTGAGGTTATTCTAAAGAGTGAATTACTTTATCATTATGAGGATTGGATTGGAGACACCGGTCGAAAACCTGTAAAAACATTCAATGCAAATATATATATATATATATATATATATATATATATATATATATATATATATATATATATATATATATATATATATATATATATATATATATATATATATATATATCATTATTTGAGATAGACATTACGATACTGAGTTCTTGTAAAAAAATGTTCTGGTATAGATATGGTTTCAATATTACATCAAAAGTAGACACAATATGGGTACAGCCATCTGTCATGAGTAGTCTACTATATCATGAATAATAAAACTCCTCGCAGCTTGGATGGTAGAAACTAGATCCAGGGTCTTGATTTCCGCTTCCCGAACTAGTACGAATCTGTCCATGCAATTTATTGTGTCGAAGTTGAACATGGTAGAAAACACTTGATTACTGATCAATGATGTGAACCATTAACAAGTGTGAGAGAAACCATCAATAATGACAATGGCTCTCAAAGTACTCCAATACAATCTATGAAGTGTGAATGAATGATTTTCAGTCGAACACTCATAGAATCATTCGATCGAAGGTCAGTGATGCAA
Organism: Pinus albicaulis; assembly: GCA_034641835.2. NCBI lineage: Eukaryota > Viridiplantae > Streptophyta > Pinopsida > Pinales > Pinaceae > Pinus > Pinus albicaulis. The sequence continues at coordinate 664,172,373 of CM076575.1, read as the reverse complement.
CCTGTCATCGAAGGTGAGAAACCTACCATTAGGGCATGCAGATCCCAAGGTACTGATAGGATTCTAGATCAAATTTCTTGATGATGAGCTGGCATCGATAGAAAGTGACCTGTCATAGAAAATCTCATGACACAAAACCATTAGATCAAGTTTTGAAGAAATAATTGCAAGGATTGACTCAGGGACGGTCAATGTGAATGGAGACAAATGTTTTCAATGAATGGTTTATTTGAACTCTCCCTTGAACACATAACGACACTGTAGATGGCTTGGCAACATTTGACCTAAAGCTAATACCCAGAAACCGGCTGAAGACTTTCAATGTGGTTCGATTAACTATTAGACAAAGGATTTCCCAAACCAGTTACGAGTGTGATAAAGTGTCATGTTCAAGAGTGGCATGCTGCTTTTTAAATAAGGGTGACAATTGGATTCCTTTTCTCTCCTTTTCCGCCACCATTACTGGCAAGTACCTCTTTATTTTTTACAATCTTGAGGAGGATAACATTTGCTTGTTTGTGGAAGCTCATCCTTCAGATGATTCCATCTTATTATTAAAATCGAACCCTAAGAAGGAGTGGTTTGGTCTTGTTTTTAATCGACAGGTCCTTATTTATCAAATTTTAATGAGTCTAGTATAGGAGAAACTCAATGTTTTTCAGTTTTAGGGAGCCAGAAGAAAAACATAAGTAAACTCCATGGTTGTTGTTTTTCGTAATTTAGTCTCTCAAGCCCGAAAAATGATAAAATAATGTAGGAGAGAACTCTATTGACCATGATTATTCAACGTATACCTTTTTCGTAATTAGTCCATTTTAGTCCGGAAAAGGGGTAAACTTATACTGAAGGGACGACTATTCATTTACTTTAACGAGTTCGAATAGTCAAGTACTCGACAATATTTTCATATTTAGAGAGTCTCAAAAGGGCTTAAAAGAGAACTCCAAGGTTTTGCTTTTTCATAATTTTACAGAGCCCGAAAAAGTGATAAAAGTATACTCAATATCAAAATAATTCTTCTCACCAAAAAATGTTGTATCCTGCACAAAAACTCAAAAGATTACACATACCTATTTCCAAAAAATGACCTTTTAAAGTGAAAACATAAATAAAATAATATTTTATTCACCTAAAAACTATAAAAAGGGGTTAAAATAAATCATTTTCACCTTTTGTGTTAAGTGAAAAAATAAATAAAATAATATTTTATTCACTCAAAAACTATAAATAGGGGTTAAAAAAAAATCATTTTCACCTTTTGTGTTCAGAGCATTGCAGAGAGTGATTTTGGCTAAAAAGTTTCGAATCAAATATCAGGAGAACCGACTGTCCATTTCTTGAATCGTCAGAACCAGGTAATCCACATCATCCATATCTTTATTTCTATCCATTTCATTTTTCATTTTGAGCCTTTATTTCATTTTTTAGGAGGATTTTATGTTTTAAAATGCGCCTTCGGGGGTCCACGGGAAATGCATGCGATAACTATAGACCTCGATAATTTTTAAAATAAAAAATTATCGGGCTTCCGTGGGTGCTGCGTGGAGCGCGTGCGGACGTCCGCACTGTCTACACACAGATACTGCGGAGGCACCGTGAACGTTTTAAAAATCCAAATTTCTCTTAAAAAAATGGTTCAGTTTCTCTTCCAAATAGTTTTAACTGTTAAATGTGTTGATTTGTAGGTTGTTCCACCATGTTGGAGTGGCAAGAATGTGAACACAAGCTCATAGACAATGAAGCTATGGATGATGATAAAACTATGCGTGCATTGAAGAATTGTGGCTTACACAAATTCTGGGCTATCCAAGGGATGAAGGCACAAGTGGAGTTAATGGTTTGGCTTGTAAACACATGGGATGTTCAAGACAAATGCTTCATAATCAGTGACCACTGACTCAAAATTGAGCTAGAGGAAATTTATTTCCTTACCGGATTGTCCCGAAGAGGAAGAAGCATATCCTTATTTGGGGCTAGACATGGAGGTCTTCCCACTGCTAGTTACAAAGAGAAATGTTGTAGTGATGAGGCAGATTTAAAGGATGATCACATAGATATTAAAAATATCTTGCGATTGGATCTCAAAGTGATAGAATTTACAATAAGCAGATTGTGCAGGAGTGCAGCTCTGCATGTGGCTACTAAGTCACAGATGCAAAAAAAAGTCGAATGTCTTGGAGGAACCATATTTAACTGGTGCGAAGGAGTATTGGCGAACATTAAAGGCCAATTGACTCGAGCGAAGAATGCGAATTTGAAAAACTTCGGATATGACATTTTTATCATTTCATTTTCTTTTGAGAGGATTCTTCTTCTCACTCTGCAGTTGATTCCAGTAGATCGTGGGGCTCCTCAAGAACCTCAGATGGTGCGATGGGTGGCACTGATGGCTCACCATGGTGGCGAGGGTGGTTCAATAGTTTGGTTTACTCCGGCATACTTCATGTGGCTTAGGAACCAAGTCTTCACCATTGAAGACCTTCCTTATGTAGGAATGGATTACAGGGGTGATCCTAAAACATCTTTGCCTCCAGGGGCACAGTGGGACGAGACAGGTAAGCGAATCATTTTGATGTTTTTTAATCTAATTTTTATTTGATTTTTATTGTCCAGTATTGACAAAAATATTTAAATGTATATTTCGGTCCACAAAGACCAATAACACTTCGCCGCTTTGATAGACGAAAAGCACAGCCTGTAGCACCTCCATAGGACCAGGCAGTAGATATCCTAGCAGACATGGAGCACAACCTTGAGAGGTTAACCATAGAAATTCCTGAGATAGGAACAGATGATATCCCTCTTAGGCTTCAGAGACACGTGATAGGTGTTCCAGGTCCATTTAGGAAATTTCTGCACAAGGTGGCGTGTGCTATAGTCTATTACCATGATCATCATCACGGATAATGGATGATCATTATAGATTGACATTTTGTTTTTTGTATCAGTATCTATTAGATCATAAGGTGTTTGAACCTATGATCACAGAAAATTTAATATTTTTTGAAAACAAACTAATCTAACCTAATGATATTACTTCTTTCGTTCTCTGAGTATCTTGTTCAACATGGATTGAATGTTGTTTTTGTTTACTCTATTAATGTTGCAAATGTCTATTTAGAACACGATTAGCTAATGCATCGGCCAATGTGTTTAAATTTCTTGAAATATGTTGATATTCAATATAATCAAACCGTCGTTCCAAGAGACGAACCTTCAAAATTAATCTCAATAACACTGGATTCCTAATTTCATATACTTTGTTTAAATGTAATACAATGAGTTCTGAATCCAACCTAATGATCAAACATAAAATACCAAATGAAAAGGAATCAAGTAATAACTCAATGACTGTGCTATATTCTGCAATATTTTTCGTTGCTTGACCAAGGCATATCCCATGAATAGAAACTAACTCATTGGTGGGTGAATAGATAAACCAAGCCGCGGAATATATATTCCATGTACTATGACAGGCACCATCATCAAAACCAATGTATGTTTGAAGGGATGTCGACATCTGCAATATCAAGAGTAATCAAGATACGCAACGATAGTAGTAACAACAAAACTAATCTAGGCACACTTGTCTAATCTATGGCACACTATTTTGAAAAGTAACTAATGTACAAGAGAGATCTTCACATGAAATTAAAGCATAATATCTCTTAAGATAAAGACCATTTCTGGGATTATCTAAAGAAATCCCATCATAATCAATTAATTCATAGGCTCCTTTTGCAAGCATACGCTTGACAATATAGGGACCATACCACATCGGTATGAATTTTCCAGTGCCTAGCTTATCATTAGCTTGATCGTATACTAAAACTAGGTCACCTTCTGAATAAACACAAGAGTTAACACTTTGATCATACTGAGCTTTCACACGTTTCTTATGAGCTTTGGTAGCCAATGCAGCGGTGCACCGAGTCTCATATAATTGTGCTAAGTATAAAAAGTGTTTTTCCTCTTCAGAGGTAGTTGGTAACAACTCAATGGCTAATTGGAGTGATGGTATTTCACATTCAATGGGTAACATAGCTTCTAAACCACAGACAAGTTGAAAATGAGTGAACCCTGTAGTAGTTTTTGTAGAGGTTCGGTATGCCCATAGTGCTGAAAAATCATGGTATGCCAATTTGAATTATGAGTTCCGATAATCTTTTTAATCATGGTGGTTAAAACCTTGTTGACGGCTTCAAATTTATCATTAGCCTATGGGTAATACGGATTAGAATTATCATGGCATAGGCCAAGTTGATCAGAATTTTTTTTCATCATAATATTTCGAAAATGATTCCCATGGTTTGTTATAATAGCTTGAGGCACACCAAAATGAGAAATCACATGATTGAATACAAAAGTAGCTATATTTTTTCCATATGTCGCGAATGTAGGCATCGTCTCAGCCCATTTGGCAAAGTAATCTACAGCGAGAATAATATACCCATGCCCACCGACCGAGTGAGGGTTACATGTAATGAAATCAATGCCCCATTTTGTAATAGGACCGACAACAATGATTAGGTGAAGAGGAGTCAGAGATGCACGCATATTTTGATAAAAAATTTGGCAGTTGTGGCATTTTTGGAATGTGGTGATACAATCTTTGAATAAGGACAACCAAAAATAAACAACGCACAATATCTTTTGGGCTATGGCGAACTCAAACATATGACCACCACACGTTCTAGAGTGGAAATCATTCAAAACCCTTTCATCCTCTTCGTGATTTATACAACGTCAAAAAACATAATCCACACCATGACGATAAAGAGTGTCCCCAACAATAATGTATTGCTGGGATTGATATCAGATTCTCCATCGATTTGAACGTGAAAGATCTGGGCAAAAGGTTTGGGTTTGAATATATATAATGATATCTCCATACCATGGATCTAATGTACTCATGAGAAACAGAGATTCATCTGTGATGGGATTCTCTACCATAGTTTCTATCTCAGTATTGGGAAAGTCACACATAAGCTCAGCAAAAACTAGAGATTTCTTTGATTTAGATTTCTCAAATTCCAAATCAAACTCTTGTAGGATGACAATCCACTTGAAGTATTTACCCCCAAGTAATTGTTTTGTCAAGATATACATCTTTTTAAAAAGAGAATCCATACAGGTAAATTAGTTTTCAAGATAGAGGAATAACCTGTTTCGAGTATTTTTTAATAACCCAACGTTTCAGACTTCATAAGTGAGTCCATCTTCAGGGGTAAACGCCCAATATTCTTTGAAATATTTGTGAGGATTAGGGAAAAAGAACCATAATATAAATAATAATTATTAAGGAATTTTATTTTTTTTAGTTTTTATTTTTATTAGGGAAGTTGGTTGGAAAAGAAAATAATGTAAATTTAATTTAATGTTTTTTACTTATTTACTTATTTATTTTATTATTATTATTATTATTTTTGTTTTATTATTTATTTATTTGTTTATTAATTTACTTATTTACTTTATTTTATTTATTTATTTATTTTAATGATATTGTTAACAATTATTGTATTAAAATTATGAAATTAATAATTTAGAGTGGTAATGTTATAGGGTAGGTTAGAAAATTAAGAGAAAGTTTGACACTGTTACCCTATAATATTACCTCTCTAAATTATTAATTTCATAATTTGAATACAATAATTGTTAACCATATTATTAAAAAAAATAAAAAATAAAAAATTAAATAAAATAAAGTAAATAAATAAGTAAAAAATAAAATAAAATAAAATTTAGATTATTTTCTTTTCCAACCGACTTCCTTAATAAAAATAAAAAATAAAAATAAAAATAATTTTTTTTTGAATAATTACTATTTATATTATGATTATTTTGCCCTAATACTCACAAATTTTTCAAAGAATATTGGGTGTTTACCCCTGAAGATGGACTCACTTATGAAGTCTGAAACGTGGGTTTATTAAAAAATACTCAGAATAGGTTATTCCTCTATCTTGAAAAATATATACATCATCGGGTTGCAATTATATATCACAATTTTTTTACATAACAGTATGTAGTGACGGAATCGTTGGATAGCTTGAACTGCTGCCAGGGCCAATTTCTCCACATGCGAATATTTGATTTCCGTCGGATTGAGATTCCGACTTAGATAATAGATCACATGTTCATTGTAAGATTCATCCTCCTGAACCAAAACAATTCCAATGGTGGAATCAGAGGCATCTAGGTATAAAAATTAGTCCTGGTGGTAATTGGGCAGATGCAATAACGGTGCATGGGTCAACGCGTGTTTTAATGCATCAAAATATTTATCAGCAATCTCATCCCAAATAAAATGAACACTTTGTTTCAACAACCGAGTAAACCTTTTGTTAACTCAGCATAGTTCAGGATAAACCTACATAAAAAATTTGCTTTCCCTTGCAAACTTTGGAGTTGGAGAAGCGTGGATGGAGGAGGTAAGTTGATGATAGCCTCAACCTTCAAGGGGTCGACACGAATATAATTTTTCGATACATGGAATCCAAGTAATTGTCCCGATTGCACACAAAAAACACATTTGTGTGGGTTCAAACGAATCTTGTAATGCCTACATCTCATGAATATAGCTCGTAAGTGTGTAGGATGATGTTCTTTGCATAAAGAGTGAGCAGGTAAATCATCCATATAATGTTGTAAAATATGCTTGATATCATGAGAAGCATAAGACATGGCTCTTTGAAAAGTTGCACCAACATTTTTTAATCTGAAAGGTAATTTTCAATATGCAAATGTCCCCCAAGGACATATAAACTTTGTTTTTGGTTGATCGGCAGGGAGTGTGTTGATTTGATTATAGCCAGAAAATCCATCCATAAATGAGAAAATTTCATTTCCAGCACAATCATCGATAATTTGGTCGATATAAGGTGTAGTATAATTGTCTTTTGGACATGATTTATTAATGTCCCTATAATCGACGCATACTCGTATAGCCCCTTGTTTCTTCGTAATGAGAACTATATTAGATACCCAATCTGTCAATGGAATTGGATAAATAAATCCTAATCATAATAACTTCTCAACTTCAGCTTTGATAGCAGTAGCTTTTCATGAATGCATTGGATGTAATCTTTGTCTAATAGGCTTGGCATCCGGGTATGTCTTAATTTCATGAATGAAAATGTTAGGATCGATTCCTAGTATATCTTCGTATGACCAGAAAAAAATGTCTCAAAATTCTTGAAATAGGGCTTTGTAAGTGTTAATCTCTTCCATCGTACAAGAAGCACTTATATGAATGTTTTCAATAATTCTAGGTTTAAATGATATGTCAATAGGAAATGTTGTAGAAATATTTCCCAAATTAGTCTCAGAATCCGAATGTGTAATCGATATGTTGGCAATATGATGTAGAGTGTTGTCCTTGATGGCAACCTACTTGATAAAGTTGATGGCAACCTACTTGATAAAGTTTTCCTTGATGGAAACTGACTTGATGAGTTTGTTAATGATGTAAATCTGATGTATCTACAGAGCAACTCAGAAGTAACAAAGAAATAAATTCCAGTAAGTGCCAGAATAATGATGAAAATGGTATGTCACAAAGCATACGCAGGTTTGTAAAGGCGAAGTAGCGTATGTACGCGGAAATGTACGTGAAAAGTAGCGTATGCCTATTTGCACTCTAAATTTAAAAAACCAGGGGACATTACCATGGTATTGGCCCACTGTATTGAGCGTTGGATTATCTATTTGATCCTGTCCAGGAATACCATCAACGGTTGAGTGGTTTTGACTCATGGTATTGACAAAGGCTAAATCTATATAAGGAGAAGAAGATCATAGTGTAAGTGGGGTGCAGAGGTTTGGGTTTTAATGAATACTTCACTCTGAAGTATATCTGCATGGAATGGGTAACAGTTTATTGATTGATATGAATTATTCATGCACCTATGAAGAAAATGATGAAGAGGGATCTCTAGATTTGAAATGACTATGTATTTTCTAGATCTGTTTATGGAATGTTTAGATCTGTGATCTGGCGAATCTTTGCTGAAGTAAAGGATGAAATCTGAGTTGTTTATCTGATCTGAAGAGCTGCACAGTACTGGAAATTTTCTGATCTATACGCATGTTCGTTTCATGAAAATCGCGTGTATACGCGGGTCCACTTAAAGAAAAGTGCGTATGGCAGTTAGGGTTTCTGAAGAATAGAATGCACTAAAGTATACACAGGTTTGTCACTGTGAAAGTGCGTATATACACAGGTTCAGTGAAGTAAAAGCGCGTATGGAATCCAGGATTTGCTGAAGTAAGTGGAATGAAATTTCTGATCTGTTTTGTTGTTTTACTACTATCTGTCAATGATGTATTCACACAGATCTGGATTGTTTGAATGTTGATTATGCTGCTGATTTTGTTGATTAAAGATCAAGTTGTTGGTTGATTGGTTGATGATTCAATGAATGAATTGATGGGGTTATAAGTTTCAGTTTGATGAATGTTGAGCTTAAATGTGTGGAGTGGGTCCAGTCTGAAAATCTAATGAAAAGTGGCCTAGAAGATGTGTTGTATGGAAGCTGTTGGATCCAGTATGAAAATTGATGAAACATGGTCCACAATGGTGCTGAGGGTCGAAGCCTTCAGTGAGGGGGTTGTAGCTCCCTTCCAGTGGTGGCTGGTAAACGAGAGGAGGGGGTAGTAGCTCCCTTCCAGTGGTGGCTGGTAAACGAGAGCAGGGGGCAGTAGCTCCCTTCTAGTGGTGGCTGGTAAATGAGAGCAGGGGGTAGTAGCTCCCTTCCAGGAGAGGCTGGTAAACGAGATCAGGGGGTTGGAGCTCCCTTCCAGGAGAGGCTGGTAAATGAGAGAAGGTTGTAGCCTTCTGCAGGTGGGTGCTTGCGTGCTGGTATGAGTCTGCGCAAGTACATGGTTGTAAGAAGTTTTCTTTATAATAAATATTGAAGACAGAGACGATGACAGCGGTGGTTTTCTACCAAATTGGGTTTCCACCTTAAAAATTGGTGTTCATGTGTGTTGCTTATGTGTGATGATTTATTCTGTTCTTACTGCACATGTTTACTACTTAATAAACATCTAAGGAATGAATGATGCAATGATCTAAGTAAAGAATTATCTACATAATAAGATCTCTGGTAATACGCAAGTTTTATTAAGGATTTCCGCGTGTATACGCGAGTTGGGTTCAGTAAAGTAGCGTATGGGTTTTAGAGAAAGAAAAAGTAAAAAATTTCCAGTCAGCCCTAAATACTGATTCAATTTCCGCTCAGTATTTTTCCCAACACGATATGGGATTCTGTGGTTCCTTAACATAATAAATTGTAAAAATAGACGAAAAATGATTTTCAAACCTATCAATATCAGGTAAAAATGAAGATCTATGATGTAGATCATCTTAGGGTAATTCATCCGATGACAAAATTTCTTGAATACTTTCATCAGTGTGAAATACATGTTGAAAGGGATCGAAAAATGATGTCAAGGCTAAGCTTGATAGAGAAGGCAATTCTTCATTGATCACATTCATTTGATCAGGAGTGGTTGAAAGTTTCCTAGAATACGACTGCACTACTACATATTCCATTTCAAAAGGACTCAAGGGCATCTCGCCATTGAAAGAGTCCAATTCTGATTTTGAAGACACTACCCAGGTGTCATCAAATGGTATAGTGCTTGATGAAATCATATTGATGTTGGAAATGGTGCGCAGTACGTTGGGTGGAGGTATGGAGAAAGTTCTCATGAGAGCATAATCCTTCACTAATCCTACACCAACATCTTCGTATGGGATAGTCATTTTTCCAACATGTTGGATACTGTCTGTAAAAGTAGGGTCTGACGAATAATATGACAACTGATCGATTTTCACAATATTTCCTTTATGAGGAAACATGATAAGCTGCAAGATGAATGAAACAACAACAGACATGGCATAAGACCATATACGATCCAAAATAAGGTTGTAATCAAGAGGGGCATCAACAACTTCCACATCTAGATTAACAGTTTTGCCTTCTACTTCTATAGGTAGATCCTGGAGTATTCCGTATGGATAAAATCCTCTTCTGTCAAAGGCTTTCAGGATTGTTGGTGATTGGTTGAGTGTCGAAGAATCGAGATTTTTTCAACATTTTAACAAAATTATACACGTAGATTCCCCCTCATCAATTACAGTATGAAAAACTCGTCTAGATTTGACTAATACTAGAATGTGAAAATCCATTTGATGAGGGAGTCTAGGTGTAAAATTTTTGAGGTCAAAGACCATGAGGTTCGAACCCTAAGGATCAATAGCTTCGATAGTTGATAATAGTAATTTCCTTTGTGCTGGACATGATTGTATCACTTCTAAGGCTTACATTGTTGAAGGGGATATCTCCAAATCTTCAACAATGTTGTAATTCCAAGCAGCTCTAGCATGTGGATTGAAAGCTAAATTTCGAGGTACACCTTTAGCAGGCGATTTAATCACTAGATCAGGATTAGGTTTCACGATTTGAAGTGGTTCGAAAACTGAAGAAGATATAGCTGGTGTTTGACTGGAATTTTCTGTCTCTTTACCAACTATAGGATTTTTAGTTCCATAGTCTTGAGATCGTGTCGCAACCATGACCTGAGACATCATTAAAATATTTGCCGATGAATTTGAAGAAGATCCAATCATTTTTCTATCTTGAGTGGGAAAAGGATCCTTCAAGACAGTGGGTGTGGGTGAACCTTTAACAAACTTAGTGACCTCGGACTGATGTGGACACACTTTGGTATAGTGATCCTCGTCACAAATAAGACAAGGATAACGAGGTTTCTGTTTTTCATCAGCTGGTTCATTCTTTTTGGTTTTCTCTTTCGGAGATGTAGTTTTTTTGTTTTTATTCTTTCCTTTCTTCTTATTACCGGTTTTAGATTTAGCTGTGGATGAGTCTACAACATGAATGTCGGCATAAGTTTCAAGGGAAGAATCTCCTTTCAGTGAATCTGGTAAAGTTATAATAGGAGAAGTAGTTTTCGATGACTTCTTCTTACTTTTGTTAGTGCTAACTGAACCAATTATACCATCTCTAGCATGAGAACCAGAAGGAGTTGCAGTTATTTGACCTAGACGAGGCAAGTCAGGAATTTTTTCGTATAAAGTACTAGACTGTGTATATGCAAGGTCTAAGTAAAGTGCTTCAGCTATAACCTTTTCTTCCGTAACAACACCCCCCTTAGCCACATCTTTAGTGATCTTTGGAAGTAATGATTTTATAAACCATTTTTCCAGTGGAGTTGCCATTTTTTTATGCGGATTAATCCCTCTTGCTGACAAGAACGATCTCCTTAGTACTCAATGAGTAGCTAGAAACTAAAATCCATTTGAAAACCTTTTTCTATAGATTAATTGCATTTCATAATTATTATAAGAAAGTAAAGAGGACATGCCCCTACCTTTAAATCCAAACGTTCGATGTAGTATTTTATCTTGTCGCTCCAAGGTGGCTTCTTCAATAAGTAGAACCTGCAATCAAAGACAAGATAAGAGAATCAAAGCATTTGCAACATATAATGATCAATAAAAGCTAACCCAACTTAGTGATCAAGGAGCCTAAGTATTGATGTTATTTCAATAATCATAAGAACAACTCAATGACAAAAAGATATCCATGGAAAATTTTAGGGGCTAATATTTGTAGGTGGGCTAATTTTTCATGCTTTTTCCAAAAAAAAGATTCGCCAATTCCCATTTTTTTAAAAACTGATTTGCCCAAATTTTATCGTATAAAAAAAATTTACCCTAAAAATCGCCAAAAATTATATATACTATTATAAAATGGTTAAAGAACTAAATATTCTTACAAAAATAACATAAAATTTTTTACAATTCACATATTGGGGACTACTAAGATTCGCCAAGTTTTTAAACTTTAAGATAAACATCCACCCTTAAAATTTTCCCTAAAGATATCCATATGTATTATATTGAATAGAAAGAGTAATCTTACAACCTAATGCCTTGATGTCATACAGATTTCTCCCGGGGTCCTGAACAATTGTTCCTCCTTTAGTTTTATAAGCCTTCCTCTATGAATACCAGCATGGAGTTATGGACACAAGGGTGTAATCATTCTCATGCCAACTACAACTTACTAGTGTAGAAAGTATGCACTCTTGGGAATTTTCTTCAACAACTCATTTGCAATCTTCAAGCTACCCTTCAACCTGAAACTTGAGGTCAATTTATAGGGAAATGGATGTAGTTTCAGTTGTATGAAGAGGGGAATGGATTCCTCACATGAAGGGATTTGAGCTCCATGGACCAAGGGATAAGTTCCATGAGTGGAGGGATAAAGCTCGAACTGATCACGACTCTAGAAGCTTCCAGTTGGGAGAATATTCGACCAGCTAGGCTTCTAGAATTTACTTTTTCTTTTAATTTTCCTTTCGCCGGGATGCGCAGGTAATAGTAGCAAAAAGTGTGGGGTTTGCCACAGTTTATTGACCTAACAACAGTGCATTCTCAGGGAAAGGCTAGAAAAACCGTGTAGGTAGAATTTTAAGGGTTTTAAAGAGCTTTTCTCCAATTCCAAGACTTGATTCAGGAACATTAAGGTTTTTGACTTCTAAGAGAACATGATATAGGTGGTGATAGACCCATATAAACAATCAAATGTCATGGTGACAAAATGACGTGTAACAAGTAGTAATGTAGGAACTAGATTAGTAGCTAATGATATTTAGACTTTGTATTTTAATGGTTCAAAAGATTAGGATGGATTTGGAGTTGGTTGTGTCCTTACAAAGCCACACAATAAGAAATACATTATATCATGTCGTTTGGAGTTCAAGTAAAAAAATAACACTGTCAAATATGAAGCACTCGTCCTAGGATTAAAGAAATCCATTGACCTCAAGGTAGAGGTACTCAATATTATTGGTGATTCAGACCATAGAAAATTTTAGGGGTGGTTATTAACCCAAGGGTGAAATTTAATGGGTTTTATATTTTAGAGGGGAATTTTTTTTATATTACACTCGTTATCTATAGTTCGCACAAAAATTATTTTAAAAATAAATAAATAATTTATTCTAACCACCAATATTATGAGAAATAAACTAGATAAAAAAAAAAAATTGGCTCTCTGAATTTCATTTCAATCCCTTGATTTACCATGAAAATATGTTTGCAGGTGGTATTTACCCCTAATTTGCCTTGAAAATATTTTTTTAGGTGGGGTTTGCTCCCAATCGCCCCCCGATTTCCAAGAAGAAAGAGAATCCCCACTATGAAGAGTACAATAGTTATAGAACTAGGGAAGAATGTGGGAGCAACATCAGTGCGCCAGGGTGTGAAAACTCATAGGATCAAGCTTCTTGCTTCACACAGGAATTAGGGGTATGACACTTTGAACCTTGATGACTGTTAGCCTTTACTATTATCAACTGGGTACCCGCTTGACGAAGAGATAGGCAGGCTTCATTAAGATATATATAAGTACATGGATAGGATTGCGGGATTGGAGGTTAGGTGAAGCTGGTTCTACTTATGACATATGATATGAAAATTTTTACTTGTATTACTTATGCTAGGTTATGGCTTATTCATCTGCTTTGAGCCCCCGATGTTGTATTTCCAAAATTTCTTCTGCTCATTGGAATCCCACTTTATGATGAAAGGAAAGTGCACAAATTTGGATCTCCTGATAACCAATATTTTCTAGAATTAGGAAAATGGAAGGGGACATATTTATCATCAATGGAAAAAACTGGGGTTGTTACTGACGCAGTGAATGTTGGCATAATAATACAACTAGATCGGGAAAATCGGGAGTTCTCCTCTTTCTAGGTTGTCAATGTTTGTCGTCTTTTCAAATTTTTGATACAGTTTGGTATGTGAGTTTCGATTATTGTCTTTGCTAATTTCTGCTAAAATTTTTTCTATGGGTTTCTATTATTATATCACACTTTTAGCTCTGAAAATTTGGGGATTTTTTTAGGTTACACCTAACTTAGAATGGATCTAGGTTTCATATGTTTAGTATTAAATGTATTAATAATTTTGTTATCTATGAAGACAATTATGCAATGTATATATAGAAATCCTGTGTGAAGAATACCGAGAATAAGAAGAATATAATTTTACCCATCTCAACTTGATGAATCAGACATTCATTTCATTGGAGCTGTGTTAGTCCACATGAGGTGGTTTTGACTACTTTTCTTTCACCCTCTTAAGGGAAGGCTTCGACAATAACCAATTCTCATATGTATGGTGGTAAATCCAGTAATGAAAGGTGGTCTTACCTTATTACTGGTATTTCATTCTTGATTTTACATCAATCTATCTGCCACTATTCGCCTCTTTGAAAGGCTTGACGAGTGGGAAAATGATACATGAAAATGTGCCTTATATATTTTCTTTTCTCTTCTATTGAATATGAGTCAAGAGGGTATGCAAGGTTCAAGTGTATCTAGAAAAGACTACGAATTGTACAGGCTGGATGCACAAATGTAGTCCTTCGTCACAAGGTTGTTACTGTAAATACAAAAACCTATATTTTCCATTGAATGGCCATAATTTTAAACAGTCCCATATATGTCTTAGTTTATATATGACAACTTTCTATGATGATCTCCAATATGGTCTTCCATATCTTAGTTCTGAGAACTAACACATACCCATCTAGACCTCCCTTTTATGCACCTCAAGGTCATGGAGTTCTTGATTACATAACTCTTGAATTTGAATATATGATATATTTCTCATTTGTGTGAACTCAGATGTGCATTATTTAGGTAGAAGGTGCGCAACCTAGATGTGTATATCACATTCCGTGTGAACTCAGATGTGCATTATGTAGCTGGAAGCTGTGTGAACTCATATGTGCATTATGTAGTTGGAAGGTGTGCAACCTCGATGTGTATATCACACACTGGTTTAAATGGGTCTATATTAGTGTCTTTATTCAATTCACATAATTCATCATCTATATTCACTAAATAATTTCACATACTATTGGGAAGGTAAATCCTCTCTGCAGACAGAGACAATCCCTCTAGCCCTAGAGTGGGTCTAGAAACAAAGGGACAAGCTAAAGTGTAGGTTCCTTAACTAATGAATTAAAAGGACAAAGTAGATTGGCCTACCTGAAGTCCAATGTTGTCATCGTTGTAATGGTGGTGGATTCTTGATCTCTGCTCTAACGGGTCACAATCCTTCCGAAACAATGCTCGGATACCTGCACGAAGATCAACAAACAAGAGCAGCATATAGAACAATGATTTCATTCATAATCAACTAACCAGTCAAGGAGGGTTAAGCATATTTCATCAAATAAAATAGATTAACACAATATGGGAACCATACAATAGTCATGTATATGTATTAATAGAAGGAAGAGTTACAACCAGAGCCTTGATGTCGTAGCCTCCTTCAGCGGGGTTCAATCAAAGCGCGTCTCAATGAATCATCAGGGAATTCAGACGGGATGAAGACGCAAGCCTAACTCTCTCAATAAGGGTCTCTTCCGTTCTATCTTTTTAGCAAAAATGTACAAGAATCTCTTTAGAGTTTCAACTATAATATGTTCAGTTCAGCTAGCACATCAATGGAAGATGGATATATTTATAGAGGGAAAGGAGGAGGTTGGGATTCCTACAATGGTGGAAGAGAGGCCTTATCCCTTGGGAGGTTCCCCCAAAAGGTGGAAACAAGAGGCCAAAGGAGGGAGGTCATGGTTATTCAGTCGAACCACTCCAGATGACTTGCCCACAAAGTTGTTATGATGGAAACTTCGCCTCTATTTTTAAAAAACATTCCATAAATAGATCAGTGCAGGTAGCGCACTGGGACAGAGCGCCAATGGGCGTGGGGCCCAGTCTTAATTTCCTCATTGGTGCGAGGGCATAAAAATATGCTAGCACCAAGGCAAAAACATGTGTTTCTGATGGTTTGATCATGAAATTGTCAACAAAAGGAGTGTTGTCCTGATGGCAAGTGATGCAATGATGGTCTTTGCAAGGCATGACACTTTGTTTTGGTCACAGAAATGAAGCTCCAATGTTTAGGATGGGGATTGTAGGGACAGTGACAAAATGTTGTGTAACACATACAAACACATAATGTGTTGATATATCCCTTGCCCTACTTTATAATGTTGAGAAACTAGCTTTTCCCAATGCAATAATAAGGGTTTCATATAAATGGGTTCTCCTTTTTTCCAGCATCGAGTTATGAGAATAAAAAACTCATTTGAAATTTTTAGATATATAGTAGTTTTACTTCTTCTTTTTTGTGTAATTTCATGATAGAAGGATATTTTATATTTACCCTTTGTTCAAAGGCCTCAACTAAAAGCAAGTTAGCAAAACTGAATGACAAAATGAGTAAATTGGAGCCAAATAGAGCTACTTGAAGCTAAGGTTAGCATTGCATCAAGTACTTTGGGGTTGGCTTGATCAATGCCCTTTTCCTACTAGAGACAAGGAAAGAGAAAATTTTCGAACCAAAATGATAAATTTAACATCTCGAGACATGAGGCACAACATCCTTGAGCACGATCCAACTTTGCACTAAAATATGGAAGTAACTGATAATTCCTTAACCCATATAATTATTGTATTTACTTGTGAAGTATTGATACGTAAAATTTGTTACTCCACCATTTTATGCAAAATCCAAGGTTGATATCATGATATCTTAATCAATTCAGAATCCCTGTAGATGATGATTTTACTCCCAATATTTTAATATATCTTCTTATGTTGATTTCATCTAACCAAAAACATATTTTAATGAAATTTTGACATATCAGGAAAGTTTATATTTTCATGTAGGCACGTGTGTGTAAATCTAAAGTTATTTTTACTAAAATACAAGGCAAGGTTTCTGAGGATGTCATGTTGGTAACTGTTGCAATAATGATTCTTTATTTGTTTTGTTTTCTCATGGTAGAATTATTCATCTGTTTAGTCTTTCCACTTTGTTTTATTTTTCTTGGTATAATTTTTCATCCATTCTGTCTTTTTAATTTTATATGTTGAGCCTTAATTATACCACAAAATCCATTTACGTTATCACCCAAAATTCTTCCCAGTGCCCAACACGAGGAATAAGTCTTGGTAATCTCAACTATCCTTTGTTCTTTGTATTTTTTCATCTCAGTCGGCCCAAGATGCACTCAACAATATTCTTTGGAACTGTCATTAATGTACGACCTCCTAGGTTCGTCTACAGACTCAGATCATTCCTCCAAACGAAGGTGTGAGTCATGACATGACTGTCAAGCCAAGAAAGCTAGTATTTACTAAGGCAAACCAGAAACTAAGCTACATTGTCACTGTAACCACAAAGCATATGAACCTTCTCCCCGATAACGTGGAGACACCCTTTGGCTTCCTTTCTTGGACAAATAGGAAGCATATTGTGCATAGCCTAATTGTTGTAACTAGACATAAACCTTATTAGGTATGATTTTCTCCAAATCCTGTACATATTGAAGCTTAATAGTCACCAACTGAAATGGATTTTTTCTGCCACATTTTTTTATATACCTGTAGAATTTGGAAGAATATCATTATACAAGTTTGTATTAAACAATTTTCCACATGTATTTTCTCAATTAATTTGGTTTTGCAATCAACAGAGTTGTGCTTTGTGTTTATTTTGGGAGTCACTTCAATTACTGAGAGGATTCAACATTTGATGACAACGGTTCTTGAGTGTGTGTAATGGATATTTTTACCATAGGATGATATATATATGATATATATTTCCATGGATTCTCTATGCTCGATGTAAAGTTGTGTATACTTATTAAGGTTTTTATTTTTTTGCTAAAATTTGATAGTCTAAAATTTTTAGTCTAAAATACATTGACCATATTGCTTTGGGGTTAGGTGGGTCTATTGTATCCACTTTTCCTTATTGTGATTATTTTGTATTTTTATTCACAATGGGACAAAAATCATTTGCAGGGCTTCTAGAGCACGTATGTTTCATGCTGTGGGTCGCCTCTCATAAATAGATGGGTAAATACAGGAAGAACTTTAAGGTTTATACAATAACCTTCCTTTGTGGTAGGATTTTATTGCTTGATTAATTTCTAGCAATTAAGAAGTAGATGGACTTACTGCATTGAAAATTTCATTTTTCTTTTTATAATTTTTACTAATGGTTGTTATGGCTTACAACTCAAGGTATGTTGGGAATGATGTGATTGGCATTTATTTGGGTACTGCCAACTCATGTGTTGCAATCATGGAAGGGAGGGTTAGTAACCTTTCTTATTCTTGAATGCTAAATTCCTTATCGTATTTTGGTTTCACGCATCTTCTCATTAGACTTTTTTTTGAATATATGTAGAAACCAAAAGTAATTGAGAACTAAAAAGGGGTTAGGACAACACCATCTATTTTAGATGTGAATAGAAAGGGAGAGATACATGTAAGTATTCCTCCCAAGTTATTTCGTAGGATATTCAGATGGGTTTTCATTTCTTTTCTCCCACGGTCCCATGAAGTTGGAGCAATTACTTGAGTTCATGATATAATTCCCTTTATATTTTAGCATTCTTCATTTGGATAAAATGCTTCAAACTGCCATTGACATCTATTTTATAAAAAGAAAGGATGGTGATGTAACCACCACAAGCTATAGCTGCAAGGAAAAAATACTATATAGTTAAAAAAAGGCCATGCAAGGTCTCCAAAACTAAAGTGATATAAAGACCAAATCATAAAGAGACAAACATATAAAAAACCAAGTGATCGGGAAAGAGTCAGTGGATAGACCATGATGTTGCAAGAATTAAACCCATTTGAGGAGATTCTTCATCCTTGGAAGGAGGCTGAAACCTTCAGTTTTTGGCTTAGGATCAACTATCCATCATTTTCATGTGCAGGTTCATCATGATGGGCAGAGTAATAGTCGGAAATGTGTCAAAGTGACATACCACTTTGGGGCTCTTGTTGGGGGTCAATGCCTTTAATTCTCTTTACATTCTCTTTCAACTCGACTTGATTTATGTTGATTTCATTTCTTGAAGGTTGAGAGTGTGTAGAGTGGGAAAGAGAATATACTTGAGGTGGCACTTTGTTCATTGTGCATTGTCTAGTAGCCCATTAGCTCATGAAGGTGGATTATTTCCATCTCCCCATCCACATTTTCACTTGGATATGTAGATTTAAATGTGCACAAATGAGAGATCCCTATTGCTAATTACATTTGAAATATGCTTAAGAACTAGTTGATACACATATATTTCTTGTGTTCCATAGATGATATAAGATATTGATTCTAATCTAGTATTATCTTGTGTGAAAATCTATGGCCCAGGGCAGAGAATATCCCAATATGGAAATATTCTAAGGAATATTAGATGAGAGCAAGGAGGGACAAAGCTTAAAATGAGCATATTTTCAAAACTAGAACAAGTGCTTCAAGGTTTCATTATTTCCACATAGTGGAATTTCAAGGTGTAAAATTACTAGGTGTTCAAGAATTTCCCTATGAATAAATAATTTGGTGTTAAATACCAATCAAAGTAGGGATTTTTGGGTTGTAAATGCCTATTTTAGATGGATTTAATACCAATTGAAGTAGGTATTTTTGGGTTGTAAGTGCCAATTTTAGATGGATTTCAAATATTAAATCTTCTCCTTAGATTTGATTCTCTATATGTTTCCCTTTTGCTTAGGTCAATGCCAAATCCATTTGTAACCATCAACTCAATTGTAGTTCATAAACAATTTTGTTTGGTTCCATCTCCAATATTTCCTCCAAGTTAGTGGTCATAGAAGGCCAAGCTTAAGAAAAAGGTGTTTTAAGATTGATCTCTAACCATTTTCTACAGTAATTATATTTGTAAGACTAAGCTTGAATTTTTCTATAAGGTTTTAAAATCATTCCAATCTCTAAATTTTTTGTCATAGAAGTCACTAGGACCAAAATGTCTTTCTTGTACAGTCTCTTTCTTGAGAACCAAGAGATGTTCACAAGCAGATTTCCTTGTTGAAGAAATACTTGGAAACATTATAAAATGATCCTTGAAATAAATCCTAGCTTCAAGGAAGTCACTTTTCCACTTTTCCACTTCAACTTGACCTCCAAAGCTTTCCGAGTGATTTAAGCTACAAAGGTCTCATCACTTGGTTGGATATTGGGGTGTTAAATAGCTTGTGAATCTTTATACTACTCCATATTTTGTAGGAGATTAAAGCCCCTGAGGTGATTTATTCCCAAGTAGTCTCTTCCATGCCTTCTTCCCTTCCACTACTCTAGTGGTCCATTTGGAATAAAGAGCCTAGGATTTCATTTTGGTGGCTAGAGCACCCAATCCTCCTTTATCCTTAGAGGTGTAAGAGTGGCTCTAGCCAACTATATGAAAACCCTCATCTCCACTAGAGTTAGTGTAGAGAAGAAATTTGAAAATATTTTATAGCTTCGCATAAGTTTGGGGAGAAGGGACTTAATGTGATGAATAATAAATGTGGGTAGAAACTGACTTTTGGATACAAATTTGAATTTTCCTATGAGGAATAAAGGCTTCTAGATCCATTTAGCGATATTTCTTCTTATAGTTCATATGTAGAGGGTTCAAAAGAAAGGGAATACAAAGGAACTTAACACTTGGCCAAATCCTAACCATTCAATTAGGAGCATCCTTTTTACTATGTTGATAGCATTGGATTTTTCTATTTGTAACTTCCACCTAGAAGCCTCACATAATATTTCCAAGAAATCCATGGTGTTGTCCAAATTTTGATTCTCTGCAATGATGTTTATAAAATAATCATTTGTGAAGTGACTATTCATTCATTTATTTCCATATACAATAGAGAGAATGAAAATTTGATGACGTGATGTGCTATTATACTATGAATAATATAGCCAATGGCTTCAGTAGACATTCTATAAAGGGTTAGGGTGAGAGGGAAACTTTGTCTAATTAACTAGAATAGCCCTATATCACTAAACTTGGTATTATTGATATAAGGAAAACCTATGGCATGTGAAAATAAAGTTTCTACCACTTTAATAGAATACAAGCCAAATCCAAGTGCTCTAATCATGGTGAAGATTAATGGTTGTTCCGCTTAGTTGTAGGATTTTATAAAATCTATTTTAATGAATAGGGTCTTGAGGGATTTTTCTTGTGTTTCCCTAGTAGTGAAGAGTTTTAATTTTGTGATGAAAGTATGAAAGTTAATTATTTAATAACCTGCCAATATGCTAATGGTTCCTTAGAAAAACTAGACAATTTGATATTAAGTAGATTAGAATGGTCTAAAATCAATCAAAATAATATAAGTACTAATAAGTATTTATTGTTACGGGTTGGGAATTATAATATGCAAAGTTATTTTCTATATCATTTCATTATTATGTGAATTCACATTCTTGGTTTGGAATTTTGTTTGCACCCACATTGAGGGACATGGAATGGATATATATTTATATCCATTGCAAATTCTACCCAACAAACACCCACTTACTATTGCAGATTATGCCCACCAAAAACCCACTTGCTGGTTACCATGATTATTTTTGTTTATGTCTTAATCTATGTGATATACTATCCATGACATGATATAACTTGTGCCAACAAATTTGGGAAGACGTACACACCAATCTTAGTTTCCCAGCTCAGAGTAATTTCTTCTAAACAGGATATTGACATACCAAATCAGTACAACTTTTTCCACTAAGTTAAATCACTTATAGAGAACAATATTTTTAAGAATTTATCTTGAATCAAAAATATTCAAAGGTCATCTAAATCAATGGGAAGTTTAGGATTATTATTTTGAGTTATTTATTTGTGGAAGTTGATCCTCACTTATATTTTCTTTTGGGTTTATAAAATAAACATGTTGTGTTCCTCCACATATGCCTTGGAAATGTGTTGGAAGTTCATCTGGGCCTTTTCCATTCATGACTCCTTCAACTGGATCCACAAGCACTGTGGTGGAGTAGTCTGGAGTAGCAAAAACATGAGAGAGTTCTGATATTGAACAAAATGTGACACTTACTAACAAAATAATTATTGGTAGACCTATGCCACTAAGACAGTGGGAGCAGGGTAGCTATGGAAGTAACTATGGGGGTAAATGTGTTGAAGTATATCTTGTTTAAATAAAGTAGCCAGATTCTTTTGAGTTTTATCTTGATTATTTATAACTTAATCATTAAGATTATTATTCATGATCGGTACAAGCTCACGATATTTTTACATCTTGCTTGTTAAATTGTAATTGTGTTATTAAGAAGTCTTGCGCTTGATAACCTTTTATTTTGATAAATTCAAGCTATGGTTCCATGATAAATTACAATTTAGGTTATGGCTCTGGCGTTTAAGGATCCAACAATTTATATGGGGGGATGGGAGGAGGATATGGGGTTGGTATTTATGGCAAAAATATGTACAGAGGAGGATATGGTGGATCAAATATGTTTTTTGGAATGTATAATAACGGGAGGGGGGGACTGATGGGTGGATATGGCACGAGATATGGAGGTCCTTATAACAATGGAAATGGTAATCCAAATGATCCATTTGGTTACCTCGTTCAACTTCAAACTTTTGGTAGTCTATGCTTCATGCAATGAGTGTATTCTTGCTTTATTTTCTTATTTCCTATTTTTCTTTTGTTTCAACATAAGATAGTACAACTTATTATTTATCTTGAAACGAATGAAAAAATGCACTAAGTGGAAGAGTGGAGGATGTACAGTCGAATGTATTTTTCTTTTCTTTTTTTTTCTTTGTCCATGTTCCTGATACATGTGTGCACACAGAGAGTCTGGCATTACCTTACATTTTGGACCACAAATGGGGGTTGTTGGGAGGTTTCATTTCTCCAATTGAGGGCCGTAGTAGCTCATTATTATAATAACATATTCTGATAAAACCATGTTGATCATGAATTATTTTAAAAGTTTCCATTATTTTCTCCAAGGATTAGATTTCCCTTCTCTTTTGGAGTTGGATGGAACTAAAGAACTAATAAGTGACTTGCTTGGAACATTTCATTGTTGGACAGAGATGGATGCTTAAAAGTTTGGATATTTCTCCAGACGATAGTTGTATTGGTAGTTTTGTACCTCTGCAGCCATACATGTACTTTTTATACCCATATGATCTTGTTTTACTTGAATTGTGATGAACTCCTCCTTTAGAAAGGAAAGGTGCCATTTATTTGCACCCATAGCTTAAAATATCTTCCTTGTTTGTTGTCCCTGCAGCTGGACCCAACTACACACATGGTTTATATGATTAATATATTAAATGCCGATTATGGTCTCTTATATTTAAAATAATGCATACTTAAAAATGTATTTAGTAAATGCCTCATTATTGGGATTATTATGGCAATGTACATAGTGAAAAAATGCATGTTACTGGATTGTATAACACATTCACTTTAACTTGAACTTGAGAAGGATGAAAATATTTCTTCAATAGTATGAAGGTTTTGAAATGGGATGAACATCATAATTTTATGCATTTTGACCTTTCTAACTTGCCTTAAATATTTTGAAAGAAAATATGCATGGTTTTATGACATTTTTTGGTCGAATTTCCATCCTTGTTGACCAAAAAGCTAAAGCATTCCATTTTTATTATGACAACCCTTCTCTAGGTAAAAATTGCACATAACCATGTTTATTTTCACAGATTTCATCATGGTTATGTGCCCTTCTCACTGTATGTATTGATTTGACCATTGGTTTCTAGTTTGGTTTTTTCTATTCTACTGTGCTCTAGAGTTGTTTGACCAAAATGGTTCATTGAACAAGGAACTTGCTCATTTTTTGCTAAGGTTACTTAGCATTCAGACAAAATCAAGGGGCCCATCTAGGTCTAGAATTAAAGCAATAGATGGTCAAGGCCTTGAAAACTATGATATTGAAGAACCTAAAGAGGCAGCTGGTTGGCTGAGATAATGTCCGAGAAGGTTAAGATGGAAGGTTGTAGTAATCAATTGCAGATTATGCTTCATGTAGATTTACTCAAATATCCTCTCTAAACAATATGAGATATCATTTTTCTTTATTTTTCGGTGGCTTTCATGTGCTTCTTTTATGAGTATGTTCTATAATGCATTGTGTAAGGAATTGTGTTTTTTAAGTAGGAACTGAATTTCGGTACCACCAGTGTGCACAAGGGGTGTGTAGTATATTTAGTTTTGAAGTGAGAAGTTTTCTATCATGGCACCTAGAATTATATATGCACTATATTCTTTAAATAATAAGTGATTGGATCATAGCTTATGAACCTTAGATGTAGAGAAGGACAAATTCGACTAATTTTTTCATGTGATAAGTGATTGTTGCAATTTACATCTTTGTTGATATCTTGTAAGTACAAATACTTCCTTGAGACTTGGATTAGAAGGTTTTGTTTCCAGTTGCATACTGTCCTATAAAGCTACCAATAATTATAGAGAGGTTGGGTTTCTATTCAGGTGAGGAGGATATGGAATATTCCATGTATACAGAAGATACTGAAAGTGTTGTTAATTCATTGCAAGTAAGTAGTTTCCATACTAGGTCGGATGATTCTTGAGGGAAGATGCCACTGTTGTTTGCTTAAGTGAATTCAATGTTTGTTATGAGTACTTAGGTTTGCAAATTATGTCTTGAAATCAGATTTCATACTTTTTATTTTATGGAATAATTAGAATCAATCACTATATAAACCCCAACCTGCAGTATATTAATTGGCATCTATAGTCTCATTTTCGGAAAGTAAAGTCCCAATTTAACTTGTAGCAATTGCAATGTCACTCCTTATAGATCTTATGTAAATTATGACAATTTTATTGTTTTGAGGTGACCAATTTGCAGTCCACATACCATTATCACTTCCAACTGGAATGACAAGAAGTAAACTAGCTAAATTTCCTGTAACTAAGTCTGTAAAAACCCAACATTAGTTATTTGCCTAATTTTTTTTTCCTTCTACTATTAGATTTGTACTTTCGTGTTAAACCATTTTGGACATCCAAGTGAAGGAGCAACTTTGGTTATACATTATTTCCTTGGGTAAGTAGAGCTCTTTTGTTTATGTTCTTTCATTTACAACAAAAAAGGTTTACCCTTTTTATTCCCTAAAATAAAATTTATGTTCTGGAATTCATGGGCTTATTTCTATATCTTCCCAACAGGCTAATATATATTTTTATTACACAACAATGCTTTTGAAGTGAGAAAAATGCCTTTTAAAAGGTCTTCATTTGATATTTCATTTAGTACACTAGGTTGATGGTGAAGGGTTGTAATATCAAAGGAAAGGAAAGTTTGTGTGCAACATTTATTTGATTCTGGTATAAGAGGACACCTCAAATGTATCCTTCGTAAATAGATAAAAGAAGCATGTCTTCAAGAAAGAGAAATGGTGTCTCTCTTATGAAGTTTGTAGACTATAAGTTTCAAAAACTTGCTTTTACATCGACGTTTTGTGTTTCAACAGGAAAATATAGGTGCTTTAGAGGACGGGACGATGACTGAAGAACTCTTGGTAAAATTGTCAGGAGATTAAATGCCATGAAATAGCAATAGGAAAGGGATTTACTAATAACACTTTTGTTCCATCATCAAAGAAAGAAAAAAAACTATGTTTTCTCATCTATCATCAGTGTAATGTTTTGATAATGTTCAAGTCATAGAAATGTCAGGCACTAGCATAGGTAAAAATGAAGAAAAAAAAAGACCCAACACAAGATCAAGGTAATTTGACATGGAAAAAGTTACAAAACCTCTTCTTAGTTCCAATTTTTCAAAAGAGAGTGGTAGACTGGTTAAAATAAGAGCACCATAGCAGAGATTTTAGGCAGACATTGTTTCAAAAATGTTGTCCCTATTACTGAAAGCAGTTTTCTAGTGCTTCCTAATTTCCCACAGTTTCCTACAAATACTACACAAAAGTTTCCAATATTTTTTTATGCTAATCATACTCATTCCTAGACACCTGTTTCCTGTCATTTCCCACTTTTTAAAGTCATGGATACATATATTATTTCTTAGTTACCTCGCACTTCAAGGGTGGTAAAACTACTTTCAAGGGACAGTTTTAACCCCTTGATCATTCTTCTTCTTCAGTTACATTATTGGAATTCCCCCCTAAACGTATATAGTTTTAGCACTGTAATTTTTCAAAAAATTTCAAATTTTGGTTGTCTTTGTAAGTCATTTCTTTGATCCTCTCTTGTCTCCTAACATATGGTGGAGAGCCATGGAGAGTCAAAATTCATGAGTCTTTATCACTTTTTAACAAAATGCAAAAATAATTTTGAGTCCAATAGTTTGTTTAGGTTATAGAGTCATTAGGGTAAAGTCTCTTTTAAAAAAGTCTTTTAACTACTTTCAGTGGTTAAGGTCAGGAGTTTAACTTGAAAAGTCTTATTCATTCACCATGATTTTCCTATCCGAGGCTAAAGGCAGAATGATAGAATCATCGGTTTTTTCAAAATAACACAGGGATAGCTGCTCTTTCCTTTGGAGGCAACTATCTTCTTCAAAAGTTCTGGTTCCACAAATAAAACAAGAATAAATTTATTTTTCAAAAGGTAGAAATTACCTGCAAAATTGGTACAAGGAGACAGAGGAAGCATTATTCAAGTGAAAGAAGCACTGTTATTCTAATATCGAAGACCTATTAAAACAAGAGGTGTTGCTCACCTGAAAGGTGGTTATTTTTTCATAGGAGGATACATTAAAAGGTTGGTTATTTGTTTTCTAAGGTTACACAAACAATGCTCAATTCCATTAAAATCCACTTTAAACCCTCCAAATTCAATTATGTTATCTCACCGTCGGGTTCCTTTGTTACGCTCTTGTAGCATTTAAACACTTCAAAAATCCTTTGTTACGCTTTGGGACGATTTATTACATTTTATTATTTATCACTTTTCCAATTTAAAACCATTAATAGGACCTACTTCATCGCAAATCGCAGATTCTCGATGCATTCACTTACTCCTGCCTCCTTAAATCCCCGATTGTGATAACAGTGGGACCCGCCTACCGCCAAGTCATACCGCACAATCGTATTGCTATGTGGATCCACCTTACCTTATTTCGCAATTGCCATTTCGTAATCCATCTGTTATCATCTATTTCCGCTTCCAAAAAACCCCTGATTGCGATAACACTAGGACCCATTTCCTTGCCACATCACTTCTCTTATCGCATATCGCAAATCCTATTTCTAACCATCCATGTTGCGTACTCTTATCACATATTTCAAATCCTATTGGTAACCATACCGCTTTATGATGCCACTTCCAAAAAACCCCTGATGTGATTGGTAGGACCCACCTTACCCCCACATCATTTCGCTTTTCGCATATCGCAAATACTATTGCTAACTATCCATGTTGCCCCCTCCGATTGAGAAATGTGATAATCCTATGATTGCAAAATGCGATAAGCTCCGATTCCCGATTTGTGATAACCCCTCTATCTTGCGATTGCGATATATCGCATTGCAATTCTGCCCCGATAATGTATTCACTTCGCTCCACTCTGTGATTGCGATTGCTATATATTTTAATGCACTTACTCCTCCCGCTTATTATTATTCCACTTAATAGCTTCTCCCACGTATTGTTTCATTCCCACACATTTCTCTTACTTTATACTCCCTCGCTTCACCTCACTCCCCTCCACTCTCATCCCGATACGTGGCTAGTATTAGCACGCTTTCGAAAGCATAGGCAAGATTTCAAAGGAAGTTACAGGTTTTTCAGGAATTTCTGGCAATACTTGTTTTACAAGATTTTGATATCTATCAACAAATATAAGAACACCTCCTCAAAGATCGAAGAAAAATCTCTTATCTTGGTTAAGGTATTTACTGTTATTCAAATATTGAAGACCTGTTAAAACAAGAGGTGTTGCTCACCTGAAAGGTGGTGATCTTCCAGTTGGTTACTCCTTTCAGTTAGTTGCTCCTACACTTTTGAAGATAAGGGTATAGGTGTTCTTTTCAGTTGGTAGATTGCACTTTTTATGGAGGTAGTTTTTTTTCAAGCAATGAAGAGCACTCGACCACCTCAACTCAGCCACGTCAAGCACCATGCTGCCATGATCTATCTTCATTTCTATTTCAATTTTATTTTTATGTTTTGGATAAGATGTACTATATGTAGAGGGTTGTAATAAAGTCTCAGAAAAAAATTTGCACTTTTTATAGAGGCTTTTTACAAAAATCCTTTTTTGTGTATATATTGTGTAATGCAAGGAGAAAAGGGTTGGTTTTTTGTACCTTTCATTGCATATTGTGTTATATTTTTGAATACATAATATATCCAGAAGCACTCTTGAGGATTTACAACTTGTGTAGTGTGTGTATTGTTCATCTTCTTATGTGTTTCCATTATTCATTATTTCATTCTAGATTATGATTTACATAGTTCTTCCTCATGTTACTATCAGTATTATAAGCCTTCATGTAATCTTAGTTTGTTTTAGTAAGTCTTGTTATCAAGCATTCCAGACTTAGTATTAACTAAAGATAGTTCATGGTCATTCTTTGAGGTTGAATTGAATCATGTTTCATATTCTTGTAAGTATTTTAAATGAAAATACATGAGAAATCTATTTTTGTCAGTCTTGATGTTTCAAGCATTCCTGATTGGTTTTTTCATGTTAGTTGGAATATTTCTATGTAATGGGATCCTTCAAGTGTAGAGTGAGACTTTTTAAAGTCTTTTTACAATTTTCTTTCAATGTACATTATAGGTATATAATTTGTGTCATCATTTCCTCTTAACTATAGACCTTTGTTTTACATAGCTACTATTATCTTCCATTTTCTAACCATTAAGCTACAAACCTAATCCTGCTACCACATTATACATCAGTTCCCTTATATGTGTGAGAGATTCCTAGCTGTTCAAAATATCTTTCAATGTGTGTGATACCCAACCACTTTCCAAAAACGCAATCAATTCATAATAAAATCCCTTAAGCTTAAGATGTGGCTGGTCAAGCGCTTGTCACAATCCAAGTGCTGATTCAAGCGCTAACATATTTTGGTGTGCCTGTTAGGATACGAAGATTATGAACTCAGCATTCTCCCGAAGTTCTTGCATGAATGCCTAGTACTAGTTTTTAAAGGTGAATAAAGACTAGTCACTATTTCTGATTGTAATTGGTTCACCTGGAGACTCCATAAAGAGGACGAGGTGTTTCAAGACCTTAACAAAAGAAGAAATTAGAGATGACCTCCTGTAATTCCATTTTCTGACCTAGAGAATATTATAAAGGATGCAAGAGGGGAACATAAATCAGATAAAGTTGCATTCAAAGTACATTCCAAAAGAAAACATACCATCATCTATCTCACAAACTAAATAACTTTCAGTTTCAAAAAAATCTCTTGAAATATTTCAAGTTGAAATTGCTTCCATAAAAGGCATAGTAGATGATGTTAGTGTAGATTCAAGTGAAAATATCTCTCATTCCTCACTTATTAAATCATAGGTTTTAGGTGTCAGTGAAGAAAACCAAAAATCATAAACCTTTGTGTTGAGAGAATGGGAATTAGAGCAAGTGTTGGCAATTTCACCCTTCCTAGATAGAGCTATTTTAACTGAGGAAGACATTAAAACAATTCTGATTTTTCTTCAAACTCACCCTGAATATCAGTTTTCTTTTAGCCCACAACAGGATTATTTTCCTTTATCTCAAAACCGAACTTTTGGCTCATCTTCTTCTCATCAAGGGAGAGGCAAATTTCCCGAAAATTTGACTTTTAATCTCTCTGACTTTGTAGCTCAGCAAAACAAAATTGAATCTACCCAAATCCTTCAAGAATCAAATTCTGAAACTGATTATCTTGGAGAGGTTGAAAAAAACCTTTTGCTGTCCATTTCTTTAAAAATCCATTGTTTTCAACTCCACAAACTGAAATTTCCAGCATCCAAACATCTTCATCAGCTAGTTTTCCACTATTTGTACCTCAACAAATCATGGCCCAACCTCCTACTACAAGGACACAACATATTGTTGTTGCAAGATATGCACCACTCGCCCTTCCTTAACCTTTTCTCCCTCTTCCTCAAGGGTATTATCTAAAATATTTTCCCAAATACATGGGGGAGGGAGGAGTATCTGTTGAAGAACATCTAGTTGCCTTCTATAGTTATGTTGATAGCCAAAACATTGAACATGAAGATCTGGTCAAGACTTTTTGTTCAAAGCTTAGATGGAGAAGCTCGAAAATGGTTTAGAAATTTTCCACCAAATTAAATAATAGGAATAGATGCTTTGGATGAAGTGTTTGTAAAACAATGGGGTGACCGAAAGGATTACCTGTATTATCTCACAGAGTTTGGGTCTTTGAAGAAGAAGACTGATGAGTCATTAGCAGACTTTACAAAGAGATTTAATAAATTCTATTAAAATATTCCTTTAGAGGTCAAACCCCCTGAAACCACATGCATGATAACCTTTTCCAATGCCCTAGACTCCAATTTTGCACTATGGTTGAGAGCTGAGAAGCCATAAACATTGGTGGGTATGCAGGAGGCTGCTATTGGAGTGCAGTCTAATTTTATGGCCTCAAACAAGCTGAAAATTGAAGAAGGGAAGGGGGCAAAGGATAAAAAGAAAATGAAAGAGGAGAAACCATCTTCCTCAAAAAATTTCACAGCGGAGGAAAAGCTTGATCAAATGTCTAACTTGATTAAAAATCTTGCTTCCAAAATGACAAAATTGGAGTTAGAAAACAGGCCTGTTGCTAGGCCCATTTAAAATGAAGGAAATAGAAATCAGGATTTCTCCTTGGGCATTGTAAATTTTTTTGGGGCTGAAAGCATCTCCTAAATCAAAATGTTCAAACTCCACTGAATAATTTTGCTGAAGAAAATCAGCAAAAGGAAGAAGAGAAAGATGAAGATATCAATCTTTTTGGGGAGACATCACAGTCAACTTGTTTGACTTTACAAGAATATGAAGATCAGTCTAGGATAAATTTATTTTCAGATGATCAGGAGGCTCATATTCAAGTTCAAAATGAGAAAAATTATACTGAAAATAAAATAAGAAATTATCCTTTGAGGTCAAAAGGGGCTGCCCAATAGCCTCAACAAAAAAAGGATGCTGAAAAAATTGCTACCAAACAAAACACAAAGGTTAATGATGTTCCACCATCACCTAACCTTGACCCAATCATCAAAATAGCTACATAAAATAAATTTTTGACTCGACTTAATTTCAGTTTCAAGTCAGAATTGAATAAAATCAAGGTTCCGGTCCCACTCATAGAATTGTTGAAAAATCCAGCCTACAGAGAGTCATTAAAAAGTCTGTTACAACCATCTCTTTCTCCTGATTCTGTCAACCTTGAAGATGAACATCCTACTATCTTCTTAGGCAACCATGTCCAAGACCAAAATGATGATAATTCTCCACCTTTTTATCTTTCACTCATTGCACAACTACCTATTAGATTCTAGGGCCTCTCACAATATGATGCCTAAGAAATTTATGGATGAATTAGGACTCAAAATCACTAAACAATACCATGAACTCTACACTTTTGACTCCAGAAGGGTCAAGTGTTTAGGAGTGATCAAAGACTTGGTAATTTCTCTTACCCAACTTCTTATGAAAAGTCTAGTGATGGACATAGTGGTTGATGATATACCATCAAGATTTGGAATGCTTCTTTCCAGATATTAGTCCAAAAAGCTGGGAGGCACTCTTCAAATGGATATGACATACGCCATTATCCCAGTATTTGGAGGAGAATTTAGCAGGTTGTATAGAGAAACACATATGGCTTATATCATAAATGATGAACAAAATTCCTCAAATCATCTTATATATGCAGATGAGAAGGAGTTAGGATCATCTATTTTACACCTTTTTATCCATGACAACAATTTTCAACCTGAAATTAGTAGAAAACAACAACTATTGATCTCAAAAGAGCAGGATTCAAAAGTAGGACAGATCTGGAAATTGTATTTTGATGGAGCCTCATCAAGAGAGGGATCAGGGGCTGGTATAATTCTTATTTCTCCTACTCAATAGGTAGTGAATTTATCATATAAATTACAAATTGTCACTAATAATAACACTGCTGAATATGAAGCACTGATTCTGGGAATGAAAGCAACAAAAGATTTGGGAGAAAAGCAGTTGATCATTTTTGGTGCTTCAAAGTTGGTGGTACATCAGGTGAAAGATAATTATCAAGTAAAAAATTAAAAATTGAAGAATTATATAAATGAAGTTTGGGATTTGATTGAACATCATTTTTCAACATTTAATTTTAATTTTGTTTCTAGAGAAGAAAATGAAATGGCAGATTCATTAACCATTGTTGCTAGCAATTTTAAGGTCCCTCTTGTTGTCAAAGAAACCTATGATATTCGGATTAAAAACAGACCTTCCATCCATGAAAATATCAAATACTCCCAAGTGTTTGAAGATGATAAAGAAATTCACAAATTATTAGAATGTGTAGAGGAGTTTTCAAACATTCAAATTGACAATGAACATGACACAACTAAAAGTCAGAACAAAAAGTCATTCAAAAAGACTTTGGCTAGAAAAGACATTTTTGATCTGAAAACAAACTTCATTCCTAAATTCTGGGTTCCTTTAGAGAGGTTGTTTGATAGTAATGATGTATTTTTAAAGTTGATAACAAGACAGGTCAAGAAAGTATAGTTGATTGCAACATTGGTACTGAAAATCAGCCTAGATATGTTAAAGTTTCTAAATTTCTTCCTTGAGAAACTATAACTAAATATGTCAAGTTGCTGAAGCAGTATGCAGACATATTTGCTTGGTCTTACAGTGATTTGAAGACACATGACAGAAGCATAATGGAGCATAAAATCCCTCTTAAATCATAAGTATAACATGTGGCACAAAAGATAAGATATATCAATCCTATGCTACTCCCTATTATTGAAAAAGAAATCAGAAAAATGTGGGAAGCCAAGATAATTCGGCCTTTAATATTTTCCAATTGGGTAGCTAATATAGTCTCGGTTTGAAATAAGAATGGTGAAATCAGAATTTGTGTTGATTTTCGCAATTTGAACCAGTGTTCGCTGAAGGATAATTATCCTTTTCCCAAAATGGATCATATTTTGCAAAAAGTTGTAGGTTCAAAGAGATTTTCAATGATAGATGGATTTTAAAGATACAATCAAATTTCAGTTGACAAACAAGACAGGGAGAAAACAAATTTTACAACACCCCTGGGGACTTTTATGTACAATAAGATGCCTTTCGGTTTAATGAATGCAGGTGCAACGTTTTAGCGGGCAATGGATATTTCCTTTGCAGGGGAAAAGGATAGATTTTTTTTCATTTATTTAGATGACATAATAGCATTTTCAAAATTTGATCATGAGCATTTAAAACATTTGCAACAAGTGTTTGATAAATGCAGAAAATTTGGTCTATCTTTGAAACCAAAGAAATCATCCTTTGTTGTTCAAGAAGGAAAGCTGTCGGGACATATATTAAAAAAAAAGTGTATTTGCATTGACCCTGGGAGAGTTGAAGCAATTTAGAAAATTGGTTTACCTGGAAATAAGAAAGAGTTACAATCATTATTGGGTAAGATTAATTTCCTGAGGCGTTTTGTTCCAAATTTTGCAGAATTAATCAAGGATATAAATGTCTTGTTGAATAAAGATGCAGAGTTCAGGTGGCAAGATGAAGCAAAAAAATATTTCTTAGCAATAAAATCTACTTTTACTGAAGCCCCAGTGTTAAACAGCCCTGATTTTGAGAAATATTTTTTTACCTTTTCATATGCTTCTGAAGAAACTATTGCAGCAACTTTACTTCAAAAGAACAAGGAAGGCTTGGAGCAACAAATTTCTTTTTTTAGCCATGCCTTAAGGGATGTTGCGTTAAAGTACATCTTGGTTGAGAAACGAGCATATGCACTGGTGAAGGCTTTGAAGTCTTTTCGAATTTATGCACTACATTCTAAGGTCATTTCTTTTGTGCCAGATATTACTGTCAAGGATATATTGTTGCAGCCCGACACAGATGGTAGGAGGGGAAGATGGTTGACTAATATTCTATAATTTGACATTGAAATCAGACCTACTAAGTTGATAAAGGGACAAGGTTTAGCCTGCTTGATGATAGAATCAAATTGCAAAGCTCTGAATATGAATATGGATATAGCTAAAGAAACAGATAAATAAGGTACAATTTGTTATCCTGAAATCTTTTATTCCAATTGGTATAAGGATATAGTGTAATTTTTGTTAAATTTCAGTTGTCCTACAGAAATGGAAAAATCAAAGAGAAGGGATTTTAATTGAAGGTTGTCAAGTGTTTCATAATGGAGAATTATCTTTATTGGAAAGAACCTGTAGGAGTTTTTTTGAGATTTTTAGATGAATTTGATTCACAAGAAGTTATAGCAGAGACACATGCAGGGGTATGTGGTGGACATTTGTATTGGAAATCTACTGAAAATAAAATTTTAAGAGCTAGTTCTTATTGGCCAACTGTTTTCTCTAATGTTTTCACAAAAGTCAGAGCTTGCACTGAATATAAAAATTTTCTAGTAAGAAAAAGCTGCTCCAACTACCTCTCATTCCTATTTCAGCAGATTCTCCCTTATAGCAGTGGGGGTTAGAATTCATTGGTGAGATTCACTCGCCATGATCAGGACAACACAAGTGGATTCTTACAAGCACAAACTACTTCACCAAGTAGATTGAGGCCATTCCAACTAGAAACGCCACTGACACGGTAATAATTAAATTTCTGTTGGAAAATATTATGTCTAGATTTGGCTTCCCTCAAAAGTTGGTGACTAACAATGTAATTGCTTTTAAATCTTCCAAGATGAACAATTTTTGTCAGAAATATAACATTGATTTGACTCATTCTACACCTTATTACCCCCAGGGTAATGGGTTAGCTGAGTCATCGAATAAAAGTATGGTAAGAATTATAAAAAAGATGATGATAGAAAACAAAATAAATTGGGATACTCAGCTAGTTCATGCTCTTTAGGCAAATAGGGTGAGTAGTAAAAGATCAATTGGAATATCTCCCTTTCAACTTGTTTATGGTGTTGATGCTATGATTCCATTACAGTTGGAACTTCCTAACATGAAGTTTTTATAAGATGAAACTGATAATTCAAATCCCATTCAGAGAAGGATTATGCAACTGATAGAATCTCATCAAATCTCGGAATCGCTGATGGATAAAACAAAGAGGTACAAAGCCAAAGTAAAAGTTGTATTTGACAAAAGGGAAAAACAACAGATATTCCAGGAAGATGATTTGGTATAGCGCCATGATGCAAGAAGAAAAGACCATGGGAATCATGGTAAGTTTGATAACTTGTGGTTTGGGCCATTTAAAGTTTCTCAAGTTCTGGAGAATAGTACTTTTCTCCTGAAACATTTAGATGATGATCAATTAACTAGAGGTCCAACAATGGTCATTATCTCAAATAATTTTTTGTTTGTTAAGTCAGTTAGTCTCTCTCCATTGTAAATATCTAGAGTGTTGTTTCAATAAGACTCCATGCTCAATGGTGATTATGTTTGAAAATAGAGTCAGTTTCATTTTTAGTTAATAAAAGACAGTTTCTCTCATTAGCTTCTAAAACTTAAAAGTCCTCAAAGTGAAGGCATTGAGTCTACATTTCTTGAAACCTCACAGGGAGGAATTCATCCCTAATAGGAGCCACTGTTAGCACTGCAATTTTTCAAAAAATTTCAAAGTCTGGTCGTCTTTGTAAGTCATGTCTTTGATCCTCTCTTATCTCCTAACCTATGGTGGAGAGCCCTTAAGAGTCAAAATGTATGAGTGTTTATCACTTTTTAACAAAATCCAAAAAGAATTCTGAGTCCAATAGTTTGTTTAGGTTATAAAGTCATTAGGGTAAAGTATCTTTTAAATAAGTCTTTTAATTGCTTTCAGTGGTTAAGGTCATGAGTTTAACTTGAAAAGTATTATTCATTCACCATGATTTTCCTATCTGAGGCTAAAGGCATAATGATGGAATCATCAGGTTTGTTAAAAATAACACAGGGATAGCTGCTCTTTCCTTGAGAGGCAACTATCTTCTTCAAAAGTTCTGGTTTTACAAATAACACAGGAATAGTTGTCTTTCTCAAGAGGTAGAAATTACTTGAAAAATTGGTACAAGGAGACAAAGGAAGCATTATTCAAGTGAAACAAGCACTGATATTCGAATATCGAAGGCTTATTAAAACAAGGGGTGTTTCTCACCTGAAAGGTGGTTATTTTTTCATTGGAGGATACATTAAAAGGTTGGTTATTTGTTCGCTAAGGTTACGCAACCAACGATCAAATTCCATTTAAATCCACTTTAAACCCTCCAAATTCAAT
The DNA here is from genome assembly GCA_034641835.2 of Pinus albicaulis. Lineage (NCBI taxonomy): Eukaryota > Viridiplantae > Streptophyta > Pinopsida > Pinales > Pinaceae > Pinus > Pinus albicaulis. The sequence goes on along the minus strand of CM076575.1, from coordinate 664,136,057 downwards.
TACGTTATCTCACCGTCAGGTTCCTTTGTTACGCTCCTGTAGCTTTTAAACACTTCAAAACTCCTTTGTTATACTTTGGGCTGCTTTATTACATTTATATTATTTATTGCTTTTCCGCTTTAAAACCATTAATAGGACCTACTTCATCACAAATTCTCGGTGCATTCACTTACTCCTGCCTCCTTAAATACCTAATTGCAATAACAGTGGGACCCGCCTACCGCCATGTCATACTGCACTATTGTATTGATTTACGGACCCACCTTATCTTATTTCGCAATCCCTTTGTTATCATCTGCTACCGCTTCCAAAAAACCCTCGATTGCGATAATACTAGGACCCATTTCCCTGCCGCGTCACTTCGCTTATCGCATATCGCAAATCCTATTGCTAACCATCATGTTTCCTACTCCATCTTGCGATTACGATACCCAGATGCGATATATCACATTGCAATTCCACCACTTTGTTATCGCTTTATGTTGACACTTCCAAAAAACCCCGATGCGAATTGTAGGACCCACCTTACCGCCATGTCACTTCGCTTATTGCATATCACAAATCGTATTGCTAACTATCCATGTTGCCCCCTCCGATTGCGAAATGCGATAATCCTCTGATTGTGAAATGTGATAAGCTACAATCCCTTATTGGTGATAACCCCTTCATCTTGCGATTGTGATATATCACATTGCAATTCTGCCCCGATAATGTATTCACTCTGCTCCACTCTGTGATTGGTATTTCGATATATTATAATGCACTTATTCCTCCTGCTTATTATAATTGCACTTAATATCTTTTCCTGCTTACTGTTCCATTCCCACACTTCACCTCACTCCCCTCCACTCTCATCCTGATACGTGGCCAATATCAACATGCTTTCGAAAGCATAGGCAGGATTTCAGAGATAGTTATAGGGTTTTGAGGAATTTCTGGCAACACTTGTTTTAAAATATTTTGATATCTATTAGTGAATATAACAACACCTCCTCAAAGATCAAAGACAGGTCTCTTTTCTTGGTCGGGGTATTTATTGTTATTCAAATATTGAAGACCTATTAAAACAAGAGGTGTTGCTCAACTGAAAGGTGGTTATCTTCCAGTTGGTTACCCCTTTCAGTTAGTTGCTCCTACACTTTTGTAGATAAGGGTACAGGTGTTATTTTCAGTTGGTAGATTGCACTTTTTATGGAGGTAGTTTTTTTTCAAGCAACGAGGAGCACTCAACCACCTCAACTCAGCCACCTCAAGCTCCATGCTGCCATGACCTTTCTTCATTTCTATTTCAGTTTTCTTTTTATGTTTTGGATAAGCTCTACTATATGTAGAGGGTTGTAATAAAGTCTCAGAAATAGTTTTGCACTTTTTATGGAGGCTTTTTACCAAAACTCCTTTTTTGTATATATATTGTGTAATGCAAGGAGAAAAGGGTTGGTTGGTTGTACCTTTCATTTCATACTATGTTATATTTGTGAATACATAATATATCCAGAAGCACTCTTGAGGATTCACAACTTGTGTAGTGTATGTATTGTTCATCTTCTCATGTGTTTCCATTATTCATTATTTCATTCCAGATTATGATTTACACAGTTCTACTTCATGTTACTATCAATATTATAAACCTTCATGAAATCTTAGTTTGTTTTTGTAAGTCTTGTTATCAAGAATTCCAGACTTAGTATTAACTGAAAATAGTTCATGGCCATTCTTTAAGGTTGAATTGAATCATGTTCCATATTCTTGTACGCCTTTTAATGAACATACATGAGCAATCTGTTTTTTCTAGTCTTGATATTTCAAGCATTCCTGATTGGTTTTTTCATGTTAGTTGGAAGCTTTATATGTAATGGGATCCTTCAAATGTAGAGTGAGAATTTTATAAGTCTTTTTACAGCTTTCTTTCACTGTACATTACAGGTCTAGAATTTGTGTCATCGTTTCCTATTAACTATAGACCTATGTTTTACATAACTATTGTTATCTTCCATTTTCTAACCATTAAGCTACAAACATAATCCTACTACCACATTATATGTCATTTCCCTTATACGTGTGAGAGATTCATAGCTGTTCAAAATATCTTTCAATGTGTGTGATACCCAACCACTTTCCAAAAACTTAATCAAGTCATAAGAAAATCCCTTGAGCTTAACATGTGTCTGGTCAGGCGCTTGTCATAATTCAATTGTTGATTCCAGTGGTAACATATAGTATAAGTAAAATCTTCCCCATACCCTTGCATTCCTTCTCCTCCAGAATTTACCAGATTCCCTTTGGAAGCTCCATTGAAGATCAACGTGACTATATTCTTAAGTAAAGGGTGAGTCCCATTTTACATTTACAAAATGACACCAGGTCTGTAATACCTCTGATGGCATCTCATCTAGAGCTGATCTAGCCTCTTACATCGGACCTTAGCATGCTTTTTCTCTGCACAATTGGAAGATTGGATTGATACCCAACTTGAACTAGAGTTGCATCATGAGATTCCTTTCCTTGGCCTTGAATTTTAGGATAAGATCCGATCGTGTTTCCGATATGCCTCCCACGATCATCTAGATAGGTCCTCCTAGCTCAAATACCTCCCCAACTGACATCATTAAATAGTGCAACAGGTCCCTCTGCGTATTTGACTCTATTTTGGATACCTCTCCACCTCAATTTCTTCCTTTTCATCCGATCTTATAGATTTCTAGATACTTTATTGCACCCTTGGATGTAACATTTAATTCATGTTTTCTTTGGTCATGTTATTTTTTCTTTATGTTCCCAGAGTAACTTAGGGTACCCCTAAAAATGGTATCACTAATTGTTCCTTCTATTTCCATTGACATTTCTTTTGGTCATTTACTGGACATTAATAAAATTATCTTTTCTTTACCTTATCTATATTTTTGTTGCTCACATTCCCATTATCAAGGAATTAGTGTATTAATGCTTACTGTTTGCTCCTATGTATTATTTATTTGCATGTATTGAGGCATTAGTTTGACATGCATGTTTCCAGGATGGTCAGAATTATTCTCAATTTTTTCCTCTGGTTGAAACATCGATGTCTAAGAAGACAATTACAAATGGTGCTGGGAGAGGGAGAGGGAGAGAATGAAGGGATGTGAAGTTGTATGTTAAGGAACATAAACAAGGAAGAGAAATACTGAAGAGAAAGTCAACATTATAGATACTAACAATAATTTTTGAATTTTCTATGTTATCCTTGTAGATCTCCAGACTTGTGACAACTATAATCATCACAACTCATAAGGTTAGAAAATATGAAATTTGAAGTTTGTTGTATGCAGAAACTTTACATTGGTATTTCATGCTTTAGAATTTTTTTACTGTCGATTTTGAATTTGCAGAGTGTATTATTAGAAAATGTGAGAGATCAAGGATGTATTCTCTAGTTCATTTTTTCCAGCAATTCCAGTCCTTATGGAAGGTTTGCATGCAGACCAGATATTGCAACCAGTAATTATATCGAAGAGAATAAATATGGCACAAAATAATTTTTCTAGAGGAACTAGTGTTTTTCTGAACAAACTTGTAATATCCCAAAATGGGAATCACATAGCAAGCCTGCTGGAATAACGCACTCCTGAGAATTCAATGCATTGAAATGAGTTTGCAGCTCCTGGATCCCTTATATCAGCTCATCTAAGATCTAAATCCAAAATGAGAGAAAAAACAAATCAAACTAGGTGGGTTAAACAGATCTCCCACAACCTAGTCTAGCTAAAAAACACCCAAAGAGAGGGGTTGCAGCTATATGCACAACACTGTTATAGAAATAACGCAGTTCCTTTGAATATATGTAGTAGATCAATATGGTGACCCAATATTCACATGTACATCAGTAAATCAGATCTATGATGAACCTTATACAGTTTACAACAGAAAAATAGAAGATTTACATGAAGAAACCCTCAAGATTGAGGTGTTGCAACAACAAAATGAGACTGAAAAGCCTGGAAGCGTTATTTTATTGATGCTATAGCTGATATATATTAAAATTCAGATCTAGAGTAGATATGTATACAAAAATATATATCCAATACAGATCTGTATACTAGATGGGCTTCGTAATGCATTCCCCTTGGGGATCTGAGAAAATCATGAACAACAGTGAGTAGATCTGAGATCTAAGTTGTAGTCCTGCACTAGTATTCAAAAATTCTGCAGTAAATAGAACCATATACAAATAATATCTGAAGGGAACATGGATTAGATGGCCAATCCATGGATCACCACAGTGCAAGGAAGGCTCCTCAACACCAGAGATCACTCTTGAAAAACGTTTCTCAAACACCCTGCAACTTTTCTCTTGAAAATAACATATTTATGGAAGGGAAAATGTGTTGTTAGCTTCAGTAATGATCAGGCCTGATGCCTTGATCTGAAAATGCAGCCTCAATCAGCTAATACACTCTTCCAGGAGAATAAAATACTCACTCACTGAGAAGAGGTACTAGATTTTCCTAGATCTGAATAGATTTAGCCTCCAATGTTGCAGCTTAAAAAAAAAATCAAACCCTCGACAGGATCTGAATTGTGGTTGGAAGATGAAGCTTGGACCAAGGCCTAATAGTGGACAAGATAGAACAAGTCTCCTCCAAGAGCTGCTCAAGGAAGGAGGTGGGATTCCCGACCAGGAACACCCAAGTGCTAAACAACACTATTCTCAGCTAAACAACCAGAGAATAAGGGATGTCTAAACAGACAACACCTTTAGAAAAATCAAATAATCAAACCCTTTCTTGGTGTCCTCCTCTTCCTTTTAGAATATGGAAATATTGTCAAACCCTAAGCCACCTTGATGATTTAGCCTCATTCACATGAGTGGCCTCCAACACAAACTACGATGTGCCTTTAGGAGATACAATGCATGTAGAAAACGATGTGGATTTTGTCCTGTTGACCCAGTCAATTGATCCAGCCTCTTTCACACTTAAGTGTGTTTATGAAGGTAGCTCAGATTTAGCTTGTTTCACATTGAGCGTTGATTTATTTTGTTGTTTTGGAGTTATATTGATCCTCCTTGACAATTTTATTCATGAGACAGAAAAAGTAAAACAAAATTGAATATTCCTATTAGCTTGGGCTAATTAGAAATATTACAGTCCCCCCCCTTCAAAATGTTGGTTGTCCTCAAGAAACTGCAAGGTAGAGCAAAATTTCTTCCTTCCTCTTCTTGTGGCCTCATCAATGGATCCCACCATGGTTGAAAATGATAGGCAATGAATCTGTCCTCCAATGATTCCCTCCAAGTGTGAGATAACAAAGTGTACATCATGAGAAAAGGGAAGGTACAAGTGGTGATCTCCTTTTTGCTCAATGGCCTCCCCAAGGTAGGAGTGATGAAAACATGGGGAGTCTTGTTCCCAATGAGTGACTCCATCACCCATGCTATCATCCAAATGAATCAATCATCAACCCCTTGTTTGTGCAATGTAGTGGGGCTGCATGGAGATATTAGTTTTCCTCCCTTCATTTGTTTCTCTCTCCATTTATGATAAGTGTGGGGTTTTTTATGTCTTTGGGCTGAAACAATATGGCCTCCAAGTATGGCCCAAGCTACCCCATCAAATAATTTAGCCATGAAGTGCCTCCTCCAAGCACTCAAGTTCTTCAAATGGCTTACCCCATATGAATAAAAGAGTTGTGATGTGGCCATCATGGTTTGCCCATTGCTCCTCCTAAAACATACAACATGAATAGTAGGGAGAATCATACTCCCAATGGGCATCTCCATCTCATATACCACTCTCCAAACATAGCTTCACATGATCATAGAAAAATCAGCAATATATGGAATCAAAAACAATTGAAAACAAGTTGTCATATGACAACCGGAAAGTGGATCATAGTTCCACACATGGAACCAGCGCAATGCACTCCTTGCCTATATCGAAACAAGTAATAACAAGTGCTTTCCCAGCCACTTGTTTGCTACCACAATCATTTCATAGGATGAAAACATGAAAGTATAATGAGGTGTCAAGGATGCACACCAAAAATCATGTGGATTCCCCCACAAACCACCAACAAGGTTGCCAAAATCAATGCTACAAGTAGCTACAAGTACATAGTCATACCACATGCAAGAAGGAACAAATCTTCTTGATACATCATGCTGCTCAAACAAGGAAAAGAACTACAATACAAAATGTGAAATTATACCTCCTCCGTCATGCACTTGAGATCTTGAGCTGAAATGGCTCAACTGGAATTTCTCCCTCACCTCCAAAGAGTAGGGAAGTGGTTGTGACATCCTCTCTATCACCATTTGAGCTATGCATCTCTCCATATGCTAAAATATGTCATGCTGAATGCCCTCCCAAATGAACTCCTCCACCAACTGGAAATATGCATCAAAGTGCATAGAAGAGAAGTCCTCATGTGCTGCATGTAGCAGCTTCTCCTTGAGACTAGAAGATCTAGTCAAGAAGATCCTTCCATAGGAATAGATGACCACATCATCCACTATTTATCTATCATCTCCATCCGGGTCATCAAGAATCATGCATGCACCAAGATCTTTGGAGTACTCTACCAACAGTTGAGACCTCCAATAGGGATCAATCCTCCTAAGAGACAACGCTGGTGATATAGCATATGAAGCTCTCCTCATGTTGATGTCTGCTACTTTGACATTCCTCATGAAAAATTCATCCTCTGAACTCCTCACCTCCCTGGAATCCAAGAATGGTGAGCCAAGAGGCAAGATGTCTCTCACCAATTCTAGGTCTAGTGGCCTCCCAGGTGGAATGCCTCCATGTAGTGAGACATCAAAATCTGAAGTGGACTGCATGTATGAGTGGACTGATTTTTCCCTCTCTTCTCTGTGTAGTGCAGTCTTCTTCCTTTGTGTAGAATTATTTTGAAATATATAAGGGTGAATGCTCATCATCCCTTGATGCTGATCCTTCTTCTCTTCCTCTCCTTCCATCTCACAATCCACCAATGCTACTGCATGTTGCTTCGGAATTTTGTTTTGGTTCCCACATGTTGAATCATTTGGAACCCCTTGTAAAGATGCAAGGGCTCCTCTAATGGAAGCAATGGCTCCCCTTTCACCTCCATGTGGTGATGGATCTTCTTCCTCCGTCCTCCTTGCAGTAAATTTGGGCAATAGATTACGCTGTGGATATTCATGTGTGGCTGAATGCTCACACCCATCATGAGAATAGTTAGGGCTTGTTTCAAACCCTCCCAGAAATCTTCTACACTCCTCCCCCTTCCATATCCTTGAGATCTTCTTTAATACCTTCCAACGTTTGGAAAAGAAGCAGGGAGATCTCCTCTTCCGTCATTCCTCCTTCTCCTCCTTCTCTCAACAAGAAAGTAGGCATGTTACAACCTTATAGATCAGATTGTGTGGCTGAATTTTCACACACAACATAAGAAGTACTGGGGCTTTATTCATGAGAATAACTCCTTAAGGGATTTGCATGTCTTTCCCTCCTTATTCCCATGATTTCTTCCTTCTATTCATCCATGGCTTGAGAGAGAGCATTAGAAAAACTCTTCTCTTTGTCCTCTGTGTAATATTTATTCAGTATTCTTCTTTATTCTTCTGATAGCTATATCTCACAGGCTGAGCCAGAGATCATGCTCTGATACCACTATAATATCCAAAAATGGGAATCACACAAAAAGCCTACTGAAATAATGCACTCCTGAGAATTTAGTGCATTGAAATGAGTTTGCAGCTCCTGCATCCCTTAGATCAGATCATCTAAGATCTAAATCCAAAAGTAGAGCAAAAACAAATCAAACTAGGTGGGTTAAACAAATATCTCACAACCTAGTCTAGCTGAAAAACACCCAAAGAGAGGGGTTGCAGCTATATGCACAACACTGCTACAGAAATAATGCAGTTCCTTTGAATATATGTAGTAGATCAATATGGTGACTCAATATTCACATGTACATCAGTAAATCAGATCTATGATGAAGCTTATACAGTGTACAATATAAAAATAGAAGATTTACATGAAGAAACCCTCACGATTGAGGTGCTGCAACAACAAAATGAGACTGCAAAGCCTGACAGCGTTATTTTATTGATGCTACAGCTGATATATATTACAATTCAGGTCTAGAGAATATTTTTATACAAAAATATATATCCAATATAGATCTGTATACTAGATGGGCTCCTTAATGCATTCCCCTTGGGGATCTGAGCAAATCATGAACAACAGTGAGTAGATCTGAGATCTAAGTTGCAGTCCTGCACTAGTATTCAAAAATTCTACAGTAAATAGAACCATATACAAATCAGATCTGAAGGTAACATGGATTGGATGGCCAATCCATGGATCACCACAGTGCAAGGAAGGCTCCTCAACACCAGAGATCACTCCTCAAAAATGTTTCTCAAATACCCTACAACTCTGCTCTTGAAAATAATGCAGTTATGGAAGGGAAACTACACTGTTAGCTTCAGTATGGATTAGGCCTGATGCCTTGATCTAAAAATGCAGCCTCAATCAACTAATACGCTCTTCCAAGAGGATAAGAGACTCACTCACTGAGAAGAGGTACTAGATTTGCCTAGATCTGAATAGATCTAGCCTCCACTGCTGCAGCTTAAAAAAAAAATCAAACCCTCAACAGGATCTGAATTGCGGTTCGAAGATGAAGCTTGGACCAAGGCCTGATAGTGGACAAGATAGAACAAGTCTCCTCCAAGAGCTGCTCAAGGAAGGAGGTGGGATTCCCGACCAGGAACACCCAAGTGCTAAACAACACTATTCTCAGCTAAACAACCAAAGAATAAGGAATGTCTAAACAAACAACACCTTTAGAAAAATAAAATAATCAACCCCTTTCTTGGTGTCCTCCTCTTCCTTTTATAATATGGAAATCTTGTCAAACCCTACAACATCTTGATGATTTAGCCTCATTCACATGAGTGGCCTCCAACATAAACTGCGATGTGCCTTTAGGAGATACAATTCATGTAGACAGCGCTGTGGATTTGGTCCTGTTGACCCAGTCAATTGATCCAGCCTCTTTCACACTTAAGTTTGTTTATGAAGATATCTCAGATTTAGCTTGTTTCACATTGAACATTGATTTATTTTGTTGTTTTGGAGTTATATTGATCCTCCTTTACAATTTTATTCATGAGATAGAAAAAGTAAAACAAAATTGAATATTCCTATTAGCTTGGGCTAATTAGGAATACTACAAAACTTTTGGACTCTATAAATGTTCACTGAGAAGATTCCCATGTAGATAGTTTGAGAGGTGAGATTGCATATGTCCCTTTTGAGGAAAATGAGAAATGTCATGAGGTGGAACTAGGGGTATTGCATTGGGGGGAGGATTTTGAACAAGGCATTTCTATGATTTTCCCCAACACAATTTTCTTCACATTAATCTAAGTTTCATTCTGAAAATGTGCTTGGTAGAAAGTAAAAAAAGAATGCAGGTCCAGAGGATTCTGGCAGCTGGGAAGGATGTTGCAAATTCAAGAGAATGTGGATGGTATGAAGACTTGATTGAGTTTGGTATTGCAGGAGAGGTTCCTGGAAAATGGAGGTAAAGTCTAAATATATCATGTCCAAATTATCTAATTCAATTAAATAAACATGATAATGTTTTACAACATATTGGACAAAACTGTGCAAAGGAAGAAGCTCATTCATTAGAAAATTCAATGTCTCATGCTTCAGTAGTTGCCACTGTGAAAGGAAAAGAAGATGATGAAGTAACTACCTTTATTCCCACTATAATAGAAAATATGCCGATAAGAATGCTGCCATGACCGTCTGGTCAAGTTTAAAAAAAGTAAGTGCTACTTAGAATTTTACTGGTTTATATATAGTTTAACATGCATTTTTCTGCCTTGCTACTAAATAGTTTAGTATGCTTGATTTATATATGCTAATTTTATTGGTTTTTGTGTGATAGTAGTGGCACACAAACTTGGGTTTTGCTAATAGACACAAATAGAGGGACAATGTAACAATGAGCAGGAGAAAATCACTATTTCTAGAGCATTTTCACAACATATGTCCAAGGAGATAACATTGGACCAATAGTTGAAACAACAACACTCAACATCCAAGAGAAAGATGCTCACCCAGAGAGAGAGAGTAGCAACCATTCTATTGAACACCAACATTATGAACCCTGGGTTGGAGGAGCATCACAATGGGTGTCTTTTGATTTTTCCCGCTGAATGGTGTTCAAGCTTAAGTTCTAGTCACAATAATTATTTTCAAGAACAGTTGCATCATCCTACTTTGCCATCATCTAGGTCTAGTATTTTTCCCCTAATTAGGTATATTTTTTCATAGAGGAATCGATCAGGCTCTCTTCATGATTCAAATTCATCCTCCTCTCTCTCAAGGGATGCTATTGCAGCTAATATGTCTCTTGTTGGTGATTGTGTTGGGAGTTCTCTACATGAGCCATTGTCACTAGCATTGTAGAGGGAAGCTATTGTAGCAAACAAAGCTGGTGCAAATGATAACCACTTAGATTTGTAATGTATGAGTTTTCTAACTAGTCATAATATTATTCTTGGAATTTGTTTTGAACCATGCATAATTTGTGTACATTATGTGTATGTAGGTTTTTCATGCCATGTTATTCATTGTATTAATTATGCAATTGAATCATACATCCCAATAATGAAGTTATAGAAATAAAATATATTTGACCTAAAACCAAGTGTAAGTAACGAGTTACAATTGTTAATAACTTCCAAGATTGAAGAATATGTTCAAACATGATAATTGTTAAATTTAAATTTTGGTGTTAACGAGAATGGTTAGATTCAATGTTCGAGGCTAAGCATTTTTGGATTTTCTAGTTATGCACATTTTAGCAAATATTTTCTCTCAATCCAAAGAATACAACTCTGAAAAATAGTTGTCTAAGCCCGCAAAACAACATTACAATTGTATTTTAAGTGTGAAACAAGGAATGTCTACAAGAAAATGAAGTTAAAGTACTATAGAAAAAAAAAAAACCAAAATACTGGTAAATACAACTAGTGAAGATAATATTATAATAAAGACACTACTGGTAGTATATTTTGGCAGCTCAAAATAAAAGTATATAGGTCTCCTAAGATTTCAAATCATTCATTCACATAGGACTTGAGGAAAATACCCTAATGTTCATGGAATTTCCAAAACCAACTAATCATTGTGTTGATCAACTATAGGAGCACAAGAAATTTTCTCAATCTAAAACAATAACATGTTCTGCATCAATGTTGGCAATGTAATTCTTATGTGATTCTCTAGAAATTTCCACAAAATCTCTTTGACAACGGGAAACTTCAGGTTAACATCTGCGTTCTTTGTTGGTTGGAAAATATCAAGACAAGGGAAGATGTGTTGGCAACGTGAACAATATTTAGGAATCCTTAAATTGATGCTAAGTTTGTCAGGAGCCAAGAAGAAATGTTTTTAGCCGATTGTTAAACTCACTTTACTTTTCAAAGTGCACAATATGTCCTGCATCCTTAAACAACATCAACTCCACTCTATCACCAAGATTCCTGCTAGACTCAAACAGGGTTAATAAGATGCAACAAAAAAAAAAAAAAACTTACAATAGGAAGCCATGCAATACACAAAGTTTGCAAACCCCTTCAACCTATTTTCCAACTCAAGTGGAAATATTTGATCTTGCCCACTCCATACTATCAGTGTTTCTTGCGTGGAAATAAAAATTATACATTATGTATATGATAGAAAAATGTAGATATAAATCATTTAGCTCTTTTCCCAAAGGGGATGTGGATCTATTGGTGAAGAGGGAGGAAATTTTCACCAGTCGACAAGGTTCAATTTCGATGAGGGGTCTTCTATCTAAAGAGTGAAAGTTACAAAACATGTATATCTATCTATGGGAACCTAAGGGATCATATGAGTAATACTTATCAATAATTGTTGATGTATGAATAAAATCATAGCTTCTCATACATATAATCTTCCATATGAAAAGAAGAGTTGTGAGTATCAAGTTTCTTTTATTGAATGGATGTATAATTTATTCACTAGCTGATGCCAAAAAAAAAAATTTAGCAAAAGGAACTTCTTATTCTATCTTATCCTTTTCCTGATGTATAACAAGAAGAAAAAAATATTTTCTGCCAACAAGTAAATGGTTTATCAACTCTATTCTCTCCAATATGTTATCTTTATCCATATTCTATAACATTAAAAACTAATTACACATTGTTTAAGGAATATTTGGGATAGGCCACATCCATTTTTATTTTCACCTAATTTACCATGTTAGTCTAGTTCAGAATATCTAAAATAAAAATGTATGCATTATTTCTGGAATATTCCTTAAAGATGGACACTTTCGAGAAAAAGTATTAAATATGATAAACTAATTAGAACTGTGCAAAAACATATCAAATGTTAGAAATAGATCGAAAATAAATCAGATGCGGATGGCATATCCATTTTTAGCAAGGAAGGAGAGAAGAAATAACTAAAATTAAACTATGAAATCCTAAAGTACACAAGAAGGGGCCCATTTTAGAAGCCTTGAAAAATGAAAATTCCACCAGTTTCTTTAGATTAGCAGCAGTTTGTGGCATTAAATTTTTATGGCCATTGATAAGCCTAGATACCTTGAAAATACCTCCCCTTATATATTTCTCTTCTTCACAAACTGTAGCAGCAACGAGAACCACCTTCTGAGCTGCATCTGGGTAAAAATAAGCTAATTTGTAAGCTACAAAACCACCGTAACTCAATCCCACAACATGGAACTTGGTGACTCCTAAATTTTCCATTAGTTTCATCACACATTGAGCTTGAAATAAATTTTTTCTCTCAGGAATTGTCGTAAATTATTCCAAAGAAGATGAGATCTGGTATATACAGATTAAAGTGGCCACGAAATGGTTGAAGCAGGAAACTCCATCACCACATTGCGTTAGCTCCTATGCCATCAATAAAAATCAAAGTAGGTTTGTTGTTGGGCTTTTTGGGGACCCAAAAATGCATTATTTTACCATCACCAAATTCCACTAGCTTTGATTTAATTCCAGCACCAGCAAAGTAGATATGGTAACGTTGATTAAGTGAAGATGTGAAACTAAAGTATTCTTTCATGATTTAGGAGTAAGGACTTCATTCACTTGAACACAAGAAGGCATAGGAAAATTAGTGGGCTTTCACCATTCACACTCCTCTTCCTTTTTGGTTAGGGCCCTTCCTATTTAGGGGAAGGTATTGGGTCCACCCATTCTATTTAGGAGAAGGTGATACAAAGAGTTCCCTACCTCATGAGGATGATTATGAGTGAAATTTCAAGAAAATGCAATGGAATATTCTTTAAGGGATGATTGTAAACCACCTAGATCACACTGACTATGTTAGTCAAAATTTAAGATTAGTTGAGAGGAAAAATTATTATCTTCATCCTTTTCCGTTTTGATTTCCTCTAAGTAAATAAAACCATGGTTCAAAGGCAAAAAAATGGGAAAGGATTGAAACTGCTAAATATGAAATAAAAAAATTAACATTCTTAGATACCAGGTTTGTTTGAGAGAAGAATATACACAAGAAAATGTAGAAATTATTCTAAGAAAGCCAAGGCATGCTCTGATCCAAGCCCCGCCTAATAGAGAGGTACATGAAGTGGGTGTTGTTGAAAAATTTATAATAATGGTTGCAAATCAGGGAAATTATGATTTTGAATTCGACTTGCAAGCTATTGGGCAAATTTCACACGAATAAAAATTTGTTAAAGAAGATAACCCGAGAGAAAAATCTTGTGCGATGGTCTAATCCCAGATATTTATCGAATTGTGTGTGCCTGAATCACTAAGTTGTTAGAAAATTATATATTACAGAGCAATGCAACACATAAAATATGTGGAAAATACAAGCACACAAAACACATAAAACCAGAGAGACACACATATACGTGGTTCACCCAGTTTGGGTTACGTCCACCCCGAACAACCAATCCTTCCTTTATATTATCCGGCAAAATGAAGAGACACAACATACAGTAGATCCGATGTAATATCCTTTGTTCTCTCTTACAATCTCCCTATATGTTTCTCGCTCTGAGAATACACATACAATACAGAGCCACAATACAATACCCTCATATGAAGTGAGGGGTTACCTTCTAGGGCAAAAAACCCTAAAATAAACATAACTTATACCGTCAGATCATTTGCCTAATGAACGGCCCAGATTGACTAGAAATTACTATACTTTTACAAGGCAATTTTACATATGTTTTTAGCTTCGAGGGCGCTACCCCCGAAACCCCCACCGGGGGACCGCTAGCCCCCGAACCTCCCAGCCGAGGGGGCAGCTCCCCCCGGACCCCGCAAGGGGGACAAGTCCCCCCCGCACCCCCCCGCTGTAGGGGTGTACAATTTTCTTGGGGTATACATCCAGCGGAAACAAGGATCTCTGAATCAGGATGAAAATCAAGCTCCACACCCAACATAAATGGGATCGTATAGCTCTGACCTGATGAACATCCACCATCATTCAAATTCTATTCATAGTATCCCTCAGAAATCTTATGGATTTTATTATTCTCGTGGCTGAACTGGTACTGTCTTCGCTTTTCTTTGGTTAAATTTATCCTACTTTTTCAATTAGTCTTTAACTCACCTCTCCTTTATTCTGGGTTTTATGTTCACTATTATAGCTCATTGTGAATTAGACGTTGGATTGTAATTCACAATATCCGATAGAATTGAATTATTGGATAATTTTTTTGTATTTCTGTTTTTGTTTGTCATGGAATATTATTTTGTATTATCAAATTATCGTATCCAATTGTCAAGCATAAATATCCAGGTAAGGTAAGAAAAACAAAGGCCAAAATAATTATAAATTCCTACTCCATTTAGCCCGATATTTCTATAAATTTCATCGTATTTACAGAAAAACGTGACATAGATTAAAATCACTTCAATTTTTTCCTTTCGAAAACCAATTTTTAATTGACATTGATTTTATCAATTTAAATGTCATTTATCAGCTTATAAATATCACCACTTTCATTTTAAAAATAATAAACAAAAGAAAATATTACTTTATTTTAGGATTAAGGTTAAATGTTACTCAAAAATATATAGTCTTATTTCTCAAACCTTCACCATGACACTACACACTACACAACATATTGATTTTCTTGTTCATGTTATTTATGTTGAAACAATCTTTTAATCCCAAAATAAGTTTTAAAGGAACCTATACATTTTACTTCTTCTCTATATTCTTGAAGGCACAATGAATTTGGACACATTCATGACATTGATTTAACTGAAATATACCTAAACCCTAGATGTATTCCTAGTCTTGAGATTATTAGTTTCAACCTGCATGAAAGATTTTGTGAAATGTGAAATGTGGAGTTACATCACATTTTGTGAAATGTATGGCTTGTCTATTGAGAATTCGCCTTCCATATATTGATATTCACAGTAGAAATATTATCTCGTCAGTTTTTAATATGGTCCTAACATCAGGAACTAGTGAAAATAAATTAATGTAGTCTTCTTTTAATTTACTTGTTATGCTCTTGAGACATGAAAATGCAACCATCTCAAATGATCCATTAAATATTCTTCTCCAATATCCACTCTTTATCAATTTAGAGAGTATCTCAACTATCATTGCACTGTCACTTTTGAGCAATTTTTAGGCAAAAACGCCTAGTTCCAGATATATATGATTTAGTCACTAGAGTGGTGTGCTTGATGGTAACAAGTCAAACTCGTCTGATTCACTAGCAATGTTGTCAAGTTATTTCACAATTTCTTCTTGAATACCCTCTTAGTGCAAAGTGACTACAACAACCATTGGATTTCTTAGTGATTCACCATTTTGTACTAGTGATTTGCCATATTGTACTAGTGATTCACCATGATTTTACAAGATAATATAATATGGTGAGAGATTCACCAAAAGAATTATATATACATATTATATTATTAATGAAATGTCCTTCCATTTTTCCCATGTATCATGGGGATTCACTTATTTATTATACATATAAATTTAGGGGGTTCTTAAAATTTTCCCTAATTCAGACATTGTCACCCGTCAGGTGCAAAATACTATCCATTGTGTTTCACCAAGTCCAAACAAATTCAGAAATAGAAACGTCATCGCGGATACATTAGCTAATGCAGCTGCTAGGATGTCATCTTTGAAAAATGGTTTTTCTGTAGAGATTATTTATAAAACATATATGACTAATAACGTAACTAAATTTCTTGTTTCTAATGACGACCAACAGATACTGCTTTTTATGGCCATCACAAGTGTGTTTAAAGATGCAACCATTTCAGAGGATGATCACGACAAGGCTTTGGAGGAAGAAACCAATGCAATGAAAGGGAATACTATGCCCAAAGGTGTGGTGTCTTTGGAAAATATTTATGACCTGAAAAACTGATTCAGAGAGCCAGTCAACACTAAGACTCAAAGCTCAAAGTTATCATATGAACAAGTCAATTTGGGAACTCAAGATGATCTGAAATATAAAAACCTTGGTACATGTTGTTCTACATAGGAACGTAAAGAATTTATTCACCTTTTCAAACAATACCATGACATGTTTGCATGGACATACGATGATTTAAAGACATATGGCACTCATATTGATACTATCCAACATGTCGTTCCTATTAAATAAAGGGTGAAGCCGTTCCAACAATAGTTGAGGAAATTCCATCCAATGCTTGAGACCATAATCTAAAAGGAATTAAGGAAGCTTCTGGATGCTCGGTTAATTTTTAAGGTCAAACACTCTACTTGGGTTTCAAATTTGATCCCTATCACGAAAAATTCTAGTGATCTCCCTATGTGTCGATTTTTTAAATCTCAATCAGGCATCAGATAAGGATAATTACCCAGTGCCATATATGGAACATAATCTACAAAATATTTGGGTCTGAGATGTTCTCCCTACTATATGGGTTCTTAGGGTATAATCAAGTGCAAGTGGCAGAACCAGATCGCCTAAAAACAACTTTCAAGACCAAGAGGGAGACTTTTGATTTTAAGCGCATGCCATTCAGAGTTATTAATGTTGGCGCTACACTCCAAAAATAAATAGACATTGCTTTATGTGGCTTAATTGGTCAAAGTGTAGTAGTCTATTTGGATGATGTAAATGTATTTTCTAAAATAATATTAGATCATATGTGTCATCTGAAACAAATATTTGAGCGATGTGACAAGCATGGGATTTCTCTTAATCCCAAGAAAAGCATCTTTGGTGTGTCAAAAGGTACTCTCTTAGGACACATCATTGCTAATAGAGGAATCAAAACTATAGCTCAAATCTCTTATCCTGTATACAAGAAGGCTATGCAATATTTCCTAGGGAAGATTAATTTCTTGTGTAAATTCATCTATGATTATACACATATCGTTAAACCATTGCAAGGGATGATAAAGAAAGATACAATATATAAATGGGATAAATGGGAAAAGGGATGTTTTTGCTCAAATAAAACAAGATATTGCTTATGTGTCTGCATTAATTAGTCTTGATTACCACAAGGATACTATACACCTTTTTTCTAATTCATCTATTGCGGCCATATTGATGAAAAAGGATAATGAAGGAAATGAATGGCCTATTTCTTTCGGAGTGTTGCTTTACAGGGGTCAGAACTGAACTACCCTTTCATTGATAAACAAGCTTATGCAATATATAAGGTAGTTAATCATTTCAGTCCCTATCTCGTCAAAGGCCACATGATTATATATTTTCCTCATCCAATGGTTAGAACACTCTTTGTGCAACAGGAGCTAGGTGAGAATATTACAAATTAGATGACTTGTTTGCAGTAATATGATCTGTAATTTAATCCAATTCATATTTTTAAAGGCTATGGCCTTTTTCAACTCATAATAGAAGCTCGAGATTCTACATAACAAGATATTTCAGGGTGAGAGCAAGAAATAGAGATGTAGAACATTGAACAAGTCCCTCTAACAAGCTCAACACCACCTTGGTATTCAAATATATGACAATATTTAGAACATGGCACCTTGCCCACATATTTATACAATAAAAATAAAAGGGAAATTTTCCTTAAATATTTTTCATATCAACTTGTGCATGGAGTTATTTTATGAAAGCACCATGATGGTGTCTTTCCAATATGGTTAAAGCACCAAGACACATAAAGGGTATTAAGATACTTGCACGATGGACCAGTAGGTAGAAAATTTACGAGTGATAAAACTGCACATAAAGTAATGACAAGCATGGGATTTCTCTTAATCCCAAGAAAAGCATCTTTGGTGTGTCAAAAGGTACTCTCTTAGGACACATAATTGCTAATAGAGGAATCAAAACTATAGCTCAAATCTCTTATCCTGTATACAAGAAGGCTATGCAATATTTCCTAGGGAAGATTAATTTCTTGTGTAAATTCATCTATGATTATACACATATCGTTAAACCATTGCAAGGGATGATAAAGAAAGATACAATATATAAATGGGATAAATGGGAAAAGGGATGTTTTTGCTCAAATAAAACAAGATATTGCTTATGTGTCTGCATTAATTAGTCTTGATTACCACAAGGATACTATACACCTTTTTTCTAATTCATCTATTGCGGCCATATTGATGAAAAAGGATAATGAAGGAAATGAATGGCCTATTTCTTTCGGAGTGTTGCTTTACAGGGGTCAGAACTGAACTACCCTTTCATTGATAAACAAGCTTATGTAATATATAAGGTAGTTAATCATTTCAGTCCCTATCTCGTCAAAGGCCACATGATTATATATTTTCCTCATCCAATGGTTAGAACACTCTTTGTGCAACAGGAGCTAGGTGAGAATATTACAAATTAGATGACTTGTTTGCAGTAATATGATCTGTAATTTAATCCAATTCATATTTTTAAAGGCTATGGCCTTTTTCAACTCATAATAGAAGCTCGAGATTCTACATAACAAGATATTTCAGGGTGAGAGCAAGAAATAGAGATGTAGAACATTGAACAAGTCCCTCTAACAAGCTCAACACCACCTTGGTATTCAAATATATGACAATATTTAGAACATGGCACCTTGCCCACATATTTATACAATAAAAATAAAAGGGAAATTTTCCTTAAATATTTTTCATATCAACTTGTGCATGGAGTTATTTTATGAAAGCACCATGATGGTGTCTTTCCAATATGGTTAAAGCACCAAGACACATAAAGGGTATTAAGATACTTGCACGATGGACCAGTAGGTAGAAAATTTACGAGTGATAAAACTGCACATAAAGTAATGAGGGCTGGTAAACACTGACCCAGTTTGTTTAAGGATGATCGTGCTTACAACATAAAGTGCCCAACATGCCAGAGATGTGTTGGTCGAGGCACGAAGTCAGCCGCCCGACTACTACCAATAAAAATTGAGGAACCTTTCCAACAATGAGAATTATATATTATTGGAAAAAAATTTCCACATTCATCAAAGCAACATCGATACATCGTGACAGTGAGAAATTATCTTTCTCAGTGGAATGAAGCAACTTCTTTGAGACAATTCAATGATCAGGAAGTCATTTAGTTTATAAAGAAAAACTTCATAACTAGGTTTGGTGTTCCAAATTCACTTATCTTTGATAGTGCAAGATATTTTTCTTTGCTGAAACTATAAGAGTTTGCATTAGAAAATGGGATTTTTTTAAAGCATGCATCTAAATATTACCCTTAGGGAAACGATTTAGCATAATTAAATAATAAAAACATCATTCACATAATCAAGAAAACAATTTTCTCTGAGAAAAAAAGTTGGCACAATGCTTTGGTGAACGCATTATGGGTTGACCGTGTAACCCATAAACCCTGTGTTAAAACCTCACCATGCTTCCTCGTATACAATAAATAATTTATACTATCACCTAATTGATATCTCACAGCCTTGTAACATTATAAAGAATCCCAAGGAAAACTATGCCTTCTGGTTCAAAGTAGGATGAATACCTTGCTTAAAATCGAGGTAGAAAGGCTCAAAGATAAGGAAAGATTCGTCATACACCAAAATTGTATCAAGCACTGGTTAGATAAGAAATCCACAAGGACTGAGTTTCAGTGTGGGTGACTTAGTATTGAAGTGGGATAAATCCCATGAAGAGAAAGGAAAACACACAAAGTTACAATCCCCGTGAATAGGTCATTTCACCATTGAAGAAAAACTCAGTCAAAATGCTTTCAAGCTGAAATCCTTAGATGGGAAGAATGAAACTCTTCCGGTTAACAATCGATATTTGAAGCACTATTTTCAATAGAAGCTCTAAATTGTGTTCCCGGTACAATTTTTTTTCTTTGCTGTTGTTCGTTACCTATTTTGTGTTTGTCGTTTCAAGTCATGACCCGCCTTGTTTTCCTCATCTAGTCATTATAAATAAATAAGACCTTGTGTGAAAGAGTGCATGAATTTGAAGGGCTATGTAGTGGAATGAATGATGGAATGTCACAACCATAAAACTTGGTATCTGTTAGTTCTTCTTCTTTTTGTGGGAATATGCCTTAGGTTGTGTCAAGTCTAGACAAAAAATATGATACATGCAAGAGGATAACCTTGAATAGAACCTATAATACCCAAATCCATGCTAGTGTCCTAACTCCTTAACTTGGTGTTGAATCTACTTGGTTTTTTACATGCTTATCCAATTGAGTAGATAAAGGATAAGGGGAAAATATATATTGAGAAAACCTATATCAGAGGTTATATAAATACTTCTCTGTAGGGGAAACCTCTTATGCTCTCAATAATTCAGGATCCCTCTTCCACCCCATTGAAATAATAAGTGCCAAAACACAGTTCTACTAAATAAATAAATAAAGGGTGAAAGAAGAGAAAGGCTTCTTACGCAAAGAGGCGAATCAAGTGACTTCACCAAGGTACTGGCCAAGCTCACTGGTAGCAAAGCAATGCTTTTTCTCCTGTAGTGACTTCGTCAGGGTATTGTCCAGACCTACTAGTAGCGGAGTAACACTAGAGGCACAATTAATACTATGAATATATTAAAAATTCCCATTACATATTACCCTTTCCTAGATTGAAAAAATTGTGATATGACATAACCTCTTGTGTGTTGAACCAAGGAAAGGAATGCAAGATGTTATACATATAACCGGGATGGAAAGGGAAAATCCAAGGCAATTTTATTGGTGAATCAATACATCCTAAATGAATAGTACTATAACTGAAAGCTATTCCTAGGAAGAGAAGTTGAAGTTTAGCAATGTGTCGCCAAGTGTTGTCATGGCTACACCACCCTCCAAAATTTTGCTACATTTCAGCTTTAGAGCCTACTTAATTATCGTATCAAGAATTTCTTTGATCATCAAGTGTTTTTTCATGTAATTTTACATGTTTCAAGTGTTCTTGTTATTTTCGTGCCATCACATTTTTTAAAACATCTTTGGTGCACTCCATGGTTATAATAAACTTATTAGTTATAAAACGACAATTTTCGTCGTAGCCGCACATAATTTGTCTGTTGTACTTGGAGAGGGATTTTAAAGTATATTTTTGATGTATATTTCTTAGTATTCAATATTGTCTAAGTTGTACTAATGATTTAGTGTGTGTCGCAACTGGATTTTTATCCTAACTCATTGTGTTTCCCCTAACTTATCTTCCAGACTTAAACAAATTTTGGCTTGCAAAAGTTCGCCCGTTGAGGCTAAGAGAGTGCATAATGCACTCCTAATGATTTATCAGGCCCCTTCCTTGTTTGGAATGTGCATTTTTCCCTCCTAAGCACATATCACACTCCCAAGCAACAATATATCCTTTTCTTCCCAACTGTGCTCTCTAGCAAGCCCCTATCCCAAATGAGCACACAATGCATCAAAAATGCTCAGAAGATCCTTCCTTGACCCTTGGCACTACACCCTGCACCCTACACCCTTATTTGACCACATGACATATAAAAAACGAACATCAAGTCCTCTTGAGCCTTCACATTGCGCCCTGCACCCTCTTTGAGACTTAGGTTTCCCAGTTGAGCACATGGTGCACCAACAAGCATAATTAGGTCTCCTTCATCCTTCACACTACACCCTGTGCCCTCCACCAAGCCCAGTAGAGCAAACAATGCATCCTCAAACCTCAACACCCAACCCTTGCCCCTTAACAATGCACCATGCTCCTTGAAGTTCCCTCATTCTTCCTCGAGCACATTGATGAATCACAATAAGAAATTTTGCAAGAAACATGTTAGTATATGAGATTTTTGGGTTGATTTTTGCTTTCCATTAGTGATATTTGTTGCAGATGTTTTAGAACAACATGGTGAGGATGCATGAAGAGATCTGTCAAAGGGAGCAGCTTAAGGAAGCATTCAAGAAAAAATAACACATGAAGTGACATGATGAATATCATTGGAATCCTGATGATCAAAGCGGTCCGTTAAGACTCCATATTACCAAAAACCCTTTGGAGGGTAAAGGAAAAAACAACATGAGAGTTTCATGCAAGATTGAAGACATAAGTGGCAGGACTGTCACCTCTCAATAAATTCCATGTCATCAGTCATTATGGTTCCAAGTCACTAGTTACTGACTTGTCATGTTATCATCGCATGATGCTATGGAAAAAATGATGTAATTATGTAATCATTGTAAACACAAATATGTGGAAGTCCAAGAGTAATATATGGACAAAAGAGCCACACAAAGAAGTACAAAAGACATATGTACTTCCAAAAGTCATAAAGAAGTTCAAAGGTCATCTAGAAGTCCAAGAGTTGTATAGAAGTCTAAAGGTCATTAGGAGTTGAAAAGTGATATGAGAAACTCAAGGGTCATGGGGATATGTAAAATTAAAGAAGCCTCATTACTCAAGCAAAAGAATTTTAGCCTTGGCTTCTCCTACAAGGAATTAGATAGATAAAGATAGTTCTTTTGGAGAGCAAATATGTGAAAATATCATCTATCACAACAACTAGAAATTATTTTTCTAATTGTTAATTTATTTAAAAATTTATTTGTTGTCTACTACAACAATTATCAAATATTTCACACTGTGATTTTCACAAATAAAACTATAGAAGAAAATAACGTTAGAAACTGAGAAAATTTAGCACATAAAAAAAAATTTGAGACAATTATTTTTGGACAAGTGTCCCTGGAGAAACCCAACTTGGGAAAACCGGTGCAACAACTGAGGGTTTTATTATTATGCAATAGTGAGAAATTATGAGTACAATAATATGGATGCTGAAATATTTCTATTATGCAAAGAAAATACTATAAAAAATAACTAGAGTGAAATTACCCTCACTCCGGCCATTTCGACTCTTGACTATCACTGATAAGAAAGTCGTCCTACTAGGTCTGCGCAGGGCCTGCATCAAGATGAAGCTACCTGCTGCAATTGATTCTTGAATCATCTCCGAATCAAGTCATCTTGCCTACTATTGACTGGGAAAATTATTCTCTGACACTTTGGGACTCCTTCTCGGCCTCTGGAGCTGAATACGTCTTTCCCTCTCAACAAATCGAACTTCCTTCTCAGGCTTCTGCGCTAGGACTACGCAACCTCGTGGAGAAACTTTGACCTCCCTACAAATGCACTCGCTTGATTTGGAAAAATTTCTCCAACCTCACTGTCCCTGCCCCTCACTATCGCTACTTCGATATCTAGCTCTCTGATAACTACTACTGCTCTCTGGAAATCAAGTTGCCAAGGAAATAGAACTGCTCAAGTGTCTTCTCCAAGTGCCCATCGATCCCTTATTATATCTTCCTGTTGGAAGTACAATGGCCAAGATTAAAACTTAATCAATGGATTAGATCATTTTTGGATCGATCCATGTGAGTTTCTAGACTATTCTCACCTTTACTTAAGTAATTTTGATTAATTAACCATATTACATAAGTTTAGACTTAGGAAATATTTAAAAAATAAACTAATAATCTAATTAAGTAATTTCTAGGTGGAATTTCCATAAACAATTTCTCGGTTTTGGAGATCTCATGTATTCTAGCCTCTCCATAAAATTTCGTGGCTAGAACACATCCGATGCTACAAAAAATAAAACTCCCTCTTGGTGAGGATTGTGTTCTCTCTAGTGCTGCACATCCCGCCACAACACTTTGTCTCTGTATCACCTCTAGTCACATTGCTGATGTTTGGATGCTGCTTCCCACCAACTATTGTAGAACTCTAATGCTGCATTTGTGTTGTTGCTAAAACTAGTATAATTCTGCCAAATTTTCTTCTGCACTGCAACTACCTCTCGTCTATTTTTGATGCAACTTCAACAATTGCAACTGAGAAGTATCTGAAATACTGAATCAACTGTGTTCAATATGATGCATATGTCTCCCCAGTCTCTGACTACTATTATCATCTGCACTGTCACTGAATACTTTGTGTTGCTTCCAAATCTGCACTTAGCCACCTGCTATGTTCTCAATAGTGCACTGCGCTCATTAGCCTTTGGCTGGTACTAGTCTAAAACTGTCACTCTGACACTTACTGCATTAATTATACCCATCCATCCAGCTACTAAATACTATGCCCCCCCCCAAGCTAGGTAATGATCCATGAGGTGGAATCCTCAAGGAACTTGTCCAATACTTGTAGCTATTTGGGCCTACAACACCAAATCACCCCACCTCACTCCTGGAGGTATGTCTGCGAACATAGAAAACTCTTCCTCCAACCTAGAAGAAAGCTTGTCTATTTCAGCGGATGCTTCCTGCTTGTCCTACTTCTCCAACTTGTCTTTCTTCCTGAGAGGACACTTGGTACTATAGTGTCCAAACTCACCACACCTGAAGCACTTGCCCTTCAACATGTCCTTCTTCTTCTTATTCTTCTGCTCCCTTTTCCCCTAACTGGGACCCTTCGATGTAAGGGCCACATTCTCCTCTTCCTTCACACCTTTCGTTTCGCTACTACTGTTGCCACTGATGGAGCTCTTAAGTAGAGCTCACCTCATCTCCTCCTACTGTAGATCGACTCAAATCCAGTCCCATCTAGGTAGCATTTATTTGCCCAATATTCTTTGGAAGAATACTTTCCAATCCTTTGAGACACTGTTTAGTGCCAAACATACAAGATTTGATGGTTGAGGCATTTCCCCAACAACTGCAAGTTGATCTTAGGCCTCCTGAATCCTGGTGAGGAAGGGATCTATGCCTTCCCCCTTCTGCATCCTGATGAATCTGAGCGTCTCTTCTAAGAACATCTTCCGTTGCTCGGAAGTACTCTAATATAGCTTGGAGAGAGCTACCCACATATATCCGACTCTGTTTTTATTTTCCAGATGTGAGACTACATGATGTCAGTGATCCGAAATTATGTAGGAACACAATAGAATACTAATGTAAACATAAACAAAAATATGCAACATAAATAAAACTTCATTTCATTAATATCAAAGAACTAAAATATGCTTACATACAAAATGGAAATAAACTAGCTCGAGCGATGGTATCTTATCTCTGAGAAGAGATGTGGTGGCTACATGCCTCTGAACTGTGTTACAATGAAGCACAAGGGCCTTTTTATTATTGAACAACAAGGGAAAACCATAAAAAACCAAAACCATAACCCCAGGAGATGGAACACCAAGAGTTTGTGGGCCCCGTTGGGGTTAGTTGGGCAGCCAACTTCCCGAGGTCATAACTTGGTCATACTATCTTCGTTTGGCACATACGATACCTCATTGGAAAGTTCTCTTCAGCGACTACAAGATTCATTAGAGGCCACTACTTATGGATATGGGCCTACAATGGACCTAAAAAAACAATCTTTTGTGGGTCAAAACTGCTCTTGAAGTTCAAGACTCGAAAAAATGCTAAAAATAGTAAATGTTGCAATAAACAAGGAAAATGATGAAACCAACTAGAGGCCTAGGTGGAATAGGTGGGTGGCCACCAATATCCACCCGGATCATTGAGAATCCATCTAAGATCAACCACTTTGTCCTTTCCATATCCTTCCTGTATTCCTATAGTTGATCTGCATCTCGGGGAACTGCCACCACATTATCTATGTAGGATTTCAGGCCATATTCATCTAGAAGGAATGACATCCCAGCCTTCTAGATGACATAGTTGGAGGCTCCCTCCAACCTATTCTGATCTCTAATCCCAGTAGTGGACATATCTAGATCTGTAGAAAACTCCCTATTTCCCTCTACTCAGTTACTGCTCTGCTACTCACACTCCCTTCTAGAATGTGTAGATATGCTAGTTTCTATTGTCGATCTACATTGGAAAATCAAACTTCTGTGACTCAATTTTCCGTGAGAGAAATTTTCCCAACGATGTGTGTGCCTTTATCTTCCACCCAACATGAATTATGTTACTGTAACTACTGCAAAACTCTATGCATCCTACTAGAAATATGCTTAGCAAAACCCTATGCATCCTACCTTTGACTGTTGAAATCACAATCCCAGGAAATTCTACTTTTCTAAAACCCTGCAACTGAAAAATCAAATTTTTTGCCCTAGCAATTCAGCCCGCATATCAATGAATTGCACAATCTCTACAAATTTTGGCCTTCTTCTCCCTCTGAGCAATGGAATTCTCTCCTCTGATTCTAAACTTCCTGGCTAATCACTTACGCTTTGACACCATGTGAAAATTTCATCTATTACAAAAACTGGAAATTATTTTTCTAATTGTTAATTTATTTAATGATTTGTTTGTTGTATACTACGAAAAATATTAAATGATTCACACTGTGATTTTCTCAAATAAAACCGCGAAAGAAAATAGCGCCGGAAACTGAGAAAATAGCACCAAAAAAATAATTGAGACAATTATTTTTGGACAAATCTCCCCAGAAAAAACCACACTTGGGAAAACCAGTGCAACAACTGAAGGTTTTATTATTATGCAACAGTGAGAAATTATGAGTACAATAAGCTGGATGCTGAAATATGGTTATCCTGTAGAGAAAATACTAGAAAAAATAACTAGATGGAAATTACCTTCACTCCGGTCAATTCTGGCTCTTGACTATCACTGATAAGCAAGCCGTCCAACTGGGCCTGCGCAGGGCCTGTGGAAGCTTCCTATTGCAATTTTGCTTGAATCGTCTCCTAATAAAGTCGTCCTTCCTGCTGGTGGTTGTGAAAATCATTCTCTGACACTCTAGGACTCCTTCCCAAACTCTGAAACTAAATATGTATTCCCCTCTCAGTAAATCGAACTACCTTCTGAGGCTTATGCGCCAGGAATGCACAACCTTATGGAGAAAATTCAATCTCTATACAAATGCACTTGCTAGATCTAGAAAAATTCCTCTAGCCTCATTGTCCCTGCCCCTCAGTGTCTCTGCCTCGATCTATGGCTCTCTGAAATCGACTTCTTCTCTCTAGAAATTGAATTGATCAAGTGTCTTCTCCAAGTGCCCATCGATCCCTTCTTATATCATCTTGTTGAACTCCAACAACTAAGATTAAAACTTAATCAATGGATCATATCATTTTTGGATTGATCTGTGTGAGTTTCTAGACTATTCTCACGTTGAATTAAATTTTTCTTATTAATTAACCATATTCCCTAAGTTTAGACTTAGAAAATATTTAAAAATTAGCTAATAATCTAATTCAGTCATTTCTAGGTGGAATTTATAGAAACTATTTATGGGTTTTGGATACCTCATATATTCTATTCTCTCCACCAAATTTTGTCACTATAACACATCCAATGCTATAGAAACTAACAAAATAGTGGCTCTAATCTCCATTGTTGGAGCTAGCGGTGTTCATTGTACTCATGTATCTTGGAACCTTTGCTTAATAATTGAAGCCATTTTGCCAACACATTTTCATTCATAGATTGTGAATGATTAAATACTATTCTTCAAATGTTTGTGGTTTATGTTGGCATCCATATGTATTAAAGAAATTGAACTATTTCAGTGGCTTTGGTGCTTAACTTGTTCAAAATGTGTTGTGATTGTGTAGTGCCCCACTCTAGATTTCTGACCTTGATATGATATTAACAATGATTTAGCCTTAAGGTTCACACATTATTATTTGAGGAACTCAGGTGGTGGACACAAACACTACACTCTACTATAGTGGATGTGTTTATTTCCTAGTCGGTGTTAGGATGATGGTAGCTTTGATGGATATTTATTTTCCTATTGATGTTATGATGATGATAGTTGTGATGGATGTGTTCCTTATATTGTCTACTTACATTACTTCTGGTTCACGATAAATAATGATATGGATGACTATGTCATGTTAATGATTTTTTTATGACAATGACTAACACTAAGAAACTTGGTTACTGATGATTATTGAGTATTACAGGAAACCGCCAGAGGCACTCACATATGATGAGTTGACAACATCTAGTTTGATGGAAATTAATAAATTGTCCTTGAAATTCTAAGTTCCGTTTGAAACTTGCTAAATATATATGCTCTGATGATATTTCAGTGGCTGCAGGAACATGTTAGTTGCTTGGCCGAATGACTCACATATGGGTGATGGGGTTGTACAATTGGATGGAACTTCATGGGAGGGGTGGGACAATGTCCTTGATCTCACCTACTAACACTCCCACCATGAATTAGGTTGGAAAGGTCGAAACACCTTCGCCTTGAAGATCATGATGCCGTGGGGGCAAGTCCAAAATTGGGTTCGCTCACAAGGATTTTCTGGGGGGCGCGCATCAATGCGGATTCCTTAATCCCCAGCACCATTAGTCTCACTATAGCATGTGACATACAGGATAATAGTGGTCTATGTTGTTGCACCTATAATTTCCCCTCGTAGCCACTAGATGCTTGAAGGGAAAGTGGCGTGGCACCCTTGGAACTTCAAGAGAAATTCTTGAAGGGCACGACCGACTTGGCACCCTTGGCATCATCAATAAATTGTTAGGCATGGCACCCTTGGAACTTCGAATGGAAGTTCTTGAAGGGCATGACCAACTTGACACCCTCAACATCAGTGAAAATAAACTAATAAATATAATCAAGATATGAAATCATATCAAGTGGTAAATAATGTTATAATCAAGCAAATCATATCAAGTGATATATGATAAAACTTAGGGTAAGGGAGGAATAGGAAGAGATAAAATATTGTACCATAATAACTCTAACCTTTCCATGATTAAAGGCAAAAAGGGGGAAAGAGGGACATAGAGTTAAGTGTAAAGATTTATTAAAAACTTCATTCAGATAAGAGGGTGGTGAATTAAAATAAGATTAATAAATTAAAATTTGAGAAATTTAGAGAACTTCCATGTAGCAAGAGCCAACATAAGAATATTCATCATAAATGAAAATTGAGGTAGTTTAGGGGACCAAATCTGAGACTTATCAATTAACTGCAGTAATAAACACAAATTAAGGAGTAGAAAAGGGGAATCAAGAGACAACTACGAGAAGAAATAGGAAGTCTTGTTGAGTTGAGGAAAATTTCTATTTTAAACGAATAATTAAGTAAATTATTTTGGAGAGTCTTGATGAGAGGATGACACATGGGTGGGTGAATAATCAAATTTTGGGTTAATAAAAAAATAATTATTTATGCATGAAGTTCCAAGTGTCAGCTATGAAACATTCTATAAAAGAAAGGGAAAGGGAAGGGAAAAAGGGACTTTTGTTTTACCCTATTGTTGGAGGGAGGAGATTATGTCAAAATGGAGTGGTTATGAGTTATAGTTGAGTTTGGTGAGATAGAGTGTTATAGAGAGGGGACTTTTGAGCTAAGAGAGACCCACCTCTATCAGCTAGCATTTTTCTATTTGTACAACCTCATTGCAGCTCGGGGGTCTGCGGGGAAGGAGAGTACCCAAGGAGTAGGCTGGGAGGTTAACTGGTGAGTCATTACATTCGGCTTGAGCACGACAACATTCAGGCGTGGAGGTAGACAACAGCAAAGGAGTTCAAGTAGCGGCAAGTTGCGGCAAGTCAAGTTGGTTCCCATTTAAGCGTGAACGATACATATGTTAATTGTATTGTGTTTTTTTTTTTATATAATGCATCATTGTGCCTATGATCAATAATAAATGGATTTATATGTGTTGAAGTTAATTTATGGATTTGAGTATAAGTGATTTTATTTTACTGAGTTGTAGAACTGGTATGATTATGTTTAAAAAAAAAAAAGTTAAAGCCTAGTGTTCATCTAGGAATTATAGAGTTGAGTCTCTACACTTGGTATCAGAGCAAAGGTTCAACCTCTAGGACCTATAGGCCAATAAAGTATTCAGGTTTTCTTGTATTAATTTTTGTGTTTTGTAAGCTAATAAATACATTACTGTATATTAAATGAGATATTTTCTCAGCTCATCGAGAAGCATCCTGCAATTTCATTAGATCATTACAATTCCATTCAATCATTATGGGTGATATGATGATAATAAACAAACTAGAGAGACACCTGTTTTTTTATTTGAACTACAATAAAAACTACTCATGAAATTACGGATTTCTAGCAGATTAGAAATTTCTAATAAAGCTGAAGCTCTAAGATCAAAGTACATTATATGTAAAGGAACAATGTCTATGCTTAGCATTCCAATTTGTAAGCCACCATGGTAAACTCACTAATGTAAATTTTTAGATAGCAACAATAATGATAGTGATTCTAATTAAATGAATCAAACTAAATGGATCAAACGATTTTCCTCGGAGTTGTGATTACTATACATAGAAGTCCGCAATAGTGATAATAAGTTAGATGCAAGCAAAGTTGCAGACTTATCTGGAAAATTTCGATTTACCCTTCTTTTAGGCAGCAAGATGACATGAACAAAACGACAGATACGGTTTACGGATTCCAGTTGGACAGTGATAAGGTTTTGCAACTTGCAAACTGCTCACATTAATCACGAGAATTGAAATGCTAATATGGTTCGTGCGTTGTCAGTTACATTGTTAAGGTGGACATTGCATATCTCAATAGTGGTAGGGGTGATTCGTGAATCAGGGTATGTTAACACAGTTTCTTCCCATTTTTTGTGAAAAGTTGTATGGTTAGTTATTTGGCATCTAGTGGGCTTGGCCGACCAACAACAAATACGAAGTAATAGGTCATCATACGCCCTTTTTGTCACTGGAAAAAGAAAAAAAAGAAAAAAAAAAACTATGGTCTGAAAAAGAGCTGTAATTTATAACTGAAAAGGGAGGGCAGTGAAATTGGTGGGTTGGGTAACTTGTTCTTTTCAAAGGAAGAACCAAATCTGAGACGGGGAGAGAATCTTGGTGAGAAAAGCTTGGAGGGGGTGCCCTCCTGTAATTCCTCTCCCGCAGTCGTGTGATTAGGCTGCTCATCTTTGCAGACCTGTGGGAAACTCGATGGCAGAGAGCCCTCTGGAGTGCTATCGATCCTAGGTCTGGCATTTACAAATTCTGGCTCAACCCCTAAAAAAATGAGGTAACATTCTCTGCATTTTTAGAAAAGAAAAATAATTGAATACTTGTTTCCCCCTTAAGGCTGCTTCAAACAATACGCAATAGTATTTCTGGAAAAAAGTTACATGTATTTGAGTTGTTAATACAAAGTTACATGTATTTGAGTTATTAATACATTTTGCAATATGGGAGGATGCTTGATACATCGTGCAGAGGAACTGTTTGAAGGGCTACTGTGAGTTGGATTTTCATCATGAAGATAATATGGGTAGGATTAGCAATCGCAGCGGCGTATCTAGTGGCACCAAGAGCTAAGCAATTGTGGGTTGATTAGATTTGGATGCCGAATTGTCTAGTCCAGTCCTGTAAGAGACAAGGGAATCCCGTTTTTTTTCTCACCAATAAATCCTTGAGAACTTCATGGAGTATGAACAGTCCAATTCATTAAACGCAGTTTGACAGAAAACTCAGAGTCTCTGGATTTCTGAACAGGCAGTTGCTCAATTTCGAGATTGTCAAATTTGAAATCCCGGATTCAAAGGGATCGGGATAACTAAGAGAATCCCTGGAATTAATTATACACCTAGAGTAGTTGTTTTAGACTCACAATTTCTGCCGTATAACGTGACCCAGTTGCATTTTATGGTGCTTAGTAGCCTGTTAGATCCGTTTTCAGTGCTGCAGGTGACCCATCTTCACTTCACACAACTAAAACAATTGATGGTGGAGAGAAAGACAGATTGTTAATCCCAATTAATACGGCGTGCGATCAGGGGGCACTCTGAGCCAAACCATCCCCCAAGTAATGGAGATTACAGACGTATAATACACGCTTTCACTACAGTTTGATTGACCGGCTCACCTGCATGCGTTTTGATTGAAGCCGTTTGCCGGAATCCGGCAGTACAATTCGGTTAAAATTCCGAGTCATTTTGAAATTTAATAGAAAAGACGCGGGTGAGGAGGATACACATTGAGTATATGCTTTGGCTTTAAAGATGGCGAGAACACCTTCACACCCATCCCGCTGTTTGTGATTATAAATCAGACACAGTAGAGTTTTTTTTTTAAATGATGGTTGGTTAGTTATTTTTGTGTGAACATTTTACAATTTACAATTTTATTGGATTCAAAATTTGAATTCTGATGAGATTATAAAACCTGTTACATTCTAAAATCTACAATTCCAACCATTTATCTGAATTTTTAACTTAATTATGAACAAAACCAATTAACAAATTATAACCTTCAAAGCATAACCTGTTTACAACATTTATATAAATTAAATTCTAACCAAAACGCTTCACTATTGGATTTGCTGGAAATTTAAGTTGCATTTTGATCAAATAACTTCTGCCATTCGAGTGAATAGTAAGGACACCCTGCTCGTTTAGGGAATTACTGAAGAGAGGGCGAAATTTCAACTGATTCGATCAAAAGCTATAAGAAGAAAAAAAACACTGTATATATTAGAAGATAAATATAACAGTACATCTTGGGCATTTCATTCTCAGCTGAAAAAGATTCAGAGCGAGAAAGTCCAAATTCCCAAATACATACGAATTTAACCCTTTCATTAAGGGAAGAGATTCAATGTAATTGAAAAGCAATATTACGTAAAAACTGAACATAAAGCTATATATAATTACCATTTAAAAACTGGTGAGGGAAGACAATGTACCCTTCAAGCCCAAATGCTGAAAATTACAAACAGGATTCAGAATTTGTCAATCTACAAGCAGGAGAGATTTAATTAACCTTTAGACTGCTCGTAAACTTTTTAATTTGTAGCAATTATTTGAAGATGCAAATATTATAAGGTTGATGTACACTTAGTTTTCATTTTTTCATTTGAAATAGTGTTTCTTTACTTTTTGAATGTCAAATAATTTTGCCCCAGCGGTACTGCTTGCACCGTATAGTTGTCAAGAATTTATGTGACAAATTCAAAGTCCATTTTAATAATATAACGTTTATCTTCTCCACCAAACATTTTAATATAGCACTAATAATGTTAATGTTAATGCAGTATATTCACAAGACTGATTAGTGTATTATCAAAATCACTGCACTAGGGTACAGTAACGCGTTGAAATGCCTGCCCCACATTCTTGTTGTTCTGCTCATGTATTATTATCGTAGAAAACACTTGTTCGGAGTAATAATCAAGGCAGTAGTCTTTCCAGGCAATGTTTTGGCTCAGAATCCAGTAAAGATTTTTAAAAAATCTGGCAAAGATTTTATCAGAATCATGTTTACATTTGTTAAACTTTAGTATTTTGAGTGCCCTAAGGATTTTTGGTAGTGCTGAATCCATTTCCACTGTCAAAAATGGATTCCAAACACTCCAACTACCTGATTTCTTGAATTTTAGTTACCCAGATTCCAGCAAAAACTGCGGTCCTGGCTATTTCGTTGCCTAGATAGACAACTCCATAATCAAGATATGACTTCATCCTTCACATAGCAATGATGATAATATATCGTTTCAACTTGGCACTCTGTCAGTGCTATCACGTAATGCCACTTCTGCATTTATGTTGTTTCCCTCTGTAATTCATTCGACAAACTCAAACCTCTTCAATCTGATATAATTGCACTTGACCGAGTGATTTATTTGGAAATGTTATCATGGTTGGAAAATTGTTTTGTTATTCTTCGCCTTTATATTCTCACATGAATCAATTGAAAATAGTGATATGTTAATTTATGTGCGTGAGTCGAAGTCTTTTTTCTCTTTTTTCTTTTTTCACTTGCATGTAAATGATAGAATGGTGCTGGACACGAAATCTAATCATCATGGGCAAGTTAATATTGAAAGTTTAAGACAGGGAACTCAATGTTGAAAGGAATTGAATTACATAGGATTCTAAACCCAAATAAAATCGATCTTCTCTTTTAATTTCGGGTCAAAAGAGAGTTTTATTATTTAATGTTTGTATTTATTTAGTTTGATATTCATAATTTATTTATCTTCCACTGTATTAGAAGTAGCTTATTTGGTTGATTTGAAAACTTTTTAGATTAGATTATGGTTGCTTAAAATGAGTTTCATTTTCTTTTATAAAGGATATTTAATTGTGGAAAATCATTTTTACAATTGTTAAAAAAAAAAAAAACACACTAACTAGATAGGGATTTCAAAGTATGATTAAAAAAAAAAAGCAATTACAGATGTTATAAGGTAAGTTTCAAAATTGACTAGGTCAAGGAATAAATTGGTGATATTGTTAAATATGAATTAAACTCTATAAATTTTTATTTTATTTTAAAAGATATTTATATTCTGATAGAGTTTTTGGTATTGACCCAATGGATTATTATACAAATTTCAATTTGGTGTTATATAATATTTTGTGAAAATTAGGTTAACATGTTAATAATGAGTTATTGAAAGAGATTAGTTAAGATTAGAATAATTATTTAAAAAAAAAAAATTGTTCAATTTCATGTTTTGCATAATGATAATTATGAGCAGCCAAGTAAATTAAATGGTTAGTGAATCCAAGATTTACTTAGCATATCTTTTAAATTTAGGTGAAAAAAGGTATTTATTAAGAGTTACCGCCCACCACAAATTATGCAACTATTTGCATAAATTTAGAGAGAAGTAAAATGTAAATATGTAGATTTACCGAGGTTATAAGTGGATTAACCAAGATAGGAAAGAAAAAAGAGATTAAATGTACAAGCTATTAATATTTAAATAACTACATACTACATGAAAAATTAAACATATTCTCTACAATTTGAGAATGTCTCATTGATTCTTACATATATCGGCAACAATTAGGGCATGTGTATTACATGTATATTATTTTTCCCAAGTTTAAATATCTGCCACATAACTAATTGGGTTAAATAGCATATTGTTAAAAGCTTATATATATATATATATATATAACCCTTAAACAAATAATTAAATTCCATATAATAGGTATATAATTAATATTTTGAAATTTTAAATATCATTAGCAATGTGTGCATGCTATAAAAATGAATGATTCCAATTGAGACAATACATTTATCAAGAAAAGCTTTCAAAAGTCATCAGTTGCACTTTTAGATCTAAACCAATATCACACCAAAGTGTAACTTAGAAGGCTCTACACACTTGCTTTAAAAAAATAAAAAAATAAAAGGCTTAAGATGAATTATGATAGGTTTGCAAATTTTATTCCCCCTAATAGGCTTCATTTGTCCATATTTCAACAATTCATTGAGATAGGTAGTATTAACAATTCTAGAGGCAACAAGCATTAAATGTTTAACCCAAGGGACTTCAAAATTCTAAATTTCTGAATTTGTTTGTGGTCAACTTCTTTTATCAACTTTGTAAAATATAATTTCATAACACAAGAATATTTTGAAAAACTCACTTATTCTTCTATGACATAAACTTTGATGCATTAATTGGGGAAGGCAAGTATGGTAGAATGGGTTGCATATATGAAGAATAAGTTGAGGAATATTTATTTCATAGTCTAACCAATTGATTAGTTTATCCATCATTAAATTATATTGCTAAACTTTTAGTGGATTTAAAATAGTATAGTGCATTTAACATTACTATAGTTTAAGCTAAGTGAAACTTTCTTGTTGTATTATTATATTGAATCCTAATGGGGTGTTTAGATGGGCATGTTGTAGTCTTCTTATTTCTAATAATAATCTATGATTATTTTATTCAAATATAATTTAATATTCATATAATGTATTACATAATATGGACAATAAGTCAGGACACTTTAATAAAATATAGTTCAACAAATATCTTAAGATTTTTGTAGTTTATATCTCTCTTATGAGACTTTTCTAAGTTATGGACATAAATTTTAAAATCTCTCTCTTTTCCATAGTGATTATGGAATGAAATTTTATGACTTAGATCAAATTAAATAACTCTCTATAAATTAATATAGTTAGTCTATAGATATACACACGTGTGTTAACTATCATTATGGATAGCCCTCATCTAAATAAAATTTTATTTAGCATTAGTATTAGGATGAGTTGAATCATGGAAGAGTTGTGGTTAATAAATAACTTAGCGTGGTAATATATGTGTGTATATGTGTGCGTCAATGTATATTGACATGGGTATGACAAAAGTAAACATGATTG
Source organism: Pinus albicaulis (assembly GCA_034641835.2). Classification (NCBI taxonomy): domain Eukaryota; kingdom Viridiplantae; phylum Streptophyta; class Pinopsida; order Pinales; family Pinaceae; genus Pinus; species Pinus albicaulis. The sequence goes on along the minus strand of CM076575.1, from coordinate 664,099,576 downwards.
AGTCATTGATACATATTAACAAGTGACCTTGTGCATGTTGCCAACCCAATACAAGTTAAATGAAATGAAATAAAGGTGGATGCATTATAAAGATTGCTAGAAGGGTCAAAGAGACAACTTGATCATTTTCATATACTTATTCAGACAAATTATATTAGACCCTTATATTGGTACTAATTGAGTCATTGTGAATTTTGATAAGGGAAAATTTTCACAAGATGATTATATTTTATAATTGCAGGTTATAACTCATTGTCATTTAGTTATATGCTTATAATTAAGGTAGAGTAACATACTCCCAATTCCATTCCTAGGGAGGATATAGTGGGATATGTCATCACTTCCATGGTTAGAAACTTCGGGACGAAGTTTAATTTAAGGGGGGGTGTATGTAGTGCCCCACTCTAGATTTCTAACCTTGATATGACATTAAAAATGATTTAGCCTTAAGGCTCACACATTATTATTTGAGGAACTCAGGTGGAGGACACAAACACTTCACTCTACTATAGTGGATGTGTTTATTTCCTAGTCGGTGTTAGGATGATGGTAGCTTTGATGGATATGTATTTTCCTATTGATGTTATGATGATGATAGTTGTGATGGATGTGTTCCTTATATTGTCTACTTACATTACTTCTGGTTCATGATAAACAATGACATGGATGACTATGTCATGTTAATGATTTTGTTATGACAATGAATAACACTAAGAAACTTGGTTACTGATGATTATTGAGTATTACAGGAAACCGCCAGAGGCACTCGCATATGATGAGTTGACGACATCTGGTTTGATGGAAATTAATATTTTGTCCTTGAAATTCTAAGTTCCGTTTGAAACTTGCTAAATATATATATATATACTCTGATGATATTTCAGTGGCTGCAGGAACATGTTAGTTGCTTGGCCTAATGACTCACATATGGGTGATGGGGTTGTACAATTGGATGGAACTTCATGGGAGGGGTGGGACAGTGTCCCTGATCTAACCTACTAGCACTCCCACCATGACTTAGGCTGGAAAGGTCGAAACGCCTTCACCTTGAAGATCATTATGCCGTGGGGGCAAGTCCAAAATTGGGTTCGCTCACAAGGATTTTTTGGGGGGCGCGCATCAAGGCAGATTCCTTGATCCCCAGCACCATTAGTCTCACTATAGCAAGTGACATACACGATGATAGTGGTCTATGTCGTTGCACCTATAATTTCCCCTCGTAGCCACTGGATGCTTGAAGGGAAAGTGGCATGGCACCCTTGGAACTTCAAGAGAAATTCTTGAAGGGCACGACCGACTTGGCACCCTTGGCATCACCAATAAAATATTAGGCATGGCACCCTTGGAACTTCGAATGGAAGTTCTTGAAGGGCATGACCAACTTGACACCCTCAACATCAGTAAAAATAAACTAATAAATATAATCAAGATATGAAATCATATCAAGTGGTAAATAATGTTGTAATCAAGAAAATCATATCAAGTGATATATGATAAAACTTAGGGTAAGGGAGGAATAGGAAGAGATAAAATATTGTACCATGATAAGTCTAACCTTTCCATGATTAAAACAAAATATTAAGTGGATACTGTACATAAGTAACTTAATTAGGAAAAAAGGGGGAAAGAGGGACATAGAGTTAAGTGTAAAGATTTATTAAAAACTTCATTAAGAGAAGAGGGTGATGAATTAAAATAAGATTAATAAATTAAAATTTGAGACTTATCAATTAACTGCAGTAATAAACACAAATTAAGGAGTAGAAAAGGGGAATCAAGAGACAACTAGGAGAAGAAATAGGAAGTCTTGTTGGGTTGAGGAAAATTTCTATTTTAAACGAATAATTAAGAAAATTATTTTGGAGAGTCTTGATGAGAGGATGACACATGGGTGGGTGAATAATCAAATTTTGGGTTAATAAAAAAATATTTACTTATGCTTGAAGTTCCAAGTTTCACCTATGAAACATTCTATAAAAGAAAGGGAAAGGGAAGGGAAAAAGGGACTTTTGTTTTACCCTATTGTTGGAGGGAGGAGATTATGTCAAAATGGAGTGGTTATGAGCTATAGTTGAGTTTGGTGAGATAGAGCGCTATAGAGAGGGGACTCTTGAGCCAAGAGAGGCCCACCTCTATCAGCTAGCATTTTCCTATTTGTACAACCCCATTGCAACTCGGGGGTCTGCGGGGAAGGAGAGTACCCAAGGAGTAGGCTGGGAGGTTAACCAGTGAGTCACTACATTCGACTTGAGCACGACAACATTCAGGCATGGAGGTAGACAACAGCAAAGGAGCTCAAGTATCGACAAGTTGCGGCAAGTCAAGTTGGTTTCCGTCTAAGGGTGAACGGTACATATGTTAATTGTATTGTGTTTTTTTTTATATAATGCATCATTGTGCCTATGATAAATAATAAATGGATTTATATGTGTTGAAGCTAATTTATGGATTTGAGTATAAGTGATTTTATTTTACTAAGTTGCAGAACTGGTATGATTATGTTTAAAAAAAAAAATTTAAAGCCTAGTGTTCATCTAGGAAAATATAGAGTTGAGTCTCTACAGATTGTTATACAAATTGTTTCATCTACATAAAATATTTTGTTTGATGACTAATGATTCTTCCATATTATGTGTGTGTGTCTTTACTAGATTAGTACTATTTATTTTCTTTTAGAGACTCGCTTTTGTTCCTTGCAGTGAAAGAACCTTGATACATTTGCAATTGAAAATTTCACAAGGCATACTCTCTTGATCATTCAAAAGCACATGCACGCTACTCTCTTATTATAATTTTTTAAGCCAAGGAAAATATTTAAGTAAATGGCAGCTAAGCCATATTTCCTAATGGGAATCCTATACCAAACACTGTGAGGTCTAATTGATTCTTCATATCGGGGAGATCCCCTATATGTTGGCTAGATCCAACACTGTCAACACATCCTCAAATTTATGCAAAATATTAGAGATGTTTCCTAGGACCTTATCACCATTTCTCTTTCTTTTTTAGAATGACTATATTTTTTGAGATAGACATGGAAGTATGTACAATGTTGTGATAAAATCAGAACAAGGTTTTTTCATAGTATAATTTCTATCACCATTCCACATCTTTATCAATCAAAGTAATCTTATCTAGGATTCACAGTGAGATTTCAATTAGAACTATAACTCTTGGAACCCCTTCCATATTCAAGGTTATTTTGTGCCATTTGCTAAAAAAATGATCTTATCCCCCATTAATTTTAGCACATATTAATTGTAGATATGAAAAGGAAGACTATGAAAGCATACAAACATTATTAAATATAGGGACCTAGTGTCAAAGTGTGTCACTTAAGGGTATTTTATTTTTATTTCTATAAGGTTTTATTAAAAATTAAATGCATTTGGGGACATAATTTCTTATGCCATTTTTCATGTCATTCGTGCATCATGGTTGTGCATTGAAATGGAAATTTGCATCATTTTGGTGTATCAAAATTACACATTGGCATCATTCCTTGCATTGTATTATCATAATTTTTGCAATTTCATTGGAGTTCCTATCATATTTATCATAGGCCTTAGCATTTTTTAATCTAGTTTTTAGTTTCCATAACATTTAGTGTCACATTGTAATTCGTGCGCGCACACAAACAAATTAATTTATCAATTAATGAAAAATAGTAATTGATTTGAATTAATTAATTAATTAATGATTTAGCAACAATATTTTCATTATAGTTTTTCTATGAAATTTTCATTATAGTTTGATTAATAAATATATTTCAATACGTATGAGTACATAGGATCAATGAATTGGATTTATAAATTCATAATGGTTGATATAAAATTGTCATTTTTCTACATATAATAAGTAGTCTATCACCACACCATGGTAAATAATTTTTTTTAGCATTGGAGGAGAATGAAAACCACTTGGAGAATTCACCATTGTTAGCAAGTGGTAAATAGGGTAAATCATCGATGCATAAGTTCATAGAACCTAACCTAAAGGGGATTGAGATTATTGAATTCATGACCTCCCCCACTTGGGTGAGAGAACTCATGTCTTGTTGATGAATACTTAAGTTAAACCTCATAGATAAGAAATGAGAAACTTATGTACATGCACATAGTAATCTATGCTCTCATTGTAAATAAGTAATCTATTGCCACACTATTTAAATATCAAGTGTAACTACCAAAAGTACTCAAACCAAACAAAAAATATTTATGCGAGTCAAACTAATTAGATCTTGATACATCATCGACACCGCGGCTATAATCCCAAGCCACATCATTGTCTTCTTATTCTTATTCTTCTTATGAAGGTCGACATAAGAACATAATTAAAGGGAAATTATCACACTTGTAATTAATAATGACAATTTAATTATTACACTTGAAGACAAGGTTAACTATAATTTACCTCACTACCACAAGTTGCAAGTCTACCACCATCTCTACATAAAATTTCTTTAAGGCATATTTCAAATCTTGATTGGTTGACTCACACATATACGCCTTTGAGGGAACCATAATTAATGTTGTCATAGATTATAGTTACAACCACTTCCTCTTAATTTGGAAAAGAAAAGAAAATAAAACACTAAAATTAACGAGATAAAAATTGCCTTTATTTATAGTGGATGGTTACTATGTGATTGGTGATTATCACCTTTATTTTTTTATCATCAATGCTAGAAAATACCTATTTGATACTTCTTATTTTTTACTATATTTTCTCGTGTTATCAACATCTTGACCCCATATATTCATCGGTTCAATTTCACTTGAACCCAAGGTAAGTACATAATTAGAGACAATGCAAAATTATTAGAACATAAATGCAATAACAAATTTAATAAGGAATAGAAAAATAATAGTCATAAAAAACGTAGAGATATTCATGATAGAATTTTGTCCAATTTTATTTCTTTGAAAATTGATATACTATCATGAGAAAAAAGATAACCTTAGGCATTGTGGAAGTCTCATTGAAATAGGGGGAGAGAATATAAGGTAAGAGGGAGGAGAGGGAAGAGAAGAAAAGGACGAAGATGAAAAGTGAAAGAGGAGGGAGGAGTGGGAAAGAGGGAGAGGAAGGAGGAGGGGAAGATGAAGAGGGGGTGATGAAGAAGAAGATGAGGAGGAATGAGGGGAAATGGAAAAATAATGGGAATGAGGGGAAGAAGAAGAGGGAGATATCATCCTAGAAGAAGAAGAAGAATGAAAGAGGAGTTGAAAAACTAGAGGAGGAAGAGAATAGGAAGAGGAAGGAGGATGAAAGAATAGGAGAGGTAAAGTGAAAGTGTAATATGAAAGTGGATTTGGGGAAACAAATAAATATGAAGGGTTATTTTGAGAAAAAGATGCAGTATGTGGAAAAAGTAGAAGGAGGAAGAACAAGGGAGGAGAAAGAGTAATAGGGGAAGAGGAGAAGAAGATAAAGAGGGGGATATGAATAGGAGGAGCAAGGACTTGAAAAACAATAGTAAGAAGAGGATGGGGGAGAGGAAGAATATGAAGAAATGAGGAGGTGATAAATTGTTTAAGAGAAAGTAAGATGAAGAGGGAGCAAGAGAATTAGGGAAAAGGAAGGAGTGGGAAAAACAAGAAGATGGGGAAAAGTGGAGGATAATAAGAAGAAGGACATAATAAAAAAGGAGGAGGAGGACAACAAGTAGAAGAGGAAGTATAATTTAAAAAAAAGAGAGGAAGAGAAAGGAGGACCCATGGAAAAGAAGGAAGAGGAAGAAATATAAGAAAAAAATGAGGAAAAGATGAGTCCAATCCCTTAAAATCCTACATTTTTTTTCATTTTAAAATGTGGAGTCTATTAAATTTATCCACACTCTTCTCATAAAACCCTAGATATATAATATTCTCCAAAAATGATCCAGGAGGATCCTTGAAATGCTCAAAATTTTACAGTCTCGTATTCTCATGAAACCAATGCCAAGTTGACGAGCTCGTTGCGCTGATTCTGGTGGTATATTCAGTTTGCAAAATGGCCATTGTATTAGGGAGAAAATGCACTCTGAAGTTTTACTCCAACATGCAAAAAATTGGGTCATTGCAGGCCTAGCAACATTTTCTCAGTAGGACACGTGGCAGGTCAAATTCAATAGCATAGGTCAAATGGCATGGGTCAGGTTCGAACCCATGACCTCTGAAACTACAACACAAAACATTACCCTTGGACCGCACATCTCATTATTAACATTGACACACATAATGTATTTAAAGTAATGCAAATGGCAAGTGGGGGTAGGGTTGGCGGAGCCCGCCATATCCGGCGACCCAGCCAAACCCAAAGGTGTTTTATCGGATTATCTCCAAACATAGTGAAGACTCAGCACTGAGTCAACAGAGGCAAAAAATTTTTATACTAAGTTTAAACCTATGGTTATAACCATATGTGCCATGTTCTGAAATGTAACAGGTTATGAATCACCGCCATATTATGGTTAACAGTGTTAAACATACATGCCATATATAATATCTGTTAGAGCGTTAAGTAGCTACGGGTTAATCAATGAACAACCGTCGACTATGGTATAAACCATATGCCATGGGTCGAAGGGTCAATACTATCGGTCCAATAGTATTAAACCATAGTTGATATGTATATGTGGGGGTTGTAACCTTATAATAAATTAAAACTATAGTTGGCGAATAAATTGTATTATGTTATAACGCCATACTAAATGTCGCCAAGCCAATACTGGGAGGTCCACGGGTTTGACCCTGGGACCTTCCCATGGCTTATAAAAATTATTTCCGATGTGCCCTTGCCATGGGAATTGAAATGTGAGTTTGAGAACTTAGTTTTATTATGTGCTTGTAAATGCAATTTGAAGCAAAACTTGGCCAATATTGGGCCTTTTCGAGATATTTAAGTTGCATTGGAGAGCTAAGGCCAAGGCATATCTTTTGACAGTATCTATTGATGCCTGCATGCACAGTACAGAATGGAAAAATTTGATGTAAAGAGACTTATGAGCATTTTTAATACAACGGATGCCCACTTGGAAGCGAACTCGGAGATGTAGTCCAGGAGGGACGTACTCCATCATCATTTTTTTATGTTTTCTTATTTTCTTTCTGCTATTAATTATTCATTTCAGATAGAGTTTATGTTTAAGGAAATTAAAGAATCAATTTTCCTCATTTTCGCACTTAAAAAAAAACCTTAGTTAATATTTGGTGAAATGGCGCAAATAGTCAATTCTAGTGTTTTCAGATCATATTTTGGTATCAGAGCAAGGTTGATCATGTATAAGAAGGATATTTTCCAATATGAATGTTGGATAGATCCAGGTTGCGATGTGGAGAAGTGAAACTTGAAGAGATAAACCTAGATATTGGAAAGATGAAAGTGTCTCGAAAGATGGGAGAGTTAAATGAAGGAGAAGGTCTTGAGACCAAGAGCGAGGAGAAATTTCAAAAAATGTTCCTTAATATGAAATAGACGATTGCAGAAATTTATGAAGACAAGAAAACTAGAGATGCAGTTTCATGTTCTAAAGGAATGAAGAAGAAAAAGGGCAAGAAAAAAGCTGATGGTAATGAACCTCCTTCTCCTCCATCTTCGTCTTCTTCTTCTTCTCTATTCTCATACCAATAAAGTTGGTATTGAGAATCAAAAAAGAAGAAAAAAAAAAACTTCTTTATTGAAGTTTGATGTTAAGTGTGAGTTTCCCATATATGATGGTGAAATGAATCCTGAAAAGTTAGATAAATGGATAAAGAAACTTGAGGTGTATTGTAGGATTCAAAATTTTGTTGATGAATCTGCAAAAATATAGTTAGCTACACTTATTATTGGGGGAGCAAATTTGATTTGGTGGGAATGTAAAACTCAATCATATTTGAACCATAAAGGTAAAATTATATCTTCATGGTCTAAGTTTGTTAAAGCTATTAGAAAGCAATTCTATCCTTTAGGATATATGCAACATGTTGTAATAGATTGGAAGCATTTAAGGCAAGGTAAAGGATGAAGTGTGCAAGAGTTTACACAGGAATTTAGGAAAAAGGTATTAGCACTTGATATTCCATTAAACACATAGGAAACTATGTTAAAGTATATTGGAAGTTTTCATTCTTATTTGCGACATACATTGCTTATGTTTAATCCAATTGACTTTGATGAAGTGTGTGTACAAGCCACTCATATTGAATTAGGTGGAAGACCGTTTCACTCAAAATTTTCAAAGAAACCATTAAAGCATTCAGAGAGAAAATATTCCAAAGAACGTAAAAGGAAGAGAAAATCAAAGGGCAAGAAATCAACAACAACTTAGAAGGAAGGAGAAAGTCCTACTTGTACTCATTGTTAGAGGGTTGGACATGATTACTCCAAATGTTGGAAGCTTCATCTTGAACTTAAACCAAATAAGCCACTTAAGAACTAGGGTGAGATGAAAGCTAATGCAGTCCAACAAGATTTGGTGTTCAACTCCAGTGATGAAAAGAAGATAACTGTTATGGGTCTAACAGGCAATCCTTCTAAAGCTAGTTCTAGTTCGACTTGTTCTGCATCTTCTTCAAAATATAATAGTGTGATTGAGGAAAAGAAGAGATTTGAATTGTTTCACATCAGGATTATATCGAAGCACACTAAGATAGACACATTATTCAATAGTGGATCACAAGAAAACTTAATATTTGAGGAACTAGTAAGGAAATTGGGACTAGAAAATAAAAATCATCCAAAACCATACCCTATAGGATGGTTGAAAGAAAATACTCAGATGCATGTCACAAAACAATGTCGATTAAGGTTTGAAATTACAACTATTTTTTTTTATGAAGTTGATTTCGATGTGACTCCTTTGGATATATGTGGAGTTGTGTTGGGTAGTCCATATCTTTATGATCAAGATGAAATATTTCCTAGGAAGGATAATAAGTATCGTCTTCTTAAAGATGGAATTGAATATATTGTCATGGCACACGTAATCAATACAAACTTAGATTTAATCAATTCGGGAAACCCATAAGGGAGAAAACTGCATATTATTATTTTTGTGATGCAAAGGAAAGCTCCAACTCCCTCTCACCACTGATTTTCTGTAGGCTCCAACCTACAGGAGGCTACTACCTCAATTCTTCAAGCTATAACTTGCAAGGAAGCTCCAACTCATGATTGTTAAAGAACAACCTAAAGATAAGTATGATGCTTTTCAAGGGTGTGATTCTCAGTTTAAGGACAAATTGGTTGAAATAGTAGTTTCTTACGAGAAATTGTTTAAAGAACAAAAAAATTTACCTCCAAAACGAGAAATACAACATGAGATTCAATTACAGTCCAATGTCCCTCTTTCAAACATTGGAATGTAATGTATGCTAGTCATAGAAAATGAAGAGATTAAGAAACAAGTTCAGGAATTGGTTGATAAAGGATTTATTCGACCTAGTTCTTCTCCATGTGGATCACTGATCATATTAGTCCCAAAGAAAGATGAAACTTGGAGAATGTGTGTTGATTTTAGAGCCTTAAATAAAATCACCATTAAGAATAGGTATCCTCTTCCTAGAATCGATGATTTTCTTGATCAGTTAAAGAATGACGTTTACTTTACAGAACTATATTTAAGAAATGGTTATCATCATATTCGTATTGCACATAATGATATATGGAAAACTACATTTAAGACTAGACATGGGATTTTTGAATGGTTGGTTATGTCGTTTGGGTTATGCAATGCTCCAACAACTTTTATGAGAGTGATGAATGATTTTTTTCATGATTTTATTGATAATTTTGTCATAGTCTATCTAGATGATATTCTTATTTTTAGTTCAAGTTTGTAAGAACACATAAAGCATGTTAATCAATTTTTTGATGTGTTGCAAAGAGAGAAACTGTATCTCAAACTTTCTAAGTGTAAATTTGGAAAAAAATCGTTAGTATATCTTGGTTACATAGTTGGAGATGGTCAACTTAAAATAGATCCAACTAAAATTGATGTGATTGTTAAGTGGCCAAGACCACAAAATGTAATGGAAGTTAGAATTTTCTTGGGTGCAGTTCAATATTGGAGGAATTTCATTTCTCATTTCTCTTTTATTGCATCACTACTTCATGCTTTAACAAGTTCTAATGTATCATTTTAGTGGGGAGGACAACAACAAAAAACATTCGACACTTTAAAGCATAAAATTGTTACAAATCCAATCTTAGCTTTACCAGACCTTCAACAACTACTTAAAATGGAAACCGATGCTAGTGGGTATGCAATGGGTGCAATGTTATTGCAAAAAGGAAGTCCTATTTTTTTCATTTGAGAAAAATTTCTAAAGAAGTTGCTAATTATCCAACTTATGATAAATAATTGTATGCATTGGTGAAAAGTGTTAAAAAATGGAAACTTTATTTAACGGGAAAAGAAACAGTGATTCATACAGATCATCAACCACTTCAGTACCTTCAATATCAAACTAAGTTGCAATAGTCTCGAAATTATAGATGGATTGTTTTTTGGCACCAATTCCAGTTAGTAATCAAATGCAAGAAAGGTGCAGCCAATAAAGTAGCTGATATGTTATCAAGAATTTATTTGAATGCTTTAGCTATTCTGCAAAACATTTCTCTAGCACATGAAAGTTATATAGAATAATATGTTGTAGATACTGATTTTGAGGATGTTTATGAATCACCAACTCATGATGCTCACGTGGAAGAAGTGAATTATCATGTTCATGACAGGTTATTGTACCATATTAGCAAGTTATGTGTACCATAGGGAGAAAGAGTGCATGTCATCAGGGAAGCACATTCTTCTCGTGTTTCAGGGCATTTTCGTGTAGGTAAGACAACGGCACAATACAAAGGTATTGCTATTGGCCTAGAATGAATGAAATCGTTACTAATTACATCAAAGGTTGTGTCACATGTTCAACAAGAAAACCAAACAATATAAAGTTAGTTTTGTATATGCCACTTCCAGTTCCTTCTCAACCATGGGACAACTTATTTATGGATTTTGTAGGAGTACTTCCAATGTCTAGAAAAGGGCATGATTATTTGTATGTTGTTTCTAATCGATTTAGAAAAATGTATATTCTTGTTCCATGTAAAAAGCAAGTAACTGATAAACATATTGCACAAATTTTCTTTCAAAATGTATGGGTTCATTTTGGGTTTCCTACTTCTATTATTTCAGATCAAGACTCTCATTTCATGGGGAAGTTTCTGTCCACTTTGTGGGGACTCATGGATACTAAATTGAAAAAGAGCACAACTTTTTATCCACAAACCGATGGAAAAACGGAGGTGGTGAATAGAATAATGGTACATATTCTTAGATGGTATTGCAGCAAACAACCTAAGTTGTGGGATGAATCCTTACATTATGACCAACATGCTTACAATCAGGCCTTACATTCTTCTACCGGTAGATTTCCATTTGAGCCATGTTTTGGGTACATGCCAAGATCACCAATGCAATTCATGTTTGGTGAAGAAAATAAGGAGGATGGACATGGAGATGCCGACAAAGAAAATAATTTCATTCAAAGAATCCATAAGATTCATGAAGAAGCGCAGGATCAATTGGAGAAAAGTCAGGCCAGGTACAAAATGCGCCATGAAAAGCATTGGGTGGATCATCACTTCGAGGTTGGTGATCAAGTATGGCTATACATCATCAACGAAAGGATTCAATGTGAAGGTAAAAATTTGAAACCTATTAGGTATGGTCCTTTTATAATTGTTGAAAATATTGGGCACAATGCATTATGGTTGAATATTGCTCCATACATGCACATATAATCAGTTGTAAATGCTAGATATTTTGAGTTGTATGAACCTCCTATGATCATGGATCTAGAGGAAAATGATCAAATTCCTACTGCAAATGATTTTTCACCTGAATGTATGATTGAGTTATAGGAAGATACCATCTTGGAGGGAAAGTTCTACACTTCCAGGGATGGAGATGTTGAGTATCTTCGAGTGGGACTCAAAGGAATGAATCCAAGAAAAGCAAGGTGGATAGAGATCAAAAGGGTGAGGGAGTTGTACCCTCACCTCATGTCTGCTTAAAACCAAACTTCCATTAGAGAGGAATGATATAGGAGGATCCTTGAAATGCTCAAAATTTTACAGTCTTAGATGATCATGAAACTAGCACCAAATTGAAGAGCTCGTCACGCTAATTCCAGTGGTATATTCAATTTTCAAAATGGCATTCATATGAGGGAGAAAATGCACTCTGAATTTTTACTCTAGTAGGCAAAAAATTGGACCTTTGCAGGCCAAGTGGCAGTTTCTTAGCATGACACGTGTCAGGTCAAAATCAACGCACATGTCAAAGTCAACAACGCATGTCAATTGGCATGCGTTAAGGTCAAATCCATGACCTCCTAAACTACAACACAAAATATTACCATTGGACTGCACATGCCATTTATTAACATTGGCACACATAATTTATTTAAAGTAATGTAAATGGAAAGTGGGGGTAGGGTTGGCGGAGCCCTCCCTATTCGGTGGCCCTTCCAAACCCAAAGGTGTTTTATCGGACTATCTCCAAACATAGCGAAGACTCAGCGCGTAGTCACCAGAGGTGGAGTTGATTTATACTAAGTTAAAACCTATGGTTATAACCATATATGCCATGTTCCAAAATGTAACAAGTTATGAATCACCGCTGGATTATGGTTAACCATGTGTTAAACATATATACCATATATAATATCCATCAGAGCGTTAAGTAGCCACAATTTAATCCATGAATAGCTGTCGAAATTGGTATAAACCACATGCCATGTGTCAAAGGGTCAATATCGTCGATCCAATATTATTAAACCATAGGTGATATGCACATGCGGGTGTTGTAACCTTATACTAAGTTGAAACTATGGTTGGCTCATAAATTGTATTAAGTTATAATGGCATACTAAATGTTTCCAAGCCATTCCTGGGAGATATGCAGGTTTGACCTCGGTACCTGCCCGTGGCTTATAAAAATTATTACCAATCCACCCTTGCCAGGGGAGTTGAAATTTTAGTTTCAAAACTTAGTTTTATTCTGTGTCTGTAAATGCCTTTTGAGACATAACTTGGCCAATAATGGGCCTTTTCTAGATCTTTAAGTTGCGTTGGAGAGATGAGGTTGAGGCCTATCTACTGATAGTAGTCGTTAACAATCCAGAATGGAAAATTTTTATGTAAAGATACTTATGAGAATTTTTAATATAGTGGATGCCCACTTGGAAGCGGACCCAGAGATGTAATCCAGGGGGGATAAATTCCATCAACAATTTTCTGTGTTTGCTTCTTTTATTTCTGTTGTTCATTGTTTATTTCATATTTCAAGTTTATGTTTAAGGTACTTTAAGAATCAATTTTCTTAATTTTCACACTTAAAAGCAACCTTAGTTAGTATTTGGTGAAATTGCGCAAATAGTCAATTTAGTTGTTTTCGGATCAAAAAATCATAAACCCCACCCTCAAATACGTTCCCCCAAGGAATCCCAAACCCCCAAGTACTAAGTGTCTTTTTATGAAACATTATTTTTTTTGGGTAAGGAATATACTATAAATTCCCCATGTGGTTGTTTTTCGCAAAACCTTTTCCTTATGTTTTGTAATAATTATGAAAATAATAAATATTAATAATAAATTTTTTATTATGAAAATACTATTATTACTAGCCATTTTTTAGAATTCAATATAATGCAAAGAATTTCCATCCACTAATACTTATTCATGTGACATTTTTTTTTATCATTCAATGTGTGTTTCTATTTATCCCAATCCTGCAATATTTTTATCCAAAGTCCAACATTCCAATCCACTAAACTATTTGATATAGGATGAACATTAAATCACATCAATTGATTTTTAATTCTAATCATAATAAGAGCACATTTATTGAAATTTAGGGAGATGATCCTGATCCACTAAACTCCTACATTGTCTTACATTTGAATTTGTTTAATTCATCCTAATTATTTATTTGTAAAACCCCAGTAAAGGAAAATATGCCCCTAAATTTCATAATTTTTATTATCTAAAGCATATAAATAAACAAATATTTTTCTTAAAATCCCAAGCAATGCTCTCAAATTTCATTCCAAAAATAAATCTTTAACATACCAAAACAAAAAAAAAACATGGTGATTTATACAAACTAGAATAAAATTTCAAAAAACATTCTTACTTTTGATTCCATAAGAGATCCAAGAATTATTTGCTAGACCCAAATTCTCTCCACTATTTTCAAGCATCAAGACTCCACAAACTCCAAACGTAATTAATTAAATAAAAAGAAAAAAGTGAGTTGAAAATCACTTAAACAAAAAACACAAAGATAGAATGACACAAAATTAATCATGCAACATTTTTTCTTATGTATTTTTCTTTGTTTAAGTCATATGATGATGCAAACACTATCTAAAATACAAAATACCTTATCAAGATTTTGTTATTTTTTGCAACTAGGGTCAAATTCCACAGTGGACATGTCATATGATTAAGATAATAATTTAACTAGATTCCTCTTCTTGAGAGGATCAAAATCGACCTATAGATAGCCCCAATCGGTTAAGCAGAATTTAAGTTATGAATTAATTTATTATTTTATGGGTCAGCCTAACCACATGTTGATCCGGTCAGAGCCCCAAGTGGTCACTCACAAAGTTATAAATAAATGCAACCTCAAGCTCATTTGCACACTTTCTCAAGTGATATATGATTTTCACCCATCAATTTATTTTTTCTATGTTTATGTTTTGGCTCGCTCAGGTACGTCGGTAGGAGCTTGCACAGTGGCACACAAAGGATCGGGGTCAGAGACTCATGCACATTCCAGATTTGGGTCTATTGAAGCAGAGTCGCGGGCAAGTAAGGACCTGGTAGCAACCCTGCTGAAGTAGAGTTGTAGGCAGGATGTGTTGTGCCCTCGATAAAGGTGCCCAAGTCACTGGAACAACATGTTAAGGGCATGGACAAAGCCCTGAGGTTAGATCAGGTTGTTTTGAAGCTGAGCCATGGGCACAGGGTGTTGCGGTAGCAGCCCAAAGCCCCAAAGATGCAAGATGAGCGTCTTAAGGCTAGGGCTCAGAGCGTTACTGGGAAGATCTATTTTGGTTCACCTTCAGTTGATTGCGTAACAGTTCCAAACATCATTCATTCATTCATAGTTGCATCAGGTTGTCATTGATAGTCTCCTGGATTTAGATCTAAGACTTTAGAGTTGAGATCATCTGGTGATTTTCATATCTATGTTTTGGTATTATAGATGTGTATATTTGTACATCAGATATGTTTATTTTTGTTGTAGATGTATCTTTATTCCTCATTCAATATTAGTCGTGTTCATCAATTTGCTACAGCCAATGTCAGTGCACTTCAGTTCTCAGATTCAATTTCCTTCATGCAAAAGTATGGGTATAGTTTTAGTGCTTGTATGCTGTTTTTTTTTGCATCGTAAATATATGTACTCATGGATCATTGTATTCTTGTTGTTAAATCATTCAATGAAGATCTAAGAAGAATAATTTCCAAGGGTTTTCCCCATAGTGTGTTTTTCCCTAGTCTCAGACCAATCCCGGTGTCTCCATGTGTTCATGCTTCTCTTCCTTTGATCTTTTATTTTCCATTGTTTATATTATTATGGTGGTGGTGGTGTTGTTATTTATGCATAGTTATATATTTTGATGCTTAACAATTCATATTTGTACAATGGAATAATTACTTTGGGTGAATGCAACATGTTAATGGTGAAATGTAACTATCAAATTAAATAACAATGCTACTTTATGAAAAATTATCATGGTATAATATTTGGTTGAAGAAAATCCATGGAGATCACCCCAAGGAGGCACTTCTATGGAAGCAAGAAAACGATGGTAGATGTAGGAATTTACAGGGTAAGTTTCGTAGATCAAGAACCAAAGGTCACCGCTCACAAACAGATCAAAAATCAGTACACCAGTATAATCACGTAGTTAAAACCCTCAAAGAGGGAAACAATACACGCCCTGAGCCAACGCGGCCACTTCAGGGAATTTATTAATATAAAAATAAAAGTTACATATGTTTCTCTCATAAACAGTTACCATACAAATGACCCTTCATGCTCTTTAAATAGAGATCATAGACCAATCAGGTGTTAATCCACAGATCAAGTGTTGTTAATATCGAGGTGAGAGATAACCGTCGAATCACTACAAATCGTGACCGTCGGATTATAAGTTACAAATGTACATGGTAAAGAAACACACTTTACCTAACTTTACACTAGACTAAGTTATTCTTAACTATTTCCCATGTGTCGGAATATCCTAACATCCCCCCTTAAGAAAAACTTGGGATAGGATTGAAGGATTTACAAAGGTGACACAAAAGGAGCCTATTTCCTATGCGTCGAAATATCCTAACATCCCCCCTTAGGAAAAAATTGGGATAGGATTGAAGGATTTACAAAAGTGACACAACATGAGAAGGAAGGAGGCATTAGAGCCTATCCCCCCTTAATGACAACTTTCCTGAACTCCAAGCATGGATTGAAGTTTGGTAAACTTCACTTCTGCGAGAGCTTTTGTAAAGATATCAGCTACTTGATCATTGGTTGGACAATACTACACTTCAAGAACATGATCATGAATGAGCTTTCTGATGAAGTGTATGTGGAGTTCAATGTGTTTCATATGCTGATTCTGAACTGGATCTTTACATAGCTGAATGTCACTCTGATTATCACACCAAAGTGTAGTTGGATGTTGTTGATGAAGTCCAAATTTAGACAGGATCTGACGAAGCCACATGGCTTCCTTGCTGGCTTCAACTGCACCACGATACTCCACTTCTGCTGAAGAAAGGGAGATGTCACTTTGTTTCTTACAAGACCAAGTAATAGGTCTTGAACCAAGAGTGAATACATATCCTGCAGTGGACTTCCAATCATTAGGGTCACCAGCCCAATCAGAATCAGTAAAACCAATCAACAAGGGAGATGCTCCTGCACTGTAATGAATCCCGAACTGAACTGTACCTCGAATATATTGAAGTATTATTTTAGCCGCTTTCCAGTGACTTTCATGAGGTTGGTGCATAAACCAAGCGACAAGACCAATGACAAAGGAAAGTTCAGGACAGGTATGGGTTAGATACAAAAGTTTACCAACAAGTTTATGGTATAAGGTAGCATCAACTTCAGGGGTAGTACAATTGACTGAAAGATTGAATTCAGACTAAAAGGGAGAAGGGGTAGGCTTAAAATATTCCATGTGAAAGTGGTGTAGAAGATCACAAGCATACTTGGACTGAGAGAGGGTAATGCCTTCCTTGGATTGCAAGACTTGAAGACCAAGGAAATAATGCAAGTGTCCTAAGTCTGTCATTTAAAACTTCTTTTTGAGGCTAGAATTCACATGGTTTATATGGTTTGGATTAGTACCAGTAAGGATAATATCATCACCATAAAGAACAAGGATGGTGAAGGAATTACCCACTTTCTTGGTGTAGACAATGTTGTCAGAATGACACCTAGAAAAGCCATTATCTAAGAGAAATCTATCCAGTTTGGCATACCAGGCCCGAGGAGCTTGTTTGAGACCATAGAAAGACTTCCTAAGGAAACAAACAAGGCTGGAGTATTTTTGGATAAAGCCAGGGGGTTGTTCCATGTAGATTTCTTCATGAAAATCTCCATGTAAGAAGGCGGATTTAACATCCATCTGATGGACTTCCCATTTAAAGGAGGCAGCAAGGGAAAGAACAAGGCAGATAGAATTCATTTTGGAAACATGGGAGAAGGTTTCAATATAGTCAATGCCTTCAACTTGTGAAAATCCTTTAGCAACAAGACGAGCTTTATGTATATCCACTTTTCCATCTAGTCCAAACTTGGTTTTGTAAACCCATCTGCATCTGACAAGTTTTCTTCCTTTTGGGAGAGGAACAAGATCCCAAGTATCGTTTGCCAATAAGGAAAGATACTCTTCATTCATAGCTTCATCCCAATCTAGATGACCGGAGGCTTCTTCAAAGGTTTCTGGATCAAGTTTTTCTGGAACTTGAGCGAATAAGGAAGAATCTCTTTCGAACTGAGAACGTGTACATCATTGATTGGCAGGGTCACCTGCAAGAGAACCTGCTGCATCCTGAGTAGAGTGGACCCATCTTGGAAGCGGTGGAGTATAAGGAAAAATTTCACGAGCTGGAGGAGGATTTTCATCCTCGCTATCATCATTTGAACTAGAAGGAATGGTATTAAAAATAGAAGAGAGAGAGAGAGAGAGGTGGCACATATGCTGAATCAGGCTCGCAGGCCAAAGGTGGCACACTTGCTGAACTAGGCTCATAGGCCGATATATTTTCATCAAATTTTACATCTCTTCTAATGATAATATTTTTGGATTTTGGTTGAAGAAGTCTATATCCATTGACATCTTCAGAATATCCAACAAAAATACATTTTTCACTCTTAGGTTCTAAGGCTTTATGTTTCGCATCTGGAATATGGGCCCAAGCATCACTTCCAAAAACATGAAAGTGACTTACATCTAGTTTGATAGAGCTCCTATTACACTAAAAACTGTCACCTTGACATTCTGCTAACTGTATGAGCTCATTAACACTCATACATACCTCCTTTGCAAGTCTTGCAACCTTTACTCCTCATGTCAAGCCCTGAAACAAGAAGAAAAACCCTAAAAACCTTTGAAAGAATGGGTACGCATGTAACATGAAGCCTGCCTGCGTTCTTGGCTTGGGTACGCAGGTAATGCATGGCTTACCTGCGTTCTAGAACGCAGTTTTCCTTTGCAATGCCTGCGTACCCTCCTCAAAGTAAAAAAGGCGAGAAAGTAAAGTCAAAAAAGTGGTTTGAGGTCAATTCTAGAAGGTTCTAGATGAGAATTTTTGGGGATGAGTACGCTTTGATAAGGTGCATGTATCCCTCACCTTAAGGAACTAATCCCTTGATGTGAGGAGCCTATCCCTTTGAAGGAGGATTCTATCCCTCCAAAGGTGGAATCATAACCTCCTCATCTGCTCTATAAAAGGAGGCATTGGGTAGCCTCAAATGGTTGGATTTTGGAGATTGAGAATTGGAGTTCAAGCTTTATGTGTGATTGAGTTGAAGTGTTGTTGAGATTTAGACTTCTTTCTGTTGAGCTTTTGAGATGAAAGATCACATACCTCTTTATGCTCTGGAGGAAGAGTGCAAGACTTATCAAAGTAGAGGAGACTCCTACTTCGGACCCCGGGAAGGCCTTTCAAACATCAAGGCTAAGGTTGTAAGGTTCTTCTATATATTTTAAGATTAATACAATCAAGTTTTGTTTTTCTCAATAAATTATCGTTCGATTGTTTATTTCAATCAGTTGTCGTTTGATCATTTATTTCATAGATTCTTTTATCACTATGATAGGTATGTTTTATGATTATTTGTTATATAGGTGCTATTTAATATTTGCTTGTTTGTGATTGCAGGTCGACGAAAGATGACACTTTCTTGCAACAAAAGAACTCTTGTTGTGACGAAAGGATTATTGTTGCGACGAAAGGACTCTTGTTGCGACGAAGGATTATTGATGCGATGGAAGCACTACGACTGAAAATAAGCATTTGGATCTAAGGTAGGATCGACACCTTTATAACATTTATTTGTAAAACAAATATATTTAGAGAAAGACAAACTTAGTTGTTCGTTTGTTGCTAGATTTTCTTCTGACACTAGGGAGATCGGTCTTGTCCGCAAGAACGATTTATCCTGCCAACAAATTGGCGACTCCACTGGGGAAAGAACTTGTTGTTTTTGGTTCTCTTTTATTTTGATTTGAGGAAAAGTTTTTCCTGGTTTTTGATTGATGGATATCTGCCTGGGTAGCTTAGGTTTTCTCTATTTTTGAAAATTTTCAAATATTTTACGTTTTTCTTGAACTTTTCTGGGGACCGCACTTTGTTCTTTTGCACAGTGCGGGCAGTTTCACACTTTCCTTAAGTAAACAGTGCGGGACCGCACCTATTACTTCTGGAAGCATGCGGACCCTGTTAAATTTTTTGAAAAACTTTAGATTTCTTTTTTCCAGTTTAGTTTAGATTTAATTTAGGATTCTTAGTATCTACCCAGATCTGTATTTTTCTGTCAAAAAGTCTTGTTTCTGAATTTCTTTCAGCAATTTTTCATCTCATCAATCTCCATTAAGTTAATTGGGTGTTTTGAGTCTCTTTTTTGGGAAATTCTTAATTTTATTTCCTTTGGTCATTACTTGGAGGCTTGTCTCAGTGTTTTCACAATTTTACATCTTTTTGCTTTTTTTTTTGCAAAGAAATTTCCCCCTCATTCACCGGGGGGGGGCTAAATTGTGTATGAGTGTTAATTGCCTTTGAGTGTTTTTTTATCTTTGGAACTCTCACCCGATTTTCTTGACTTGCACTTGATTGCTTCTTAGATTACATTAGAATCATCTTGTGTTTGAGAATTCTCTTGCATAGATCACATTTGCATAATTAGAATTCTCATTTTCAGAATATGAATGAAAAATGTGCATAGATTACATTTGCATACTTTTCAAGTGAATTGTGCATAGATTACAATTGCATAGTTTACATTCTGAAAAATAAATCATAGATTTAGATCAATTTTCTTTGATTTGAATTTAGATGTTTTTATGCTTGTTTTAAAAACACAAAAATATAAAAATTGTTTTGGGATTGATTTGCATTAGTTTTTCTTAATGAAATTAGTGCATTAGAGAATTTGTTATATTTTCTCTTAGTGATCAATTTTTGCATTGTTGGAAGTGTATGGAAACTCTCTCCTTACTTTAGTTAGGATTCATCGAATTGAAAAGATTACATTATCATATTTGATTGCATTCAGTTTTGGTTCGGGTCATAACACCATTGGTTTCGTATCCATTTACCCTTTTGAGTAATAACAACCTAAATAACACAACGCTTAATTAAAATTCATCTAGTAATTTTTACATTTTTAGGGCTCTTTCCACCAATCTAGCTCAGGATTAGTGCTTTGGAATAGGTTGTAGTTAAATTTCCAAAGCAACTAAAACAAACAAGTAGATAAATCTTGCGGTAGCAAATAAATCCAATTGTAATTGGTACATTCTAGGAAGCTTCTCCTAAAGGAGTTAATCACGAGATCATGTCCGAAGCTTTGAGACAATTTATTCTATTTCATTGGGGAAGATAGAAGATTTTGCACGCATTACAAACTGTAAACCTCGGATTAACCATTGTCGAGGAGCCTGGGGTCACTTGTCGGTAAACCTCGGATTGACCATGTCGAGGAGCCTTCAAGGGGATTGAGCTTTGTTACTCTGCCCTTGCATGTGGAATCGGATCGTAGACTGTTCCCCCAGTTGTATTTGTTACTCTTGGTAACCCTAGTGTCCATAAGCTTAATATTATTTCCTAAGGTGACGGTGAAGGAAAGATCTCACTGTACCTGGAGCAGACATCGACTAGACTCAATTGGACTCTCTGGGGGGTTCTCTTCACTCGAGATGGTTTTGTGAAGAAACTTGTGCTAGTCTGTTTCATTAAGCAAGTTGTCGGGGTAACTGTTCCAACCGCCCTTTCTGTATTAAATTCTACGATGTTGGATTTCATCACCAACTAGTGTTTTTAGTACGTGAAGTTACTGTTTGTGTGTGGTTTGAATCCTAGATTTGATAGCGCATGTTAATTTGTTTGTTTTTACTTTAGAGACCATAGGTGTGAATTGTGAATTTTAACTGTTATTGTGAATTGTGAATTGTTAATTTTAGTTTTAAATTGTTAATAAAATTCACTGAAGTTGAATATAATGGAAAATGTTCCAGAATTTACCAACCAAGGAACCCCTCTTCATGAGAATCCTAGTACTTTTCGTTGCTTTGGAAATATTGGTCCTCCTTATATGGCTACTTTGTCATTACCTGGATTTACAATAGGTTTACCGATATGGTTATTTTCAACTTCGTTCGCCCCGAATACTCCAATTTTTCCAGCTCAACCGGATGCTTCACTTCAACAGAGTTCACCATCTCAACATCACCAACATTCTGTAGACCCTTTACCTTCTTCGCCTAATATTTCTTCCTCCATTTCTTCATCTTTGCTTGGTAAAAGCCTTGACTCTAGTAACCAGGTGGCTAAGAAGAATAAGAAAGGGAAGAAGAAGAAGAAGAAGAAGAAGCAAGATAAGAAAGAAGTCAACCAACCAACCATGGCTGTAAGTGTTAGTTGTGTTGAGGAAACCTCCAACATGCATCATAAACCCAAATACCCTTGTAGGCTTTGTAAGGGTGACCACTTCCTTATCAATTGTCCTGGTATTCCAAAGGTCTTGGAAGTATGGTCAGAAAAATCTCATCAACTTTCCATTGATCCATCAACCAGTGATAGTCAGGTTCCTGGGAAAAAGGGTAAAGTTAGGTTTCCTTGTAAGTTATGCAAAGGGAGTCATCAAACTCACATTTTCCCTCACATGGATGATTCCCCAAAATTATTGGAAAACCTTACTGTTCCACAGCAAGAATTTCCAACTGGTTACCGTAAACTTTCTCCCAACCTACCGTCAACTAACGGAGTGATTGATCTAATTTCAAGTACAGTCGATCCCACTCTTCCATTGGAGAGTGAAACTTATATCACTCAGGTTGATGATCCATTAGTTGATCAAGTGGTCGATTCAATTTCACATTCGGTCGATCCCATTCTCCCTGTAGAGAGTGAACTTCATACCGCTCAGGTTCTTCTTGTTACATCATATTCTTCTACGCCGGGGGGCATTTCACCTGTTTCTACAGAACCCCCTCCAAGTACTGAGGTCTTTTCCTTTGATTGGAATAGACTGACAGAACCTCGTCTTCCTTCCTCCATCCCTTTCCAAATCATTGTGAAGTTTGGTGGTAGGGACATACACCGCACATAGGTAGATGAAGGTGCTTCTGTCACTATTTTATCCTCAACTGTTTGGAAAGCTTTGGGTTCCCCTCAACTTGTGCCTATTACGCAGAATCTGAAATCTTTTAACAGAACCATTAGTGAACCTTTAGGGATCCTTCCTAAGTGTCCTATTACTTTGGAAGGTAAAACTGTTTGTATTGATCTTATGGTAGTTCGAGGTCCCTTGGATTTCAATTTACTCCTTGGGCGAGACTATGTTTATGCAATGAAAGTTGTCGTATCGACACTCTTTCGCATGATGTCTTTGCCTGACAATAGCAATATTGTGATTGTAGACTAGCTTTCATTCCCTAGTCTTGTTTCAACTACCAATAATATGACACTCCTAAATTTTCCTTATTCTAAAGTGGTATCTACCCCGCCACAGGTTAATTATGTGGCAACTAGTCCCATGTTTTCAATTACCAATGTAAGCGAGCCTCTCACTGTTTGCTTGTCTTCCTTTGACTTAGATCCGGTAATTGACATGGAAAACTCTATGGGACTACTTGAACACGATGTTCTTATCCCTTTTGAGTCCCTTGACATGTGTTCCTTCCAACGAACTGTTCTTCCATCTGACGAAGACCTCTTGGAAGCCATGATCAAGGTGTGTCCATTGACATGTGTTTCTTCCAGTTGGAAGCCATGATCAAGTCCGAGGAAAGTTCCTTTTACTGTGTCAACCTTGTTAAAAAATGAATCAGTGAGTCCAAGGATAGTTCCTTTTACTGTGTCAACCTCGTTAAAAAATGAATCAATGAGTCCGAGGATAGTTCCTTTTACTGTGTCAACCTCGTTAAAAAATGAATCAGTGGCTAGTGAGGAGAGTTCCTTTTACTGTGTCAACCTCGTTAAAAAATGAATCAGTTGGCGATGAGGACAGTTCTTTTCCTGTGTCAACCTCATTAAAAAATGAATCAGTAGGTAGATTGTAGAGAGTAGATTAATAGATTAGAAATAAGTAGTTTATGAGGATGGTTCCTGTTACTGATTCAACCTCATTAAAAAATGAATCAGGTATGAGGAAAGTTCTTTTCCTGTGTCAACCTCGTTAAAAAATGAATCATTTGATTCGAGGAAAGTTCCTTTTACTGTGTCAACCTCGTTAACAAATGAATCAAGTATGAGGTCAGTTCTTTTCTTGTGTCAACCTCATTAAAAAAAATGAATCAGTAGGTTATATAGGTAGATTGTAGAGAGTAGATACGAGGATAGTTTCTTTTACTGTGTCAACCTTGTTAAAAAATTAAACACATTGCCATGAGCATAGTTCTTTTCCTGTGTCAAGCTCGTTAAAAAATGAAACAAATCCTCCCCTAATTGAGTCGAGTCTTTGACTAGATCTCGTAAATGTTAAGTCGTATATTTAGGTTAGTTATTTCAGTTTTTGCATAATTTTCTTACAGTTTTAGGTCGGGTCTTTCATATGATCTCGTAAATGAACCTTCATTCCATCCAGCTATTAATTACCAGAAGTGTACTTAGTTGAATGAAATGAAGCTGGGGGGGCATGCGCTCTAGCAGTTACGCTTAGGGGGCATCAAGCACAATTTTCTCTCTATTTCAAGTTTGTGTAAAAATGAAACCACTCTGAAGCATAGTTTTTCTCTGTTTCAAGATTTTGTAAAAATGAAACCTATCTTGAGTCAATTTCGGTTGTTTTTCTCATGAAAATCCAGAGATTATTTTTCTATCTTTCATTCTCATAAAACACATGAAAATGCCGAGTTCTTTCCGTCTTTTCCTGCTCGTAAATTAAATTGAAAGTTGGCCCCTGGAGTCCTCTTTTAAGCCCTTTTCAGACTCTCTAAACATGAAAAGATTGTCGAGTACTTGACTATTCGAACTCGTTAAAGGAAATGAACAGTCGTCCCTTCAGTATAAGTTTACCCCTCTTCCAGACTGAAATGGACTATTTACGAAAAAGGTATACGTTGACTAATTACGGTCAATAGAATTCTCTCTTGCATTATTTTATCCTTTTTTCGGGCTCGAGAGACTAAATTTACGAAAAAGTACACCCATGGAGTTTTCTTAAGTTTTTTCTTCTGACTCCCTAAAATTGAAAAACACCGAGTTTCTCCTATACTGGACTCGTTAAAATTTAACAGTTGAGGACCTGTTCAATTTTAAACAGGAACAAACCACTCCTTCTTAGGGTTCGAATCTTAAACTAAGTTAGACTCATCTGAAGGATGAGCTTATAAACAAGAAAATGTTATCCTCCTCAAGCTTGTCAAAAATAAAGAGGTACTTCCCAGAAATGGTGGGGGAAAAGAGAGAAAAACGAACTTGTTTGTTACATTTTGATTATTCAGAAAATCGTTAACCACTCTTGAACACGACACTTTTTGTCCACCTGGGTTGGGAAAATCCTTTGCCTAACAGTTAATCAAACCATAATGAAAGTCTTCAGCCGGTTTCTGGGTATTAGCTTTGGGTCAATTGTCACCAAACCATCTGCAGTGTCGTTATGTGTTCAAGAGGACAGTTCAAACAAACCATTCATTTGCGAAATATTTGTCTTCTATTTTGACCATCCCTGAGTCAGTCCTTGCCAATATATTTCTTCAAAACTTGATCTATGATTTCGTGTTGTGGGCTTGCCTATGATGGATCACTTTCTATCGACGACAACTCATTATCTAGGAATTTGATCCAGAAATCGTCAGTACCTTGAAATCTGCATGCCTCAATGGCAGGTTTCTCGCCTTCGACGACAGGTTGCATCATTGACCTTCGATCGAATGATTCTATGACATGTTCGACTTTAGATCATTCATTCACATTTCATGGATTGTACTGAGTACTTTGAGAGCCATTGACATTATTGGTGGTTTCTCTCACACTTGTTAACAGTTTACATTATTGACTGGTAATCAAGTGGTTTCTACCATGTTCGACTTCGACACATTTATTCACATGGATAGAATCATACTGGTTCGAGAAGCAGAAATCAAGACCCTAGATCTAGTTTCTACCATCCAGGCTGCGAGGAATTTTATTATTATACAGTAGACTATTCATTGCAGATGGCTGTGCCCATGCTGTGTCTACACTATTGATGTAATATTGAAAATCATTTCTGTATCAGAACAAGTTTAGTTAGTTTTGATCTGAGTATGGGAATGCCTACCTCAGCGATGATATGATTACATATATATATTTTTCATTGAATGCTTTTACAGGTTCCGACTGGGGTGTCCATAGGATGATCCTTGAAATGATAAAGTACTTCACTCTTCATATATGATAGACTTCATCTTCATCTATTCCAGACTTCGCACTTTAGGGGGCAATCTGTCACACTAAAAACTGTCACCTTGACATTCTGCTAACTGTATGAGCTCATTAACACTCATACATACCTTTTTTGCAAGTCTTACAACCTTTACTCCTCATGTCAAGCCTTGAAACAAGAAGAAAAACCCTAAAAACCTCTGAAAGAATGGGTATGCATGTAACATGAAGCCTGCCTGCGTTCCTGGCTTGGGTACGCAGGTAATGCATGGCTTACCTATGTTCTAGAAATTAGTTTTCCTTTGCAATGCCTGCATACCCTCCTCGAAGTAAAAAAGGCGAGAAAGTAAAGTCAAAAAAGTGGTTTGAGGTCAATTCTAGAAGGTTCTAGATGAGAATTTTTGGGGATGAGTACGCTTTGATAAGATGCATGCATCCCTCACCTTAAGGAACTAATCCCTTGATGTGAGGAGCCTATCCCTTTGAAGAACGATTCTATCCCTACAAAGGTGGAATCCTAACCTCCTCATCTGCTCTATTAAAGGAGGCATTGGGTAGCCTCAAATGGTTGGATTTTGGAGATTGAGATTTTGGAGATTGAGAATTGGAGTGCAAGCTTTATGTGTGATTGAGTTGAAGTGATGTTGAGATTTATACTTCTTTCTGTTGAGCTTTTGAGAGGAAATATCACATACCTCTTTATGCTAAGGTTGTAAGGTTCTTCTGTATATTTTAAGATTAATACAATCAAGTTTTGTTTTTCTCAATAAATTATCGTTCGATTGTTTATTTCAATAAGCTGTCATTTGATCATTTATTTCATAGATTCCTTGATCACTATGATAGGTATGTTTTATGATTATTTTTTATACAGGTGCTATTTAATATTTTCTTGTTTGTGATTGCAGGTCGACGAAAGATGACACTTTCTTGCAACAAAATAACTCTTGTTGCGACGGAAGGATTATTGTTGCGACGAAAGGACTCTTATTGCGACGAAGGATTATTGATGCGATGGAAGCACTACGACTGCAAATAAGCATTTGGATCTAAGGTAGGATCGACACCTTTATAACATTTATGTGTAAAACAAATATATTTAGAGAAAGACAAACTTAGTTGTTCGTTTGTTGCTAGATTGTCTTCTGACACTAGGGAGATCGGTCTTGTCCGCAAGAACGATTTATCCGGCCAACAACTCCAAGCTTCTTTTGGAGTTATATTCTTTAAAACCTTAGTAGGAGTGCGATTTACTATGTAATTTTCATAGTTAATGGCTTTTTCCCAAAAATTGAGACCAAGTTCTTTAGATTGAAGCATACAATTAGCCATTTCTTTTAAGGTGTGATTCTTCCTTTCAGCTACACCATTTTGTTGTGGAGTATATGGAATAGTATGTTGCAATTGAATGCCATGCTCTGTGAAGAAGTTGATAAATTTTTTGTTAACATGTTCTCCACCATTGTCTGATCTTAAGTTAAGAATTTGATGTCCGGATTGTTTTTCAACAAAGGCCTTAAAGGCCAAGAACATGTTAAAAACTTCACTCTTGAGTTTTAAGAGATATACCCAAGTGCGTCTGGAAAAATCATCAATGAAATTTAAGAAGTACTAGCAACTAGAGAAAGAAACAACAGGAAGTGGACCACATAAATCACTATGCACAAGCTGCAAAGGGGCTGAAGCGTGCCAAGAGGCACGTTTGTCAAAACTATCCTGATGATGTTTTCCGAGTACACATCCGGAGCAAACACCATCTCGGCAAGATACCATAGGAAGACCCGTCACCATATTTTCCTTACATAGAGTTTGAAGAGAGCGATAGTTTAAGTGACCAAATCGCTCATGCCAAAGTTTGCTCACTTCATCATTATGAGCAACAAAAATAGAGGGAAGACATGATGACCCAAAGTTGTCAAACTTATACAACCTTGTGGAATCATCAGCAATGCCAGTAGCTAAAATATGTTTAGGATCTTTGAGGTCCTTGATTACAACATCATGAGGTGAAAATTCTACTATTTTCCCTTCACCTGAATGAGTTATCTGATAAATAGATAGAAGGTTGCATGACAAGGTAGGAACACATAGTACATCATTAAACTGGCCATTATCTAGATGAATGGTTCCAGATCCTACAACACTAAGATATCTATCATCACCAACATAAATATGTTTGGTGTTACAATCATTTAAAGAAGAAAACATGGATTTATTTTTAGCCATGTGGTAAGAAGCTCCAAAATCAATGAGCCACTCATGAGAAGGAGAAGGAGAAGATACATTAAATGCATAACCAGATCTTGATGCTTGACAATCACAAGCAGAAAATGCCATGCCTGAAGATGAAGGTGAAGAGTGCTCCAAATTGATGTTGTGCTTCTTCATTGTTGCTTCTAAGGCTTCCATCTTCTTAAAACATTTGGACTCTATATGGCCATCCCAATTGCAAAAGTTGCAATGTCTATCTATCTTCTTCCCTTTGTTTTGATTTGCCATATTATTTTGGTGATTTGATTTTTCAGTTTGCAGCTGAAATTGCTTATGGCCCTTGGTTTGTTTTAGGACCATATTTTTTAGGATACTGCTTCTTAAGATTCTTTTGATATGGTTGTTGTTGGGCTGCTAAGGCTTTCTTAGAAGCGTTTCCAACAATGATAAGAACAAGGTGTAAAAGTTTTTCTTGTTCTCTTATCAAAGTATCACAAAAGGAATCAAAAGAGAGATTCTTGTAGGTGGTTCCAAAAGAGATGATGGCTTCTCTAGTGGAATAGAAGGAAGAAACAAATACAAAGTATGCAGGGCCAAGCTTAGCAAGAATGCAATAGATGAGGCTACCATCTTCCTTTTTGACCTTACAACCTTCTAAAAGAAGTCTAAGGGTCTTGAATTTGGACAAAAAGTATTCAATAAAGGAGAAATTATTAGGGTCCAAAGTAAGCAACTCATTTTCAAGCTGGTGGGCCCCAATTTGATTTTGAATGCCAAAAAAATTATTTAGCTTTTCTAGGGCTTTATCAGGGGTGTCAATGTCAAGGATGTGAAATCGAAGATCTTGAGAAATGGACATTCCTATCAACCCTTGTGCTTGATCTTGTTTATTTTCCCATTTAGGAACTTTTTCATCATCTGAAGGTTTAGTTTCTTGACCTGTGGCTATTCTATAAATCCCTTTACTTCTAAGTATATCTACCATGTGAGGTAGCCATTGGAAATAATTGGTGCTGTTAAGAATAACTGGGCATGCACTTTCCATTTTTTTTTTTTTAAATGAAGCTGAGAAAAGCTAAAAATAACTGCTACAATGGAAAGATCTCGAAAAATTAGGCCATTTAAAAAAAAACGGCTCCAAAAACGGCTTCCAGATGAATAAGTTATGCCTTTTGAAAAATCTGAGTTGTAGATGCCGAATAGTTACGGGAACGGGATGAAGTGAAACTTTTTTTTTTTTAAATTCCGCCCCTTTGAACAAAATTTTTTTACAAAAGAAGCTTGAGAAGGAGACTTGAACCCAAGACCTCTATTCTCTTCGATGTGCGTGTCTTTTCCTGCACAAAAAAACACAAAAACCGAGCAAAATAAAAACGAAAAGCAAAGCCTTATGACAAAATGTTAGATTTTCGGTTAGCCTTACCAGAAACTAACACTTTTTTCACTATTTCTGATTTCCCAAGATCACACAAAGATGCGGGGAAAGAGCTTACGTAGCAAAAAAAATCCCTGTTTCCTGTTTCTGATTTGCCGAGATCGCACGGAGCACACAACAAAGAGCATACACAGAGAAGAGGGTATAGATCCGACAAATAAATAAAATCTTAATACCAAAAATAAACAGAAATAAACCGAAATAACCAGAACTATTAACAAATATAACTGCAAAATAGATGCATTATACCTCCAGATCTAAACTGAGATAACTTGGGCAGCTAGGAACCTTTTCGCATGAAACAAAAGGAATTCCTCACTGTAATAGATGCTCCTGACACAACAGAGCAGTTATCTAAGCCCAAAAACGTTCAGAAATAGTAGATCTACAAAACGGAATTTGCATGCAGTCAAATCGGCTTCGGATTTTGATCAACAACGAACGCGGCCCTCAAAACAGCTCTGATACCATGTAGGAATTTACAGGGTAAGTTTCGTAGATCAAGAACCAAAGGTCACCACTCACAAACAGATCACAAATCAGTACACCAGTATAATCACGTGGTTAAAACCCTCAAAGAGGGAAACAGTCCACGCCTTGAGCTAACGCGACCACTTCAGGGAATTTATTAATATAAAAAGAAAAGTTACATATGTTTCTCTCATAAACGGTTACTAGACAAATGACCCTCCATGCTCTTTAAATAGAGATCATAGACCAATCGGGTGGTAAGCCATGGATCAAGTGTCGTTAATACCGAGGTGAGAGATAACCATCGGATCACTACAAATCATGACCGTCGGATTATAAGTTACAAATGTACATGGTAAAGAAACACACTTTACCTAACTCTACACTAGACTAAGTTATCCTAACAGTAGAGACCTAAAAGAATTCTAGGGTATCAAGAAAGCCCTAGGAAGTTAGTGGATAAGGGTTTGAAAGGAACCCTGGGCTATGGTAAAATCCTGAGATCCGGTATATGAAACCCTCACATGGCCTTTGTGAAGATGCTCAAGAACTTGGATCAATTTGACAGAAATGACCTGGTTATTGATAAATTTTTTGATTGAAGGCAACACTGCTTTATGATCTATGGTTGAATCTTGAAGGCTGGTTCAAGAGGGAGAGGATCATCTCTCATTAAAGATAAGTATTCCTTGACTTATAACTCTTCACTCTTGTTTATTCTTATAGATATGATTTCTATGATTATTGTTTCTATTGTTACTTCTTGCATATATATTTGAGTGCCCAGATATATCTAAGCTTTGTGATGAGATGTGATGAGTGGATCCCTCTTGAGGATATTTGGAAATGCAAGAAATATGGCTAGATCGGGAAATGTAGAAAAGTTGGTTAATGAAGCTAGATCTAGAAAAGGAAATATGGCTAGATCTGGAAATGCAGCTAAATCTCGAAAAGGAAAGATGGCTAGATCTGGAAAAGGTAAAGAGTAACTTGCACTACAAGCCACCTATGTGAAAGTGCACAGGGAATACGGTAAGGCATGAATGGCATATTTTTTTAATGTTATGATTAAGCCACAACATTGGATGGCTAGGAAAGCCCTTCGGTATATTGAGAATGTCTACTTCTCAGACAGCTAAGGCATGCACATATAAGAGTGATTTGGATTATGTTTACTATGATGAAATAGTGAACCTGGTATTGAATGGTTTGATCATAATGATCTGCTTGATTTTGCGAGAGTACTTGATGTGATTTTCCGATCATGGATATAGTGGCATAACTTAATGTATGGATAACATATATTGTTTTGAGATCCTGATTCTGATTTTAGTGGATGGTACTCTTAATTCTTGATACACATAGGAACTGTTGGATCTCTTATGGAATTTTACCTCATTTATATGGTATTGATAATACTTCTGATCATCATGATGAAAGCTCATAGAAAAGAGTAATTGCACCTTGTTGGTTTATCGATTAACCCAACTTGATCCTATTGATTATGATATGCATGGTATTGGCAACCGTGATTATAAATGCACATTTATGATATTGATGTTTCATATCTTTGAATATTTGCGATTATAGCATGCGGTGAAATTAAAATTAATTTTTATTGGATCTTAATGTTTTGTTGTCACATCAACCTGCCGCCTTGATCTTTCTAGTCCAGCCTATGATGAAATATGGATGACATGATGATCATGATAGATATGCATTTATCTACAATTTCTTGATCCCATTAAAGAAATGTTGATGACATGAATGAAATGGATTCTTATTCAGAGGGAGAATCTCTCCTAAAAGTTTCTCATTCTTTGCCAGTATATTTTTCATTGAAATATGATTTAAGTATCTAACATTGTTGATCTACAACAGAGATTTGAGCCTCATTCACGCAAAGGAAGGATCATAGATGTGACTATGCTTGAGAGACGAAGAATTGAATTCTTGTATAATGAATTTGGTATACACTTTTAATCCATGGATCTTTGATTTGTCTTGTGAACTAATTTATGGAATTGTTGGAATTAAGCATGAAAGAAGATGGTCACTTGGAAGATGTCAGTTTGGAAGATGTATTCCAGAGATGCAATAAGAAATGTCGGTACAGGAAAGTTAAGTATGTTTGAATGAACTTGTGGCGTATCCAGGTATTTGAGACATTAATATGGATATGTCATGACTGCTTAAGGATGATTGATATTGATAAACTATTTTTGGTACTTTTGACTTGGAAGATGTCAGTTTGGAAGATGTATTCCAGATGCCAGTAAGATCTGTCAGCTGGGAAAGTTCGCATGTTTGAATAGAACTTGTGTGTCCAGGTGACTGAGACATTAATATGGATATGTCATTGTGCTTAAGGATGATTGATATTGATAAACTATTTTTGGTACTTTTGACATGATTCTTAATGATTGAGACATGTATGGATTTATAGATCTTACCATTATTGCACGTTTGGATTTCACATGATTTGATCTGGTGATGGTTGATTTTCCCAGATTACTATGTAATGTGGGCATGGTGACCTTTAATGTCGTATGTGAGTATACCGACATATGGTTCTGTATTGGCCTCCTTTTTCCACATGCATGACGTAATCATGAAGTGTATGCACTTACATATAATGACAGAAATGGCCTATAATGACATGTTCAATGACATACTTGAAGAGTTTGACATGAAATGAAGTCAATACTTGATATGTGCGCTACCTGTATCTGGTTGAAAGAATTGATAACTATCAAATCAATGTCTTTGATAATAGTTGTGACTGACTTCTAAAATTGGATGATCTTATTTTGTTGACTCAACATTGATTTGAGTGAGGATGGATATGTCAGCATGATGAGGCCTTAGGCTCATAGAGAGTGTTGTGTGATTAAAACTCCTTGATTTAGATTTGTTTATATGTGACTATTATCTGGTGAAGTCAGGATAATGAGTTCCAAGGTATGGCCTTGTTTTTTTATTATGGCTTTGATTATACATACTAATAGTCTATCATTGACATGTGATGAGCCTCTAAAAATCCAATTAAGAGGGAGATGAATTTTGAATATCGTAACGATGTATCATGGAATGATAAATTGATCTCTGGAATTTGGGAAATAAATTCCATTTAGCAAGATCGTTGAAATGTCTTAGTGTAATATAAATCCTTGGATACTCTGATTTAAAGTTCAAATGTTGATTGAACGTGATATGGAATCTGGTAGTTGGTTGAAGCATTGATGTTCTGTGTTTAACATTCATCCATATATAATGTGTATAAAACATGATTGAAATCATGATTGAGCTGTTTCACTTAGAATTGCCACCAAACATCTTTTATTTGGTTGAGATATTTCTCCCATGATATGTAGTTGCATGAATGAACTAATGATCTTTCAGATTGATGAACAGATTTGGATGCTTCCTTCGTATGAGATCTGCCATGACACTTTGGACGAGAGGTCCATAGCATGACTGAGGTCGGGTACAATGCCGCTAGCAAGGCTAGTTGTGAGGCATGATGTAGAATCTCCTTTAGAGAGCTAATCGAGCACGATTTTGATAAGACATGGATACACGATAATAATAGAGAATCCCAAATACATATAGTTGGGACTATGTGTTTTCCATTTATTTGAGACAGTGCAACTTCCCGAGTCAAGCTAAGGCTTGTGTTCGACACCTCCATGAGAGGGAGGATGGTTATGGTATCTTGTTGCGATTTACATGATTATGTATGTTCTAACATAACACTTGATTTGATGTCTTGTAGGTACAAGAATCATCAGTTACTAGATGATAGTGACGTTGATCGAGTACACTAAGCCAACTCTTCCTCTCTGTTTGAGCTCTGAGAAAGAGGAATTGAGATAAAGGGATCTTGGGGTTGAGGGAACTCTAGACAATAGGGTGTATTCCCTATCTGTTACCTAGGGTTGAAAATTCTTCTCCCTATTCACATAGGGTTGTAGAATTCTACTCCCCTATTTGGTATACCCGAGTTGGCATCATACCCACAAGCTGGGTCGACTTGTCGGGAATACCGCTCCTCATTTGGCCAACGAGTTGAGAGTGTACTTGGGGTGTACAACCCAAGTGGATTATGATGCAGGTGTTCTACAATATGAATTTTCAGGGTCATCGATGGGAAGATCAGTAGGAAATAGGATGAATTGTGATAACTCTATGCGGTTCCGTGTTGAGAGTGCGCTCCCCAATGTAATTCTAGGTTCAAGATAGACTCCCCTGCGTGATTGGATATCCTATTTCTATACATGGGGTTGTAGAGGTATAGCTCCCCCATGAGATTCTGGGTTGAGATGCACTCCTCGATGCGGTTACAGGTTGAGATGTACTCCTTCTTTATATTCTCTCCAATGATGATATTGTTGAACCCCTTAGTTAAATTGAGAGGGGGAGGGGTGAATCAGTTTAACGCTTTCATGGACTTTTAAACTTTCTTTTATATGTATTTACACCTTCATTTAATTATCAGCTTAATGTAAAATGGAACAACAATATTAATAAGTGAGAAGCATGTATAAAGCAGATTAAATACAGAATATCAACGCATAATTATCATTCACATAGACAACGGATATAAGTGGAAACCCGTAAGGGAGAAAACCGCATATTATTATTGTTGTGATGCAAAGGCAAGCTCCAACTCCCTCTCACCACTGATTTTCTATAGGCTCCAACCTACAGGAGGCTATTACCTCAATTTTTCAAGCTACAACTTGCAAGGAAGCTCCAACTCCCATCTATTTTCTATAGGCTACAACCCACAGGAAGCTCCTACCTCGGCCAGCTACAACTGGGCATCTATCAAGCTACAACTTGATACGGAAGCACCAACTTAATCACATTACAATGAAAACATATGTTGATTTGCCTCGATATCAACTCTGTTCTACTCCTTCTTCACTGCTATCCTCTAGCCTTCATATCTGCCTTATATCATCTCTGGATCTACACAACTTCTCTATCGAATCTTTCTTCTTCTTATTCTTTCACTCTCTAAACTCTCTATGCATTTAACAATAACATCATTTATAGAGATCACCTCATAACTATTTGCATTCCATATGGGAATATGAAATGAACATGTATGACTCTTTTCCTTCCACCTTCTCATTTCCTTGCCCAGCACATTCAAAATAATATAACAGTATGTACACATTTCAGTATTACATTGGAGTTTTACTTTGCCTACGGAGACTTGCCTTTGCATCAAAAAAAATAAAAAATAAATAAAAAATTTACAGTTACAATCAATTATTTCACTCAGCCCTTTTAGTTTCTAAGCTTTGCTGAGTGTTTGTCCTCTTCTGCTTCTTGTCCTCTTGTCTTTTATGTTTCTACCGTTATATTTTAACTGTGCTACATAACCGCATTTTTTCCCAACTTGACCCATGTTATTGCATTTCAAATAGTTATATTATATATCCTTCTATTTCCTGACTCTGCCTATTATATTTAACTACAACGTTCAACTTCTCTGCACGCACTGTCTAGTCTCTCTACCCGAGTCCATTCTCTTGTGCTCAAATTTTCGTTTGACCTACTGCCGCAACATTGTTCTGCGCTTAGAGTCGGGTCTTACCCGATTCTACTCCCATTCAGAATTTCCTTTATATATCTGAATCTTTTGCCAGCATTCAATATTATCTTCGTAAACCAATTCGTCCTCTACTTCCAATGTTTTCTTCATAAAACCACATTGTCCCGAACTTGAAATGCATCATATCTTAACTTTGAACTTTATCGCATCTGGTCTCATATCGCATTTTAGTGTATCAAAGGTCTTACGTTATAATTCCATTTTCCACCTCTGATGCAATTCAACAAAGAGAGGGCTTTGCATACACACTTAAATTTGGTTGTAGGGTCCCACAACACAATGACCAATCATAGCGCATCGCATTTCACTTGCCTGTAAGTTTTAACATTTTGCAATAAACATATCTCCTATTTTCTGCGATATGCGATCGCATCCATCTTACCATGCGAACTCTTATGTACAAACCATAAAATATGTGGTGTGCGCTCATGCGCAATGCCGACACATGGTGTCCCCTCATCACATCACATATTCCAATATTTACCACATCACCAATAATTTATCTTATCGCGTGATGCCTTAGCTCTATCCCCTATAATTTGCGATGTGCACTTTTGCGATTTTTCATCCGTCATTGATCTGTGCCCAGATCTAATGGTCCTCATCTGATCGCACTTCACACTTTATAAGATTTAATTTGTGGTTACCCTCTATTTCTTGCGATCTATGATATTGCACAGTGCTGACACGTGCCCTTCTCCACTTCGCATCGCATACTGTTTAACTTACCTTGCAACGGCCTTAATACTATCTTCTAGTATTTACGATGTGTGAACTCATGATTCAATCTCATTCGTCCATCTCTCACCTTTACATTTGCAATCTAATCCTGACTGTATGTTTACCTCCCTTGGACTTCTTCAAAGAATTCTCTGCCTTAGCCGATTTTTCATTTGTTTACACTATCCCACTTTGTAACTCTAGCTCTCGCCTCTTCCTCTCAGCTCTCTCCACCCTTGCCTCTTCCTCTCATCTCTCGCCTCTTCCTGCTTCTGATATGTGCAGGATCTCTAGTCTTTTCTGTGTCTATAAAATCCAATTGCCTTTAGCTATCTCTACCTCTTTTTTGTCTCTGCTCCATTCACTTCCTTTTCTACATTCGTTGCCTCTGTGGTCTCTACCGCCTTGCTGCCTTTGGTGCCTTGCTACATCTCTGTTGCCTTTGCTGCATTTGCTTCCTCTGTTGCATTCACTATATTGCTGCATTTGATGCCTCGACTTCTTTGCTACCTATGCTGCCTCTACTTTTCTGCCTTAACTGCTTCTCTGCTGCCTATGATTCTTTGTTCCTTTTCTGCCTTAACTACCTTTTCTCCTTTGATTCTAAAGTTTCTACTCTCTGCTCGTCTTCCTTAATGATAGTTCTTCTAGTGCTCCTTTGCCTCTCTTCTACATAATGCCTGATCTGCTCCTTTACCTTATAGTCAATGATTCTGGTGTTGCTCCTATCTATATCTTTGCCATCAATGACAATATTTCCAACAGTCTTCCCCTTTGGCATTGATGGTAATACTCCAATACTTCCTCTAGGATTTCCTCCCCTTCTCATTCTGAGAGGTGTCGTTTCTTCATCTGCTTGATTTTCCTCCCCCTTTGACATCAATGGAAAAGGGTTGCACATTTCCCAGTGTGGTTTCTATCTTTTCATAATACTCTGATCTTGAGGACCTGTTCCATGCACTGCTCCATTTCTCTATCTCTTTTGTGACAAGTTTTATTGACTTCTCTCCCCCTGGAATGATGCTTTCCTGTCTGATACTGACTATCACTTGTCTATTGCACTGATCCCATTCTTGTATGTAGCCTTTGCTGGTGTATTTCCAACAGTCTCCTCCTGAAACCATTATATATATATATATATATATATATATATATATATATATATATATATATATATGTATGTATGTATGTATGTATATATATATATATATATATATGATTTTATTTTATTTTTCTGATCATATCATAGAGTAACATCTGCAGACACTACCCCTATTTTGTCTCTTAGATATTCGAATGGTTCTTTAGCAAGAGGTTTTGTGAATATGTTTGTTGTTTGCTCCTTTTTTGGTACATATTCCAACTTCACTATTTTTGTGCTACTTTTTCTCTGAGGAAGTGGTACTTTATTGGGTTGTGCTTTCTTTTTTAATGAAGTACAAGATTTTTTGATATACTTATTGCACTAGTATTGTCACATTTGATAAAAATGGGTTCATCAATGCTTACCTTCATATCTTGGAGGGTTTCTTTCATCCACATTACTTGAGTGCAACAAGTTGTTGCTGCTATGTATTCTACTTCTGTTGTAGATAGACAGATAGAAGTTTGCTTCTTGCTTGGCCATGCCACCAGATTTTCTCCCAAATAAAATGCACCTCCACTTGTGCTTTTCCTGTCATCCACACAGCTGGCCCAATCTGCATTTGTGTATGCTGTCGATGTGAAGTTTTTGCCTTTTGGATACCATAGGACATAATGTGCAATTCCTTGCAGATATCTAAATATCCTCTTGATTGCTAGCAAGTGATTTTGTTTTGGTGCTGCTTGATATCTCACCACAAGTCATACTGCCAACATAATGTCCGGTCTAGAGGTAGTTAGGTATAGCAGACTTCCTATCATGGATCTGTAAAGTCTTTGATCTACATCTACAAATCCATCATCAGCACATAGTTTGCATCCAGTGATCATGGGAGTTGACACAAGTTTGCAGTCTTCCCTTTGGAACCTTTTCAACATTTCTCTTAAGTATTTTTCTTGTGAAATGAATATTCCTGTGTTCTTTTGTAGAATTTGAAGTCCTAAATAGAAGGTGAGCTCTCCAATCATAGACATCTCAAATTCTGATTTCATCTCTTCTGCAAATCCTTTTGCTAACTCATCTTTGTTGCTACCAAACATGATGTCATCTACATATACTACTACAATTAAGAGTTCATTTTCATCAGCCTTTATGTACAAATTGCTGTCTACTCCTCCTTTCTTGAACCCTTGTTTTTGTAAGTATTTGTCCAACCTTGAATACCATGCACGAGGAGCTTGTTTCAGACCATATAAGGCTTTCTTTAATCTGCACACATAGTCATGTTTATCTGTTAATGAGAATCCTTCAGGTTGTTCCATGTAGACTTCTTCCTCTAGATCTCCATTCAGGAAGGCAAACTTCACATCCATTTGATATACCTTGAAATCATGATAGCATGCAAAGGCCAAAAACATTCTGATTGCTTCCATTCTGGCTACAGGGGCAAAGGTTTCATCATAATCAAGTCCTTCAATTTGAGAATATCCCTTGCATACAAGTCTGGCTTTATTTCTGATTACCTGCCCTTGTTCATTCATCTTATTCTTGAATATCCATTTTGTGCCAATGACATTTTTCCCAGTGGGTCTTGGCATTAACTCCTAGGTATTGTTCTTCTCAATTTGGTCTAGTTCTTCATTCATAGCATTTACCCAGTTTTTGTCTTTGCTGGCTTCTTCGAACTTCTTTGGCTCTATTTGAGATAGTGTGGCTAGGTATACTTCTTATGTCTATTCAGCAAGTTGTCTTCTTGTCTGGACTCCCACAGTCTTGTCCCCAATGATTTGATATTTTGGATGGTTCTTTTGAGTGTGTCTTGAGGGACCTTTTGAGTTTAATTCAGTATCTTCTGTTGTCTTGCTATGTTCATCATTCTTTTGGTTCTCAGCTTCATGATCATCTGGAGGATTGGCATAGCTTGTGATTCTTTTTCTGTTTGGTAGATCTTCGTCAAATCTTACATCAATGCTTTCCACAATTTTGTGCAGTCTTTTGTTGTAGCACTTGTAACCCTTACTCTTGGATGCATATCCTAAAAATATTCCTTCATCAGCTCTTGCATCAAACTTCCCTAGTTTTTCATCATTATTCTTTATGAAACACTTGGTTCCAAAGAATCTAAAGTGCTTGATTTATGTTGGTTTACCATGCCATAATTCGTAAGGAGTCTTATCACAATTTGGTCTTAGATGAGCTTTGTTGAGAATGTGAACAAGTGTGTGTACTGCTTCTGCCCAGTAGGTTTGGGGAATGTTACTTTCTTGCATCATAGCTCTGGCAATCTGTTGTACTGACCTGTTTTGCCTCTTTGCCACTCCATTTTGTTGAGGTGTACCTGCAATTGTAAATTGTTGTTTTATCCCATGTTCATTGCATAGGTCTACAAAATCATAGTTTGTGAATTCACCTCCTTTGTCTGATCTGATGCACTTTAGCTTGCATCCTATTTTTTTTTCTGCCAATGGCTTGAATATCTTGAATTTATCAAGTGCTTTAGATTTATATTTGAGAAATGCCACCCACGTCAATCTGGTAAAATCATCTTTTATCGGCGTGAAATAAGATTCTCCACCTGGTGCATTAGTTCTTGAAGGTCCACATAGGTCCATGTGTACAAGATGAAGTGGCCTACTTGTAGATAGTTTATCTTTGGCCTTGAAAGATGTGCAGGTCTGCTTGCCCAGCTGGCAAGATTTACATATGGTATTTGGAGGCTTCTTTATTGCAGGCATATCTCTGACTGCATTTTTCTTGCTCAGACTGATGATGTGGTCAAAGTTTAGGTGTCCCAATATTCTATGCCATAACCATGATTCGTCAAGTTTACTTATGTGGCACACTTCATTCTCTTAATTCACTATATAGACATTACTTTCTATTCAAACAACTTTGATCAATGTCTTTCCTGTGGTGCTAGATCTTACTTCACAATCTTGGGCTCTGAAAAGGACCTCATAGCCTTTATCACACATTTTACTGACACTTAGCAGATTGGCTTTCAACCCATCCACAAATAGTACATCTTGAGCCTCTCCTCTTCCATTATTCAGACTGACTGAGCCTTTTCCTTTGATTTTCCCTGCTTTATCATTTCCGAATGTTACATTTCCAGATTTATTTTCATCAAAGGTTACAAACTTGCTTCGATCTCCAGTCATATGCTTTGAGCATCCACTGTCCATATACCATTGGATTTTCTAATCTTGAGCTATTAGAGCCAGGTCACACTTATTCAGCTTCTTTTTCCACTGCATGCTGCTGTTTATTTGGTACCTTTCCTGATAAAATGGACCACATTCTTTGAGAGGACATTTGTGATACTTGTGCCCGATTTGATGGCAGACAAAGCATTTGATTATATTTCTGAATGGATTATGAGTGAATTCTCCATTGTTCATAAATCTCCTTGAGTTTTCATACATCAGTCTTTTTCCATACATTCTGCACTCCATCGCTTTATGACCGAACCCCTTACAATAAAAACAATACCCATGGATGTAGTATATGTCTCTAGAAGAGAGAGTTATTTGAGGTAATATTTTTGGTTATTGCATCTTTTTTTGGTTGGAATGAACTTGCTTCTCTTGGAGTGTATGATGTGTCGATGCAGCGGACAGGCGAAGCAAGTGAAACTCCTCACAGGAATAATAAACCTTTTTTGACATCTTCCAAATTTGATCAATTCATCCTTGGGAGCATATGAGTCTTTTACAGTTGAATTTATCTTCATTTCTTTTGTTGTCACTTGAGGTTTCTGCTTGTTTCTATTTGATTCGTTATATATCACGGTCTTGCATATTTCTAATTCTGAGGATTCCCTATTTGGTGATTCACAATTGTTTACTGCTTTTACAAAAATGATATTCTTGTTATTTTCTACCTTGGATTTTCTGGTTTCTCCTTCGTAACCTATCTGACCTTTATGAGAGGAGATATTTGGGCATTTATTAGTTTATCCAACTTTTCAGAGCTTTTCATTCGTGGAGTGTTCATTGATAATTCCCTTTGGGCGTTTTCTAATTTCTTTCTCAGGAATAATATTTCTTCTTCTAATTTCTCTTGCTTTTGAATTTTATCCTTAATTTTCTTTAGTAGAATGTCTTCCAC
The DNA here is from genome assembly GCA_034641835.2 of Pinus albicaulis. Classification (NCBI taxonomy): domain Eukaryota; kingdom Viridiplantae; phylum Streptophyta; class Pinopsida; order Pinales; family Pinaceae; genus Pinus; species Pinus albicaulis. The sequence goes on along the minus strand of CM076575.1, from coordinate 664,057,774 downwards.
CTTCTTGTTAGAGTCAAGCAGCGGAAAAAAAAATAATCAATCAAATTCACACATAGCATAAACACATGAAGACAAGAATATTTAACGTGGTTCACCCAACCAATCTGGGCTACGTCCACCAAACAGAGGCATCGGTAATCTCATTCAACAAAAGGAGAATTACAACAACAGATTTTTTCATCTGCGCATCTCTTCCACTCACCTTACATTCCTCATGCAAATTTGCCTCTACGGGCTTACATTTTATAGCTGGGAGTAGAAACTGAATCATAAATTCAACCACAACAAAAAAAGAATGCAATAACTCCACATCAGGATTAGATGGATTCAATTTAGCAACAAATCCTATTGTTGTCATTTTCATGAGATTTTCTCCAAATTTAATTAAAAGAAATCTCAACAATCTCCCTTGACAACAATTAACTTTGATACCACAATTTCATTATTATTTTTATCTTTTTAAACGAAGAGGCAAAGCTTCATCATAGCTTCTCTGACAAAATAAGTTTTCGTGAAATTCTTGCTTAATGTCTGGGTTTCCTTCTTTGTATGCACTTTTTCAAGAGAGACACCCCATTCAGTGATAACCTGTCTTACAAAATGGTACTTAATAGGTATATGCTTTGATTTACTATGATAGGCTGGATTTTTAGCCAAGTGAATTACACTTTGACTATCACAAAATAACTTAATGTTGTCTTGTAACCTACCAAACTCACCAAACAAACCTTTCAACCAAACCGCTTCTTTGCAAGCATGTGAAGCAGCTATGTATTCTGCTTCTGTAGTGGATAAAGCAACAATGTTCTGTAGCTTTGACATCCAGCTAATAGCTCCACCTGCAAGAGTAAAGACATACCCTGAAGTTGACCTTCTCTTATCCAAATCACCTGTAAAATCGGAATCAACATATCCACAAACAAATTCACTGCTTCTGTTATAAGTGATAAAATAATCACTTGTGCCTCTCAGATACCAAAGCACCCATTTCACTGCTGATCAATGTTATTTTCCTGAATTTTCCATATACCTGCTGACAACCCCAACTGCATGTGAAATATCTGGTCAAGTACAAACCATCGCATACATCAAACAACCTACTACATTGGCATATGGAATTAGAGACATATATTCCTTTTCTTCATTAGTGTTAGGACATAAACTTGAAGAAAGCTTAAAATGGGAAGCAAAAGGGACTGAAACAGGCTTCACATTGTTCATACCAAACCTCAAGAGTATTTTCTCAATATACTTCTTTTGTGATAGCCACAGCTTACCATTGCTCTTGTCTCTGAAAATCTCCATGCCCAAAATCTGTCTTGCTGCTCCTAGATCTTTCATATCAAACGTCCTAGCCATCTGAGCCTTTAACCTGTTGATCTCTGTTATGCTTTTGCTTGCTAAAAGCATATCGTCAACATACAACACTAAGATAATGAACATGCCATTACTCAATTTCTTAAAGTAAACACAATGATCATATTCACTTCTTATATAATTTTGACTCAACATGAAAGAATCAAATTTCTTGTACCATTGTCGAGGCGACTGCTTCAAACCATACAATGATTTCTTGAGCCTGCAGACAAATTTTTTGTTGTGATTTTGAACAAACCCTTCAGGTTTTTCCATGTAAATCTCCTCATCTAAATCTCCATGTAAAAATGCAGTTTTAACATCTAGTTTTTGTAATTATAAATCAAGTAAAGCAACTAATGCTAACACAATCCAAATTGAAACGATTTTTACAACTGGTGAAAATATCTCATGAAATTTAATGCCTACTTTCTGAGAAAAACCTTTCGCGAACAGCCTCGCTTTGTACCTGTCTTTTGTTTCATCAACACCCCTTTTCAATTTGTAAACCCATTTACATCCCACAGTTTTTTTGTCTTTAGGAAGTTCCACCAGATCCCATGTGGCATTCTTATCTAATGCCTTCATCTCGTCCTTCATAGCTTCTTTCCACTTATCACTGTTAGAACCTTCTACAGCTTCCTAATATCACAAAGGTTCATCATCATTAGCGGTTAAAGCAACTGAAGTAACATAATCATCATACCTTTTAGGAGGACATTTGATTCTCGTGGACCTCCTTAAAGATGTTTCTGGTTCTTCCACAATTTGCTGATTATTATCTGTAGGAACTCCTTCATGATCTGCATCTGAAACATGTTCATGATCTACATCTGAAACTTGTTCATGATCTGCATCTGAAACTTGTTCATGTTCTGCACTATCATCAGTATTTGAACTGGTTTCAAACCGAATATGTTGAAACTTAGGTACATTATCCTGTTTCAATTTATCATCTACATCTGGATTATTGAGTGAAGATTCATTGAATTTAACATCTCTGTTAATGATGATCTTGTGAGTAGTAGGATCCCACAGCTTGTATCCCTTAGTCCCATCACCATATCCAACAAAGATATATATTTTTTTATTTTGGATCTAATTTAGAACGTTGATGTTTTGGAATTAGAGCATATGCATCACAACCAAAAACTTTCAGTTTAGAATAATCACATGGATGACCTTTCCATACCTCTTGAGGAATTGTTCATCCTATTGAAGTTGATGGTGAGCAATTTATCAAATAGCAAGCCATAGAAACCACTTCTATCCAAAATTCCTTCTGCAAATTGGCGTTACTAAGCATACTTCTTGCTCTCTCTAAGAGAGTCATGTTCATGCGTTCAACAACTCCATTTTACTGAGGAGTATATACAGTATTTTAATCTCTTTCGATCCCATCGTCCTTGCAATAATTATAAAATTCCTTTGAAGTAAACACACCACCATTATCAGTTCTTAAAAATTTAATGGTTCTTCCAGTGATGTTTTCAACTAATGCTCTAAACTGTTTGAAAACTGTGAATACATCAGAATTCTTCTTTAACATATAGACCCACACTTTTCTAGAGAAATCATCAATAAAAGATACAAAATATGATGATCCTCCATATGAGGTTGTAGGAGATGGACCCCAAACATCAGAATGGATATAATCAAGGATTCCCTTACTAATATGTTTTCTAGTTTTAAACTTCTGCTTGCTTTGCTTCCCATATAGACAACGTTTGCAGAAATCTAACTTAGAAGATTTTAAACTAGGAAGTAACTTACAATCAGATAAAAATTTTAATCCTCTTTCGCTCATATGGCCCAACCATTGATGCCATAGACGAATAGAATTACTGTCGTTTTCAGATACTATAGAAGCATGATTTGACTCTGTTCTTCCTTCTAACTGAAAAAGATTTCCAACCTTCTTTACTTTCATTACTAGTAAAATTCCTTTATAAACTTTCATTACTCCACCTTGAATAAAGGTTTTATATCCATTTGTGTCTAGCACTACTAGAGATGATTTTTTTTCTGAGTTCAGGCACGTGTCTTACATCAGTTAAAATTTTATTTATCCCATCAAATATTTCAATCTGGATGCTTCCAATTCCCACAATATTACATGAGACATCATTTCCCATGAAAAAAACTCCATCATTGATTGATTTATAAGATTTAAACCACTCTTTATGAATGCACATGTGATTTGACGCACCAGATTCTAACAACCAATGTTGATCATGATTAGACAAACTAACTGATAACACTTCATCACTCACACCTAAAACGGATGCCGAACCTGTATCTGTCGTGTTTGCTTCTTTTTTCTTTGTTGAAGAGTCTCCTTTGGATGTTTTTTGTCTCTTGCAACAGTCCTTCTTCAAATGTCCCGATTTGCCACAAAACCAACACTTTACCTTACTCTTCTTCCCTTTCAATTTTGACTGCGAGTTGTTCTGGTTACTAAAGCGTCTTTCTTTAGAACGACCTCTGACCATAATTTCTTCTGATGTAGAGGTTTCTGAATTTGACCTTTTCCTTGTTTCTTCAGACAGTAAAGCTCCAACAACATCATCAAACTCAAGGGTTTCTGATGAACTAAGACTTATAGAAGTAACAAAATGATCCCATGACTCAGGCAACAAGCATAATAAAGTTACAGCTTTATCTTTAGATTCAAATTTTACTTCTATACTTTCTAACTGCACCAAGAGAGTATTAAAGGTATTCAAGTGACTAGTAATTGATGTACCTTCCTTCATGCACAAGCTGTACAACTGTCTCTTCAGGAGAATCCTATTCGTTAAGGATTTTGTCATGTACAACTTTTCAAGCTTTTTCCACAAACCAGCAGCAATTTTCTCTGACACGATGTTAAATAAAACATCATCCGCCAAACACAATCGAATGTCGCTCAGTGCTCTTTCATCCATGTCACTCCATTCGTCATCTGTCATGGCGAAAGGTTGTTTGGCTTTGCCCAAAAGCGCCTTCGCCACACCTTGTTGTACGATTAGATCGTGCATCTTCACTTTCCAGATCTCAAAGTTGTTTTTCCCATTGAACTTCTCCATCTCAAATCAAGCACTTTGTGTTTTTTCCATAGCTTAATTTGTCTTCTCACGCAACACAAGGAAATCTTCACAGTACTTATCAACAACAAATAATTTTTAGGATACTTGAAATGTTATTTTAGTTGGTTTGGATATTCTGACTGGCCCTTATAATGGCATATTACAAAAATAGATATACAAAAAACGATATTCCAATTCTTATAAACCCCATTTAAATCGATTAGTAAAATATCGATTTACCATACAAATCGATTTTAAAAAACTTTTAAAACAATGAAGTGCCACCTTATATTAAAATATATATATATATATGGTATTTCAAAAAATCGATTTATAAAATGGCATTTACTTTATGAACCTTCTTACCATATCACCACTCTCAGTCAAATGGTCCACAGCTGACTGTGTTTGTCACGGTTTAGACGTTAACACAGAGAAAAACTGTTCACTATAATGGCTAGATGCTATGAGATGCTCCAATGATCAGTGACATCAAAATTCCACAGAGCACCATCTCACGGCGCAGTAGATTCTTCAATTTACACACATCAATATGGATACAAATTGCAGCACGCGGCACTTTTCAAAAATATCACAGCACACGGCTCTGTATTCTAATGGTTCTTCTCACAGCAAAGAATTAAACCAGATTAGTTTATTCATTAACATACGCTACCGCGGTCTTTCTTAATTCACTTACTAGCCGATGCTTACCAAAAAAATAATCTCAGCATCTCATGTGATCTGGTCTTCGACACAGTGCCCCTTTTGAAACTAGTTAACGCAAACACACACAACAATCAAACGGCCTGCGTTCTCATCTGCGCTCTGATACCAAGTGTTAGAGTCAAGCAGCAGAAAACAATTAATCAATAAAATCCACACATAGCATAAAACATGAAGACAAGAATATTTAACGTGGTTCACCCAACCAGTCTGAGCTACGTCCACAAACAGAGGCATCGGCAATCTCATTCATCAACAGAAGAATACAATAGTAGAATTGCTCATCTGCAAATTATCTTCCACTCACCTCACATCCCTCATGCTTATTTGCCTCTACGGGCTTACATTTTATAGCTGGGAGTAGAAACTGAATCACACAAAAAAATAGGATGCAATAACTCTGCATCAGGATTAGATGTAGTCAATTTAGCAACAAATCCTATTATTGTCATATTCATGAGATTTTCTCCAAATTTAATTAAAATAAATCTCAACACTTCTTAGCTTCTTCAAGTTCTACTTTCAATTGAATGAGGTCTTCCGAATTTGATTCTTCTTTTACATATTTCAAGAGAATGCCTTTTTGTTTTCTGCACTTGAGTTTAAGTCTTTCTATTTCCTCCAGGGCACTTCTTAGCTCCCCCTCAAGATCTGCCTCACCTTCTTCCTCATCTTCTAGAAGGAATCCTTCAGACTCTTCCTTGGCCATCAACACAAATTCAGAGGTTCCTTCTTAATTTGAGGATTCATTTGAGTTTTCAGATGCATTGCTATCTTGCTGAGCATAAATTATTTTCTATTGAATCTCTTCCCTTTCTGCCAGTTATTTGTTTTGGTTTTCTCTGTCTCTTGTGTCTGATTCTTTGTTTTCTTATGAGGGCACTTAGATGCATAGTTCCCAAATTTTCCACAATTAAAGCATTTAAATGTAAGTTTACCTTTATACTTGCCTAATCCTCTATCCAATATTCTGGAAAATTTGGCCTCTTCTTCATCAGAGCAGGAGCATGTATCTTCCTTTTCTTCTTTGCACTTCTCTGCCTTAAAGGCTGCCTCGCTCACATTTGACTTCCTCTGTGGAAGTCTCATCTCATAAGATGTCAAGTTTCCAAGCATATGTTTCATGGTCAATTTTTCCAAGTCAGGTGTTTCTTCTATGGCAGACACCTTAGGGTTAAACCTAGATGGTAAATATCTCAATGTATTTTGTACAATTACACATTCTCTAATGGTTTCTCCTAGAGCTTTCATGTTATTCACAATTTCTGCAACCCTTAAGAAGAAGATGGCAACATCTTCTTCTTCATTGATTTTTATGTTTTCAAACTGAGCTCTATAGACTTGTAGTTTGGTTGCCTTCACCATTTTATCTCCCTCATGGATACTTTCCAAAATAACCCAAATTCCTTTGGTAGTCTCATAATGCATTACCTTGATAAATTCAGACTCACACAGACCACTCAAAAGTGCATTCATGGCTTTTGCATTGGCTATGAAATTTTGTGTGGCATCTTTCTCTGTGTCAGAATCCTTTGGGGCATATCCTAATTCCAAACAACCCAAGCTTCTATTCCTAGAGATATTATGTATGCCCTCATTCTAATTTTCCAAAAGGCATAGTTTGTGCCAGTAAACAATGGGGATTTATTTGTTGAGCATCCTTCTTGACTAGCCATCTTGGGGACCTGTGATCTCCTTCCAGTTGTTAAATTGATACAGAAGGAACCTATCTCTGATACCAATTGTTGAACCCCTTATTTAAAATTGGGGGGGGGGGGGGTGGGTGGGGGGGAAGGGGGGATGAATCAGTTTAACGCTTTCATGGACTTTTAAACTTTCTTTTATACTTATTTACACCTTCATTTCATTACCAGCTTAATGTAGAATGGAATAACAATCTTAATAAGTGAGCAGCAGGTATAAAGCAGATTAAATACATAATATCAACAAATAATTATCATGCAAATAGACAAAAAATATAAGTGGAAACCCATAAGGGATAAAACCACATATTATTATTGTTGTGATGCAAAGGAAAGCTCCAACTCCCTCTCACCACTGATTTTATGTAGGCTCCAGCCTACAAGAGGCTACTACCTCAATTCTTCAAGCTACAACTTGCAAGGAAGCTCCAACTCCCATCTATTTTCTACAGGCTACAACCCACAGGAGGCTCTTACCTCAGCTAACTACAAATGGACATCTATCAAGCTACAACTAGACATCTATCTAGCTACAACTTGATATGGAAGCACCAACTTCCTCACACTACAATGAAAACACATGATGATTTACCTGGATATCAGCTCTGTTCTATTCCTTCTTCACTGTTATCCTCCAGCCTTCATATCTGCCTTATATCATCTCTAGATCTACACAACTTCTCTATCGACTCTTTATTCTTCTTATTCTTTCACTCTCTAACCTCTCTATGCATATAAAAATAACATCATTTATAGAGATCACCTCATAACTGTTTGCATTCCATATGGGAATATGAAATGAACATGTATGACTCTTTGCCTTCCACCTTCTCATTTTCTTGCCCAACACATTCATAATAATATAACAATATGTACACATTTTAGTATTACATTGGAGTTTTGCTTTGCTTACAGAGACTTGCCTTTGCATCACAAACAATATAAAATAAATAAAACATTTACAGTTACAATCAATTATTTCACTCAACCCTTTTAGTTTTTAAGCTTTGTTGAGCGTTTTTCCTCTTCTGCTTGCTGTCCTCTTGCCTTTTTTGCTTGTGCCGTTATATTTTAACTGTACTGCATAACCGCCTTTTTGCCTAACTTGACCCATGTTGTTGCGTTTCAAATAGTGTTGCTATATCTCCTTCTATTTCCCAACTCTGCCTATTATATTTAACCACAACGTTCAACTTATCTGCATGCACTCTCCAGTCTCTCTACCCGAGTCCATTATCTTGCATTCATATTTTTGTTTGACATATTGTTGCAACATTGTTCTGCACTTAGAGTCAATTCTTACTCGAGTCTACTCCCGTTCAGAATTTCCTTTATATATCTAAGTATTTTGCCAGCATTTAGTCTTTTCTTCTTAAACCAAGTCGTCCTCTGCTTCCAACGTTTCCTTCATAAAACCACATTGTCCCGGACTTGAAATACATCAGATCTTAACTTCGAATTTTATCGCATCTGGTCTCATATCGCATTTCAGTGTATCAAAGGTATTACGTTATAATTCCATTTTCCACCTCCGATGTGATTTAACAAAGAGAGGGCTCTGCGTACATGCTTAACTTTGGTTGTAGGGTCCCACAACATGATGACTTATCACAGCGCATCACATTTATCTTGCCCGCAAGTTTTAACGTTTTGCAATAAATTTATCTCCTATTTTCTGTGATATGTGATCGCATCGCATCGCATCCAGCTTACCATGTGAACTCTTAAGTACAAACCATAAAATCTGCGGTGTGCGCTCATGTGCAACGTTGACACGTGGTCTCCCCTCATCGCCTCACATATTCCAATCTTTACCGCATCGCCAACAACTTAACTTATCATGCGATGCCTTAGCTCTATCTGCTATAATATGCGATGTGCGCTTTTGAGATTTTCCGTCCGCTATTGATCTGTGCCCAGATTTAACAGTCCTCATCTGATTGCACATCACACTTTATAATATTTACTTTGTGGTTCCCCTCTAGAGTCTTGTGATCTGCGATATTGCGCAGTGCTGATACGTGCCCTTCTCCACTTCGCATCACATACAATTTAACTTACCTTGCAACGGCCTTAATACTATCCGCTAGTATTTGTGATGTGAGAACTCACGATTCAATCTCATCTGTCCATCTCTCGCTTTTACATTTTCAATATAATCCTGACCATCCATTTGCCTCCCTTGGACTTCTTCAAATAATTCTCTTCCTTAGTCGATTTTTAGATTTTTACACTGTCCCGCTCTGTAACTCTGGCTCTCGCTACTCTCGCCTCTTCCTCTCGGCTCTCTCCGCTCTTGCCTCTTCCTCTCGGCTCTCGCCTCTTCCTAATTTTGATATGAGAAAGATCTCTGGTATTTGTTGTGTCTAGCCAATCCTATTGCCTTTAGCTATCTCTGCCTCTTTGTTGTCTCTCCTCCATTCGCTGGCTCTGCTACATTCGCTGCCTCTGCTGTCTTTGCCGCCTTGCTGCCTTTGGTGCCATGCTGCATCTCTGTTGTCTTTGTTGCATTTGATGTCTCTGCTACATTCGTTGTTTTGTTGTATTTTATGCCTTTGCTTCTTTGCTTCCTATGATGCCTCTGATTTTATGCCTTAACTTCTTCTCTGCTGCCTCTGCGTCTCTGCTTCTATGTTTCCTCTGCTTCTTTGTTCCTTTTCTGCCTTAACTACCTTTGTTGCCTTTTCTCCTTTCATTCTAAAGTTGCTCCTCTCTTCTCCTCTTCCTTAGTGATAGTTCTTCTGGTGCTCCTTTGCCTCTCTGCTGCACAATGCCTGATTTGCTCCTTTACCTTATAGCCAATGATTCTAGTGTTGCTCATATATGTATCTTTTTCATCAATAACAATATTTCCAATTGATATTCCAAAAAGTAGCCCTATGGAAGAGATTTCATGATGACAACCTAATGAATTAAGGGTGGTAGCCCAAGCTCCACTTAGGTGACAAATTATTCTTCTAGATCCGAGAATGTTCAACATACAAGTAGAAACAATCAAGAAATAATAAAAAATAAGCATGAAAAGTAATTTGATGATTTGTAATGAGAAAGGTTCACAACATGACAACGATGTTCAGTGACGACAGATGATGATGCATGAATATCATAATTTCATATTGATCGATGAAAAGATATCAATAGATTGTGTTGAGCTGTGATGACTCCAAGAAAATATTGCAAAGTGGAATTCTTCTTAGTTGAGAGGGAGTGTTAATTTTTGCAACTAGGGTCAAATTCCATAGTGGAAAACTTAGATGATTAAGATAATAATATAACTAGATTCCTCTTTTCGAGAAGATCAAAATTGACCTATAGATCGCCCCAATGGGTTAAGAAAAAGTTAAGTTATGAGTTAATTTATTGTTTTATGGGTTGGCCTAACATCATGTTGATAAGGTCAAAGCCCCAAGCGATCACTCAAAAAGTTATAAATAGAGGCATCCCCAAGCTCATTTGCACACTTTATCAAGCGGTCTATGATTTGCATCCATTATTTTATTTCGTCTATGCTTATGTTTTGGATCACTCAGGTATGTCAGTAGGAGATTGCATAGTGGCATGTAGAGGATCCGGGTCAAAGTCTAATGCACATTCTAGATCTGTGTCTATTGAAGCAGATCCGAGGGTAGGTAAGGCCCTAGTAGCGGCCCTGCCGAAGAAACATTGCAGGCAGGATGTGATGTGCCCACGACCAAGGTGTCGAATCCACTGGGACAACATGTTAAGGGTGCAGCCAAAGCCCTGAGGTCAGATCGGGTTGTTTTAAAGCTGAGCTGCAGGCACAGGCTGTTGTGGTAGCGACTCGAGCCCCAAGTCATGGGATGAGCATGTTAAGTCTGGGGCTCAGAGAGTTATTGGGTAGATCTAATTTGGTTCAGCTTTAGTTGATTTCACAGGGCTTCCAGACATCAGTCGTTCAGTCACAGTTGAGTCAAAGCGTCATTGACAGTCTCCTGGATTCAGATCTAGGACTTCAAAGTTGAGATCATTTAGTGATATTTCAGATCCATGTTTTGGTATTATAGATCTATAGACCTGTACATCCGATCTATTTTTTTCCTCTACAGATGTATATTCAATCCTTATTCAGTATCAATCATGTTCATTAGTTTTCTATAGCCAATTTTAGTGCACTTCAGTTCTCAGATTCAGTTTCCTTCATGCATAAGTATGGGTATGGTTTTAGTGCTTGTATGTTATTTTTTTCTCTGCATCATAAAGATATGCACTCATGGATCATTTTACTCTTGTTGTTGAATCATTCAATGAAGATCTAAGAAGAATAATTTCCAAGGGTTTTCCCCATAGTGGGTTTTTCCCTGGTCTCAGACCAATCCTAGTGTCTCCATGTGTTCATGCTTCTCTTCCTTTGATCTTTTATTTTCCATAGTTTAGATAATGATGATGATGATGGTGGTGTTGTTATTTCTGCATGGTTATATATTTTGATGCTTAATAATTCAGATCTGTATAATCGAATAATTACTTGGGGTGAATGCAACATGTTAATGGTGAAATGAAACTATCAAAGTAAAAAATAATGTTGATTTATGAAAAATTAACGTGGTATTAGAGCTGGTTGTTTAAAATCCATGGAGATCACCCCAAGGAGACACTTCTATGGAAGCACGGAAAGGATGGTAGAGGCCTAAAACAATTCTAGGGTATTAAAAAAGCCCTAGGAAGTTAGTGTATAAGGGTTTGAGAGGAACCTTGGGCTATGGTAAAGTCCTGATATTCGGTATATGAAACCCTCGTATGGACTTTGTGAAGATTCTCAAGCACTTGGATTGGTTTGACAGAAATGACCTGGTTATTGATAAAGTTGTTAATTGAAGGCAACACTGCTTTATGATTTATGGCTGACTCTTGAAGGTTGTTCAAGAGGGAGAGGATCATATCTCATTAAAGATACATATTCCTCAACCTATAACCCTTCACTCTTGTTTATGATTATAGATTTCATTTCTATTATTATCGTTTCTAGTCATTACTTCATGCATGTATATTTGAGCACCTGAATATATCTAACCTCTGTGATGAGATGTGATGAGTGGATCCCTCCTGAGTATATTTGGAAATGCAGGAAAGATGGCTAGATCAGGAAATGCAAAAAATTTGGCTAATGCAGCTAGATATGGAAAAGGAAAGATGGCTAGACCTGGAAAAGGAAAGATGGCTAGATATGAAAATGCAACTAGATCCGGAAAAGGAAATATGGCTATATCTAGAAAAGGAAGATGGCTAGATTTGGAAATGTAGCTAGATCCATAAAAGGAAAGATGGCTAGATCTAGAAAAGGTAAAGAGGTACTTGTGCATAACAAGCCACCTATGTGAAGGTGCATAGGTAATATAGTAAGGCATGCATGGTATATTGTTTTAGTGTTATGATTCAGCTACAACATTGGATGGCTAGGCAATCCCTTCGGTATATTGAGAATGTCTACTTCTCGGATGGCTCATGCATGTACATATACGAGTGATTGGGATTATGTTTACTATTATGAAATAGTGCACCTAGTATTGAATAGTTTGATCATGATGATCTCCTTGATTCCGCGATAATACTTGATGTAATTGTCGATAATGGATATAGTGGCATAACCTAACGTATGGCTAACATCTATTATTTTGAGTTTGTGATTATGATTTTAGTGTATGGTACTCTTGATTCTTGATACACATAAGATATGTTGCATCTCTTATGGTATTTTACCTCATTGATATGGTATTGATAATACTTGTGATCAACAAGATGAAAGCTCATAGAAAAGAGTATTTGCACCTTGTTGGTTTATCGATTAACCTAACTTGATCCTATTGATTATGATATGCATGGTATTGGAAATTGTGATTATAAACACATATTTATGAGATTGATGTTTCAGATCTTTGACTATCTATGGTTATAGCATGAGGTGAAATTAAAATGTATTGTTATTGGATCTTAAGGTTGTGTTGTCACATCAACCTTCCACCTTGATATTTCTAGTCCAACCTATGATGAAATATGGGTGACATGATGATCATGATAGATATGTGTTTATCTGCTATTGCTTGATCCATGTAAAGACAGGTTGAGACATGAATGAAACAAATTCTCATTCAGAGGGAGAATCTCTCCTAAAATATCCTCATTCTTTTCCAGCATAAGTTTTAATTAAATATGATTTAAGTATCTGAAATTTTTGATCTACAACAGAGGTCGGAGCCTCATTTATGCAAAGGAATTCTCATAGATGTGACTATGCTTGAGATACAAAAAATTGAATTCTTGTATAATTAATTAAGCATGCAATCATATGGTCACTTGAAAGATGTCAATTTTGCAGATGTATTGCAAATGCTAGTAAGATCTGTCGGTTGGGAAATTTCATATGTTTGAATTGAACTTATGTATGGAGGTGACCGAGACATTCATATGGATATCTCATTGTGTTTAAGGTTGATTGATATTGATAAACTGTGTTTGGTACTTTTGACATGATGCTTAATGATTGAGACATGTCTGGATTTATAAGTATTACCATGATTGCACATTTGGATTTGACATGACTTGATCTGGTGATGGCTTATTTTCCCAGATGACTATGTTATGTGGTAATAGTGACCTTCAGTGTCGTATATGAGTATACAAACATATCGTTCTCTATTGGCCTCCTTGTTCCACATGCATGACGTAATCGTGATGCGTATGCAGTTACTCCTAATGATGGAAATGGCCTATAATGACATGTTAAATGACACACTTGAAGAGCTTGACATGAAATGAAGTCAAGACTTGATATGTGTGCTACCTATCTCTAGTTGAAAGAATTGATAACTACGAAATCAATGTATTTGATAATAGTTATGACTGACTTCTAAACTTGGATGAGATGATTTTGTTGAATCAACATTGATTTGAGTAAGGCTAGATATGTCAGCATGATGAGGCCTCAAGATCATAGAGAGTGTTTTGTGATGCAAACTCCTTGATTTAGAGTTGTTTATATATGAATACTATCTGATGAAGTGAGGATAATGAGTTCCAAGGTATGGCCTTGATTTTTTATTATGGATTTGATTATAGATACTAATAGTCTATCATTAACAGGCGATGAGCCTCTAAAAATCCAAGTAAGAGGGAGATGGATTTTGAATATTGTAATGATGTATCATGGTATGATAAATTGATCTCTCTAATTTGGGAAGTAAATTCCATATAAACAGACTATTGAAATGTCTTAGTGTAGTATAAATGCTTGGATACTCTGATTTAAAGTTCAAATGTTGATTGAACGTGATATGGCATCTGGTAGTTGGTTGAAGCATTTATGTTTCCGTGTTGAACATTCATCCATATATGATGTGTATAGAACATGATTGAATTCATGATTGAGCTGCTTCACTCAGAATTTCCACCAAACACCTTTTATTTGGTTGAGATATTTCTCCCATGATATGTAGTTGCATGAATCAACTAATGATGTTTTGGATTGATGAGCAAATTTGGATGCTTCCTTAGTATGATATTTGCCATGACGCTTTGGATGAGAGGTCCATAGCACGACCTAGGTCGGGTACAATGCCGCTAACAAGGCTAGCTGTGAGACATGATGTAGAAGCTCCTTTAGAGATTTGATCAAGCATGATTCGAATAATACATGGATACACAATGATAATAGAGAATCCCAAATACATATAGTTGGGACTATGCTAAGGCTTGTGTTTGACACCTCCATGACAGGGAGGATGGTTATGGTATCTTGTTGTTATTGATATCTTGATACAATTTACATGGTTATGTATGTTCTAAGATAACACCTGATTTTATGTCTTGTAGGTACATGAATTAGCAGATACCAGATGATAGCAGAGCTAATCGAGGACACTGAGCCAACTCTTCCTCTATATTTGAGCTCCTAGAAAGAGGAATTGAGATAGAGGGCTCCCAGGGTTGAGGGAACTATGAAAAACAGGGTGTATTCCCTATCTATTACCCAGGGTTGAGAATGTTGCTCCCCTATCCACATAGGGTTTTAGAATGCTTCTCCCCTATTTGGTATTGGCAGAGTATACCCCAGTTGAAGTCATACCCATAAGTTGGGCCGACTTGTCGGGAATATCGCTCCTTGTTTTGCAAATGATTTGAGAGTGTAATTCGGGTGTACAACCAAGTGGATTATGATGCAGGTGTTCTACCATATTACTATTCTAGGTCGTCTATGGGAAGATCAGTGGGAAATAGGATGAGTTGTGATAACTCTATGCAGTTTTGGGTTGAGAGTGCACTCCCCGATGTAATTCCAATGTTGAGATAGACTCCTCTACATGATTGAATATCCTATTTCTAGACATGGGGTTGTAAAGGTATGTATCCCCCATGAGATTCCGGAACGAGATGCACTCCCTGATGAAGTTACATGTCGAGATGTAATCCCTATTGATATTCTCTCCGATCATGATATTTTGGGTAGTAGCCCGATGGTAGAGATTTCATGATGACAGCCTAATGAATGAAGGGTAGTAGCCCAAGCTCCCCTCGAGTGACAAATTATTCTTCTAGATCCGATAATGTTTAGCATACAAGCAAAAACAATCAAGAGATAATAAAAAATGAGCATGAAGACTACTTTGATGATTTGTAATGAGAAAGGTTCACACCATGAAAACTACTTGATATAGATGTTCAGTGATGTCACGTGATGATGCATGAATATCAGAATGGAATATTGATCGATGAACATACATCAACAGATTGTATTGAGCTGTGATGACTCCAAGCAAAGGTTGCAAAATGGAATTATTCCTAGTTGAGAGGGAGTGTTAATTTTTGCAACTAGGGTCAAATTCCGTAGTGGATAGCTCAGATGATTAATATAATGATTTAACTAGATTCCTCTTTTCGAGAGGATCAAAATCTACCTATAGATCGCACCAATCGGTTAAGAAGAAGTTAAGTTATGAATTAATTTATTATTTCATGGGTCGGCCTAACTGCATGTTGATCTGGTCAAAGCCCCAAGCGATCACTCACAAAGTTATAAATAGAGGTGATCTCAAGCTCATTTGCACACTTGCTCAAGCGATCTATGATTTGCACCCATCAGTTTATTTAGTCTATGTTTATGTTTTGGCTCGCTCGGGTACATTGGTAGGAGCTCACGCAGTGGCGCGCAGAGGATCAGTGTTAGGTAAACATGACTCGGGGTAGAGTCAATGTTGACTAGGGTAAATAGTAGTGGTTTTGGGGCACATGGTTTTGTGCACCCATGGTTTTGGCCCATGGTATCGCATGTAATGGAGCCTATAAAAGGCTGGGAATGCTTCATTGTAATGCAAGGCCTGGAGGTGAGCAGTGAAGGCTCACTTGGCCAGATTGGCCAGGGTTTTGGCCAATGGTTAATGAAATTTCATTGGTTGGGTTTTTCCCCGGATTTGGGGTTTTCCCGGATAAACATCTGTGTGTTAATGTTTTGTTGCTGGCTCTTTTATGGTTTATTATTCCTCTCGGTAAATAATTTATTTTTGCAGTAATTTCTAACAAATGGTATCAGAGCTATTTCGGCTTCAAGGGGACGCCTTTGCTGCTGAGGGTTTTTTTTTCTCGGGCTTGAGGTAGACCCTGTTCAGTGGGAGATTTGTGGGATCGATTCTTGCGGTGAAAGAATGATAGCGGTAAAAATTAAATGTGCAGCAATAGTGAGTAGGGTTTTGGTAGATTGAAGAGAACTCCTAGAGGACTGGCGGTTACAAAGGCTGGTGACCCATGTAATCCGGTAGATGGGTTCTTTTTATATGGACATTGATTTCATATGTACAAAGACAGCAACAATGAAAAAAAATTATTATTATAATGGAGTTAATTTTTTGCATGTAAATGGGCATACTGCTGTAAGACCTGGTATGGCATGCGTACCCCTGGGTAATCACTGGTAAAGTCTGGGTTAGACCTAGGTGATAGAGGGGATGTCAAGTTTACAATTACCCTGGGTAAAAATTTGAGGGGGAGGGAAGAGCTAGAGTGAGCGGGGTTGTCTCACTTAGCAGGTTTGGCTGGATTTAGTCAATAATCCCCAATTCAAGTTTAAGGGGGGAATTGTTAGGTAAACATGACTCGGGGTAGAGTCAATGTTGACTAGGGTAAATAGTAGTGGTTTTGGGGCACATGGTTTTGTGCACCCATGGTTTTGGCCCATGGTATTGCATGTAATGGAGCCTATAAAAGGCTGGGAATACTTCATTGTAATGCAAGGCCTGGAGGTGAGCGGTGAAGGCTCACTTGGCCAGATTGGCCAGGGTTTTGGCCAATGGTTAATGCAATTTCATTGGTTGGGTTTTTCCCCAGATTTGGGGTTTTCCCGGATAAACATTTGTGTTTATGTTAATGTTTTGTTGCTGGATCTTTTATGGTTTATTATTCCTCTCGGTAAATAATTTATTTCTGCAGTAATTTCTAATAATCGGGGTGAGAGACTGATGCACATTCCAAATCTGGGTCTATTGAAGGAGATCCGCGGGAAGGTAAGGCCCTGATAGCAGCCTTGGTGAAGCAGAGTCGCAGGCAGGTTGTGTTGTATCTGTGGCCAAGGTGCCAAAGTCACTGACACAACATGTTAAGGGTGCAACCAAACTCCTGACGTAATATTGGGCTGTTCTGAAGTGAAGCCAAGGGAACATGGTGTTATGGTAGCATCTCAGAGCCCCAAAGCCGCGGGTTGAGCGTGTTAAGACTGGGGCTCAGAGAGTTACTAGGAAGATATAATTTGGTTCACCTTCAGTTGATTGCGCAACACTTCCAGACATCAGTTGTTTAGTCACAATTGCATCAGAGCGTCATTAACAGTGTCCTGGATTCAGATCTAGGACTTCAGAGTTGAGATCATTTGGTGATATTTCAGTTCCATGTTTTGGTATTATAGATCTATAGACCTATACATCAGATTTGTTTATTTTTTCTACATATGTATCTTCAGTCCTCATTCAGTATCAACCGTGTTCATCTGTTTGCTACAGCCAGTGTTAGTGCACTTCAATTCTCAGATTCAATTTCCTTCATGCAGAAGTATGGGTATGGTTTTGGTGCATGTATGCTATTTGTTTTCTGCATCGTAAAGATATGTAATCATGGATCATTGTACTTTTGTTGCTGAATTATTAAATGAAGATCTAAGAAGAAGAATTTCCAAGGGTTTTCCCCATATTGGGTTTTTCCCTAGTCTCAGACCAATCCCGGTGTCTCCATGTGTTCATGCTTCTCTTCCTTTGATATTTTATTTTTCGTTGTTTAGATGATGATGATTATGGTGTTGTTATTTCTACATAGTTATATATTTTGATTCTTAATAATTCAGATATGTACAATGTAATAATTACTTGGGGTGAATGCAACATGTTAATGGTGAGATGTAACTATCAAAGTAAAGAAAAATGCTTCTTTATGAAAAATTAACGACTTTGATATAGTATATTTGATGCAAAACTAAAAAGCTATAGTCGTATATTGTAATAGTGATAACAATTATTTTTTCTTTATTGTGTTTATCAAGTTGAAATGCTTATTCCAATGGGAGAGGATGAGTTCTAAATGTTTAGATGAAAATGAATGTTTCACCCTTTATTGCCACTTCTCAATCATGAGGAGATTCGAATAAGAAGTGAAAGAGTAAAAATCCTATTTAAAGGACATAGCTAAATCTTACCTTTAACTAGTCCAAACCATATATCCCATATCCAAGATAAAAAAACATGGGAGAGACATCTTCTTACCACTAAAGTAACTAATTAGATCCTTGCATCATAGCTCTATTGGCTTCACCATCTAGGATCCAAACCATATGCATTAGACTTGAATATGATGTCACCTTCTTCTGTGAAACTGAAATCTCGCCTTTGACTCATGTTGCAACTTTAAAGAAAAAACAACACCATTCTTAAGAGGGCATTGATGAGAACCATTCTTAGTAACCTCTTCATTGATCTTTAAAGGCAAGGATATTTCCTTTCCATCCTTCTCTAGAATAAAGGACACTCTCCATCCATTTCCATATGATAATACCTTCTTTAAAAACCCTAGCCTTTTCCTTCTCTTTCCCCTCCATCTTCCATCATCCTTTGTTAATTTATTGTGCTTTTCTACTTGTTTTTGAATCCTAATTGAATTATAATAATTAATTTAAAATCTCAAAAATATAATCAATCTTAATTAATCTAGAAGTATTTTCTCTTTCCCTCTACTCGTATATGTTCCTCATATTTACCTAAAAGGATGGTGCTTCTATTCCCCTTCCATCATCGTGATAGTATTGTGCCTCGCTCTAAATTTCATGCTATAAAATGAAATGAAATGAAATGATATTTTAACGTCCACGAGACTAAAAATAGTCTATGGGACTATGAGTTCCCTGTTTTTCTCCTTTTGCATTTAAGTCCTTTTCTTATTCAAATTGATGATGAGCTGGCCCAACCTTCCAACAATCCCATCTCTGAAAAGACAATGCCAAGAAACCGATGCTAACATATTCCCATAACTTTCTCTGATGTCTTTGAACACATCACATTCCAAAATCAAATGTTTTTCCAATTCCACTACCCGAGACATGCCGAATGTACACACCCGTTCTTCCCAAGATTCTTTAGGCATTTTCCACAGTCGTGTTTCACATCGAAGTTAATGCGAGTTGGTTCTTAATTGAGCAATAAGAACCTTTTCCCTCGACAAAATGTTAGCTCCAATGTACTCTTTTTGTTGGAGATCATACGCGGGGTTGAATTCTTCAATGTAGTACTTCTTCTTTCTACCCAAATCTTTTCCCCATACCTGTTTACGAAACTTCTCCATAAAAAATTCTTTAGCTCCTTGCTATTTGTGGGACAAGCATGGAGGTAGATATTCCACTTTTGCATCCATGTGTAGTTTTGTCTCATCCATGTTTTCTTTCTTTCATTCATCCCTTCCTTGAAGATAACATTAGGCCATCTACCTACCCCCATTTGTTCAATTTTTTTTAGATATCTTATGAGCCACACCATAGCAATTGCTTCGATGGGAGTTGCTCTTGTTTCACTCAACATTATCTCATAAGGTACCGAACTTTTTATTTTGAACTTGATCACATTGAAGAGTTTTTGGATTTTCTCAATTTGCTTCCACTTTGAGACACGGGTGCTGCTAGCTCACAATTCACACCCATATAACATCACTGGACAAACTAGGAGTCCAAAAAGCACTTTAATTGTTTTCCAATCCCATAACTCTGCCTCTCTACATCTATTTTGAAGAGCATATAATGCTTTCCACCCTCCTAAGATTCTCTTCTTTCTGCAGTCCTCCAAATTAAGTTTGTTGTTGAAATCAATCCCAAGGTATTTGGACTCATTTACTTCTTCAAGAATGTTGCCTTCAAAGAAGAACGTATGTTAACTCTGCTTCCTTTTATTAGAGAAAATCATTATTTTGGTCTTGCTAGTATTGACTTGCATCCCACTTCTCTACAAAAATTCTCAAGGGCATATAGGTGCATCTGCAATCCATGGGCCGATTTAGAAATCAATAAAATACCATCAGCATATAAAATAATCTTTATCACAAAATCCCCCAATCGAACACCATCCCCACCTTGAAAATTTAGCCACTCTTACAGTTTATCAATATATAAACCAAAAAGAGTAGGGGGTAGAGGGAAACCTTGCTTGACTCCAATGTCACTTCTAAAGCTTTCTGAAATATTCGCCGAGGTTCTAATTTTGACTTTCACCTCCTCATAAAGTCTATGGACAACAACTCTATAATGCAAAGGAATTTCAAGTTCTTCCATTCTACGCCACAAATGATCTCTAGGGACTGTGTCAAATGCCTTTTTGAAGTCAACAAAACAACATAATACTTATTCTCTATCCCCCTAAACCTTTTCAATAATGTGTCTCAACGTGATGCCATGATTCTCTGTAGAATGCTTCGGCCTAAAACCCGCTTGTCCTTTTGCCCTCTTTTCTTTCACTTCTGCGCACTTACTGGTTCTATTTTCTACCATGCTGTCGAAAAGCTTTGCAAACAAAGGATTGATCATAATGGTTCTATAATTGGAAGGATTATTATTGTATCCAATCTTAAAAAGGGGTATTTCTAGGCTAGTTGTCTAGTCTCTTGGGAATCCTTGTTCAATGATGTTGTTTAATATTTCCATTATATGCATTGCAAGAGTGTTCATTCCCCATTGTAGATACTCTGCTTGAAGTTCAACCAAGTCTTTTGCCCTTCCTGTTTTCAGCTTCTTAATTCCAATCTCCACATCCTGTAACGTGAAGAGATTTGTAGTTTTGTTGAGCCTCAGGGGAGGCTCAGCATCTGATTCTTTCCCATAGAGTTATCTTGCATATTCAAACCATTGATTGGCTATAATATTATTTTCGATTTGCTTCTTCCTTGGTTGAAGTTCTTGCCAAAATAACATTGGGTTATTCTTGCCTAGATATATTAACTCTTCTCACCTTGTTTGCATGAACTCATCTATTTTCCTTTTTAGTATCTACTTATATAAATTTACATTCATCTTCTCCTTTCCTATCTTTTTCAAAGTTCTCCTTGCCATTTTTCATTCCTCATCAAACCAAGTATTTATAGGAAAACAATTTGATTATGTTTTCCTATTTTTTTCTCTTTTTCACTTCTCAAGTGCCCTTTGAATTATATTTTTTAAATTATGACTGTTGAATATTTGTAAACCAGTTTTCTTCTTCTGAATTAATCTCTCCAACATTGTCTTGAAGATATTACAATTTTCTTGCGTTAGAAGAATTTTTCCCCTTGGTAGTGATTGTTGAGAGCATTGGGTTTTTCTCCTATGCTACCTTTCTTCTAACCATGATAACTTTATATAAATTGGGTTATGGTCTGATTTTAAGTCCCAATTATGCTCTCCAATCTTAACTTCATCTATCTTTTCTATCAAGCTTTGTGAATAAATCACATAATCAATGACACTTGCCCCATTGTATGTGTTGCAAGTGAAGTTCCCAAACCTTTTCCATCGGTCTAGACCATTGCAAATAATTAAGTTGAAATCACCACACAGTGTAAGAAACTCCTCTCCAAAATGATTGCTAACTTTTTCATCTTCTGAACATCTCACCTATTGGGGATTCTCCTCTCCAGTGAGCCAAATAGGATTATGACTCTCTTTGCAACAAATAATACTAGCTTGCTGATTTGTTGTTCTAGCATTAAAATCACCCAGTAAAAGCACTTCCCCCTACTGAGAGTACGCGACAATATCTTTCTTTAAAGCTACATACGGACCCTTGCTATCTAACCCCTCATTTTTGTAAGTTTTTGAGACTTCAGGGAAAAAATAACATGTTGCAATTCTTATGTGATTCTCCTTCTCTGATATTTTGAACCATAAATATTGTTTATTTGCATCTTCTTTCAACAATTGAATGTGATGACCTTCTTTTTATTTCACTAAAACTAGTACCCCCCATACCCTTTGCCAATTTCTTCTACCTTGTTCCAAACTACTAACTTCAAATAACCGTTAAACACGAGAGTTTTGCAACCATCATGTTCATGATTTTCCGTGAGACAAATTATGTCTCTACCTTCCGCAATAGGCCCTAACCCAGGGCCCCTCCTCCAAGGGTAACCTCTACAATTCCAACAGACTAAACTTAGGTAGACCTGGGTAGGATTTGACTGCTACGCAGTTTGACACATAAGACTCAAATTTGAGTCTTCACCCCTTTTCATCCATGTTGCTCTTGTAGTTTTCCTCCCTGTTATCGAATTCTCGGTTTTTTCTTCACTGCCAGCTTGCTACCCTGTTTTGTCCCGAGTCCCAAACACTACAATGATTGATTTACCATTGTACAACCATGCCCTTTTCCCTTCATTTCTTGTTGCCCTAATTGTCTTCCCTTCTTCCCTTCTCTCCTCTTGTTGTTTGTTGGTTAAATATTCATCTAAAAAGAAGTGTGAGTCTTTCAAGAGTTTCTTTTTGCTCAAGAGATGGTGTTTGTCTTTCACGCTTGCCATGGTGAATTTTATGGGACGAGGCCTCTCTTCCCTTATATTCCCTACCCTTCTTGTTTGGCAAATTTTCCTTTTCCAATGTAGTTTCTCTTTCAGAAAATCCCTCGTCAAATTTAGAGTACTTTCATTCCTCCCATAATTTCTTATTCCTCTGATAATAAAGTTTGTTTCCCTGTCTTTTCTTTCTTTGTGTTCTCTTTCCTGTGCTCTACGAGTACTTGCATTATTTTCTTACTCTGTCATTATGTAACCATTAGCGTCTTCAACTCTATCTTTGATTTCTTTTAGACCGTCTTCCCTATTGCTCTTTTTGTCTTCTCTTTCGAAAGATCTGTTTGTTGAGATACTTGTGTATCTACCTGAGTTGCTTTAGAAATTATCACATCCTTGTTTGCTGCCCTTGGTTCTGTCATGGTTTGTCACACTATCTTCATGTTATGCCATTCTTATTTTCCTGTCTCTAGAGCCTCTTATAAAATTGTTACATTTTCTTTTAAAATTCTATTACCTTCTATTAAACACTGATTTGCAAATGTGATCTGTGAAATTTTGCGGTCCCTTTCCTATTCTTTGGCTTCCAAAATCTCCAGCCTTGTCCTGGCCTTCATCAGTTCTTCGACATAGAGATCTAATGACCAAGTAAGAGGCATGGATGTGGGATTGTAAATGGTTGACTTTTCTTTATTTTTGTTGTTCTTATTTATTTTCTTTCTCTGGAATTGTTCTCTTTTTCTTTTTCTTTGTCTTTGTCCTTGATCCCATTTGAGGCAAGCAAGCCTACGCCTCAAAATGCCTCAATATTGCTTTTCATTTACCCAAATCCACTTTTATGTTTTGTTTGTAGAAGCAATTTTGACTTGACCTAAATGATTGGTTTCCACAGAACCTGATATTTCCTTGCCATTTTTAACATTTGCTATTGATTTGCTTTCCATTTTAATATGATAAAATCCTCTCGAGCAGAAATCCTAAACATAAAATACTCCATTTTCAAGCTTCTTTGCCGCAATATTTTTTTATTGCCGCTATTCTCGTTGCCATCGGCTCTATATCCACCATTGATATACTTGACACAATCTCCCCCAGAATATCACTTTCATACTTTATTCTGTATACCCTTTGTTAATCTCTGGCATAGCCTGTGATAGCCACCTAAGCACTCGGTGCCTGATGAAATTGTTGTGTTGAAAGAATTGCTTTCTTTAGTAGTACCGAGTTACTGTTTGGCAGAATGGCTTACCTCTGAAGGTAGTTGTATGAATCCGAAAGACTTGCCTTGATACCGTTGAACTGCTCTGCCCTGCTCTGTCGTGCAAAATCTAAATTCACCTGTAGTCTTCGATTTTTCATTAATCTTAGGCTTTTCCCTCCCTGGAATCGAACTCGAGACCTAGAAGTATTCCAGATTTCCGCTTAGCTTCCTCATTTTTTATTGTTCGCTGAAAGAAGGTATGGGAAAGAGCACTTTACATCAAATGACAAATACGCAGAATCTCTAGGTCACAATACCTAATCACCTCCCATGTGTCTTCCCCTAATACAAAATATTAACTCTGTGTAGGGACTCAATAACACATTGTCTCATTGGAATAAATCCACAAAGCCTTTGTATAGAGTGTCTTTGGAATAAATCTACAAAGGCTTTGTATAGACTATTTAAATAAAAAGATAGAATTTAGGGCTATTTTATCGAGATGTAAACTCTACGCAATCATAGCCCAATAAAACCCATGTTTATACATCTTCATTGATGAAATAGCTAAAACCAAACTTGATTTCATATTTTTGTGAAGCTCTAAGGGTTGGCTTTCACCTTAATCTATCTTTACTTTTGTGAAGCTCTAAGGGTTGACTTTCATAGTAGTATCTTTTAGATTGTTTTTAGGTTTTTCGAGAAAAGAATTTGTTGAAATCATAAGTTTGAATTGTGAACCCTACAAAATCAAAATGCTAAATCTATATATACAGTAAAAAAACCATAATTTGAATAATACGTGATAAAAAAAAAATTAAATTAAATTTTACGTTATTAACCAAATTTAAAAAGAAAGCCTAATAATTTAAAAATATCAAAAAAAGCCTACTAATTTAAAACAATCTGTCGCCGATCTTATAGCGAATGAGACATCATATGACCAGGTAGAAAAAAGTCAATCGACCACAGTGGGAGTCGAACCCAACACCTTTTGATCCGAAGTCAAACGCGCTAATCCACTGCGCTATGCGGAATTTAAAAGGAAAGCCTAATAATTTAAAAATATGAAAAAAAGCCTAATAATTTAAAAATATGAAAAAAAGCCTAATAATTTAAAACAATCTGTCGCCTAATAATTTAAAAATATGAAAAAAAGCCTAATAATTTAAAACAATCTGTCGCCGATCTTATAGCGAATGAGACGTCATATGACCAGGTAGAAAAATGTGATTCGACCACAGTGGGAGTCGAACCCACGACCTTTTGATCCGAAGTCAAACGCGCTAATCCACTGCGCTATGCGGTCCGTCTTATTTCTAAACTACAGGTACATTTTATAACTTCATACTTTGAACATAAGAGCGAACCAAAAATGATTGGATAACGGCTGGCATGAGTACGCTGCATTACAAATTCATTGCCGCATGATCTTTATCTGGTATCTCGGGTGTTGCTAAAACTGTCGATATTGAAGAACCTTTTAATCTTAATTTTGGTATCAGCGTACAAATTTGCTAAAGGTTAATTATCTATAAAATCAGAAGAAATTTTAATTGAGCAGCATGACTGGTACCGTGTTTTAGTTAGTTATCCCGTCAGTTAACAGACTAGAAGGTCTCCGGTTCGAATTTGGGCGTTAGGCGGTGCCATTGTTAAAATTTCTACATCGTTATTCTGCCCTTCCACCCTTCCACGTATCATTGAAAACTATCGTCCACGATGGTAAAGAAAGAAAGAATTTTTAATGTCCACGAGGCTAAAAATAGCCTATGGGACAGAATAAGTCCGGTATGTAGTGCCTATTTTGGGTACGGGGAATAAGTATTTGGTACTGTTAGAAGTTTTGCTTAAATTTATAGAAAATTTCAAGTTAGAGCGGCAATAATAATATATTAAAACTGAAAATAAAATAATTTATTTATTTCTATCCAAAATTTGCCAATTAAATTTCATCTTGGAGATTCCATCTTGCAATGAAATATGTAAAAGATTGAACAAACATGCCGAACCCTAAACAAAAAAAGAGAGCCTATTATTACTTGATTATTATTTGATTTCATGCAACACTACATTATATTCAAGTTTGGAAATTTATAAGATAAAACTTACTAACACTTCTAGTTCTGACCATCATTTTAGTTTGTTGAATCTTATCATTAAAGCTTAAAGATAGACTTCAAGAAAGTAGACTTATTTGCAACTGTTGAACTTCAAGATTGTCAATAGAAGCTGCCAAGGAATGACTGGCAACTGTGTATATTTTGTTGAAATCTTTGCTACGTCTCCCAATCTCTATCGCTTTAGAGACCCCATGCAGTGCAGCCCCTGATCTATCATGTATCACTTAGAAAATAAACAAATGGTCATTTCTCTCCTCAAAATAGGTACATGAAAGGTGAAAATCTGCTCAAAATAAGTACCAGAAGCGTCAAAATTTCTTGTAGTGAAACTCCCTAAAAACTCCAAAGTACCCTTTGAAGCTCCTGACTATTTTGGAAAGTTTCCTACAAACACCCAGCTCCCAAGAACGCCACCGTGAAGTACGTGCTCTCCAACGACTGAGAGCGGTACCCGTGTTACCATGTTGAAAACTGTTAGGATACTTCAGCGAAGTCTCCAGTTCTGCCCTTAACTCGGTCTTCAGTTCAAGGCTGGGCCCTTCCACGTATCGTTGAAAACTCTCAGGAAGATACTTCGACGAAGGTCTTTAGTTCAAATCTGGGCCCTTCCACGTATCGCTGAAAACTGCCCTTCCGCATATCGTTGTAAGCCGTCAAGAATTGCATCTGTCAAGATACTTCGACAAAGTTCTTCAGTTCAAGTCTGGGTGGCGTTGGCGAAGGTCTTTAGTTCGAGTATGGGTGGCCCCAAGGAGTAGGTCTCCAGTGCAAGTCTGCCGGCGTCAATGTTATTCTGCGCAGGTCTCCCGTTTGAGTCTCGGGGGGCCATGCTAAATTTGTTTCTTTAGGTTATTTTGGGCAGGTCTTAATAGAATCGACACTAGAACGGGATTTTTTCATAATCAGCTAGACCTGGATGAGACAATCACGCTCATTCCTTTAACCTAACATGATCCACAATAGATTGATCATGGCCATCATCTTTATTGTTTTCCTTCATTGATATGATAAACCTAACACTTTCTTTATTTTTTGAAGTTGAACCGCACCAACCTCCCAAGGAGATGTTTCGACGATCCTTATCTCAAGAGAAACATCATAGACCTTTCCCTATAACTAATCACCATTGGAGTTTGGGAGGCCCTTATGTAATTTTTTTTTTCTTTATTATTCTTTGTTATAATTCCATGCACACAAAACATAAAACATAAGCACACTGAGATGCCTAATTTTAAAAACTTTTTCATAACATTATATACAAGCAATTAGATTATGCATAATAAACAAAATTTAATACCCAAAACTAATTTCTTATTAGTCCATTAACAAGAAACACTAGGGCTATCGTACTAGGGATAGTGGCCCTTTATAGTCCCTGCACAATACCAACAACAAGACAAAACACATGTCCAAAATACTTGGGTTGGAGTTGAGTCCTTTCAGCTCTCATCCACCTTAATACACATTGACCAGTGGTTGTCATTTGCCACCAAGACTTACAACCACCTCCTGTATCACACATGGCACTCCTTTCCCTCAAACTGCCCAACCAACTCTCTTTCGGGCATAGAAACCCCGTTGTTTCCTTTCCACTGGTATAATCACCCTTATCCACCTTTAGACTGCTCCTTGGTGACTTTTGTATACTTCCTGGCATGCCTTGCTCACACAACAGTCCTTGATGCACATTTTTATCATTTAGAACAACCCTTAATCCTTTCTACTATCTCCTTAAGCCCTTAGATGCACCTAGAGCCATGTGAACTTTGTCAATACTGTATTTTGGCCCTTCCCAGAGGGCACAAACTTCTCCTTTATGCTAGTAGCTAGCCTTTATGGCCTTCCTATAATAACTGCGACTTGTCTTAAAGGATCAACCTCTCTTTTTTAAAGCTTTGAATCAGTGGAAAAAACTCCACAAGGCCACAACCTTTTCCTTCTTATTGCGACCTAACTTCTCCCTAGTTGTGGCTAGGTATCTTCTAGCCCTCCCACCTACAAGCAACAAAACCAAAACCAAAAAACAAGACCATTACCACCATAGAAGCAATCCCTCCAAAACCCTTATTTACCTAGATGCAGGTCTATGACTTCCTCATGAGGTAAATCACCTCTCAAGAAGAATAATCCTTTATGCTCCTTGCCTTCAAGCCTCTCCATTGTCTTCTTATTTATACTTGTCCTTAAGTTTCCTTAAAAGCCCCTTTGTCCTTCAAGAAACCCCCATTAGTAAACTCAACTTTAGATTAGAATATTAAATATTTTCCTTAGGCACAAAACCCCATCACTTTGGGTACAAAGCCCACACACTCATAAAATCACACTTTATGAGTGTTTCTCACTCACAAGCCTAGCACCATGGTCATGTAAGAGTACCTCCCGATGCTATCCAATTTCAACATTCCCTCTTAGCAAGGTAGGTACTTTCATTCCTTGGAACTCTCCTTATTTCCAACATTGAAACACAATCCTCTTCCACGGTTGTTCCCAACATTCATCATAAGCTTCATCTTTCATCATAGAAACAAAACTTGCTGGAAGAACATAACCCTTCTTGGATGTTTCTATGCTATTAGAAGCCTCTTGCATCTTCTTTTCCTGATAGGCTTTTAAGCTAGTCCATGGCTCCTTTTCAATTATGGAAGTATTTTTTCTTCTCTCTGACGATGCACTCTTATGGGGTTGTTGATTCTCCCTTTGAATTGATGAACTCTCTCTAAAACTTGACTCCCTTTGAGTCTCTGAAACCTTCTTCTTTTCTTAGTGAATAGGATTTCCCTTTATCATGTACATACCATTCTCTTTGACTCCAAGAACCACCTCTAGGATAGAGTTGGATCCACTAGGCTTGAGTATCACTTTTCCATCTCATAATAGAACATCAAACCCCTTTGCCTCAATTACTGAGACTGAAAGCATGCTAAATTTTAGCTTCGCTACCCAAAGTACATCCTGGACTCACAAAAATCCACCTAAATCCATCCTGAATGGTATAATCCCTACTCCTCACACTGCATGTTGACTCTTATCACCAATTTTCACATGCAGATCAAAGTTGCACTCGATTAGGATCTCAAACACTTCTTGTGTTCTTGACATATGCTTCGAGGCCCCACTATGTAGGAACAAAGCAACCTCACGAATGGTGCTCCTAAAGAAATGAGAGATAAGAGACAATTCCTTGTCGAATCTCATACTGAAATCATCTTCATCAATTGTAGTTGGAGAAAACATATCAAGCTTCTTCTCTTTCACTCCTTTCTTCTTATGTGGACACTTGCTCGCATAATGACCAAACTTATCACATGCAAATCATTTCAATTTTCTCAAGTGCTTATTCTTGTTGCCATTTTTGAACTTCCCTGTGACCGTTTTCATCTTACTAGTGAGGGAAATGTTCTCCTCATTAGGACTTGTTTGCTTAAGATTATTCATCCCGAAGTTCCTCCTAGATGAAATAATCTCACAACCTATTCTAATCTAGAAGTTTCTCTTGTGAGACTACTCCTTTGATGAATGGATTCCACTACTTTGAGAAGTCCTTCAGTGTATTCCTCACCAACTTATATTCTTCCATCATCTCCCCTACAACTACAAGCTCATCATGAACTTGTCAAATCCTTGTAATATAGGAAGTCACATTCTCTGAACCTATCATAATTATTTCCTTGAGCTTATCTCTCAATACCATCTTCCGGTTTTTGTTCTTGTTCTGAAACAACACTTTTAGAGCTTTCCACATGTCCCATGCAATGTATTTTTTTTAAGATGACATATCAAATGATCCTTTACCCCATCAAGAATTATGAACTTGGATTTTGCATCTACTTTGTTATACAAAGCAAAAGTTGATGCATTACTTGGTGCCTTGATATGGGTGTTGGCATAATCCTATAGATCATTTACCAACAACACTAGCTTGATTCTTTCCTTTGGTGAGTTTTAGTTGGATATCCCTTCAACTGGTCCTCAAACCTCAAACCATTTTCTCTGTTGGATTCTTAATACAAGAGACTAGTTGTCCCTCATTAACCAATAAGACAACCTAGCTCCCTCTTAGAGCTGCCACCTATGCATAATTCCGACCCAATTTATTTTCAAAGTAGCTTTGAAACCGTGTTTGAATTCCATGCACCCCAGGTCTAGTCTATGCTATGGTAGTTTCACAAAACAAAAAATTTAAACACATTTAAATGCCTAACTTTAAAAACTTTTGCATAATGGAATATACCAACAATTAGATTATGCAAAATACATAAAATTTAATGCCCAATTTTTATTTCTTATTATTCCATTAATAAGAAACACTAGGGCTCCCATGCTAGGTATAATGGCCCTTTACGGTCCCTGTGCAATGTGAAAAAACAAGATAAAACACTTGCCCAAAATAACTGCGTTGAGGCTAAGTCCTTTCATCTCTCATATTTCTTAATATTCATCGACCAATGGTTGTCCTTTGCCACCAAGACTTACAACCACCTACTGTAGCACACAGTGCACTCCTTTCCCTCCTTAAATTTCTCATCCAATTCCTTTTAGGTCATAGAAAACTTACTATTTCCTTTCTACTGATATAGAAACCCTTATCAACCTTTGGAATTCTTCTCGATGACTTGGAAGCCTTCCTAGCATGCACTTGTCACACAACAATCCTTGTTGCACCATTTTATCACTCAAAATGGCCCTTAATCCTCCTGAAGCTCCTGTGCCGCATCATGCTCCGAGATATGCCAACAACCCCACTCTAACTGCGAGGCCTCCTTGGATAGTTGGTCGGCCATATGGCTCCTCTGCCTGTAAATATGAGTGACAAAGATGAAATAAAAAAGTGATTTTAACATAATAACTACATCCAGAATAGCAGTAAGAGTATGAGAGTGATAGTGTGCTTGTGAGTTGAACCAATTAATAATGATTTGAGAATCCCCAAAGATCTGAATCATGTTGCAACCATGTTCCCGGGAAAAAAGTAAAAGCAAACGAAGATTGTTGAGTTCGGCATAGTTATTAGTTCCCGGACCCAGCCTCATCTTGAGATGAAAGTAGTGAGCATTAGACAAGTGTAAGACATCACCCCCACCACATCCATTAAGATTTGAAGCCCCATCAAAATAAGCCTAAGGGAAGATAAGTTAAATGATCTTAGGCTAGATGATCCTAGTTGGAGCGGGTAAAATATCATCAGGAATGAGGTGGAAAATGGAAAAGATGTTCCTGTGGGAATATTCCAAATCAATGAGTATATCTAGGAAGATGAAATGATTCCTAGTAATCTAGATCCCCCAAGCCATAAGAAGAGGGAAGTTGTGATCTTTTGTGCTGCTAGCAGCCCGCCACCAATTGGTCCAAGTTGAACTGACCAAGGAGACTGCCCATCTGAGAGAGAAACCCAGGGAAGCAAGGGTGGTGCGCCAATGATGCTGAATGGTCGGGCAGTCTAGGAAGAGGTGATCAACACTCTTTGCATGGGAAAGGCAGAAACAACATCGGGAGGGTCCTTGAAATACCCACCTAATGAGTTTGTCTGCGGTAGGAATGCAATTAGAAATTATACACCACATAAGGAGTCTAGATTTAGGAGGAGCCATTAATTTCCATAAGGGAGACCACCACCAAAGCTTAGAAGGGGGTTTTGATTCTGCAGAAAGCAAGGTGTATCCAATATTAGGAATGAATCTACCACAATGGGAGGGAGCCCAGATTAATTCATCATCCTTGTCTATAATACGAACACATGTGGCCTGTAGAGCATGAGTATATCGATTCCATATCGGCCAGACTTCAGCAAGTAAGTCCAATTTCTATACAGACAACCAAGCTTGTGAGGCCCAGGTGGTGTTGATGGGATCAGTGATATGATCTAAATAAAAAAATTCCAACTGTATCTAAATGAAGAATGATATTTGGAGGCAAGACGAATTCATGACCGCATCCTGACCAAGCATCGGCTCCGATTTTGACTCAAGAGCCTGATCTAACTGTTACACAGTAATTTGTCACCGTCCCTACCATTCCCCGTCCCGCACAATGGAGGACCCATTTTGTGACCTGTGAACATTGTCATGCCTTGAAAACTCCATCAATGCATTCCTCTAAGCATGAGCTTCATTTGCCCTTGAGACATCTCCTTGAAAAAGTCATGAAAAACATCCCTTTTGGCATTGGCGCGGGTAGGCAGTTCAGTGCTCGCGCCAATGGGGAAAATCCTGCAAATAGGTCGTGCCAACTGGCGCTCTGTCATAGAGCAGTAGTTGCGCCACCCAAATTAGGGACTGTTTTTTAAATAAAGATGGCGGAAGTTGAATTCCAACAAACTCACAAACCATTGCCTATCTTGAGTTGGGAGGTTTGGCTGCGGGAGTTCTATGGAAGGGAAGTGGTTTTTCCACCTCCCATGGAACCTTCCTTGTTGATAGGGCCAATCCCATAATAATAGGGATCCCAACTCCTCCTTCCCCATCTATAAAAGCCTGCTCAAATCCATGGCAAGCTAGTCTGGAAGTGCCTAAGCTCTGAATCTCCATATTCCCAAGAGCCTTTGTGTTGTAAAGAATCCTCTCTTTCCCTTAAGGCTGACTCAAGTAAGGAGACCATTGTCAAGAGACTTCGGAGAGGTTTTCCCTTTCCTTGGCGAGCTTTGCGAAACGTGAACGACTGGAGACCCATCCGAAGGAGACCGCGACGTCAGAACTTGGTTGTAATCTCTCTTCGTTTATTATTTAATAGATGATTATGATTATGGTTCCACTCCGTTTTCCATCATATTAATGCGAGTAACATCCTTTCTGACTGATGTTTAGTTACGTGTGCCGGATTTTATGCTTGTATCTGTTCGTTTCTTCCATGTGCAGGTGTTCATCCGCGGAGATCGTGGAGGGATTGTGATCTGCCGAGGCTGAGGAACGGGGACGCTTCTTCTTCGGATCGTGGCGTTGGAATCCAGGTAGGCTTCTATCCCAAGTCCTTCATTCGTAACTAGGAACTTGCGTCATAACATTGTTTGATTGTTGCTAGACCCCTGCTGGGCTAGTAGGGATCGCCTCTGTCCGCAGAGGGGATTTACCTCCTCAACAATTTGGCGACTCCGCTGGGGATCGTCTAGATTTCATTGTCTCGTTGGTGTTGTCTCGCTTTGATTATTTTATGTGTTTCCTTGCTTGATGAACCTTTTGGGTTGGATTCTTTCATTGTTTTTCCTTCTTGGTTTGCTTGGCTTGCATTGGTCTGCTTCTAGAGTAGCTTGTTTTTAATTTTTACTGAGAAACTCGACTGGCGCGGTTTATAACCCGACAGTCGCGCCAATTGGCCCACGTTGCCTTTTTCCAACCCGCGCCAATTGCTTTCTGGCGCCAATTTCACCCTTACAGTCGCGCCACCCCTGTAAGGTTTTTGAGTTTTCTCATTTTTGAGCTCTCTGGATTTGATCAGTGTTTTTCTTCTTGATTTTCCGACTGCCTGAGTGTGTTGGAGTCCTGTTTGACTGGGAATTCACCTCTGTCCTTTGGTTGTTTGCTTTTATCTACCGATTTCACGTTTTAAGCCCTAGGGCATCTAGTGGCTTAGTGTATCGAGCCCTCCTTGGGAATTTTGGTGTTTTGATTGTCCTGTCAACTATCTGATTGATTCTCCGCATCCTCTAAGTAGTTTTTCATTGTTTTGTTGCGATTTTTGGGTG
This sequence comes from Pinus albicaulis, assembly GCA_034641835.2. Lineage (NCBI taxonomy): Eukaryota > Viridiplantae > Streptophyta > Pinopsida > Pinales > Pinaceae > Pinus > Pinus albicaulis. The sequence continues at coordinate 664,023,917 of CM076575.1, read as the reverse complement.
ATTGTTCATTCCTTCATTCGAAATTCGTTTGGTCTTGCCTTGGACCTAGATCACACGGTCCATTGGAAGCTTTTGAGTCTTTTCTTTGTTTTGAGAGACTTTGGTCGATTTGGGGATCTGATTGCTTGTGTTGTTGAGTGAAATGTGTTTGTTTCGCTCTCTTGAATATCGTTTCTCAAGTTGCTCCATTTGTTTTCAAGCTTGTTTAGTGCATATTAGCTATTAAACATTGAAAATCAAAAAAAAAAAATCTCTTTTTGTTAATTAATGCAAATTGTGATCTTTTCCATATCGCTAGTGATTAGTGTTTTGAATGAAAAGCTTTCAATTTCATTAGTTGCATTAGAGATCTCATTGTTTGTCTTCCGTTCCTTTCGTTTGTATAAAAGCTCTCAACTCTTCTCTAACTAGTTTTCATCGAACGAAATGTTGCACTGTGGCATATAGCTTTGCATTTAGGAGACACTACATACGATAGGGCCTAAAAATTGAAACTTAATTGAAGATCAACTGTAAAATTTATTCAATTAACCTAAGGCAGCATTGGAACTTAACGAAACACATTTAGAAGGTCTAGGCTAGAGACGTGTTCCGGCGTCGTTAAACCTAGCAGCTGTCGTTCGCCTGTTGGCTTTAGACAGCGCTAGTACGGACTTGCGCTCCCCGTATCGTCGCGTATATAAAGGGAGACCCCTCTAGGTTTTCAATCCTTTATCCATAGGAAGCCGAGTCTGCTGCCCTATACCCGTGATACACCGAACACAGCATTCGGGGAGACTACCTGCACGTACGGAAAGTCCTTGGTCGATTTCTGTTTCATTATTTGAAACCAAGGTGTATATTGCAGTTCACGGATATTTGGTACACCCTTTGTGCCTAGTTTTCCTGAGCAGTCATTTGGTCTTTTCTGACTCCCTAAACTTGAAAAGACCGTCAAGCGCTTGTCCTTTCACGCTTGTATCAACTCTGAAAGAGATAGAGTCATCTTTTTATCGTTTCTCGACTCTTAAAACATGAAACGGTAGAGTTTGTTTATTTTCCAATGTGGTAAAATCAATCTCCCACGATTACACACCCGTTTAGATATTGCTTGTTGCCCGTTTGATCGTGTGTCTTAACTCTTTTTCGGCCCGTGTGTGGTTTTGAGTTTTGATGGCAACTTTTTCAGAGTTTACCAACCAAGGAATCCCCTCAGAAGGGAATCCTGGTCATTTTCCTCTTTTTGGAAATGTTGGTGCTCCTTACATGGCGACGTTGTCCCTTCTTGGGCTAACTGTTGGGTTCCCTGTTTGGTTGTTCTCAACCTCTGTAGTCCCGAATGTCTCCACTACTGTTCAATCAGTTCCTCCACCTGAACAACATCATGTTGATTCCAAGGTGGACCTCTCCCCTTCTTCGCCTGTTTCTGCGTCCTCATATTCTACTTTGCCTGGTGAAAGCCTGGATTCGAGTAACCAGGTGGCTAAAAAGAAGAAGAAGAAGACAAAGAAGAAGAAGTCTGATAAGCGAGAGGCTAAATGTACGGCTACTGTCCATGAGGAATCTCCTCTTGATAAACCTTCCAACCCTCCACGGAAAGTCAAGTTCCCTTTCCTGTTGTGCACGGGAGACCATCTTCTTCGAGACTGCCCTGGCATTCCCAAGGTGCTCGAAGTATGGTCCAACGACCGCCCACCGTTGCCTTTGGCTTCCGGGAGTCAGGTTGGGGGCACGTCTTCAGCTGGTACTGATAAGGCTCCTAAGAAGCAGGGCAAGATCACCAATCCCTGTAAGTTGTGTGAAGGGCACCATGACATTCACCTTTGTCCTTATATGGATGAAGCCAAACTAGTTTTGGACAACTCAGCTGTTTCTGCGCCATGCCTTCCAGCTGGTTACAAACAGCTTTCTCTAAGTCCTCCGCCAGCTGATCCTATCATTGGTCAAGAGTCATCCTTGGTCGATCCCACTCCCCTTGAAATTCAAATTCATGAATCCGTCCCTGACCAACCATTGGTCGTCGGATCGGTTGAACTGGCCCCGTCCGCGGTGCACCAGGTATTTTCTGTCGAGAGTGGATCTCACACCCCCCGCGTCCTTCTGATTTCTTCAGATTCTTCAGACTTGGAGAAAGATTCTCCTGTCCCTGTACTTCAAGAAGCCCCTCCTCCGCCTCCCATGATGGAGGCTCCGGAGGATATCCCTCCCACCTTCGAGATGGAGGTTATGGAGGACGCTTCTTCTACCGTAACATCAGGGGAAGACCTTCGCATGTCGATGGTAGCCCCTCCGAGTAGTTTGGTCGCTTCCTTTGACTGGAATCGATTTGCAGGATTTTGCCTTCCGTCTTATGTGCCTTTCGAGATCACGGTACAGGCTCTTGGTCTGGTTGTACCCAGCACCATTATAGACGAAGGTGCCTCTGTTAGTATTCTGTCATCAACTACCTGGCAAGCTTTCGGTTCGCCGCCGCTTGCGCCTGTTACGCAGAATCTGTTGACATTCAATAGAAGAACCAGTCAACCGTTGGGGATCCTTCCAAGGTTACCTGTTACTTTGGGAGGTAAAACCGTCCATATGGACGTGATGGTCGTTCCAGGCCCTTTGGATTTCAATCTGCTCCTGGGGCGCGATTACACCTATGCCATGGGAGCACTTGTTTCCTCCCTCTTTTGCGTGATGTGATTTCCACATGAAGGACGGATCGTGACCATTGATCAGCTTTCATTCTTTGGTCCTAATATGGCATCTGGTCTGCCATCACCCCCTCCTGGTTTCTATCCACCCGTTGTATCTGCTCCACCGCAGGTCAACTATGTGGCTACTTACCCCGTGCCTATGCTCAGTGATGATGCCGTTGTGCATAATGTGCTGGGGGCATTGGGTCCTGACTTCCAGGATGTTTCCCTTCCATCAGGAGTGGAACTCTTGGAAGCACCGCCTTCTTGTTCATTTTGATGTAAGTCGGTTGGAGCACGGTTTCCTCCCTGGGTCAAGCTCTTTAAAAAATGAAACCAGGATCTCGGAGCATAGTTCCTCCACTTGTGTCAAGCTCCTAAAAATAATGAAACAAGTTGTTTGAGGATAGTTCTTTTAAGTGTGTCAACCTCGTTAAAATAATGAAACACGAGCATGTTCAATTCGACTTTTTGTTTTGAACCTTCACTCCATTTTCAATGGACTAAAGCTTGGGGGGCATGCACCTCGAATTGAGACATCATGCTGGGGGGCATGCCCGTTTTCCCCTTTTCAAGCATAGTTTGCATATGTGTGTCTTCATGTGTGCTTTTAAGCTTACGTAAAAATGAAATGTGTGATTAGATACATTGTGTGAATACATTTCGCATTGGGTCGTTTGTTATGTAACTGATACATTAGATTACATCTGTATTAGACATTTGCATGACATATAGAAAACATCATCACATGTAAAAGATCCATCCAAAATAGTCATATGTATATATATATGTGTGTGTCGAAATGTTTGCACAGTGTGCATCACAAAACTCAAAAAATATACATAATCGTCTTAGTACATCCGGAGACGGTATGTCTCTCAAAAAATAGGTGTGCTATAAATCCTAAAGACTAATCCGCATGGTGCTCATGATAGCACTTCACTGCACGCACTAAGCGTCTCAGGATTCGGTGGATCCGACTCGGAACTCCCACCGTATGGCACTGGTATGCCAGCGGTACGTCTGCCAACCGGGCATAGTCTGGGATCCCATGGGCGATACCCTCGAGGTTCTGGATCAGCTCCTCTCCTCCGGTACCCTCTCCCTGGATCTCAGGGGTGAGTTGTGTCCTCCGGGAGATTGGAGACATCCCGACTGGTCTCTCAGGTCCCACATCTGCATGCATTTATGATTGTGTCAAGACGAATGTGTATTCACAAAAAAAAAAAAACATATAAACATAAAATCAAAATATGAGGTCTTACCCAGCTCCTCGTCCCAGTCATCTCCCTCTGGTAGTGGGAGATCTGGGTCCCCGGTAAAGTCAGTTCCTGAATAGGGCCAATCCTCCACGACGATCAGCTGGCGCCGTAACCACCTAAAGAACTCTGGCCTCCAGGACATCTGTTGGCCACCTCCAGATCTGGGCATCAATGCTGCCCAGCGAACCATTCTTGGCTCTCATGGTATAGGACTCGCCACTGCGGCCCCTTGGCCCTGGAAGATTGGTAAGCGTTCCAGAATGAACGATACCAAGATGGAACCATAACCGAACTGTTTCAGTTTCCCCTGTTTGCACTTTGTGAGCTGCCTTTTCATATTGATCGTCACTGCTGTTGCCCAGTCATACAGTCGAGGACCCATGCATTCTGAGGCCAGCAAGAGTTGGGCCTTTGTGGCCTCGTGCAGTGCCTGCGACCCAGTAGCCCGCGTGATGGTATGGAGAACTACTCTTAGTGCCAGATCAGGGATAGTGTGGATGTCCACCTTCTTGCTTCCTGATCCTGTTTGTGCCCCTCGGCACACCCGTGCCATCACTTCTTCCATCTTTTCCCCAGAAGGTCTGCTTCCGGTCAATACAGGGATTGGACCTCTGCGGGAAAATCCAGTGATAAAATAAACATTGGTGACCTCCAATTCTAACACCTGGTCTCGTAACCTGAACACCTGTTCATTTTCATCCCAGATGCTGATTAGATATTGGAGGAGCTTGAGCTGAGCTCATAAACATGGTGTGAGGAAGAAATTTTTCAATCCACAGTCTCTAAGTGCGTTCATGCAAGCTTGGCTTTGCATGGCCTGTTCATCCTCTTCTCCGTGCTCTCGTTCTTTCCATTCGATTTCCATTTTGAGTGATTATCTGCATTCACATGGTCAAAAACCCTTAGTTAGATCTTTGATGAGCTTCAAATTCCATGCAATTTGGTACAGATATCGAAATTTTGGGCGAAATCTTAGGTTCGGCCGCTGGCGCGGCTGTTTCATGAACAGTCGCGCCACGTGGCGCGGGCCCTTTGTGGAAAAGAGCTCATTGGCGCGGGTCCGTGCCCGAAACCCGCGCCAATGGGCGCAGCCCTAAAATTTTAAGAGTGGCCTCATAGAACTGATTCTTAAGGGAAAATCATTAAAAAATGAATGAAAATGTAGAGCAAGGGAACGCCTTTTACCTGTGACAGACGAGAAGCTGAATGGTTGCCTGGATTGGTCGCAATCGTCAACGAAAGTTTCTGCTCCAAATGGACCACTGTTGCTTTCTACCAAGGTAAATAGTAAAAGTAATTTTATTTTTACCAATTTGACATATTTATAACTTTTTCGACGTTAAATGAATTTTAAAAGTTATTTTTATCAAATATTTGCATATGTTATGTCGAAAATGGATTTTACACTTGCTTGGTATGTGCAGCAGCAGGTTTTTGCGACTTAAACGATGGAAACGAGTTGTATTTTATACTTTTTCGGACTCGGTAAATACACGAAAAAGTCACTCTGGAGTCATCTTTCAGCTCTTTTCTGACTCTCTAAATATGAAAAGATCACCGAGGCCCTTGTCGTTTCGATCTCGTTAAAATGGACACGAATTGACATTCACCCGGTATAAGTTTAACCCTTTTTCGGGCCGGGATGGATTGATTACGAAAAAGGAATACCCTAGCCTATTGCGACTAGGAGGTTTTCCCGGATATTGTTTTCTACCTTTTCGGATCTGGGGAACTATTGACGAAAAGGGACCTGTGGAGTTTTCTTTTCCGCCGTCTTTTCAAACTCTCTAAACATGAAAAGACGCCGAGTTCTTCCTTTGTCAGACTCGTTAAACCCTGATGACATCGGATCTAGTCGAAATGACGTTCTCCGAGTTCCTCCTTCCTAGGACTCGTTAAATGCACTAGGATGGATTCGCCCGAAGGGCGGATTTATATTGCAAGCATATGCTATCCCCTTCAAGCTTGTTACTAAAAATAACTGGGGTACTCGCCAGAAATGGTGGGGGGAAAATGGAACCATCGTCAGCAGTATGTCGCTCTTGAACATGGCACTAGTCTGCATCCGTGTCGGGTTGGGGACATCTCATCTCGTTGCTTCACTTTGCCTCCGTGGGTTTGGGTAATCCCTTTTGACCTCTCATCTGTTCATTGCCTCGTCACCATGACCTCTGATCCGTTGATGTCAAATACTGCTAAATCCACTGTCGTGCCGTTTATATGTTCAAGAGAAGTTGGCCTCTGCAAATATCAACCTTCCTCTGTTTCTCATATGGTCCTGATTCACGACAAAACATCATGTTCCTCTGTCTCGTGTCGATGATGTGGGAATCATTATGGCCCACCTTCGATCAAGGTCACTTCCTGTCGACATCAACTCATTATCCAGGAAGTTGGTCTAGAGACTCCTTATGGTACCTTGGAGCCTGCATGCCTCAATGGCAGGTTCGTCACATTCGACGTGAGGTTTACATCATTGACCTCCGATCAAGTGATTCTGCGGGTGTTCGACGTCAACTCATTTATTCGCACGCCGTAGATTGTACCTGTAGTACCTTGAGGACCATTGCCATTATTGGTGGTTTCTCTCGCGTCTGTTAACAGCTTTCATCATTGGCTGGTAATCAGACGATGTTCTTGCATGTTCGACTTCAGCTCACATGTTCACATGCCTGAACTTGTACTTTGTTTGGGTCGAGATGGAGCGCAAGACCCTGGATTGTGTCTGTTGTAATCCAGGCTACGATTGTGGATTATTATCATTATGTACATGACTCATTGATTGGATGGTTGCGACCATACCTGAGTCTATTTGTTTGATCTTAGTTGGATGGCTGCGCCCATACCCTGGATCCGGATTATAGCATACTCTGTTTCGGATGGCTACGTCCATACCACTTATACATCATGTACTTGAGATATCAGTTGTATCTTTCTACGCAGGTTTTCCGACGGCGGGCCTTCAGTTGAACATGTTCTCGTAAAGCATTTCACCCCTCTCTCTCTCGGGCCTCATACTTTAGGGGGCATCTGTTACACAGTAATTTGTCACCGTCCCTACCATTCCCCATCCCGCACAATGGAGGACCCATTTTGTGACCTGTGAACATTGTCATGCCTTGAAAACTCCATCAATGCATTCCTCTAAGCATGAGCTTCATTTGCCCTTGAGACATCTCCTTGAAAAAGTCATGAAAAACATCCCTTTTGGCATTGGCGCGGGTAGGCAGTTCAGTGCTCGCGCCAATGGGGAAAATCCTGCAAATAGGTCGTGCCAACTGGCGCTCTGTCATAGAGCAGTAGTTGCGCCACCCAAATTAGGGACTGTTTTTTAAATAAAGATGGCGGAAGTTGAATTCCAACAAACTCACAAACCATTGCCTATCTTGAGTTGGGAGGTTTGGCTGCGGGAGTTCTATGGAAGGGAAGTGGTTTTTCCACCTCCCATGGAACCTTCCTTGTTGATAGGGCCAATCCCATAATAATAGGGATCCCAACTCCCTCCTTCCCCATCTATAGAAGCCTGCTCAAATCCATGGCAAGCTAGTCTTGAAGTGCCTAAGCTCTGAATCTCCATATTCCCAAGAGCCTTTGTGTTGTAAAGAATCCCCTCTTTCCCTTAAGGCTGACTCAAGTAAGGAGACCATTGTCAAGAGACTCCGGAGAGGTTTTCCCTTTCGTTGGCGAGCTTTGCGAGACGTGGACGACTGGAGACCCGTCCGAAGGAGACCGCGACGTCAAAACTTGGTTGTAATCTCTCTTCGTTTATTATTTAATAGATGATTATGATTATGGTTCCACTCCGTTTTCCATCATGTTAATGCGAGTAACGTCCTTTCTGACTGATGTTTAGTTATGTATGCTGGTTTCTATGCTTGTATCTGTTCGTTTCTTCCATGTGCAGGTGTTCATCCGTGGAGATCGTGGAGGGATTGTGATCTGCCGAGGCTGAGGAACGGGGACGCTTCTTCTTCAGATCGTGGCGTTGGAATCCAGGTAGGCTTCTATCCCAAGTCTTTCATTCGTAACTAGGAGCTTGCGTCATAACATTGTTTGATTGTTGCTAGACCTCTGCTAGGCTAGTAGGGATCGCCTCTGTCTGTAGAGGGGATTTACCTCCTCAACACTAACACGCCAAGCCAGACCTAACTGAATCAGGTTGATGGATTTTGAGATGGCCTTCCATATGATCAAAGCACCTAGAGAAGGATTGATAGGATCTCGTATCCAATACAGAATAGCACGGGGAGAAATATATTTAGCGCAAATAACCTCCTTCCACAACTTATGGCCATTCATGAGATGCCATCCCATCTTGTCTACCAGAGAAGCCACAAATCTAGAAAGGTCCTTGAGTCCCCAACCACCCCAAGGCTTGGGTTTTGTAATTTTGTCCCAAGCAATCCATGCAAATTTTTTGTCATGTTCCTTGCTTCACTAGAGGAATCTCCTGCAAATATGATAGATTTTAGAAATCACCCCTTTAGTGAGCCAGGCAAGTGACATCCAATAGATTGGAATGGCTTCCAGAACTGATTTAATGAGCACCAACCTGTCTACCCTAAAGAGCCATCGATGTTGCCAAATGTTGATCCTGCAATCGACTTTCGCGATCAACCAATTCCAATCGGTGATACGGTAATAATTTAGTTTAAGATGAAATTTGAGGTATTTAAGCCCCTCCTCAATATGCTTGCACACAAAATTAAAAAGACCTAAGGTCTGTCGAGTTTCATTAGCAGAGCATCGAACCAACATGATGATGGACTTACTGTTGTTGGGTTCCATCCCAGTGGCTTTGCTGAAAACACTGAGAAGTTTAGAAAAATTTGAGTTATCCTGGTAAGAGCCATCAAGAAAAATAATTACATCGTCAATGAATAATAAATGAGTCAGTTGAATAAATTTATTTAGCTTAATCCCAAGAATAGAGCCGTCAGATTTTTCTCTGGCCATAAGGGATGAGAGACCCTCCGTAATAAGGAGAAAAAGCAGCGGGGAAAGAGGACATCCTTGTCTTAGTCCCCTTCCAGCATGGAAGAAATCAGAAGCAACACTGTTAATAAGAATGCTGAAGGTGGAATTTGTAATGCAACCCATGATCCAATTAGTAAAGTCATGAGGGAACCCAATGCGGAGGAGGATGAGGTGAAGATAATTCCAGTTGGCAGAGTCGAAAGCTTTAGCAAGATAAATTTTGAGGATGGTGCCCTTGAGGCGTTTTGTTTTGATGGAATGTAATGCCTCTTGTGCAGTGCCAATAGCTTCATGGATTTGTCTATGATCAAGAAAAGAGAACTGTTCTTTGGAAATGTGCTTTGAGAGAATGGGCTTGATGTGGTTGGCAATGATCTTGTAAATACATTTGCAGAGAGATATCGATCGATAGTCATTGAAATTATTGGGCTTGTCTACTTTAAGAATGAGAGCGATAAAAGTGGAGTTGAAGCCATCATAAATCTGACCAAAGGTCTTGTTGTTTTTAATAACAAGTAGGAGGTCCTTGCCAATGAGGTCGAATAAATGCAAATAAAATTCAATGGTCCAACCATCAGGACCAGGGCTTTTATCCTTCTTGAACCATTTCAAAACCCCTTCGATCTCACCCAGAGAAACAGGAGAATTTAATTCCTCCACCTGCTCCTCATCCACATACCTATGAAAGGTACGAGCAATATGCATGATGTTCGACATGTTAGCATTTTCCAGTGCCCTATATAGATTAACAAAATGCCGGATTCCCAGATCGGCTAGCTGGTCATGAGAGTTAGCCACTCTCCCATGATGATTATTGAGTTCCCAGATGGTGTTACTGATACTTATGCCTTTAGCATATTGTTGAAAAAATTTAGTGTTCTCATCCCCCGCCTTAAGCAAATGGCCCTACTTTTTAGTCACCACTCCTCTTCCCATTTGCGAAGGATTTTAATATTAGATTGTTCCAGAGCAATAAGGCGATCCTTAGAAACAATAGATTGGAAACCGAAGTAGTCAGGTCCTGTCAAGTGACTGATCTCTAGTTCTATGTTATTAAGCTCCTCATCATCCAGTAATTTTTTATTCTTGGCCCAGCTGATAAAGTGAGATTTAATACGGTTGAGATTATCATAAATAACCCCGGTAGGGTCCAACGTAGGGAATTGAGCACGATGCTTCCATTCCCAGCAGATGATGGTAAGAAACGCAGGCTTAGTAAAACAACCAGAATTGAATTTAAAGGGTGCCTTGGGCAAATGACCACCTTAAAGAATCTCAAGAAAAATAGGGGAGTGATTCGAGATTCCACCAGAGCCCACCCACTGTCTAGCTTTGTCAAAGTTCGCTAAGAGAGGGAGTTTGATAAGAAAATCATCGAGTCTCCTTGCAAGCGCAACATCTCTGGTATGCCTGTTTGTCCAAGTAGGCAACTTTTTATTCATGGCCAAATCCAGGAGGTCTGCCTCCTCAAAGATATTAGCAAAATACTCCGATAAGGAGTCCAACGAGGCCCTCGGTCCCCAAGATTCCAACAAGCCAATGGAGAAGTTAAGGTCCCCTCCCAAAATAATGTTGTTCCGCTGCATAATGGGGGTCTTCATCCAGAGATCCAAAAATCCTCATGATGATGGCAGGGGCCATACACATTGATCAGTGTGATGGCTAAATTATAATCATGAGAAATGATATCAGCACCAAGGATACCATCCCATCCGCACCAACCAACTGCGCGGATGGATATGTTGTTGATTCCCAAGGCTAGTCCCCCAGATCGACCCCAGGCATCAATGACCTGGAAAGTCCAATCCATAAGGAAGCCAGATAAAATTATAGTAACAACAATCCCTTCACCTAGAGTTTCTTGCAAAAAAAGGACATCAAACTTAGAATTATGAAAGAGTCTCCTAGGCGCCAATTGTTTGTCGGGATTGGCCAAACCCCTACAATTCGAAGAAAGACAGATCATGGGTTAACCCCTTCCCAGGTATTCTTTTCTCTAAGAATCTTTTCGATAGAGGATTGAGTGCGAGCATCCACCTCCAGACCGATCTGCCTGATGGCTTTGGTAATAGTGGAAGGTCGGCCTCTAGAAGATCTAGTGATGGGACCCCTGTGATCCTGCTCGAGGCCAAAAGTTGTAGCAGAGGGTGCGGAGACGGATGAACGAATATTATAACTGTGGCCTGAGGATGAATTATCAGAGACAATAGGAAGGTACAGTGAGGGAAACTTTGTTGCAGTTAGAGGTTCGGGAGAAGGGATGGATGGGGAGCGAAAGAAAAAGGACAACAAAGGGGATTCAAATTTCAACTATCTAAGTGATAAGAGTGAGTAGACTGTATATGATCTGATAAAGCGGGAAGTGAAGTAAAAAATACAGATATATCAGATAGAGGAGGGTCAAGAGGGATACCCGGAATAGGTGTCGAATCATTGTTCCCTATTATCAACATATAATCTACATATACCACCAGATAGACAAATTGTTTTCCAATTTTATCAACAGATAAAGTTGCATCATTAAGATTAAAGTGTTTGAAATTTAATTTTAGAAGATTATCCATCAATTTTCATATCGGGCTCGCAATGCTTGTGTTATGCCATATAAGGATTTGATGAGTTTGCATACTTTTAGTTATTACCCCTTCATAAAAAAACCTTTTGGTTGAGAAATGAAAACATTTTATTTTATGTCTCCATTCAAGAAAGAAGTATTTACATACATTTGATGGACTTTCCACCCATTCTGAGTTTCCAAGGAAAAGAGATTCTAGATGGTGGCCCATTTTTCTATGGGGGAAACATGTCTCTTCATAATTGACCCCTTCTTTCTGTGAAAATCCTTTTTCCATGAGCCTTGCTTTGTGCTTTTCAAGTGAACCATATGATTTATACTCGTTCTTGAAGACCTAATTGTAGCCACTGATTGGTTTGGTTCCAAATGGGGATTCCACTGGCTTCCATGTTCCATTATTTATGAGAGCATCATACTCCTTCTACATTGTTTCTTTCCATTCATCATGAAAAGAAGCGTCTTTAATGGAATTTGGTGCAAAATTAGTAGACAAATTTAATTCACAACCATAAGAAACATCCATATCATCAACTGAATCAAAATAATCTACATCACATTCGTTTTGTCTTGTGCAACTTCTAGTTCTTGTATTTCTAACTTCATCAGGATGAACACTTTCAAGTGTTTTAATGAGCCATTTTGGAGGATCTTTCTGATATGATCCAGGTTGCGTAGTTGGTTGAGATGAGGCCGCATCAAGATTTAGCCTTCCAATCCTCTTAATCACATCACTTAAAGGATCTTCCTCATCTAAAAAATAATATGGAACTTCATGAGGGGGATAGAGTGATTCAAAAGAATATACCGTAGGTTGATATAGGATAGGGACCCCCCTTCAAGATGTGGAATCTAATTATGAAATTCATGAAAAGTTTTTGTATGACTGAATATGTCCAAACAATCAAGTTGTTGCTCAACAATATTGTCAGTCTTGGAATATTAAGAAAAATAACATATCTAAACAATATAAATTTCTTATTTACCTCATCATAGAGATGGTATGCCTTGGTGGTCTACAAGTACCCCAAGAAGATACACTTTCAACTTGCACCAAATTTACTTCTTTGTTCCTTAGGAATCAAGGCATAATAGGTGGAACCAAAGATCTTGAGATGCATTACTAAAGATATGTGGCATTACCATATTTCATAAGGACTTGTTTTTGAGTACATGAGAGGGAATTTTTTTTTAATATATACTGCACAGAACTGCATCAACCAAAAATGTTAGATTTACATTTTTGAAAAACATCATTGAGCAAACCATATTTAAGATAGTCCTTTTCATTCTTTCATCTACACAATTTTGTTGAGGATTGTATGGCACACTTTCTTGATGTTGAATCCCATGTTGGCGAAGATATTTTTCGAATTCATGAGAATTATATTATTTTCCATTATCAGTACAAAGAAAGCTAATATGTGATTGTGCATAATTTTCATTCCCTGCATGAAAATTTTGGAAAGTCTCAAAATATTTTAATGTAGTTTTCAACAAATATACCCAACACATCCCAGTGTAATCATCAATTAATAATTGTATATTTATTTCCATTTGTAGAAGGAATAGGCATAGGCCCACACAAATCAAAATGAATCAATGAAAGTTTTCTATATGCTCTAGCGGGAAAATCATGAAATGAATACTTGTGTTTTCTTAGGATACCACCATCACATTGCTTCAGGTTCCTTGGAATAACTGGAAAACTAGAAACACCATTAATTTTCAACAAATAAATACTGTCATAATTAAGGTGTCCAAATATTGCATGCGATAAAAAACTTGATGGAAATGTATCTTCATTGTACTAAGAAATGTATGCAGAGTTCTGTACACAAGTAGATGTTCCTTGCAACTTCAAAAATCTTTCCTCCTTTATTCCAATCATGACAATTGTGTTGTATGATGAATTTCTTATCTAAAATTTCCCATCAAAAATGTGAATGGAGTGCCATTTCTGATGAATGTGAACAAGGGACAACAAGTTTCTCTGCAACTCTGGAAGATAGAATACATAATTCATAGGAAAGTCAGGAAGTCTAGGAAATTTAAGCTTGATGGTGCCAAGTTAATATGGCTCGAGACTTGAATTATTTGCATAGTACAATGATCCATCTACTTTGTCACTAAAGTCTTAAAAGAATTATTTTTGGAAGGTCATGTGGAAAGTGCACGCTTATATTAAAAAACCATGTATCTTTCCAAGAAGCATGTTGAAGTCTACAATCGTTTTCTTTTTTACTATAATTTTTCCCTCTCCTTTATCTTTTTGTGACCATTTTGTAATAGTTTCAGCCTAATCAAGGTCATCTCCGACTTACTCGAAGCATACAAAAGGTATTAATCATCCATGTTTTAAAATCTAATGTTTCTTTGCGAATTATAATTAAAACATCTCTACAACTACAAAATCTTGATCATTCCACAACTAATATTGAATTTTGTAGCCATCTCCATGATTAGACAGGTTGCAATGCACCAATGAAGGAATGAAAGGTACATGTAGATGAAATATGTTCCCCACATGGATTTCCACCTATCAGCAGAATATCATGGCAAAATCAAGCGAGTGTGGAGAAGACTTGTTCGATCAAGAAGCAATGTTCGAGAAAGATCCCTTGTGATTTTCTCTTAGAAAATCATGAAGAGATAGAGTTTTAATTCAAGTTTATTTCTTAGATGGAAGATCAATTTAATTTCATATCGACACAAGACTCTTAGATCAATTTGACAAAAAATAGTATAAAAGCGATGAGGAAAAACCAAAAACATAGTTAGTTAAGTTGTTGCTCATTTCAATATTCTCAAAACTCTATTATAGAAACTTGTGCATGTTAATATAATACTTTGTTCCTTCTTCAATGCATGGTTGAGCAATCATTTGATCAGTGACATAATTACACTCACGGGAGGGGCCCCTTGAGAGTTGCAAGGATAGTTAGTTTTTGTTTACATTGAAATTGTTCATAAATAGTTTGCATTCACATAAAAGTTTCATGTAGTTTCTTTCTGAATAGTTAAATTTCATTTGTGTTTTAATCACCTTTTGTTTTGTTTCCAGAGTGCTTATAAAGGAAAATACCAAAAAGATCTATTTCTAGCATGCATTTCATTCAAGAAAATTAGTTTTATAACTCATTTAATTTCGTGGATGATGAAGAGATTTTTTTTCATAGCTATTAGGAAAATACCAAAAAGATCTATTTCTAGCATGCAATTCGTTCAAGCAAGTTAGCTTTATAACTCATTTAATTTTGTGGATGATGAAGAAATGGTTTTTCATAGCTATTAGCGCACATTAGTAATCACTTGAAGTTACAAGTTTTTGTTTGATTTACTTTCCTTCTGCAAGCAATTAGCATTAGCATTTATTTTTGCAAATAGAGTTAAATTTTCTTTTCTGCAATTAGTGTTAAGTTTCCTTTTTTGCAATTTGTGTTAAGATTTTTTATTTATTTATTTATTTTATTTTATTTTATTTATTTTTTTCTAGAATTTAGCATTAGTATTTCCTTTATGCAAATAAAGATATACTTTCAATTTGTAATCACAGATAGATTTTCAATTATGTAGTTAGAATAAGTTGATATTTTAAGTGATAGATTAATTTTCAATTAAGTTTGGCATTTGGTTTTTATGTAGCTTTAGTGGAAAGAACGTGTGTGACAACTCTTTAATCTCATTTTATACTTATCCAACTCTTTAATCTCATTTTATACTTATCCATATTTAGAACAGTTTTCATCCAAAGATAGAATTCATAACATATATGGTGCAAATATACTTCATAAGTACACGAACCTTGGTTGAAAATTAATGAAGTAATTTAAGGTCAATTAATTAAATTACCCAACAAAGCAAACGAAGTATGAAACAATTTTTCTGTTGCTACAATATTGCAATGGGAAACAATATAATGATCAAATTTAGGTGCTTTACCTTTGGCCGAATCTGGTGTTTTAACTTTATCTTCTTTAAGTTCCCGTGTAATTATTTACAAAGGGATTTTGCATTTGGATGCATAATGTCTATCTCTATTACAATGAATACAATGGAGATTTGATTTTCCTCAATAATATTTACCCCCTACCTCTATTATTCGTCCTTCCATGTCCTCTTCTACCACCTCTTCCTCTAAAATAATCTTGTGTCTAATTATTCTCTTTCTCTGCAAGGAACACAACTTATTCACTAGACTGAGAAGCTATCTTCCTCTTTCCAAAAAGTTTCTCTAGTCATGCAAACTTCTACACAAGAGTGTCAAAAGTAATGTCCTTGAATTGGGCACTAGCTTGTAAGGATTCAAGATAGTGAGAATATGTAGGATAGAGGGCCTTGAGAAAGGCTGTGAGAGGGATGCCCATTTTGATTCCAGTGGCTTCTACATCATGCATGATACCTCTAATTTTCGAGGCTAGTTCAAGGGGGTCATCTTCCTTCAAGTCCAGGATGAAGAGCTTGATCTTCAATTGAACTACTTCCAGTTTTGAGTGTGAGCCAATTAAGAAACTTTTCAACTTCTTTAAAGCATCATAAGCATTTTTAATTGGAATAATATGATGATTCACCTTGTAGCAATCATGGCATAGCCCTTGTCATCCTTATTCTCCCATATGGCAAGTTCTTTATCTGATGTGGGCTTGCTAGGTGCATTTTCATCTTCTCCTTCATAAACACCTTTCCATAAGTCATTAAAGATAAAGGCCTGCTTAAGTTTTCTAAACCATTCATGGCATTTATCCTTGCAAGTGAGTACTACTCCAATAATAAAAAAATGAGAAAATGAATCTTGATTAACTTTGCACCTATTCTCTGAATAGAAGTATTAAACACTTTCTTAAAAAAACAATTCACAATGGCGCTGGAACAAAAAAACAGGCCAATGCCAGTGACCCTCTAATTACCTTTCAACTGTTTATGTTTAAAAAAAAAATAGTGCCATATCAATAACCCTCTAGTATTAATTAGATAACATAATTAGATGTCCATGGAAAGCCAAACCAAGGAAGTAATGGTTTTCGAGCTCAAAGAGATTCAAAGAATGGGAAATACTTTTAATATTAAAATGTCAAGAGACCAACATTTGTGTGAAATAACCAGTGACCATCGACAGACATTTGTGTGAAGTAACTAGCAACCAACATTTTGTGAAGTAACCAACGACCAACGACCATCATTTGCGTCAAATAATGCAACAGTGGGCCGTGTTGTTATCCAGTTTTGGCTTGAATGCTTCAACTCTAAACGCCTGACCGTCACCAATTAAGAGGTGAAATTCATTCTAATCAATGTCAGAGCTTAATTAAACGTGTAGGGCCGGGTTTTCATAGTTCAGGAGAAGAAGAGGAAACAACAGTTAAAGAAAACAATTATTCTCACAAGGTGATCTTAGTGACATGTCAAAACCAGATTTGCAAAACCACTTAGGAAAACTAGAATCACCATCCTCATAATGGAAAATCATTTAGACATGCTGGCTTGTTTCAAGCTTTTTCCATGGTGGACATTCTGGCGTTTCTGAGGTTTTCTCCTCTATGCGGCTAGTGGAAATATATTTTCCTAAATCTGCCTTAGATAAGCCTTAAGCCGGTCGCAGAAGATGGAGCGTCAATTGGAAATCGAATATTTAAGTTCTAAGCAAATAGGAGGATAGTGAAGAAGATGCTAAGTCGGGTTTGAGCGGATAGGAGGATAGTGAAACAGATGCTACGTCAGGTCTGAGCAGAAATAGTTTAAGATGACATTGTTCGGCGCATTGTATGTGTTGAACGTAAACTCCTATGATCACTTGAGAGTGTATAGCAACGTAGTGGGAGGTAGAGAAATGTGGGAGGCAGAGCATAGGCAAAGAAATACCTAAACTGAGGTTTTATGGTTCTGATATCGTGTCATGCCAAAGGATCATAAATTAGACTCTCAATCTGCAAAGGATCATAAATTAGACTCTCAATCTGCATTCCCATTAATCAAAATTTAGTTCTATGCATCATAATTGTGACTTTTGGGATTCTAGTTCCAAGGCATCTTCAAATTACTATATTTATGTTACATATTTTATCCAATTTTCGAGGATCAGGTGTCTAACAATTACAATGAACTCGATGATCGTATACTTGTATGCATTGATTGGTCATGGGTCAGAGTTGTGTTTTTTGACCTCTGTTTATTATACTTACTATTATTTAGTATTTGTTGTTATTATTGATTATATTAATTATAATTATGTTTATTGTAGACTTGTGAGCTTGGAAAGAAGAAACAACTATTTTTGGTCAAAGTCTTAGAATTTACTTTACCATAGTTTTGGAGTTACATGTTGTAAAAGTCAACATTTTTTTAGTAGTCCTCAAACTAGGCTTAAATAAATGGTTTCAAGAAAATCGCAACTAAGGCCTCAAGTAACCCCAAGTTCTATCCTTATCTCCCAATTTTTTAAGCCTCGCCAATCATGGTGATTCTCATTGTAGATTAACCTTTAAATGCAATCTGTGCCAATATATGATTTTAAGTTAGTTGATTGGTTTGTCAATCTAACCTTATTATTGAATGTAAAAAAATGTTATGAATGCTCATTGGTTGGTAAAATCATGGAATTCACCTTTTCTTTTAATGTTTTTTCTTGGGAGACTCAATCTTGCTCATTATTGATTGATGATGGTGCACCCCACCTTAATGGGTTTATTACTATGTATCATTCCATCCTTGTGCATATAAGTTTTTAGATACCAAAAAAATTAAAGTTCTCTTGTTTAATGATGCATCATGTGTGACCGTGAGTTATTTAATCATTTCCTTAGTGATCGATATTATAAATTTTTAATTGTAAGTCATCTCTATACAATTTTAATGTTTTCTCTTTGAATTATTGATTTTCATAAAAAAGAGAAGATCAAATAACACTCGCTCCTTATTCATTCTTCCTTTTTTCATCAGCATGACCTTCATTACTGGATGGTAAATGTTTAGTCTGATTCTTACCTTAGGCCATTTATGGGATGAATTTAAAGGTTGATGAGCATGGAAGTTATTGCAAGAGCTCGATTTTCCTCAATAACATTTGGTGAGAGTAGATATTCTTATTCAAACTCATTCTGAAGTTACTCAAAGATACAATGATAACACACCTCCCCTTCAAGGGTATTCTAGATAAAATTAGATAATCATTTGAACCAATGGAGAAAATAATAATTTTAGATTATTAGTATTAATGTATTCTCATAGTTTCATTCATTCCAACAAAATAATTTTAAATACTTGGCATTTTCTACAAACAATATCTATGGAGACTTTGTTGGTCTCTTGCAATTGGATAGTGGTATAGGGAGTTTGTTAAATTTAGATTTGTTTAAAAAAAATGCCAAATATTGCTACTTAAAGCATTATATGTTCTTCTATTATATATTCACATAGAATTTGCTAATATAAATTAGCCTATATCTGTTTATTAAAAAAAACATTGCATCAACTTAGTAATATTATCCCAATGCTTAATATGTAAATGGAAAATGTATCCCTATGTCCAATGCCTTTAGCCAAAATCAAACTCAATTTTAATGTTATTCCTACAATCTAATAACTTTGTTAACTCTTCATTTTCACAAAAAATTCCAAAAACCCTTGTTGTTATCTACTTTAGTGCCTCTTCCACTTTTCTTTGATTAAAACTATGGGAAATAAAGGTCCTCAGGGATGAAGATGTCCCTTGCACCATTTTCTTTGTCCCCATTTCTTGTACATGTTGATAAAGGTATTCTCTTTCAAATGACTACTTAGAGAATTTTTCCACATTTGCATTACATCTATGAACTTATAGCAATTAACCTTATTTATAAATAATCACAATGCATCCTACAATTAAGTGTAATAATGCGTTGTTCGAATTTAAGAGCACTATTCTAAAGTTAATAAGATGAATAAATGTGGGCTCAAAACAAAAAAATGATGTTTCTAGTTATTGTGTACGATGATAACATTTGAAAACTTAGACAAAATATTATGCAAGTTTAATCCACAACTTGGCTAAGAGTTCACTGTGATACCCATCGCAATAAAGAAAATTTATGTTTATAGTCATGCAAATATATATGAATATAAATTGAATAATAGATCATTTATAAAAATATTATTATAAGAGGAAAATTTATAAGCTCTAAGCAACACCTATAGGCTGGTCATGGGCAGAGGCAGAGACATCACCCTCACCCATAATAATGTTTTCATTTCAGCTAAATTTGCATTTTTTTTGGGGAAAGGGGGGGGGGGGCGGAGAGTTTGTCATTCTGTTACAATTTTTTTAATTAATTAATTATTTTTATAAGTTTTTATTTTCTTTCATTTATTTATTTATTTTTTTCAAATTTTTAAAAAATTGTTTTGAATTTTTAATTTTTCATGTGTTTTTTTAGCCTTATTTTTTTTAAAGTTATATATAATTTTTTTTTAATACATATTCCCCCACCATATATTATTGTTTTTATTATTTATATTAAAAATATTTTTTATTCATTAAAAACATGATTTTTTAAAGGGGCGACAGAGCGAGGGGTGATCTTTTTCCCTGAAGAACAAACAAAGATCAAATACACTTGGGGTCTGGGTTCAACAAATAATAACCATGTTGAATTTTTGGCTTTATGGAAAGGCCTAGAAGCTTGCCATATACAAAGGTATAAAGAGAATAAAGGTCCTAGGGGATTGAATGATTGTCATAAGGCTAATCTCTAAATCAAAGTACATAAGGCACCCCCCTCCCCAATCTTGCTATTGTGAACATGATAGACTTGTAGTTACAGAATTTTGAGGCTATTTCTCTATTCCAAATATTCAAACATCTAAACAAGGAAGCGAACAAACTTTCCAATCGTGGGGCAACGGTTGGGTAAGGTATAATAGAACTAAATCAAGGCCAATGAATTTCTTTCTCACTTCCATGAGTCACATCCTCATGTTTTCTTATGAACTAACAGATCAATTCAGTCTATCCTTGACCTACAGGAGAAACATTGATCTCGAAGGTATTGTTTATAGATTTATAGTGGTCCTTGTGTCCCTCACACTTAGTCCATACAGTAAGTGGATTACAATGTGTGGAGGCAGCGAACACAACACATCTCATCCTTTGAAGTTAGGATACTTCCCACCAGACATTTGGCTAGGTTTTTGGATTCGTTTTGAATGGGAATTGACATGAAAATCCATGTCATTGATCTGACCTCACTTCTCCATAACATCATATTTTAATGCCTCACTTTTATCTCCTAGTTTGGTCTTTAATTTCATGGAAGATTTTATTCCATTTGCAAGTTTCTGGATCCGAATTGATCCAGAACTAATGTTTCTCCTCGAGCATTGTCTCTAAATGTATGATGAAAAAATGGTATATATTCAAGGGCTCTATGGGAATTCCTCATCATTTTCCCTTGCTTCATGAATTTTATAGTGGTTTTGCAATTTGAGTTCGGGAAGATTGAAAATGCCTGCCTATGATGGTATTTCTCCTAAGTACGAGTTGGAGCATTGGAAACACTCCATCGAAAAATGTTCAAGGTTTTAACGAGCATGGTGGAAATTTCAACCAAAAAGTTGGAGCTAGTGGAAAGCGAGAAGGAAGCAAGGTTTCATCTGTTGGAGAAGTGATGCAAATGGCTACAATTGAGAATGGATAAGAAATTTGCAACTCTCAAGGCTAAACTGTTTATGCTGAAAATGCATGCTATTGGGGACACCCTGACAATAGGCGAACTTAGAATCAACCTAGACAGTTTAGAACAAGAAATCAATGATCAAGAGGTTGAAGATGGTGTCAATGCAACTAGTGAAGGTCTGTCTCGCAACAAAGAAGAAAATATATATCCTCCATAAGAAGTTAGGCCCTTCGAGGTTTTTTAATTTTCATGTGTTTTATGTATTGCAAACATGTATTCTTTGTGGAACAATTTTGCAAAGAATGAGAAATTCCAATGTAAAATTATAGTCTAGAAAGGCCACAGAGGCAAGAAAATTTTGTTGTGGATATACTGGAATATCGAAACATATGAAATTATTGCAAGATGTAAATGGTTTTAGGCATGAAAACAGATATTTTAATACAAATGCTACCCATTCCATTTGAAAACAAATAAATTTGTTAAAAACATTTTTTTAAAATTATTTAATTTGTTTAAATCAGAAAATGTAAAATTTTAGTATTTCCATTAAAAATTAAAGTTTTCAACATTTTCAATTAAAAAAATAGAATTTTTTGCAACATTTATGTATTGTCATTTTTTTTTAAGGGCTGTTTTTCATAGTTGTATATATACTAATGATAATTTTATGAACCATAATTAAAAATATATTGAATTTTAGTTCTCCATTCAAAATGGTCAAGTCGTCTAAGGTTAAAGTTTCAAAAGAACTATACTTTAGCTTTCCAATATATATATATATATTCTTTTGATAGAGTGACTCTTTGATTAGGGTGTTGATTTTTTAGGTTTTTTTTTTAGTCATGATATTTAGTTTATAATGCCATGGCCGGAAAAAAAATTCAACTTTTAAGGTATTTCATACCTCTGATATTTGGTTTTAATTTTAAGATTAAAAAAAGTCCAAAATTTGAGATTTTTGGAGTCATGCCATTTGATCTTTAACGACATAGTTGAATATGGTTGGAATTTCAAGGTTTTCCATGACCATAATTTTAGTTTTTAACGCTATGATTGAAAAATATTGGAATTTTAACCCTAAAAATAAAAATGTGATGCAACATCACCACTTTTCAATTTCAGTGTGTTTTTTTTTATGTTTTTGAAGCAAAAATGGGGTTTTTTGCACTAAAGTTTTTGTTTTGAAGTTATAGTTCTCTTTAAGTTAGTAGCATTGTCACAAATATTCACAAAATGATATTCTAAACACATTTGATGATGATAAAGAAAATAACGCATTTACCAGGTTGACTCATTTATAACGAATATGAGCAATTAATGAAATTCCCATGAATGGAAATTCCTAACTACTAGATTCTCAAACCTGATAGAGGATCAATAACTAAACCTATATATTTTATCATTAAAACCCATTAATTGCAACGAACTAAGACTAAATACCAAGGAATTTGGTTAAACCCAAAGGATGGAGAAGAGAATCAAAGGCAAGCTCAATAGTCATCATTAAGTAGCTTTTGGATTTTCAATGAAGACAACTAATTACAGTGCAAAAGGTGGTTACAACATCACTAAAAGAGACCAATAAGATATGATGAAAAAAACACAATTATCATGTGGAGAATATTAGACACAAGACATGGATTTAAAGATGTGATTAATCTATTATAAAGGATTAGATGGAACTAAATTCGAAAGTAGATGATGAAATCACCATAACATAAAACTCAGATTCTAGTTATGATGAAATCCAGGAAAAATCATCACTAGCTTCAATCTCATTTTCCCAACAATATAGAAATGAATAAAATCATCTTTAAAGAGAAATAATTACTTCAAAAGACATAATACAACAACTGATTGTAAAATACATTCCAGATCTCATAAAGGATAAGATTGGATCTCCCAACAAGGAAAAAAAACAGACAATTATATTGGCAACCATTAGAAAAACCACAACCTAAGAACCTAAAAGCTTAATGGAGTCATACAAAACAAAAGTGTAGTAATACCTAGATTCTATCACTACTCATAAATGTATAAACATTGTTGTTGAAAAACCACTAAATGATCTAGGAGGATCTTGCTTCAGTGCAGATCAACGGTAAGGTCGAGTCAGCTTCAGTTTGTCCGATGAGAAGTCCAGTTCAGTCTTCAGTTCGTCAGGTCCTCCAGTGATCCGGATGAAAGAATCTTCGATTGGTTCCAATTACTTCTTCATGGTGGAATTGTCATGGTGTAAATGTGGTGGTAAATTGTAATGATGTGGTGATCCTAAGCTAAGGTGTAATGGTGACATGTACCTAAGTTCTAAATTTCTCAAACCTATGTATTGAAACTATGGTGGGAAAACCCAAGTGGCACATGTATGTAATGGTGAAGTGTGTGGTCCTACCTATGGACTAAGTCCTAGCACTAGCGCAAACTATGGTGTTACAACCTTGCAATGTAATAAACCTAAGTTCTAAGGGTTTCAAACCTTGTATTAAACTATGTAATACAAAACATATTACAAAGTCCTGACCACAAAAGATAAACCGTGTTCGAGCTTAACCGGTGGACATGTGAACAGACCAGAGATAACCGTAGCATCCTAATTGCGCGAGGACCGCAACAGAGAAGATTGTTGCATGTGAACAAACAGGAGATCACCGTAGCAACAATCATCGGGACAATTTAGATGTTGGATTGACCGCAACCGTTAGAGGTTAGCATTGTCATATGGATGAGGTTGACCGCCAGAAATCCATAACCGCCAGGACTTGACCACCACGTGGCGACCTGTGGTTAGACCGTAGCCCGGTCACATTCCAGACCATCCACCCTTTGCGCCGGTTACTGACTGCCAATGGTTAAATATAACATAAAGTTCAATTTTGGGTTTTTGGAATTAAATGTCCGCTTTGTCAAGTTGTATAATGAAACCACCATATACCTAATCCCATTAGGTGTGGAACCACAATTGCACCAAGACCTAATGAAACTTTAATTGCTCAACCACATGCCTAATTTGGCCAAAGGAATTCGAGGCTGAACCTTATTTAACCTTAGCATTTTCTCCATGATGAGGACAGAGAAAGTGATTTTGAAGATTTGTATTCAGATTTTGAGCGAGAGAGGTTTTTTTGTTTTTAGTGTAACTTGGTCGTCCGGAGG
The DNA here is from genome assembly GCA_034641835.2 of Pinus albicaulis. NCBI lineage: Eukaryota > Viridiplantae > Streptophyta > Pinopsida > Pinales > Pinaceae > Pinus > Pinus albicaulis. Next base: position 663,999,646 of record CM076575.1, on the reverse strand, counting down.
CGGAATTGAGTGTAGAGATAGACGTTGGAAAGCTAGGAGAGAGAGCTTTCTATTGACAGTGACCAAAGGTGCCTATGAGTAAGTTTAGTCTGATGTTTTTTTGTGTAAATAATTCCTTGGATCAATCCTTAATAAAACGAACACCCATCTTGAAAGCAGACCCGGAGACGTAGTCCACCAGGGACAAACTTCGTAATCAATGTTTGTTATCTCTTATCTCTATTCTTTGCTAAAATTTCACATTTAATAAGCTTCTCAGGTTCTGGTTTAAGTCGTTAAATCATTTACTTTCCTTCAGTCTTCCACACTAAGTGATTGGGTTAACAATCAATTCACTATGGTTTTTAATCTCTTGTGGTTATCAATTATTGAAGAGTTTTCCAGATTATCCAAAATGTTATAGAACATTGGTCGACGTTTCGAATCCCAATGGGGATCCATATTCAAGACATGTTCAATTCACTGTTGGAAAATAATCAGTTCTACTTCAGTATTAGATCAGATTATTTCAGATCATATATTTTGGTAACAAAGTAGGTTGTGTTGTAGGATTTTGCTAGTGAATGTTAACCAGGTCTAGGTTGCGACGTTGAGAAGGAACGCTTTAGTAGATAGACTCAAAATTTGGAAAGAGAACATTCGCTCTCAATCGACAATGGGAGGAACCGATGCAGGTGAAACTCCTAAAGTGAAGGTCATGGGCGAAGAGCAGATTCAAAAAATGTTCTTGAAGATGCAACAGATGTGGAGAGAACTCTACAAAGATAAGAAGGTGAGACATGCAACTTATTCTTCAAAGGCATCGAAGAAGGACAAGGGAGAAGGAAAAGATGATACACCTCTTTCTCCTCCATAATATTCATCATCATCATCATCATCATCTTCTTCTAGTTCAAATTCTGAAATAGAAAAGAAACCTCATAAATCTCTTTTGAAACTTGATGTAAAATTTGAACTACCTATTTATGATGGTGAAATGAACCCAGAGAAACTAGATAACTGGATTAAGCAGTTAGAAGTGTATTGTAGAATTCAGAAAATTTATGATGAAAGAAAAAAAATTCAGTTAGCTACTATTAGAATGGGGGGAACAACTTTAATCTAGTGGGAAAGTAAAACTCAAGTAGATTTAAAGCAAAAAGGTAAAGTCATTTCCTCGTGGTCTAAGTTTTCAAAAACTCTCAGAAAAGAATTCTATCCATTGGGATACTTGCATCAATCTATTATTTATTGACAACATTTGAGGTAAGGTAAAGGGCAGAATGTTCAAGATTTTATCAGGAGTTCAAGAAGAAAGCTTTGGCACTTGGTATTCCATTGGATACACGTGAATCTTTATTAAATTACATTGGCAGTTTACATCCATATTTACAACATACGTTATTGATTTTTAATCCTGATGACTTTGATGAAGTGTGTGTTCAAGCCATACATATTGAATCAGGTGGCATATCTTTCAAGTTTTCATAGAAGGCATCCAAACAGTTGGAAATCAAGGATTCCAAAGACAACAAGAGGAAGAGAAATTCTAAGGAAAATAAAACAACGACAACTCAGAAGGAAAGTGAAAGACCTACTTGTACTCACTGCCATAGGATCAGACATGATGAAGCCAGATGTTGGAAACTTCACCCAGAACTCAGACCGAAGAAGTTCCAGAAGAAGAAAGGTGAAAAGAAGGCTAATGTAGCAATCCAAAAATATTTGGGCTCTGTTTTAGGTGATGAAAGGAAAATAACCGCAATGGTTTCAACAGGTAAAAGTTTCAACACTAGTTCAAGTTCAATTTACTTCTGCATCTTCTTCAAACATAAATCATCGGGATGAAGATAAAAGAGTTGAATTATTTCGCATAAGGGTAACTTCTAAGCACACAAAAATAGACACGTTGTTTGACAGTGGATCACAGGAAAATTTAATATCTAAAGAATTTGTTAAGAAATTGGGTTTGGAGATGTAGAAATTATACAAAATACATATATGTCATGGAATCTCTGATCTAACAATATGTTATTGTTAAATACATAATCGCTTCTACAAATATTTGCGGAAATTTAAAACACAATCGCCAATTAAAATATCATGAAGAAAGATCAATCATACACAACACAGATAATTTACTGGGGAAAGCTTATGGCTAAAAACCCCACTATCTTATATTGTATATTAAATCATGGATCATGAAACAATTACATAAAAAGTTCCAATCTAAGAGCTCTCAGTACATGAGTTAATTTTCTCACACTGTCATACAAAAATTAGCAAGTTACTGCGAAATCCTTGCTAATAGAAATCCCTAAATGAATGCAATCTTGCCTGCCTTGACTGCGCAATCCTCATGGGCACATCCAATGTTTGTGTGGTTGCATGTGTGCAACCGGATAATGTCACAACTAATAGTTTAATTCCATTTCACTTAGAACTCAACTGCATCTCCACTGGATCTGACATGCATGCAGTTAATAATAGTAAATCTTCAATTGCATGTGAGACCACTGATTGTGAATTAATTAATAATTAATTCACTTGATCTCTCACTAGTGTATCTTCAGTTACAACTAGCACAACTGAGTTTAACTCACTTAATTGAGTTAAACTACTTTATAACTTGCATAACTGCACTTCCAATTCTGTTACAACTTCGAATCACTCAATTACAACTAAGTCAACCTGCATGTCCCACCAACCAACCACTTAACTCAAAATTCCTTTAGCTAACTGATTTTCCACTTGAGTTAACTATTTCCAAGTGCTCATTGAGAATATAATATAGTTTATTGTCCAACTAATATTAAGGGATAATAAATAGACATGCATCTATAAATAGACATGAAATCTATAAATAGAATTTGCACATACATCTATAAATAGACATACACCTAAAAATAGCCTAAGGCTCCATCCTATGTAGGTGCTTCATTTTCAGTAGGATAGTCTTGTTGAATCTCAACACTCCCTCTCAACAAGAAAGGGATTATCCTTCACCCCGATCCTGTCTCTATGGTATTCGAATTTGCTCCTAGTGAGCGCCTTCGTTAGAATATCTGCATCCTGATCCTCCGTAGGAATGTACTGAAACAACATGATTATCCTCTGCACAAAATCTGTGAGATGACGGTACCTGATATCTATATGCTTAGATCTATCATGAAACACATGATTAATCAAGAGTTTAATGAAACTATGATTATCACAATGAATCACTGTCAGTTCCATATGAGAACCAAACAAACCAACCAAGATCTTTCTCATACAGATAGCCTCACATGCAGCTTGACTCGCTGCCATGTATTCCGCTTCCGCTGAAATGAGTGCCACAAATATTTGCTTCTTGTTGTACCAAGAAACAATTGTAGATCCGATACTAAATATCCCCCCTTATGTTCTCTTTCTATCCGATGGACTGCCCGCCCAATCTGCATCCGTGAAGCCATGCAACTTCACTTCATCCATATGTCTGTACCATAAACCATACTCTGATGTGCCCTTCAGGTATCTCAGGACATGCTTACACGCCTTCCAAAAGAGCTTGGTAGGCTTAACCATAGCTTGACTCAGTTGGTTAACTGCATAGCAACTGTCTGGTCTTGTGTTCACTAGAAACATTAGTGAACCCACTAATTGTCTATAGACAGTAGCATCCACTACCTCTTCAGAAGTAGCATCCTCTTTCCTCCATTTTCCTGGAAGAGGAGTATCCATGGGTTCGCAGCCCTCCAGGTGAAACTTATCCAATATCTCCCTTGCATACTTTCCTTAAGGCACAAAAAGTTCACCATCTTGTTGCCATATTTCCAATCCAAGGAAATAATGAAGGAGGCCCATATCCTTCATCTAGAAATCCTTTGCAAGATCCTCCTTGCATGAGTGTATCAGCTGCTCATCACCAGTCAATATTAAATCATCAACATAAATAAAAATGATTAAAATCTTACCTTCCACCACAATTTGGTATAGGTTTGCATCTGCTTCACTTTTGGTGAATCCCAATCCGGTGAAATAGCTGTCTATCTGAGTGTACCAAGCACGAGGTGCTTTCTTCAGCCCATACAACACTCTTTTGATTCGGCACACATGCAACTCACTGCGAAGATCTCAAAACCTTCAGGCTGCTTGATGTACACCTCTTCCTCAATGATGCCATTGAGAAACACAGTTTTCACATCCATCTAATGAATGTGCTAACCCATCTGCGCTAAGAGAGCAAGGATGGATCTTATGGAAGAATACCTCGCGACAGGTGCAAAGCTCTCTTCATAATATATCCCCTCGATCTGTGAGAAGCCCCAGTCCACAAATATGGCCTTGTATTTCTCCAAACTCCCATCAGCAGCTTGCTTTACCTTGTAGATCCATCTCGAACCTACCACTGATTTATTAACCGACCTCGGAACAATTTCCCAAGCATTTTTTTTTATAATGGAGTCATACTCCTCCACCATTACATCTACCCATGTGGGCTCCTGCACTGCTTCTTGAAAGGAAGATGGTTTAGTCACAATACATTTTCTCATTAGTGCCATGCATCCAGTAAATCGGTCGGGAGACTGTCTTTGTTTTCACTGTGAAGTAGGGGCTCCTACATTCTGTGTAGCATCAAGTCTCAGCCTATCAGATTTTGTGGTACGACTTCTACTAGTTTTGATGGTTGGCTCTGCATGAGTGGACTCCTCCACTCCATTAACCTCCTCCTATGGCTGATCCACATCTAGAGACTCATCTTTGGGAACCAACAGTTCCTCCTCTGCATGAAATATTAAGATATTTCGACACATAGGAAATAGGCTCCTTTTGTGTCACCTTTGTAAATCCTTCAATCCTATCCCAAGTTGTTCTTAAGGGGGGGTGTTAGGATATTCTAACACATAGGAAATAGTTAAGTATAACTTGGTCTAGTGTAGAGTTAGGTAAAGTGTGTTTCTTTACTATGTACATTTGTAACTTATAATCCGACGATCACAATTTGTAGTGATCCAATGGTTCACTCTCTCCTCGGTATTAACGACACTTGATCTGTGGCTTAACACCTGATTGGTCCATGATCTCTATTTAAAGGGCATGGAGGGTCATTTTTTCGGTAACAATTTATGAGAGAAACATATGTAACTTTTCTTTTTATATTAATAAATTTCCTGAAGTGGCTGCGTTGGCTTAGGCTATGGACTGTTTCCCTCTTCAAGGGTTTTAACCCTGTGATATACTAGTGTACTGATTTTTCAGCAGTGACTTTTGGTTTTTGATCTAAGGAACTTGCCCTGTAAAATCCTACATGGTATCAAAGCTATTTTGAGGGCCGCATCTATTGATGATCCAAATCGGAAGCCGGTTTGACTGCATGCGACTGTCGTTTTCTAGATCTACTATTTCAGAAATTTTTCGGGCCTGGACACCTGCTTTGTTGTGTCCGGAGCGTCTTTTACAGTGAGGAAACCCTTTCGTTTCATGCGAAAAGGTTTCTGGTTGCCCAAGTTATGTCATTTTAGATCTAGAGGTATAAAGTATATGTTTTGTAGTTATATTTATTAATCATTTTGTTTATTTCGGTTCCATGTGTTTATTGCAGCTTATATATATATTTTATTTTATGGTCGGATCTATACCCTCTTCTCTGTGTCTGCTCTTTTCTCTGCGCTGTGTACGATCTTGGCAAATTAGAATCAAGAAGAGGGGATTTTTTTTTGCTATGTATGCTCTTTCCCCGCGTCTTTGTGCGATCTCGGGAAATCAGAAAGAGTGAGAAAAATAGATAGTTACCGGTAAGGCTAATCATAAATCTAATGTTTTGTCGTAAGGCTTGCATTTCATTTTTTTTGCTCGGATTTTTTGTGTTTTATTGTGCAGGAAAAAGCACGCACACCAAAGACTTCAAAAAAAAAAAAAAAACCCTTCCTCCTTTCAAACAATTACAAAATCCTTTTACAAGCTCATTTGGTGAGAAGTTAGTTTATGAGAATAGAGGTCTTGGGTTCAAGTCTCTTTTTCAAGCTTCTTTTTCTAAAAAGGTTTTTGTTAAAGGGGCGATAATTTTTTTTAAAAGTAGAACTTCATCATCAAATTTCAACCGTTCCCATAACTATTCGACATTTACAGCTCAATTTTTTCAACAAGGCATAACTTCTTGATCCGTAAGCCGTTTTTTTTAATCGACGTAATTTTTTGACACCTTTCCACTAGAGCAGTTAGTTTCAGCTATTTTCAACTTCCATTTTAAAAAATATGTAAAGTGCATGCCCGATTATTGTTAACAACACCAATGATTTCCAATGGCTACCTCACATGGTAGATTTACTTAGAAGTAAAGGGATTTATAGAATAGCTACAGGACAAGAAACTAAACCTTCCGATGATGATAAAGCCGCTAAATGGGAAAATAAACAAGATCAAGCACAAGGGTTGATAGGAATGTTCATAGCTCAAGATCTTCAATTTCATATCCTTGACATTGATACCCTTGATGAAGCCCTGAAAAAGCTAAATACTATTTTTGGGATTCAAAATCAAATTAGGGCCCACCAGCCTGAAAACGAGTTGCTTACTTTGGACCCCAATAATTTCTCCTCTATTGAAGATTTTTTGTCAAAATTCAAGACCCTTAGACTTCTTTTAGTAGGTTGTATGGTCAAAAAGGAATATGGTAGCCTCATCTATTCCATTCCAGCTGAGCTTGGCCTTGCATACTCTGTATTTGTTTCCACCTTCCATTCCACTAGAGAAGCCATCATTTCTTCAGGAACTGCCGACAAGAACCCCTCTTTTGATGCCTTTTGTGATTCTTTGATAAGAGAACAAGAAAAAATATTACACCTTGGCCTTATCACTTCTGGAAACGCTTATAAGAAATCCTTAGCTGCCCAACATCAACCATATCAAAATAATCCCAAGAAGCAGTATCCTAAAAATTATGGTCCTAAACCAAACAAGGGTCCCAAGCAATTTCAGCCGCAAACTGAAAAAGAGACTCACCAAAATTATAAGGCAACTAAAAACAAAGGGAAGAAAACAGATAGACATTGCAACTTTTGTAATTGTGATGGCCATATAGAGTCCAAATGTTTTAAGAATATGGAAGCCTTAGAAGTAGCAATGAAGAAGACGTACAACATCAATTTGGAGAACTCTTCACCTTCATCTTCAAGAATGGCACTTTCAGCTTGTGGTTGTCAAGCATCTGGCTATGCATTAAATGTATCTTCTTCTTCTCATTCTCATGAGTGGCTCATTGATTCTGGAGCCTCTTACCACATGGCCAAAAATAAAGCCATGTTTTTTTCTTTGAATGATTTTAACACCAAACATATTTATGTAGGACCTGGAACCATTCATCTAGATAATGGTCAGTTTAATGATGTAATATGTGTTCCTACCTTATCATGCAACCTTCTATCTGTTTATCAGATAACTCATTCAGGTGAAGGAAAAATAGTTGAATTCTCACCTTATGATGTTGTAATCAAGGACCTCAAAGATCCTAGACATATTTTAGCTACTTGCATTACTAATGATTCCATAAGGTTGTATAAGTTTGACAAATTTGGGTCATCATGTCTTCCCTTCGTTTTTGTTGCTCATAATGATGAAGTGAGAAAACTTTGGCATGAGCGATTTGGTCACTTAAACTATCGATCTCTTCAAACTCTATGTAAATAAAATATGGTGACAAGTCTTCCTATGGTATCTTGCCGAGATAGTGTTTCCTCCGTGTTGAGCCTCAAAATTGTGCTTTCTTTCATCTCAATTTACCTCATTTTCCCTTTTCCATTACTATCCTAGACCCAATTGATCAATGAATATAGTTAAAATTACTTTTACAATTATTTACATGACTGACTTGCTAAGTTTTGTGATTTTTGCCATTGTAAAGCATTTTGACCAGAACTAGCTGCAGAATGCAGACATTCCGTAGCTAACCGGCGATTCTGCAGCTGTCTTCACGTTTGGGTATGTTCCAGGTGGCCTCTCAAGAAAAACCCATATGGGCACAATCCACGTCATGTCTACATGGTTCGTTGCTCATCGTAGGAGGAAAGAAACGAATTACGGGTATGGTTTTGGAACGTTGGGGAACACATTTAGGAAGCCAGACTTCTATTAGGAGCGGCATCTCAGTCAGATGTCTTTCCCTTTTCACGCAATAACGAAGTCTGTGTTAGATAAGGAAAGACAGTGTTCCTGAAATTGTTGCAAGTCTTGTTATTTACATTTGTTATATAAACACTTGGAAAACCGAGAGCTAGGTTGGATTTTCATTCTAGATTTTGCTTAGATTCTGTGCTACATTTCTGAAGACGCAGAGTGCTATGTTCAAGTTATTTCATCTTTAATGAAGCAGACAGTGTTGTTTTGAAAGCGTTGATTTAATTTGGAGTTGAATTCCGTCAGGTGGTAGAGGGCCCCTACCTCTTGCACGGATTTATTTGCGTAAATTAGATAAGTATTCTAGCTGCCTTTACGTTTTTGAATTTGAATTAGTAGTTGTTTTAATTAGCTATTGTAGTTATACTCATTCTAACTCTTCCACAAGAAGAATCTCTTCCAAAAGATTATAATGATGAATGGGAAATGGCTATAGTATTGTAGGATTAGAAGTTGAATTTGTAGTTGTTTTAATTAGCTACTGTAGTTATACTCATTCTAACTCTTCCACAAGAAGAAGCTCTTCCAAAAAATTATAATGATGAATGGGAAATGGCTATAGTATTGTAGGATTTAATTGTAATTTTTGTTATTCACTATCACAGTTACACTTGTTCTAATCACTCTTCCACAAGAAGAAACTCTTCCAAGAAACTATTAAGATGTTCAAGACATGACCGTGATAATGAATGATTTAGTTGTGTGTTTGCACTAAGTACCATCTCTGTTCTTACTCTTAAACGCTTGTCCAAAATACCATAATGATGAGTGGGATATGGATATGATATCTTAGTTTTTCATTGCTTTCAGTCTTTTTGCTTGCATTTGCATTCAATTACACAGTCAGAATTGTTCTAAAACCTCTTCCAAAAGAAGGAACTCTTCCAAAATATCAATAATGATGGACAAACAGACTGTATAATTCCATAGAATAATGCATGATAGCATAGTTAGGATACTCCGAAGTTTCATTGCACTTAATTCATGTTCAGTTGTTCTGTTTTGGGTTTGATAATGACTTATAGTTCAACATTGTTTTAGATTAGTGACATCTTAGGTTTGGTTGTAGTTCAACTCATTGCATTTGCACTCCACATTCAGTTGTCATTCACTGCACATTAGATTACTTCAGTTGTTAAGATTAACAAAACAACCTTCATTATTTACAAACCTCTTCTTGTTCTAAAATCCATAATTGATCTATAACCATATGAACAGAAGAAAACATCATTTTAAGGCCTGAAGTACCTCTGCAATTTCCTCATCATTTCATAAACAGAGCTCTCCCTCAAAAGACTACTTTGAAAAGAAATCAATAACTCTTGAGTAAGGTTTTGTGACATTCAATTAAATTGCAGAATAGAGTTAGGAATTAGCTTTAGAGTAGGAAATTTTATGATGAGATCAATGTTTTACTCCAAATATACTTCAACAAATCTCTAATCAAGGACAAGATGTTGCATCATTATAAGTTAGTTGTTTAAACTGTTTAGTTAGGAAGACTTGCATGATTAGTTGACCATGTTTCAAGCTCTCTCTCAAATGCCTTTGATGAAAGAATTTGACAAGTTTAGTTTGTGTTTTGAATCATTTGCTTAAAAGTCATTATCAAGCTGTGTTTTTGCTAAATCATATTTTAGATTTGATTCTGCTTTTAGTATTGCATCTGCATTTACCATTTGACATCAACCAATTAGGCTTCACTCTGTTTTTCTCAATCATTAGCTCATTTCCATTAGTTTTCTAGTCATTCTTCTTGTGAACATAAAACCACCAAAAGACCAAAAACATCATAAATCATCACAAAAGACCAAAAACATCACAAAACACTACACACAACGCATTAGGAAACAAGCACCTAGGTACATACAGTACACTTCACTTCAGTAGTTTACCAACCCTGGTTGACAATTAAATGAGCTCAGTTTAGGAGACTAGATTGAGACCAAACACTCCGGATGTGTACTTGGAAAACATCATCGAGACAGTTTTTGAAAACATGCCTCTTCTCACGCTTCAACCCCCTTGCAGCTTGTGCAAAATGATTTATGTGGTCCACTTCCTGTTGTTTCTTTCTCTGGTTGCAAGTACTTCTTAACTTTCATTGATGACTTTTCCAGACGCACTTGGGTATACTTCTTAAAACTCAAGAGTGAATTTTTTAACATGTTCTTAGCCTTGAAGGCCTTTCTTGAGAAACAATATGGACACCAAATTCTTAATTTAAGATCAGATAATGGAGGAGAATATGTTAACAACAAATTTATCAACTTCTGCACTGAGCATGGAATTCAATTGCATAATACTGTTCCATATAATCCACAACAAAATGGTGTAGCTGAAAGGAAGAATCACACCTTAAATAAATTGCTAATTGTATGCTTCAATCTAAAGGATTTAGTCTCAATTTTTGGGTAGAAGCAATTAAATGTGCAAATTACATATTAAATCACACTCCTACTAAGGTTTTAAAGAATATAAATCCAGAAGAAGCTTGGAGCTCAATCAAACCAGATGTAAGTCACTTGCGTGTTTTTGGAAGTGATGCTTGGGCCCATATTCCAAATGTGAAACATAAAGCCTTAGAACATAAGAGTGAAAATTAATTTTTGTTGGATATTCTGAAGATGGAAAAGGGTATAGACTTCTTCAACCAAAATCCAAAAATATAATCATTAGAAGAGATGTAAAATTTGATGAAAATATATCGGCCTGCGAGCCTAGTTGGGTGTGCCACCTTTGGCCTGCGAGCTTGATTCGGCATATGTGCCACCTCTCTCTATCTCTTCTATTTTTGACAGTATTCCTTCTATTTCAGATGATGACAACGAGGATGAAAATCATCCTCCACCTCTTGAAGATATTCCTTCTGATCCCCAGCTTCCAGTATGGGTCTGCTCTACTCAGGATGCAACAGGTTATCTTGTTGGTGACCCTGCAGATTGACAACGTACACATTCTCAGTTCGAAAGAGCCTCTTCCTTATTGGCTCAAGTTATAGAAAATCTTGATCCAAACACCTTTGAAGAAGCTTTCAGTCATCCATATTGGGATGAAGATATGAATGAAGAATATCGTTCCTTATTGGCAAATGGTACTTGAGATCTCGTTCCTCTTACAAAAGGAAGAAAACTTGTCAGATGCAGATGGGTTTATAAAACAAAGATTGGCCCCGATGGAAAAGTGGATAGGCATATAGCTCGTCTTGTTGCTAAAGGATTTTCACAAGTTTAAGGCATTGACTATACTGAAACCTTCTCCCCTGTTGCCAAAATGAATTCTATTTGCCTTGTTCTTTCCCTTGCTGCCTCCTTTAAATGGGAAGTCCATCATATGGATGTTAAATCTACCTTCTTACATGGAGATTTGCATGAAGAAATCTACATGGAACAACCCCATGGCTTTATCCAAAATGACTCTAGCCTTGTTTGTCACCTTAGGAAGTCTCTCTATGGTCTCCAACAAGCTCCTCAAGCTTGGTATGCCAAAATGGATAGATTTCTCTTAGATAATGGCTTTTCTAGGTGTCATTTTAACAACACTATCTGCACCAAAAAGTGGGTAAGTCCTTCACCATCCTTGTTCTTTATGTTGATGATATTATCCTTACTGGTAGTAATCCCAACCATATAAAACATGTGAAGTCTAGCCTCAAGAAGAAGTTTGAAATGACATAATTAAGACACTTGCATTATTTCCTTGGTCTTCAAGTCTTGTAATCCAAAGAACGTATTACCCTTTCTCAGTCCAAGTATGCATGTGATATTCTATGCCACTTTCACATGGAATATTGTAAGCCAACCCCTTCTCCCTTTCAGTATGGAGTCAATCTTTCAATCGCTTGTACTACTCCTGAAGTTGATGCTACCTTATACGATCAACTTGTTGGTAAACTTCTGTGTCTAACCCATACCCGTCCTGACCTTTCCTTTGTCGTTGGTCTTGTTGCTCGGTTTATGCACCAACCTCATGAAATTCATTGGAAAGCATCTAGAATAATACTTCGATATATTCAAGGTACAATTTAGTTCAGGATTCATCACAGTACATGAGCCTCTCCATTGTTGATTGGTTTCACTGACTCAGATTGGGCTAGTGACCTTGATGATCAAAAGTCTACTGCAGGATATGTATTCACTCTTGGTTCAAGACCTATTACATGGTCTTGTAAGAAACAAAATGCCATCTCTCTTCCTTTAGTAGAAGCAAAGTATTGTGGTGCAGTTGAAGCCAGCAAGGAAGCCATGTGGCTTCGTCAAATCTTGTCTGAATTTGGTCTTCATCAAGTAGCCGATATCTTTACAAAAGCTCTCATAGAAGCGAAGTTTACCAAACTTCGATCCATGCTTGGAGTTCAGGAAAGTTATCATTAAAGGGGGATAGGCTCTAATGCCTCCTTACTTCTCCTATTGTGTCACCTTCGTAAATCATTCAATCCTATCCCAAGTTGTTCTTAAGGGGGGAGGTTAGGATATTTCAACACATAGGAAATAAGCTCCTTTTGTGTCACCTTTGTAAATCCTTCAATCCTATCCCAAGTTGTTCTTAAGGGGGGATGTTAGGATATTCCGACACATAGGAAATAGTTAAGTATAACTTGGTCTAGTGTAGAATTAGGTAAAGTGTGTTTCTTTACTATGTAAATTTGTAAGTTATAATCCGACGGTCACGATTTGTAGTGATCCGACGGTTCACTCTCTCCTTGGTATTAATGACACTTGATCCATGGATTAGCACCCGATTGGTCCATGATATCTATTTAAAGAGCATGGAGATTCATTTTTCTGGTAACTGTTTATGAGAGAAACATATGTAAATCTTCTTTTTATATTAATAAATTGCATGAAGTGGTCGCGTTGGCTCAGACTGTGGACTGTTTCCCTCTTTGAGGGTTTTAACCACGTGATATACTGGTGTACTGATTTGTGATCTATTTGTGAGCGGTGAAATTTCATTTTTTATCTAAGGAACTTACCCTATAAATTCCTACATGCAAGTCTAGATCCCTCTCAAGTGACAACCACATGGCTTTCCCCTCATCGAAATTATATCACGTCACACAACAGTCATTCTACTGTTTGGAAAATACACACGATAATTATGGGGTTTTTCTGTATACCCCACAAAAATCCCAACTTCAACAGTTGGCTCCAGCTTCTTCCTGGAGCCCTTGGTCACATGCACATAAACATATGAGCCAAAAATCTTAAAGTGTGAAACATTTGGTTTCTTACCAGTGAAAGCTTCTTCAGGTGTACTCATGCCAAGTACTCTATGAGGACAACGGTTTTGCACATAAACTGCAGTGTTGCATGCTTCCTCCCACAAATGCTTTGGTAGGCCCTGATCATGCAACATCACTCGTGCTACACCCACAATCGTTCTGTTATTCCTCTCTGTGACTCCATTTTTCTGTGGGTTATGAGGCGCTATGAGTTCTCTTCGAATTCCTTCTTTGCTGCAGAAGTTCTTGAATTCGTTAGAGATGCATTCTCCACCATTATCGCTCATAAGAGCCTTCACTTGCTTCCCCGACTCTTTCTCCACCAATGCCTTAAACTCACAGAACTTTGAGAATGTTTGATCCTTCTTCTGCATGAAGAAGATCCAACATTGACGAGAAAAGTCATAAAAAAAAATTACATAGTAATTCTATTTTGTTGTTGAAGCAACCAAGAACGGTCCACACACGTTGGTGTGAATTCTCTCAAGGATCCCCGAAGCATGATTCTCCTTCTCATGAAAGGTGGAATTTACATACTTCCCCATGGTGCAACCCTTGCACTAATGTAACTGAGAAAGTGTTCCCATTGGATGTCCAATAGATATTTGCTGCATGACTTTCAAGGCTCCATGATGAATATGGCCCAATCACTTGTGCCATAATTCGCCCTCATTCCGGCTCACCACTTTTTCTTACTTTCCCATCATGGCAACACAACCATCTACCTCTAGCTTATAGAGATTCTTAACTCGAATCCCTATCCTCTTGGCTTGAACCGTTGTTTTATGTCACAGGAAAGCTTTTCCATTGATAAAAACAACGTCATAGGCTCTGTCCTCCAACATTGTGACTGAGACCAAATTTTTCTTCAGACCTGGAACATGCATAACATATTTCAATTGAAATGGTTTACTTAACTCCCTTTGAAAGGTAATGGTACCAATCCTAGTAGCACTGTATGCTCCGTCGTTGCCCATTTCTATATGCATCTAGAGATATTTCTCCTCCAAGTCACTGAAAATTTCCTTATCTCCCGACATGTGAAAGGAAGCACCACTATCCAATACCACACCGATCCCAATGCACTTGACACCATGCATACAATCAAGGAGAAGTCAAGCTCAAATTGCGAGGGAAGGGCCTCACCAGCTACGGCTCCATCAACCTTCTTTTTCTTCTTCTTTTGTGGATAGTTAGTAGCAAGATGCCCATGTTCATGACAGTGAAAACACTTCACCTTGGACATATCCATCTTCTTGCCTTTAGACTCATATTTAGAATGGAATTTATTCCTCTTCCCCTTATTCGCCTTGGAATCCAAAGCACAATCCTCTTCATCATCATGCTTTGATGAAGAGCCATCTCTGGTGTTCCGCCTGAACTCCTCCTGCACCAGATCCAACCACAGTCGTTCCCAATCCAAAAAAAATTTCCCGTCCGTTGACAAAGTCTTCATAAGTGTGCCAACTCTTAGGAAATACCAAGAGAGCCAAGCTCACCAACTCATCATCAGCAACAATTATTCCCACACTCCCCAGTTCATCCCAACATTGGAAAAACTTCATGAGATACTTTGGAATGTTGTCGCCCTTTTCCATCTTGATCTTCCTGAGTGTATCTTTGAGAGCCAATTTCCTATGGTCGCTGCTGCTTTGGAATAGATCTGTCAAAGCCTTCCACATAGCATATGGTGTGGCTTTCCCATGGAGGCTTAAGACAATGTGGTCTTGTACTCCCTCTAACAGGATCCTCCTCGCCTTTGCCACTTTCTTTTGCCATGCATCAAGATTGGCAGCATTTGACGAAGTAGGCTTAGGAACATCATTGTCAATGAATTCCTTTAAGCCATTGTCTTCGAGTACTGCCTCCATCCTTTCATTCCAAGAAATGTAGTTCAAGCTGCCCCGAGTGCATACTCTAACCTCAAGCCATTGAAACCCATTTCGATCTTGAATCAACTGTAGCACCAAGAAAGCCTTTCTGCAAATTCAAATTCTTTCCACCAACAAACTCATCTCTTGCTTCACTACTGCAATTTTCTGTGCTCTGATACCATGTAGAAATCATACAAAATACATGTATGTCCTGGATTCTCCTGATCTGACAATATGCTACTATTAAATACATAATCGCTTCTACAAATATTTGCAGAAATTTAACACAATCACCAATTACAATATCATGAAGAAAGATCAATCACACACAACACATATAATTTACTAGGGAAAGCTTATAGGTAAAATCCCCACTATTTTCTATTGTATATTATATCATGGATCATGAAATAATTATAAACAAAGCTCCAATCCAAGAGCTCTTAGTACATGAGCTAATTGTCTCACATTGTCATACAAAAATTGGCAAGTTCCTTAGCCAATTCGCTATCTTCAGACAACCTGTCTCCACTGCGCAATCCCTGCTAATAGCAATCCCTGAATGAATGCAATATTGCCTGCCTTGAATGCGCAATACCTATGGGCACATCTAGTGTGTGTGTGGTTACATGTGTGCAATTGGATAATGTCACAACTGATATTTTACTTCCCTTTCACCTAGAACTCAACTGGCTCTAACATGCATGCAGTTAATAATAGTAAATCTTCAGTTGCATGTGAGACCACTGATTGTGAATTAATTAATAATCAATTCCCTTGATCTATCACAAGTGTATCTTCAGTTACAACTAGCACAACTGAGTTTAACTCACTTAATTGAGTTAAACTACTTACAACTTGCATAATTGCACTTCCAACTCTGTTACAACTTCAAATCACTCAGTTACAACTAAGTCAACCTACATGTCCCACCAACCAACCACTTAACTCGAAATTTCTTTAGCTAACTGATTTTCCACTTCAGTTAACTATTTCCAAGTGTTCATTGAGAATATAATATAGTTTATTATCCAACTAATATTAAGGTATAATAATAGTAGACATGCATCTATAAATAGGCATGCGATCTATAAATAGAATTTTCACATACATCTATAAATAGACATACACCTAAAAATAGCCCGAGGCTCCATCCTATTGTAGGTGCTTCAATTTCACTAGGATCTTCTTGTTGAATCTCAACAGGAGACACTGAATCATCCAAGACCACATCCATTAGGTTGGCTAAAATAAAACACTCAGATTAATGTCACAAAGAAGTGTCGTTTAAAATTTTCCATCACAACTAATTACATCGATGAAGTGGATTTCGATGTGATACCATTAGAAATATGTGGAATAGTGCTGGGAAAGTCTTTATCTCTATGATCGTGATGTAGTGTTTCAAAGGAAAGAGCATAAATATCACCTTAAGAAAAATGAAATTGAATACATTATCTGGGCACATAAAATCAAAACTCACTTGGATTTAGTTACTGCTAATCATATGAAGTGACTAATAAGTTCAAGTGAGAGATATGTACTCATGGTTGTAAAAAAACAACATAAGGATCAATATGATGCTTTTTCAGGTTTTGAATCATAGTTTAAATATAGTTTGGTTAAAGTGGTATATTCTTTTCAAAGTCTATTTAAAGAATCAAAACGCCTGCTTCCTAAACAGTAAATACAACATGAGATACAATTGATGTATGATGCCCCTTTTCCTAATGTTGGAATGTATCACATGTCAGTCATAGTTACGAAGAAATAAAGAAACAAATCCAAGGGATGGTTGGAAAAGCCTTCATTCGACCTAGTTCATCTCCTTGTGGTTCACCCATAATTTTGGTTCTTAAAAAAGACGAGACATGGGAATGTGTGTCGAATTTAAAGCTTTTGATTCACTTAAGCAAAAAATTGTCACAAGACCAATCTTAGCTTTACCAGATCTTCAACAACCATTTGAAATTGAAATAGAAGCTAGTGGTTATGTAATGGGTGCAGTTTTACTTCAAAATGGAAAACCTATTTGTTTTCATTTAGAAACTTTTTCTAAAGCAATTATAAATTATCCAACATATGATAAAGAACTGTTTTCTTTGGTTGAAAGTGTAAAGAAATGGAAACACTACTTAATGGGTAAGGAAATAGTGATTCACACAGATCATCATCTGCTTCAGTACCTACAGTCTCTGACTAAGTTGCAACAATCTCGTCATTACAGATGGATGGGATTTCTTCAGCAATTTCACTTAGTAATAAAGTACAAGAAATGTGTAACAAAAAAGTAGTTGATTTTTTGTTTAGACCATTGTTGAATGCTTCAGTAGTGCTGCAGAATAGTTCTTTAAAACTTGAAAGTTATTTAGAACAATATAGTACTGATGTTGATCTCAAAGATATTTATGAATCACTAACTCATGGTACTCAGGTGGAAGAAGTCAATTTTCATATTCATGGCAGGTTTTTATATCATCTGGGTAAGTTGTGCATACCACAGACAGAAAGGGCGCATGTTATTCGGGAAACACATTCTTCTCGCATTGCAGGACATTTTGGCGTAAGCAAGACTATGGTGCAAATTCAAAGGTAGTGTTACTGGCTTCACATGTATGAAACAATTGTGAAGTACATTAAAGGATATGTTATGTATTCGACACGCAAGCTAATCAATCGAAAGATTGGTTTGTATATGCCACTTCCAGTTCCTTTGTGACCATGGGACATTATTTCCATGAATTTTGTTGGAGGACTTCCTATGTCCAGGAGAGGGCATGATTACATGTATGTTGTGGTTGATCGTTTTAGGAAGATGTGCATTCTTTTTCCATGAAAAAATCAAGTGACTGTTGAACACACTACACAGATGTTCTTTCAACATGTATGAGTTCACTTTGGGTTACCTACTTCCATTATTTTTGATCAAGACACTTGCTTTGTAGGAGAGTTTTGGTCCACTTTGTGGGGACTCATGGAAAAAAAGCTGAAGAAGAGCAAAAATTTTCATGCACAAATCGATGGACATATAGAAGTGGTAAACAGGACAATGATACATGTTCTCCGAGGTTAATGTAGCAAGCATCCTAAGTTGTGGGTTGAATCTTTACCTTATGTGTAACATGCTTACTGATGCAGGGGCATTAGACACTAGCCAGCAATGTAGGAGGTTTTGTCCACATGTTGTGGCTAGGAGGGTCCAAAATCATTTGAATTTGTAACAGCAAGGTGTCAATACCTTAGCTGCCCGTTGCATTTAGAATAGTTAGAGTCAATAGAAGTCGAATAGTTTAGTTTAGTCCATCTGTCATGTTCAGTTATTCGAATAATGTAATTAAGTTTTGTTAGAAGATAGACGGTCCTCACCGAGGAGCCGAAGAGACACATTGTAATGCATATAAATTGTATCCCCCGGATGTATTGAGGGGAGGAGATTTCCGCAGCGAACTTGTGTGTTAAGCAATTTCTTCCGGTTGAATAAATTTCAGTTCTTGTTGATTATCAAATTGTCTTGAATTGATATTTGTGAGGAATTTGTTTAATTGTGAGGCGATTGAACACTGGTCTGTGTATAATTTTTGAATAGATTTGTTGTATAATCTCCGCATCTCTCCGTCCGTTGTTTTCTCTTGAATTGTCCGAACAATTGAAAAATCCCACTCGTAGCAGAGGTCTGTGTATAATCATGGTTGTCGAACTCTGTCCTGAGGTAGTGAAGACTCCGCTTATAAGAGAATTAGAATGTTTCGTTGTTAATTGAAACTCCTGTCCTGAGGTTATACCCCGAGTCAGTGAATGGGAGAGCATAGAAAGGAATAGCGTAACCCTGGTTTGGCCTTGGTCAATCACTGTTCAAAACTCGGAGTAGTTTGATCGCACCGCCTTTGCAGGACAGGCGGTATTTGAGAATTCGGAGCGATCACATTGGTTGGACGACACGTGGCATAAGGCGGGTTTCAAAAACCACCCTCATCGCGCGTTAACTATCGGCTGGGGAGGCAGCGTGATATCCACGTACGTCGTCTGATCTGGAGGCGGGCTATCGAACAGTGATCGCAACCGGACTTGCTCAGAGGTTAATATAAGCTAAGGTGTCGTATATAATTGAACCTCCAGTTGTGTCTGGTGGGATCGAGGCCTAAAGTTTGTTTATTTAAAAGCGTCGGGTTATTAATATAAGATACTGAAGGGTGACAACCTTAGTATAAGGTTCGATGAGAGAATTAAGGTTCAGAAATTGCTGAATGTATTTATTTGTCAATTTCTTCGAAATTGATAAATAAAATTACAAAAGAGTTGTGGAAGACCACGTGGAGATGAACTGATTTAATCCAAGTGAAAATGCTGACAGAGCTACTATAGAGGCCAGCTCTCCTTAGGGGGCCAGTTTCAGTTTGTTGCTGTCAATTGTGGTATCAGAGCTGTTTTTGAGTGTTTTTGCAAAGAATTAACATGGAAATCCGAGTTGTTAGAGGTGCTGGCAGAAGGAGAGGCGAACTCGTTGCCAATGCAGAAGTGTTGGGGATCTTGTAGAGGTTTGAGGCCAGAATGGATGCCATGGAGTGAAGGCAGCCCAGAGATCCTGAAGACATCAGTGAACCAGAGATAGAAGAAGCTGGAGAAATTGTCGAGATTCCTCCTGACATGAGGCTCCTCAGAACTGTTCTGGGGTCTGCAGTTAAGCCCAACATTGAAGTATCAAGTTTTGTAGGAGGACTGAATCTAGAGGAGCTGGTGGACTGGATTAATGAAATGAACAAGTGCTTTGACTATGAAGAAATGAGCGAGGGTAAGAAGGTCAAGTTTGCAGTAACGAAGTTGAAGGGACATGTTGCACTCTGGTGGGACGGAGTGCAAGCAGAAAGAAGGAGAGTTGGCAAGCAGCCTATCAAGAGCTAGACCAGAATGATGGCTAAGTTAAAAGGTAAATTCTTGCCTAGTGATTATCAGCTAACATTATTTAGGCAAATGCAGAACCTGAGATAGAGGTTGCTGACAGTAAAGGAATACATGGAAGAATTCTATAGCGTAAGCATAAGAGCTGGGAAATTTCAAGACACACCAGAGAATACTGCCAGATATGTGAATGGTATCAAGCTGGAGATCCAAGATGAGATTGGTATTGTGTCTCCTAAGACAGTTGAAGAGGCCTATCAGATGGTCTTGAAAGCAGAGGAGAAACTCCTGAGGAAGTAGTCTGCCAAAGGGAGAGGTAATTTCTGTGGAAAGGGAAGTCAGGGTGGTAGAGGAAAGCCTACTACACTCAGAGATGGACCTAAGAGTAGCTCACCTCATATGGCATCTACAGAGGGTGATGCAAGAGGCAGAAGGGGTTCTTACAGAGGGAGAGGAGGTAGAGGCAGAGGTAGATAATTGAGGTGCTATAGATGTCAGCAAGAGAGACACAAGCACTATGAGTGCCCAGAGAATGTGGGTGCTGGTCCAATATATGTTGTTGTTGCCCAAGCTGGAGAAAAGGCAGCAATTGAAGAAGAAATTCTACCAGAGAGGGGAGAGTCCTTGGTGGTTAATAAGGTCCTGTTGAAACAAGCCAAAGAGGTCATTGAGCCTGCACAAAGGAAGACTTTGTTTAGGAGCATATGCAAAGTCCATGGGAAATGCTGCCAGCTAGTCATTGATAGTGGCAGCACAGACAATCTGGTTTCCACTGAGGTGATAGAGAAGTTGAAGCTGAAGACAAGGGAGCATCCAACTCCCTACAGGGTGTCCTGGCTACATAAAGGGCACCAGTTGATTGTAAAAGAACAGTGTGAGATAGAGCTGCAAATGGGCAACTATAAAGAAAAAGTCCTGTGTGATGTGATGCCCATGGATGTGTGCCACATATTGTTGGGTAGACCTTGGCAGTTTGAGAGAGCAGCAGTGCATGATGGAAAGAAGAACACTTACAAGCTCTTCAAGGACGGGGTACATCATACATTGATACCCATGGAAGAAGGAGAGCCATCAAGCAAAGTGGTTGATCCAAAGACCTTTTTGCTGAGCGGGAAGGAATATCTACAACAGATTGAAGAAGAAGAGGTAAGCTTTGCTTTAGTTTGCAAACCTAAGGTAGTTCTTACTTCTACAAAGATTTCTGATTTTCCAATAGAAATCCAAGAGATGTTAGAAAATTATTGTGACATTGTTGTGGATGATTTACCTGATGAAATGCCACCTGTGAGGAAGATCAGCCATCAGATAGATTTTATCCCCGGTTCAAATCTGCCAAATAAGGCAGCCTACAGAATGACTCCCACAGAAAATGAGGAAATCAGGAGACAAGTACATGGATTGGTGGACAAGGGACTGATCAAAAAAAGTTTGAGTCCATGTGCAGTACCAGCAGTATTGAGCCCAAAGAAAGATGGAGGCTGGAGGATGTGTACTGATTCCAGAGCAATAAATAAGATAACAATCAGGTACAGATTCCCTTTGCCCGGAGTAGAGGATTTAATGGATTGTTTGAGTGGTGCTAAATATTTTTCAAAGATAGATCTAAAAAGTGGATATCACCAGATTAGAATAAGAGAGGGTGATCAGTGGAAAACTGCCTTTAAAACGAATGAAGGACTGTATGAATGGATGGTAATGCCTTTTGGGTTGTCAAATGCACCTAGCACTTTCATGAGACTTATGAATTAAGTATTGAAAGAATTCATTGGTAAATTTGTGATAGTGTATCTAGATGATATATTAGTTTTTGGCAAAACTAAAGAAGAACATTTAAGGCATCTTAATTATGTCTTGAAGAAGCTGCACCAAGAGAAACTGCTAATAAACTTAAAGAAATGCTCATTCATGAAGGAAGAGTTGGTGTATTTGGGATTTTTTGTCTCTGTAGAAGGATTGAAGATGGACCCGGAAAAGGTTAAGGCAATTGTGGAGTGGCCTTCACCCAGAAATGTTTTTGAGGTAAGAATTTTCCATGGACTTGCCAGTTTTTACAGGAAATTTATAAGAAATTTCAGTAAGATTAATGCACCAATCATTGAAAAAATAAAGAAGAGAAAACAACCATTTAAATGGACTGCTGAAGTAGAAAGAAACTTCAAACTTTTGAAGAAAAAAATAACCGAAAAGCCTGTTTTGATTCTGCCTGATTTTACTAAACCATTTCAAGTGAAGTACAATGCCAGTGGAGAAGCCATTGGAGCTGTGCTGAGTCAGGATGATAGGAATGTAGCCTATTTCAATGAAAATTTGAATGACACCAAGAGGAAGTATTCCTCTTATGAGAAGTAATTCTATGCAATTGTTCAGGCACTGAAAAAGTGGAGGCATTATTTGATGTCCAAAGAATTTGTATTATACTCTGATAATCATGCTTTACAGTACATTGTACAGCAGCCCAAGTTAAATCATAAGCATGCCAAATGGGTTGAGTATCTCTAAGGTTTTAACTTTGTTTTGAAACATATAAGTGGCCAAGAAAATAAAGTAGCTGATGCTTTGAGTAGGAGGCACATGCTTGTTCAAGAAACCAATTTTGAATTTGTAGGATTTGATTTTCTCAAAGAATTGTATAAAATAGATTCAGATTTTAAGGAAGCATTTGAGGCATGTTGTAACCCTATTCTAACAGATAGAAGCCAGTGGCTGGATTATTTCTTGCAGGAGGACTTACTATTCAGAAGAAACCAACTATGTGTACCAAAATGTTCCATGAGAGAAAATTTGATCAAGGAGAAGCATAGTGGCGGACTCGCTGGACACTTTGGTACTGACAAAACTTATGAGCAACTGAGTCACTTCTATTATTGGCCCAAGATGAGAGAAGAAGTGGACAAGTTTGTGAAAAATTGCAAAATCTGTCAATATGCCAAAGGAAGGAGCCAGAATGCAGGATTGTACACTCCCTTGCCTATTCCAGATAGGCCTTGGGACATGGTGAGTATGGATTTTGTTCTAGGATTACCCAAGACTCAGAGAGGGAATGATGCAGTCTTTGTTGTAGTGGACATATTTTCCAAAATGGCACATTTTATTCCATGTTATAAAACTAGTGATGCCACCCATGTTGCTAACTTGTTTTTCAAAGAAGTTGTTAGGTTGCATGGGTTGCCCAAGAGTATTGTTTCAGATAGAGACTAGGTCCAAGGCCGAGCAGAAAGACATTTGTGGAAGAAACTTGGTACAGCGTTCATCTCGGCTTATCGTCCTCGGTGATGGACAAGGCGGGGTGACGAATAGGGTGCAGGAAATTTGTTTGAGAAGTCTTGCGGAGGGCATCCCAGCGGTGGGATCATGTTTGCCTCGGGCGAATAGCCACATATGACTCACCAAACATAGCACGAGGGCGATCCATTCCATGTTGATGGAAAGCCCAGAGGAATATCAGAGTTAAGAAATCTGGGAAAGGCAGAGCTAAGGAGCGCTGATGGTGAGGAATTTGCTTCAGAGATCCAAGCCATACACGAGCAAGTGAAACAACAGCTACAAGGTGGCAGCATCAAATATAAAGGCAGAGCAGACTTGAGAAGAAAATAAGTCCATTTTGAAGTAGGAGATCTGGTTTTGGCGCACTTGAGAAAGGAGAGATTCCCAAAGAAGTAGTATAACAAACTGAAGTTCAAAAAGATTGGGCCATGCAGGATACTTAGAAAGTTTTTTGCTAATGCTTATGAGATTGAATTGCCTCCTGATGTTGGAATATCTCCCATTTTTAATGTTACAGATTTGTACAAGTATGAAGATGAAGGTGCATAAGAGGGACCAGCAGACAAGGAACAAATTGAGTGGGAAAGGCAGCTACCCCCAGCACAACCACTGCAGCCAGAGAAGATATTGGACAAAAGAGTGTTCAGGAAGACCAGAGGAAAAGAGTACTTTCAGTACTTAATCAAATGGAAGGACCAGCCAAAGGAAGATGCCACTTGGATGACTGAAGGAGTGTTGCAGAAGATAGGCAGATTAGTGGAAGAACTCATGGACAGGATTTCACGAAGAAAATTGCCCTCGAGAGTCTGATGCAGGGGCATTAGACACTAGCCAGCAATGTAGGAGGTTTTGTCCACATGTTGTGGCTAGGAGGGTCCAAAATCATTTGAATTTGTAGTAGCAAGGTGTTAATACCTTAGCTGCCCGTTGCATTTAGAATAGTTAAAGTCAATAGAAGTCGAATAGTTTAGTTCAGTCCATCTGTCATGTTCAGTTATTCGAATAATGTAATTAAGTTTTGTTAGAAGATAGACGGTCCTCATCGAGGAACCAAAGAGACACATTGTAATGCATATAAATTGTATCCCCCAGATGTATTGAGGGGAGGAGATTTCAGCAGCGAACTTGTGTGTTAAGCAATTGCTTCCGATTGAATAAATTTTAGTTCTTGTTGATTATCAAATTGTCTTGAATTGATATTTGTGAGGAATTTGTTTAATTGTGAGGCGATTGAACACTGGTCTGTGTATAATTGTTGAATAGAATTTTTGTATAATCTCCGCATCTCTCTGTCTGTTGTTTTCTCTTGAATTTTCCGAACAATTGAAAAATCCCACTCGTAGCAAAGGTCTGTGTATAATTGTGGTTGTCGAACTCTGTCCTGAGGTAGTGAAGACTCTGCTTATAAGAGAATTAGACTGTTTCGTTGTTAATTGAAACTCCTATCCTGAGGTTAGACCCTAAGTCAGTGAAAGGGAGAGCATAGAAAGGAATGGCGTAACCCTGGTTTGGCCTTGGTCAATCACTGTTCAAAACCCGAAGTAGTTTGATCGCATCGCCTTTGCGGGACAGGCGGTATTTGAGAATTCGGAGCGATCACATCGGTTGGAGGACATGTGGCATAAGGCGGGTTTCTAAAACTGCCCTCATCGTGCATTAACTATCGGCTGGGGAGGCAACGCGATATCCACGTACGCCGTCCGATCTAGAGGCGGGCTATCGAACAATGATCGCAACTGGACTTGCTCGGAGGTTAATCTAAGGTAAGGCATCGTATTTAATTGAACCTCTGGTTGTCTATGGTGGGCTCGAGGCCTAAAGTTTGTTTATTTAAAAGTTTCGGGTTATTAATATAAGATATTGAAGGGTGACAACCTTAGTATAAGGTTCGACGAGAGAATTAAGGTTTGGAAATTGTTGAATGTATTTATTTGTCAATTTCTTCGAAATTGATAAATAAAATTACAAAAGAGTTGTGGAAGACCACATGGAGATGAACTGAGTTAATCCAAGTGAAAATGTTGACAGAGCTACTATAGAGGCCAACGCTCCTTAGGGGACTGGATTCAGTTTGTTGCTATCACTTACAATCGAGCCTTACATTCTTCGACTAATTGATCGCCATTTGAAATATGTTTTGGGTATCTACCAAAGTCACCGATGGATTTTAGTTTTGGTGAAGAAGATAAAGTGGATGGACACGACAATTCAAATAAAGCAGTTAAGTTCATTCAACGAATATAGCAGATGCATGAAGCATTGCAAGATCAGTTAGAGAAGAGTCAGGCCAAGTACAAAATATGCCATGACAAGCATCGATCCGATCATCATTTTCAAGACGGTGATTAGGTATGGTTGTATATCAGTAAAAACAGGTTGACAGGAGAAGGTAAGAAACTAAAACCCATCAGGTATGGTCCTTTCAAGATTGTGGAAAATATTGGAAATAATGAATTCCAGTTAGCTTTACCTCCTTACATGCTTATTTATTCAGTTGTGAATGTAGAAAATCTGAAGTTGTATGAACCTTCGTTGATCATTGATTCAAAGGAAGATACACAAATTCCTACCATTGATGATTTGGCACCTGAGTATATGAATGAGTTTTAGGAGGATACCATCTTGGACAATAAAGTTCGCACTTCCAGGATAGGAGATGTTAAATATCTTCGAGTGGGACTCAAGGGCATGAATCCGAGCAAGGCGAGGTAGATGGAGATCAGAAAAGTGAGGGAGTTGTACCCTCACCTGATGTCTGCTTAAATCAAAATTTTGTGGTCCAAAAGATTTCAAGTGGAAATGATTTACCGAAGAGGGTCTTGCTTCTGTGCATATCGACATTGAGGTCCAGTCACCTCCAGTTTGTCCGATGAGAAGTCTAGTTCAGTTTTCAGTTCATCAGGTCCTCCAGCGATCCAGATGAAAGAATCTTCAGTTGGTTCCAATTACTTCTTCATGGTGGAATTGTCATGGTGTAATTGTGGTGGTCATTAGGGGAATTTTGAGGTCTAAATGGGTCTCCTAAAGAAATTATAAAATAATAGTGGAAAATATAAAATATTTAATTACATCATCAAATTTTAGAGGTTAAAAAGAAAAAATTATTTTTTCAAGTTGTATTTTGAACTTATCTGCCTAAGGTTTTACTCAAATTTCGAGTGGGCATACTCGTTGGATGAAAAATTTAATTCCTCATCCAAGGAGTACCCATGTTGCATACTTTTGATGGACTCTTCTACACGAAAAATGAGAAATACATGGAAAATGTGATTGAAATTGTGTTTTTTCATGTATTTCTCAATTTTCATGTAGCAGGGTCCATCAAAAGTATGCAATGGGTACTCCTTAGATGAGGAATTAAATTTTGCATCCAACGAGTACTCCCACTCAAAATTTGAGTAAACCTTTAGGGAGATAAGTTGAAAATATGAGTTGACAAAGTAATTTTATTATCTTTTTATCTTTTTATCTTTTTACTTTTTTACTCCAAAAATGGTGAATCATCCCCCATGGTTGGCATCATCATATTGATTCCTATTGGTTCTTATAAATTTTATTTTGGTTGTACATTTTTCTTAGGAGGCCCATTTTAAACCTCAAAATTCCCCTAATGAAAGTGTAATGATATGGTGGTCCTAAGCTAAGGTGTAATG
This sequence comes from Pinus albicaulis, assembly GCA_034641835.2. Classification (NCBI taxonomy): domain Eukaryota; kingdom Viridiplantae; phylum Streptophyta; class Pinopsida; order Pinales; family Pinaceae; genus Pinus; species Pinus albicaulis. The sequence continues at coordinate 663,972,602 of CM076575.1, read as the reverse complement.
GTGACATGTACCTAAGTTCTACAGGTCTAAAACCTATGTATTGAAACTATGGTGGGAAAACCTAAGTGACACATGTATGTAATGGTGAAGTGTGTGGTCCTACTTATGGACTATGTCCTAGACTTAAGTCCTAGCATTAGCGAAAACTATGGTGTTACAACCTTGCATTGTAATAAACCTGAGTTCTAAGGGTTTCAAAACTTCTATTAAACTATGTAATACATAACATATTACAAATTCCTAACCGCAACAGATAAACCGTGTCAAAGCTTAACCGATGGACATGTGAACAGACCGAAGATAACCGTAGCAGCCTAACCGCGCAGGGACTGCAGTAGGGAAGACCGTCGCATGTGAATAGACAGGAGATCATCATAGCAGCAACTGTCGGGACAATTAGGATGTTGGATTGATTACAACCATCAGAGGTTAGAGTTTTCATATGGATGAGGTTTACTGCCAACAAGACAGAACCACCGAGACTTAACCACCAGGTGGCGAACTGTGGTCATACCTGTAGGAATTTACAAGGTAAGTTCCTTAGATCAAACACCAAAGGTCACCGCTCACAAATAGATCACAAATCAGTACACCAATATTTGACGTGGTTAAAACCCTCGAAGGGGGAAACAGTCCATGGTCTGAGCCAACGTGACCACTTCAGACAATTTATTAATATAAAAAAGAAAATTTACATAAGTTTCTCTCATAAATTGTTACCAGAAAAATGACCCTCCATGCTCTTTAAATAGAGATCATAGACCAATCGGGTGTTAAGCCACGGATTAAGTATCGGTAAATACCGAGGAGAGAGTGAATCGTCGGATCACTACATATCGTGACTGTCGGATTATAAGTTACTAATGTACATAGTAAAGAAACACACTTTATCCAACTCTACGCTAGACCAAGTTATACTTAACTATTTCCTATGTGTCGGAATATCCTAACATCCCCCCTTAAGAACAACTTGGGATACGATTGAAGGATTTACAAAGGTGACACAAAAGGAGACTATTTCCTATGTGTCGAAATATCCTAACATCCCCCCTTAAGAACAACTTGGGATAGGATTGAAGGATGTAAAAAGGTGATACAATAGGAGAAGGAAGAAGGCATTAGAGCCTATCCCCCCTTAATGATAACTTTCCTAAACTCCAAGCATAGATCAAAGTTTGGTAAACTTCGCTTCTCTGAGAGCCTTTGTAAAGATATTGACAACTTGATCATTCGTTGAACAATACTTCACTTCAAGAACATGATCATGAATGATATTTCTGATGAAGTGTATATGAAGCTCAATGTGTTTCATACAATGGTGCTGAACTGGATCTTTTCATAGATGAATGGCACTCTAATTATCACACCAAAGTGTAGTCAGATGCTGCTAATGAAGACCAAATTGACACAGAATCTGATGAAGCCACATGGCTTCCTTGTTGGCTTCAACTGCACCACGATACTCTGCTTCTGCCGAAGAAAGAGAGATGGCACTTTGTTTCTTACAAGACCATGTAATAGGTTCTGAACCAAGAGTGAATACATATTATGCAGTAGACTTTCGATCATCGGGGTCACTAGCCCAATCAAAATTAGTGAAACCAATCAACAATGGAGATGCTCTTGCATTGTAATGAATCTTGAACTGAACTGTACGTCGAATATATCGAAGTATTATTTTAGCTGCTTTCCAGTGACTCTCATGAGGTTGGTGCATAAACCGAGCAACAAGACCAACGACAAAGGAAAGGTCAGGACGGGTATGGGTTAGATATAAAATTTTACCAAAAATTTGACGGTATAAGGTAGCATCAACATTAGGGGTAGTACAAGTGACTGAAAGCTTGACTCCAAAATAAAATGGAGAAGGGGCTGGCTTAGAGTTTTCCATGTGAAAGTGGCGTAGAAGATCACAGGCATACTTGGACTGAGAAAGGGTAATACCTTCTTTGGATTGCAAGATTTGAAGACCAAGTAAATAATGTAAGTGTCCTAAGTCTGTCATTTCAAAATTCTTTTTGAGGCTAGTCTTTACATGGTTTATATGGTTGGGATCACTACTAATAAGGATAAGATCATCAACATAAAGAGCAAAAATGATGAAGGACTTACCCACTTTCTTGGTGAGACAATGTTGTCAGAATGACACCCAGAAAAGCCATTATCTAAGAGAAATCTATCCATTTTTGCATACCAAGGCCGAGGAGCTTGTTTGAGACCATAGAGAGACTTCCTAAGGCGAAAAAAAGGCTAGAGTCATTTTGGATAACGCCATGGGGTTTTTCCATGTAGATTTCTTCATGCAAATCTCCATGTAAAAAGGTGGATTTAACATCCATCTGATGGACTTCCCATTTAAAGGAAGCAGCAAGCGAAAGAACAAGGCTGATATAATTCATTTTGGCAATAGGGGAGAAGGTTTCAATATAGTCAATGCCTTCAACTTGTGAAAATCCTTTAGCAACAAGATGAGCTTTATGTTTTTCCACTTTTCCATTCGGTCCAAACTTTGTTTTGTAAACCCATTTGCATCTGAAAATTTTTCTTCTCTTTGGAAGAGGAACAAGATTCCAAGCATCGTTTGCCAATAAGGAATGATATTCTTAATTCATAGCTTCATCCAAATCTGGATGACCTGAAGCTTCTTCAAAGGTATCTGGATCAGGATTTTTTGGAACTTGAGCCAATAAGGAAGAGGCTCTTTCGAACTAAGAACGTGTATGACGTCGATCTGCAGGGTCACCTGCAAGAGAACCTATTGCATCTCGAGTAGAGCAGACCCATCTTGGAAGTTGTGGAGCTAAAGGAATATCTTCAAGAGGTGCAGGAGGATTTCAATCCTCGCTGTCATCATCTGAACTAGAAGGAATGCTATCAAAAATAGAAGAGATAGAGAGAGATGGCACATATGCCAAATTAGGCTCACAGGCCAAAGTTGGCACACCCACCCAACTAGGCTCGCAGGCCGATATATTTTCATCAAATTTTACATCTCTTCTAATGATTATATTTTTGGATTTTGGTTGAAGAAGTCTATTTTCTTTGACATCTTCAGAATATCCAACAAAAATGCAGTTTTCACTCTTAGGCTCTAAGGCTTTATGTATCGCATCTGGAATATGGGCCCAAACATCACTTTCAAAAACACAAAAGTGACTTACATTTGGTTTGATTGAGCTCTAGGTTTCTTCTAGAGTTATATTCCTTAGAACCTTAGTAGGAGTGCGATTTACTAGGTAATTTGCACAGTTAATTGCTTCTGCCCAAAAATTGAGAATAAGTCATTTAGATTGAAGCATACAATTAGCCATTTCTTTTAAGGTGCGATTCTTCCATTCAGCTACACCATTTTGTTGTGGAGTATATGGAACAGTATGTTGCAATTGAATGCCATGCTAAGTGCAAAAGTTGATAAATCTGTTGTTAACATATTCTCCTCCATTGTTTGATCTTAACTTACGAATTTGATGTCCAGATTATTTCTCAACAAATGCCTTAAAGGCCAAGAACATGTTAAAAACTTCACTCTTGAGTTTTAAGAAGTATATCCAAGTGCGTATGGAAAAATCATCAATGAAAGTTAAGAAGTACTTGCAACTAGAGAAAGAAACAACAGTAAGTGGACCACATAAATCACTATGCACAAGTCGCAAAGGGGTTGAAGTGTGCCAAGAGGCACGTTTGTCAAAACTATCCCGATGATGTTTTCCGAGTACACATCTGGAGCAAACACCATCTCGGAAATATACCACAGGAAGACTTGTCACCATATTTTCTTTACATAGAGTTTGAAGAGAGCGATAGTTTAAGTGACCAAATCGCTCATGCCAAAGTTTGCTCACTTCATCATTATGAGCAACAAAAACGGAGGGAAGACATGATGACCCAAAGTTGTCAAACTTATACAACCTTGTGGAATCATCAACAATGCCAGTAGCTAAAATATGTCTAGGATCTTTGAGGTCCTTGATTACAACATCATGAGGTGAGAATTCTACTATTTTCGCTTCACCTAAATGAGTTATCTGATAAACAGATAAAATGTTGCAGGACAAGGTAGGAACACATAGAACATCATTAAAATGACCATTATCTAGATGAATGGTTCCAGATCCTACATCAGTAAGAGATCTATCATCACAAACATAAATATGTTTGGTGTTACAATCATTTAAAGAAGAAAACATGACTTTATTTTTGGCCATGTGGTAAGAAGCTCCAGAATCAATGAGCCACTCATGAGAATGAGAAGAAGAAGATACATTTAATGCATAACCAGATCTTGATGCTTGACAATCACAAGAAAAAAGTGTGATTCCTGAAGATGAAGTTGAAGAGTTATCCAAATTGATGTGGCGCTTCTTCATTGTTGCTTCCAAGGCTTCCATCTTCTTAAAACATTTGGACTCTACATGACCATCACATTTTAAAAAGTTGCAATGTCTATCTATTTTCTTCCCTTTGTTTTTGTTTGCCTTTTCAGTTTGGTGAGTTGCTTTTTTAGTTTGCGGCTAAAATTGCTTAAGACCCTTGTTTGGTTTAGGATCATTCTTTTTGGGATACTGCTTCTTAGGATTCTTTTGATATGGTTGTTGTTGGGCTGCTAAGACTCTCTTAGAAGAGTTTCCAGTATTGATAAGACCAAGGTGTAAGAGTTTTTCTTGTTCTCTTGTCAAAGAATCGCAAAATGCATCAAAATAGGGGGACTTGTAGGCTGTTCCTTGAGAAATGAGGGATTCTCTAGTGGAATGGAAGGTGGAAACAAATACAGAGTATGCATGTCCAAGCTTAGCAAGAATGGAATAGATAAGGCTACCATCTTCCTTTTTGACCTTACAACCTTCTAAAAGAAGTCTAAGGGCCTTGAATTTGGACAAAAAATCTACAATAGAGGAGAAATTATTGGGATCCAAAGTAAGCTACTCATTTTCAAGCTGGTGGGCCCTGATTTCATTTTGAATGCCAAAAACAATAATTAGCTTTTTCATAGCTGCATCAGGGTGTCAATTTCTTGGATATGAAATCAAAGCTCTTGAGCAATGGACATTCCTATCAACCCTCGTGCTTGTTCTTGTTTATTTTCCCACTTAGCACCTTTATCTCCATCGGTAGGTTTAGTTTCTTGTCTTGAGGCTATTCTAAAAGTATCTTTAATTCTAAGTAAGTCTATCATGTAGGATAGCCATTGGAAATAATTGGTGTTGTTAAGAATAACCAGGCATGCAATTTCCATTAAAAAAAAAACTAAAGCTAAAAAGGCTAAAAATAACTGCTCCAATGGAAAGATCTCTAAAAATTAGGCTGGTTAAAAAAAAAAGGCTTTGAAAATGGTTTCCTGATGAAGAAGTTATGCCTTTTTGAAAAAATGTATGGTAGATGCCGAATAATTACGTGAAAGGTTGAAAGCTGATGAGGAAGTTCTACTTAAAAAAAAAATACCCCCCATTTTCAAACTTAATACAATAAGCTCACTTAAAAAAAAAAAACTACTTTATGTGACCCACTTTTATAAATAAGTGAGAGTCACTTTTACATGTGCTTTTGAAATAAAACCCTCTTTTGAAAACACAAAAATCCATGCACAAAAAAAACGAAATGCAAGCCTCACTATAGAATGTTAGATTTTCGGTAGGCTTACTGACAACTATCATTTTTTCCGCTATTTCTGATTTCCCGAGATCGCACAAAGACGCGGAGAAAGAGCATACGTAGCAAAAAAAAATCTCGTCTTCTTATTTCTGATTTTCCAAGATCGCACACAACGTAGAACAAAGAGCATACACAAAGAAGAGGGTATAGATCCCGCAAATAAAAAAAACTATAAACCGAAATAAACAGAACAATTAATAAATATAACTGCAAAAAAGATACATTATACCTCAAGATCTAAAATGACATAAATCAGGCAACCATAAACCTTTTCGCATGAAACGAAAGAGGTTCCTCACTGTAACAGACGCTTTAGACACAACAGAGCAGTTCTCCCGGCTCGAAAGTTGTAAAAAATAGTAGATATGTAAAATGGAAGTCGCATGCAGTCAAATCAGCTTCGGATTTGGATCAACAACGGATGCGGCCCTCAAAATGGCTCTGACATGGTTAAAACCCTCGAAGAGGGAAATAGTCCACGACCTGAGCCAATGCGGGCACTTCAGGCAATTTATTAATATAAAAAATAAAATTTACATAAGTTTCTCTCATAAACGGTTGCTAGAGAAATGACCCTCCATGCTCTTTAAATTGAGATCATGGACCAATCGAGTGTTAAGCCACATATCAAGTGTCGGTAATACTGAGGAGAGAGAGTGAACCGTCAGATCACTACATATCGTGACCACCAGATTATAAGTTACAAATGTACATAGTATATAAACACACTTTACCTAACTCTACGCTAGACCAAGTTATACTTAAATATTTCCTGTGTCGGAATATCCTAACAAGATCGTAGCCCGGTGACATGTCAGACCGTCCACCCTCCGCATCAGTTGCTGACTACCAAGGGTTAAATATAACATAAAGTTCAATTTTGGGTTTTTGGAATTAAATGTGCGCTATGTTAAGTTGTATAATGAAACCACCATATACCTAATCCCATTAGGTGTTGAACCACAATTGAACCGAGACCTAATGACACGTTAATTGCTCAACCACATCCCTATTTTGGTGAAAGGTGTTCGAGACTGAACCTTATTTAACCTTAGCATTTTCTCCATGATGAGGATAGAGAGAGTGATTTTGAAGATTTGTATTCAGATTCTGAGCGAGAGAGGATGTTTTGTTTTCGTGTAACTTGGTCATCCGGAGGCGGAATCGAGTGCAGAGACAGGCGTTGGAAAGCTAGGAGAGAGAGATTTCTGTTGACAGTGACCAGAGGTGCCTGCGAGCATGTTCAGTCTAGTGTTTTTCTGTGTAAATATTTCCTTGGATAAATCCTTAATAAAACGAACGACCATCTTGAAAGCAGACCCGGAGACGTAGTTCACCAGGGACGAACTCCGTAATCAATGTTTGTTGTCTCCTATCTCTGTTATTTGCTGCAAATTCATGTTTAGTAAACTTCTTAAGTTCTAGTTTAAGTTGTTAAATCATTTACTTTCCTTCAGTCTTCCACATTAAGCGATCGAGTTAACAATCACTTCACTATGGTTTTCAAGCTCCTGTGGTTATCAATTATTGAAGAATTTTCTGGATTATCCACAGTGTTATAGAACATTGGTTGACATTTCGAATCCCAACAGAGATCCATCTTCAGGAAATGTTCAATTCACTGTTGGCAAATAATCAGTTCTATTTCAGTATTAGATCAGATTATTTCAAATCATATATTTTGGCATCAGAGCAAGTTATGTTGTAGGATTTTTGCCAATGAATGTTAACTAGGTCCAGGTTGCGACATGGAGAAGGAACACTTGAGGAGATGGACTCAGAAGTTGGAAAACGAGAAGTCGCTCATCAATCGACAATGGGAAGAACCAATGCAGGTGAAACTCCTGAAGTGAAGGTCATGGGTGAAGAAAAAATTCAACAAATGTTCTTGAACATGTAGCGGATGTTGGGAGGACTCTACAAAGATAAGAAGGCGAGAGATGCAGCTTCTTCTTCAAAGGCATCAAAGAAGAACAAGGGAGAAAGAAAAGCTGCTAAACCTACTCCTCCATCATCTTCATCGTCATCATCATCTTCTTCTTCTAGTTCAAATTCTGATTTAACAAAAAAAAATAAAAAATAAAAATAAAAATAAAATCCTCTTTTGAAACTTGATGTAAAATTTGAACTACCTATTTATGATGGTGAAATGAACCTAGAAAATCTAGATAACTGGATTAAGAAGTTAGAAGTGTATTGTAGAATTCATAATATTTCTGATGAAAGAACAAAAAATTAATTAGCTACACTTAGAATGGGGGGAACAACTTTAATCTGGTGGGAAAGTAAAACTCAAGTAGATTTAAAGAGAAAAAGTAAAGTTATTTCCTCATGGTCTAAGTTTTCAAAAGCTCTCAGAATTTTTTTTTTTATCCTTTGGGATACATGCAGCAATTGGCATCATTTGAGGCAAGGTAAAAGGCATAATGTTTAGGAGTTTACTCAAGAGTTCAGGAAGAAAGCTTTGGCGGTTGGTATTCCATTGGATGCATGTGAAATTTTGTTAAAGTACATTGACAGTTTACATTCATATATACAACATACGTTATTGATTTTTAATCCTAATGACTTTGATGAAGTGTGTGTTCAAGCCATACATAATGAATCAGGTGGTAGACTGTTCAAGTTTTCACAGAAGCCATCCAAACAGTTGGAAATTAAGGATTCCAAAGACAACAACAAGAAGAGAAATTCAAAGGGAAAGAAAACAACGACAAATCAAAAGGAAAGTGAAAGACCTACATGTACTCACTGCCAGAGGATCGGACATGATGAAGCCAAATGTCGGAAACTTCACCCAGAACTTAGACCGAAGAAGTTCCAGAAGAAGAAAGGTGAAAAGAAGGCTAATGCACCAATCCAACAAGATTTGGGCTCCGATTCAGGTGATGAAAGGAAAATAACTGCAATGGTTTTGACAAGTAAAAGTTCCGACACTAGTTCAAGTTCTAGTACTTCTGCATCTTCTTCAAACATAAATCATCTGGATGAAGATAAAAGAGTTGAATTATTTCACATAAGGGTAAATTCTAAGCACACAAAAATAGACACTTTGTTTGACAGTGGATCACAGGAAAATTTAATATCTGAAGAATTAGTTAATAAATTGGGTTTGGAGACATAGAATCATCCAAGACCATATCCATTAGGTTGGCTAAAATAAAACACTCAGATTAATGTCACAAAGCAGTGTTGTTGAAAATTTTCCATCACAACTAATTACATTGATGAAGTGGATTTAGATGTGATACCATTAGACATATGTGGAATAGTGCTGGAAAGTCCTCATCTCTATGATCATGATGCAGTGTTTCAAAGGAAAGAACATAAATATCACCTTAAGAAAAATGAAATTGAATACATTGTCCGGGCACATAAAATCAAAACTCACTTGGATTTAATTACAGCTAATCAAATGAAGCAACTAATAAGTTCAAGTAAGAGATATGTACTCATGGTTGTAAAAGAACAACATAAGGATCAACATGATGCTTTTTCAGATTGTGAATCTCAATTTAAAGATAGCTTGGTTAAAGTGGTAGATTCTTTTCAAAGTATATTTAAAGAACCAAAACATTTGCTTCCTAAACAGGAAATACAATATGAGATACAATCGATGTCCGATGCCCCTTTTCCTAATGTCAGAATGTATCACATGTCAGTCATAGAGCATGAAGAAATAAAGAAACAAATCCAAGGGATGGTTGGAAAAGGCTTCATTCGACCCAGTTCATCACTATGTGGTTCACCCATAATTTTGGTTCTTAAGAAAGACGAGACATGGGGAATGTGTGTCGACTTTAAAGCTTGTGATTCACTTAAGCAGAAAATTGTCACAACACTAAACTTAGCTTTACCAAATCTTCAACGGCCATTCGAAATTGAAACAGATGCTAGTGGTTATGCAATGGGTGCAATTTTACTTCAAAACGGAAAACCTATTTGTTTTCATTTAGAAACTTTTTCTAAAGCAATTATAAATTATCCAACATATGATAAAGAACTGTTTTCTTTGGTTGAAAGTGTAAAGAAATGGAAACACTACTTAATGGGTAAGGAAATAGTGTTTCACACAGATCATCAGTTGCTTCAGTACCTACAGTCTCAGAGTAAGTTGCAACAATCTCGTCATTACAGATGGATGGGATTTCTTCAGCGATTTCACTTAGTAATTAAATACAAGAAAGGTGTAACAAACAAAGTAGGTGATATGCTGTCTAGACCATCTTTGAATGCTCTAGTAGTGATGCAGAATATTTCTTTAAAACTTGAAATTTATTTAGAACAATATAGTACTGATGTTGATCTCAAAGATATTTTTGAAACAATAACTCATGGTACTCAGGTGGAAGAAGTCAATTTTCATGTTCATGATAGTTTGTTATATCATCTAGGTAAGTTGTGTATACTATAGACAGAAAGGGCGCATGTTATTCGAGAAGCACATTCTTCTCGCATTGCAGGACATTTTGGCGTAAGCAAGACTATGGTGCAAATTCAAAGGTATTGTTATTGACCTCACATGTATGAAACAATTGTGAAGTACATTAAAGGATGTGTTATGTGTTCGACAAGCAAGCCAAGCAATCAAAATAGTGGTTTGTATATGCCACTTCTAGTTCCTTTGCGACCATGGGACATCATTTCCATGGATTTTGTTGGAGGACTTCCTATGTCCAGGAGAGGGCATGATTACATGTATGTTGTGGTTGATCGTTTCAGCAAGATGTGCATTCTTGTTCCATGCAAAAAGTAAGTGACTGTTGAACACACTGCACAAATCTTCTTTCAACGGGTATTTGTTTATTTTGGGTTACCTACTTCCATTATTTCTTATCGAGACACTCGCTTTGTAGGAGAGTTTTGGTCCACTTTGTGGGGACTCATGGACACAAAGCTGAAGAAGAGCACAAATTTCCATCCACAGACCGACAAACAAACAGAAGTGGAAAACATGATAGTGATACATATTCTCTGAGGTTACTACAACAAACATTCTAAGTTGTGGGATGAATCTTTACCTTATGTGCAACATGCTTACAATCGAGCCTTACATTCTTCGACTAATCAATCACCATTTGAAACATATTTTGGGTATCTACCAAAGTCACAGATGGATTTCATGTTCAGTGAAGAAGATAAAGTGGATGGACACGACGATTCAAACAAAGCAGTTAAGTTCATTCAACAGATACCACAGATACATGAGGCAGTGCAAGATCAGTTACAGAAGAGTTGAGCCAAGTAAAAAATGTGCCACAGTCGATCATCATTTTCAGGTTGGTGATCATGTATGGTAGTATATCAGTAAAGACAGGTTGAAAGGAGAAGGTAAGAAACTAAAACCCATCAGGTATGGTCCTTTCAAGATTGTGGAAAAGATTGGAAATAATGAATTCTAGTTAAATTTACCTCCTTACATGCATATTTATTTAGTTGTGAATGTATAAAATATGAAGTTGTATGAACCTTCGATGATCATTGATTCAGAGGAAGATACACAGATTCCTACCATTGATGATTTGGTACCTGAGTATATGAATGAGATGCAGGGAGATACCATCTTGGACAGGAAAGTTCGCACTTCCAAGCTAGGAGATGTTGAATACCTTCGAGTGGAACTCAAGGGCATGAATCCGAGCAAGGCGAGGTGGATGTAGATCGGAAATGTGAAGGACTTGTACCCTCCCCTGATGTCTGCTTAAATCAAACTTTTGTGGTCCAAAAGCTTTCAAGTGGAGAGGATTGATCCAGGAGGATCTTGCTTCAGTGCAGATCGACAATGAGGTCCAGTCAGCTCCAATTTGTCCGATGAGAAGTCTAGTTCAGTGGTCAGTTCGTCAGGTCCTCCAGTGATCCAGATGAAAGAATCCTTGATTGGTTCCAATTACTTCTTCATGGTGGAATTGTCATGGTGTAATTGTGGTGGTAAAGTGTAATGATGCGGTGATCCTAAGCTAAGGTGTAATGGTGACATGTACCTAAGCTCTAAAGGTCTCAAACCTCTGTATTGAAACTATGGTGGGAAAACCCAAGTGGCACATGTATGTAATGGTGAAGTGTGTGGTCCTACCTATGGACTAAGTCCTAGACTTAAGTCCTAGCAGGCAAACTATGGTGTTACAACCTTGCAATGTAATAAACCTAAGTTCTAAGGGTTTCGGACCTTGTATTAACTATGTAATACAAAACATATTACAAAATCCTAACCACAGCAGATAAACCGCATTGGAGCTTAACCGGTGGACATGTGAATAGGTCAAGATAACCGTAGTAGCCTAACTGCGCGAGGACAACAACCGAGAAGATCGTTGCATGTGAACAAACATGAGATCACCACAGCAACAATCGTCGAGATAGTTCGGATGTTGGATTGATCGCAATCGTCAGAGGCTAGCATTGTCATATGGATGAGGTTGACCGCCAGCAAACCTGAACCACCGGGAATTAACCACCAGGTGGCAACCTGTGGTCATACCACAACCCGATCACATGCCAGACCATCCACCCTCCGTGCCGGTTGCTAACTACCAGGGTTTAAATATAACCATAAAGTTCAAGTTTGGGTTTTAGGAATTAAATGTGCGCTATGTTAAGTTGTATAATAAAACCACCATATCCTTAATCACATTAGGTGTTGAACCACAATTGCACCAAGACCTAATGACATTTTAATTGCTCAAGCACATGCCTAATTTGGCCAAAGGAGTTCGAGACTGAACCTTGTTTAACCTTAAACATTTTCTCCATGACGAGGATAGAGAGTGATTTTGAAGATTTGTATTCAGATTTTGAGTGAGACTGTTTTGTTTTCAATGTAACTTGGTCGTCCGGAGACAGAATTGAGTGCCGAGACAAGCATTGGAAAGCTATGAGAGAGAGTTTTATGTTGACAGTAACGAGAGGTGCATGTGAGCATGTTCAGTCTGGTGTTTTCCTATGTAAAGATTTCCTAGGTTGAATCCTTAATAAAATAGATGCCCATCTTGAAAGCAAACCCGAAGACGTAATCCACCAGGGATGAACTCCATAATCAATGTTTGTTGTTTCATATCTCTGTTATTTGCTGCAATTTCATGTTTAATAAGCTTCTTAAATTCTGGTTTAAGTCATTAAATTAGTTACTTTCCTTTAGTCTTCCACATTAAGCGATCAAATTAACAATCAATTCACTTTTGGAAATAATAAGTTCTACTTAAGTATTAGATCAGATCTATTTCAGATTACTAAATCTTTTCATGTACCCCACCAAAGATCTCACTAATATTGTCGATAATGGAAAAAAGGTGAAAAGAGTAAAAGAATGTTAGAAAATATCAATTCAAATATGAGAACCCAAATTACAAACAAGACTTTATGCTCTAATACTTGAAGAGAAAGATCTGATGGTAGATGCAAAATAGTTGATATGATTAGGAAATTATACCACAAATTGTAAAGAACAAGTCATGGAGTTTAATTGACATGTCAACACTAAAAATCATATGGTCATGCTCCCAAAAAGGAATTGATAACAATTAATAAGAGGGGCAAGAAACACAATCAAACATACAACAATTGAACCAAAAGAAATATATTACTAAGAAGCATAAAATGTTTATATTAAATAATCAAGAAAAAAGACTTCATATTATGATGTAAATAGTACAAATGAACCTCACCGACACTCAAACCATGAACACAATGAAACCCATAAAAATCGATAAACTTTTTTCCACCACAAAAATGTGCTCAACTAGAGATGATCATATTTAATATGTTTTGATGACAAAACATTCTTTAAGAGGATAACAAATTTATAAACATAATAAATAGTCAATTGGGTTTAATTCATGTAGTTGAGAAAACCCATCCCCACCCATAGTCACTTCCTACATGTGATATGTTGGGTTCATACTGTGTATTTCTTATAATAACTTCAAGCCTTATTTCTAAGCAAACCCATAACAATCGAAACATACATATATATTTTTGTTAGGAATATAAAAATATTCTCTTGGAAGAAAATTCTCATGAGAAAAAAATCTAATAAATAATATGTATGTAGTTCATTTAATAGAGTCAAAGGGTACATTCCCCTTCACTTCATGACCCATCAATATATATAAATACACCATCACGTGGCTCATTGTAATGATCATTTATATTATCAATAATTTTTACTTGATATGTATTTCGAAAATTTTCTTGCAAGTTTACAGATGAGCAAATTTGTTTATTACAAAATGTATACCTCTTCAAAAACATGTCAAGATGTTTCTAACATTTTTTTCCCCTCACAAGTGTCTTCCACCCAAGGTGGCTCTACATCAACTTGATTTGATCATACCATGCTTCATCAAGAATGATAACTCCAATAAACATTTTGTTGTGAATATTACATTATTTCCATCATTGACATTGTGGACTAACCACATCAAGGAACCCAACACTATATCATATTCCATAAGCATTATTAAATCATTGCATAGTGCGATGCAAATCTAGTTACTCCAACCACTTGAAGTTAGAGCTTGGCAAATCCTCCATACATTCTCTATGCAAAAAAAAAAAAAAATGAATTGATTTTCCTTCATCACACTTTTTCATCCATTGAGCTTTTGGTGTCACCCAAGAAAGGACATTTTTGGCCTCAATAATGGCCTTGATGGTTTTGCATGATAAATGCATATTTTATGATGACATTGATGAGACTTGAAACATCCATGATTTCAATTGTTTTACAATTTTTTGCTGTTATCCATTGAATATATCCTCACATCTATTGTTATCAAGAAGTATGACCTAAACGAGACAAGACCATTATAATATCTACCAATAGTTCATTCAAAGCAAGCCAAAATAATGTACACCCCATTAGCACTCCAATTTGAATGCATCAACTCCAACACTTTCCATAGTTAACTTTTCCCTTTTACAAAAAGGTGGTGCACTCTTTTCAAAGTTTGGCCTCTTAACACTTCATTCAATGCTCTAAGCAAAGCTTGCTAATATGGAGACCAGAACACATTCAAAAGAATCATACTCTGTAATTTCCCTCCCACATCAAATATTTTTACAACTTATTGGCAAAGGAAAATTAACCAATCCAATTGAATTATGAAAGTTCTATGAGAATAAAGTCTGAAACCATGGAGAAGGAAACAAACACAAATCTTATCAACATCATAAATTAGAATGATGCTTATGTTGGAATGTTACAATTAATGCATTACTAAATGTGATAAAAAACAAAGGTCCCAACACTGAAATCAAGATACAGAGATGGTCATCCACATCATAAAAGTCAATTGTGTTGCCCAACTACACTAACCAACAAGGAAGTCAATATGAATATAAACAATGTTCTTCGTACATTCAAAATAATTACAATTTCAAGGGAGTAGGGACAAAATCAACACACAAGCTATGTTTAAACAACCAACAATATGACCACTTTAAATATCATACCATTTTGTTTGTTCAGCCACAAAGAGATCAAGAATATAGCATTAAAGGAAAAAATTACATGCAATAACAAAGACAGTTTTTCCAGTTTATGCTTTGAGGACAATAGATCCTTGAAAAGGAGGCAATGTAACATACATAATATAATAATAATAAACAATATTAAATAACGAAAAATCACATATCTAAAAGATATGTCTATTTAAGTATGTGACCATTAAATGCATAGTTGTACATGTCACATGATATTGAGATCGTCATTCATAACCATATTATATATTCGGTACATTATATTTAACCTATATGGATTTCTCATTGCTGTCTATTTATTTTGAATATTCATTATATGACCCATTGCTGTATTACATTGAATTATATGATAACAAAGAAAATAATGAGTGAAAGCTGTGTACACCGTATTTACAGATGAAAAAGTAACCCATCATCAATATGGTCCAATCTATAGGACATTGTCGAATTTGCGGTAGTGGAGAAACCCATCTACACTGTTGTGTAAGTTGGTCATGATCAACTACAAACTGTCCAGTAAAATGGCAAATAATACTTGTACATTGGATATCACCTGTGGTTAAAAAAAAACATTACACTGAATATATATAAGCCCCGAGTCTCTCTACTTAAAAATAAAAAAATATACACTTCTCTAAACACATTTGCTGGGCCATCAATACTGCTAAAAAAATAAACGAGTGCACCTTTCACAGTAAATTCTATAATAATTTTGATATACAACTGTGCTTGTTACAAATGCTATGGTTGAATTGAACAAACAAAACCCATTAATCATATGAACTCAACGCTGCAATAACAGATCCCGTTGTTACAAATGTTGTTGAGACATTAGGAAGAGTTTGCCATGAAGTGTCTAATTTCAAAGATGGAGATAACCAAGGTTGCACAGCTTGCATGAATGTTTTCAACTCTGGAGACAGGATTGCTTCCCAGTCTACCTGAAATACAAATGAATTTGCCTTTCATTAAAGTTCTAGACAGAAGTGAAAGTCAGATTTGCAGAATAACCATAACTAAATATTATCAAATTATGGATTGTACTTTAGGTCCAACAGACTAAAAGCTTGAATATGAACGTAATTTAATTCAATTCCAAATGAATATTTTAAATTATAAACAGTTTAAAGATATTCCTTACCTGTAATCTTTCCGGGATATTCCCTATGCATTCAATGTTTGCTGCAAGAAGCAAACCAAGTAATACTATAAAGCCAACAGCAGCTGTTCCTCGTACTAAAGGCATGAAATTATACCTGTGTAGATGGACATCATATTTGATTTTTTAGGATGGCATATGTAATTAATCCTGAAAAAAAGAGTCGATCCTTCTCTTCCATTGAACTTTATGAATAAAGCCTCAACATGTACGAATGGATTCCAATCTCTTTTCCAGAGATTTTGAAGGAGATAAGTATGGTGACCTTACCAGTAGAAGGATAACCTTAATATGCATTCCTGAACTTTCTCAAGGCGGCCTATGTCAGTTGACCCATATACTTCACCACAATATGCCTCACAAAGTGCCTGCATGGATTCCAGGAGTTCAAATGAATGTTTGCACTCTTCTTTGAAAATGACTTCTTGATCATCAAAACATACCACTCAAATCCCCATAACAGCTAAATGAAATAAGTAGTAACTGATTTACTGTACAGCCAGGATTATTGAGTCTCTTTGTGAAGACTTAATCAGGGCAATTGTAAGCAGATCAGCAAATATCACAGGTTTTCATAATAATATTTGTTTTCCAGGATAATACATATATATGAAGATCCTGTAAGATATGGATGCAGGATAAATCAGGCATCACCCCCGTGAACTGGTACTGATACTCTGAACATGTAGGGGGTCAAACTCCTGAACTCTGCAAGAAAAATCATATTTTGGAGATAACAACCATTTATGATTTTATCCCTCAAATTTCAACACCGATTAATTATTTTTTCCCTGTTAAGTTGCAAGTTTTAACCCTTGAAGGAGAATCAAAACAAATAGGGAAACGAGATAAATTCTTCATAGCTTTGGGGATTTGTTTATTTAAGCAAACAGATTGAATGAAATAAAGGTGATCATACAATTAAGCTAGACTGAATCTCACCTCATTTACAGGATTAGACTGTTTTTTTGTGAGTTTGGGGGTACCTTCAGCAGCAGACACTGATACAAGCACAATTGGTTCTATTAAATTATTAACACAGAAACGTGTAATGTATCTAAAATATATATTGAGTAATGAGTGAATGATAATACAAAAAGGGAGAACCCCAAGTATATTTATAACTCTTAAGGGGTGCCATTATGAATAGTCATGACATTTATTTCGTGTATTTATAATTTATTTTTATTATTGTGTTATTTCATGAATATATATATTCATGAAATAACACAATAATAAAGATAAAATATAAATACATGACTTAAATATATATATGATATTTCAGATCTGAAAGCAGAATATACGTCTTTCCTTAACGGCCCGATCCGAGTCTTCAAAGGTTTTACTTTCTATACAAAAAGGTAGTGATAGTTTTTCAACCTTAGAACTACTTATTTTTTTCTTCCTCAGCCATACTAGGCCTCTTTTTGTGCTTCAAAGCAGAAAACTATACAAAGAAGTTCCTTTTTAGGCCATAATGTCATCTTGACAATACTTCCAAACGTTGAGATTTTGTGTATTTGGGGTAGCATCAGTTGTGCTCTAGGTCCCAAATTTTGTGGACGGACTAGAGTACATTTGATCTACAAGACCCAGAAATGGATTTGAGAAATTTCAAGTTTGTGTTCAAGTTATTCAAATAATTAATTATTTTTAATGGATTTCCTAAGTCTAACTTAGGAAAATAAAATAATTAAAGTGAATTAATTAACACGTGTTGAAATTGTCTTAAGTCACATGGATCAAGTAGTCGTTTAATCTCAGCTATTGATGAATGATTTAATTTCGGCCGTTGAAGCGTTCAATGAAAAGTATAAGAGAAAGGCTTTGAGGGTCAGTTGGAGGAGACACACAGTTGCAAAACTGAGGAATAGATCTAGAATTCTAGGGCGGGTTTGCTAAGAATTTCCAGAGGAATTTCCTGCAGTGAGGGGTAGTATTGGCCAAGGGAATGTTCTGATTCCAGGGCCAAGAGACAACAAGAGGCAAGAGGAGCAGCCACAAGGACAACGTAGAGAGGCTTCAGAGCCACGCAGAGCAGTAGGGACAACGCAGAGGCAGCTAAGGCCACGCTAGGCTGACGCTGGCCAAGAAGAGGCAGGACAGGGGCAGCGTAGACCCTCCTAGGGTGACGCAGGCCCTCCTAGAGCCATGCAGAGGCTGACACAGTCCCTCCAGGGCAACGCTGGGGCTTCAAAAGCAGCGCTAAGGGATTCTAGGGTCAGATTTGGGCTGAGTCCTATAAATCTCATTTGAGGGTGTGGATCAATCAGATATTTGGCACTAGATCTTCAGGTTAGCTGCAGATTTGATATCTTTTATTCTCTGTCGGGTTTTCCAAGGTTGGAACCCAGATTTACTGTACTCAGAACTACTTAATAATAAACCATCATATCTGCTGAACCGGTTTTCCCGCTTTGGGTTTTTCCTAGGATTTATGTCCAAAAATCCATGTGTCACTTTGTTGCATGAGTGAATTATTTAGTAAATGATCTGCATGTGTAGGCTGTAGTTGTGTTCATTTTCGATATTTTCTGAATTTAATTTATGAAAATAACTTGTATTAATTAAATCAAGTAGGAGGAAATAAACCAATACACTTCAATAGAATTTTCACATGGTATTAGAGCGATAACAGATCAAGCTAAATCTCTAGCAAATCGGCTGAAGAAATATTTTTCTGCAGGGTGGCAGAAGAAGCAGCAGATCCGGAAAGGGCATCTTGACAGCAAGGGAAAGAAGATCCAGGAGATAACACTGAAGCTGCAGAAGGTCTCTAGGCTTACGCAGACCCTTCCTAGGGCAACGTAAGGATTGCGTCACCTAGTCTAGGGTTACGCAGTCCACTTCTGAGCAGCGCTGGGATTGCGATGGGTCAGCCAGGAGGACGTTGTCCAATCACTTCTCTTGTTCCAGAAAATTTTGCCAAGATCCGGAAGTAGTGCTTCAGATCTTCAACAGTGCTGGTGGGGTAGAGATTCTGCAGTTGCAGAATTGTGCCTAACTAAGGCAACAAAGGCGGGAGGAAGACAATCATTCAGCACATCTGAGCCAAACAAATTTGAGATTCGATCAGGAGGATCAAAGAATACTGTCCGTTTGAGTTTTGGTAGAAGATTTCCAGGAGGGAAGTCAGCGGAAGCAGTTACTAGAGGGTTTCTAGTCACCAAGAAACCCAGATCTAGAGGGAGAAGTACTGTTTTCTTCAGATCTGAGAAAAGATGGCTTGATATGGACTGAGGGATCAAGATAGATTTGATGGCATTTCCAACTATTTTATCTGGAAGACCAGAATCCTCTCAGTTCTGGATGAATATGGTCTCAAAGATCATGCAGAGAAGACACTTGCTGTACCAACTGATGCAGATCCACTCAAGAAGTATGAAGAAAATCAAGCACGGACGAAGAGGTTGATCATAGACAGAGTCAAGGATCACGTAATTCCTCATGTTACTGGTAAGAATACATCACATGACATGTGGTTAGTTTTGGAAGTGATGTACCAAGGAGGTTCTGTGCAAAGAAGGATGCTTCTTGAGAATCAGATGCATATGTTCCAGATGATGAAGGGTGAAGAGATAGATTCATTCCTCTTTAGACTTCAAGCTATCTGTGACCAGCTGATTGGCATGGGTGCTAATCTAGATGAAGGGCTCCTTGTGAGGATGACCCTGAATGCTGTCTCTGAAGAATGGGAAACGTTTGTCCAGAGCATTCTGGGAAGGGCTGACTTATCATCATGGGCAGATATGTGGACTATTCTCCGCCAAGAGGAGATCAGGAGGATCACCAAGAAGCAGTCTAACAGTGGAGGAAGTGGATCAGCCAGAGTGAAGAAAGAAGAGGAGGAGGATGCAACCCTTGCATCAAGGGAAAGGAAGCAATGGAAGAAGAAGAAGGACCTTTCCAAGGTCCGGTGCTTTAATTGTGGTGACCTTGGTCATTTCTCCAACAATTGTCCTAAGAAGGACTAAGGAGCTTCTTATTCCAAGGCTGCAACAACAAATGACGATGGCTCTGATGATGATGCAGCCATGAGTGCTCATGCACCTCGAGAGAAGAGGTGGGGTGACATGGATATATAGAGTATCCATAGACAGAATGCTGGGATCCTTGAGTCAACCCTACTCTTGGATCACATACGAGCTACGAGAGCCTTAAGACGGTAGCGTGATGAGTTGGGAGATGGTTGCAGATGACCACAAGAAGAGCAAGAGGGAGCTAAATAGTTGAAAAGTGAGCAACATGATGCTGAGATAGTAGCAGCGTGGAGACAACAACACAAAGAGGCTGATGGGACTTCAACAACGCAAAGAAGCTGGGCTCACGCAGTGCAGTGTTGCGACATGACATTGTCTCTAGGGGGACAACATGATTCAACATCCAGGGAGCTTTAGTGGTGGAGGGCAACTTGACTTGTCTATCAAACAGTTGGGCAAAGTCTTTCAGTTGATTACTTCTTGGCAAGCGGGATTGCAGTCATGAGTTGAGGTTGTTGTGTAACGGCTCAAAAATAGAAAGAGATATCAACGCCTTGATAGGCCACTTCGAGAGGCAACCTCAATCTGAGTACATAAATGAACAATTATTGGATGATACAGTTTACAAAACCTCCTTTCTATATATAGGAGTCCATGGGGCCATAATGTAATCCTAGTGGGCCACAATGTAATCCTAGCCGACCTAACACTAATAATTTAAGGGCACAATAATAACAAAATGGGGGTTACAAGGGTTCAATAATAACAATAAGGGGGTTACACTAACAATAATAAGGGACTATACTAGTGATATAGGGACCTAACATGCCCCTCTCCTTCAAAAAGTGTTGTCCTCAATGCTTGAGTAGCTCCGGGTGCTTCTGTATAAAATTCTCATCCTCCCATGTAGAATCTTCAGTGGGTAAGTTCTTCCACTTGATGAGATACTCTGAAATTGATCGATTCCGTAGCTGTCGAGTTCTTGTTTCCGTGACTGCTTCAGGTTCCAATATGACTTTTGCTTCCTCATCAAGTTCTGGAAATATTGTTTGAACTGGAAGATTTTCACCTATAACCTTTTTTAAGCATGAAACATGGAAAACTGGATGCACTCGCGAAGTAGCAGGAAGCTCCAATTTGTATGCCATAGTACCAATCTTTTGCAACACCTTGTAAGGACCATAGTACTTTGGCGATAATTTATTATCCTTCTTAGCTTGCTTGAGGGACATTTGTTTGTATGGTTGTAGCCGTAAAAATGCCCAATCTCCTACATCAAAACTTCTCTCGCTGCGATGTTGATCTGCCTGTTGTTTCATTCGATTTTGTGCCAAATTCAGGTTATCCTTTAAGAGTTGGAGAACTTCTTGCTGATGCTCGATGTGATCTTCCACTGCTTGAACCTTCAAATTTTCCCTTAAATATGATGTGATCGATGGTGGATGATATCCATAAAGTGCCATAAATGGGGTCATCTTTGCTGCAGTATGGAAGGAAGTGTTATACCACCATTCAGCGAGAGGTAACCACTTGACCCATTGTGTTTGTTTATCAGATACAAAACAACGAAAATATCCTTCCAAACATTTATTTACTATCTCGGTTTGACCATCGGATTGAGGATGATAAGATGAGCTATGAGCTAATTGAGTACCCAAACAAGAAAATAACTCTGTCCAAAAATTTCCAGTAAAAATGGGATCTCTGTCACTCACAATAACCCTTGGGCTTCCATGTAGCTTTTTAATTCTGTCCATAAATGTAGTAGCAACTGTACTTGCTTTAAATGGATGAGATAATGCACAAAAGTGTGCATACTTGGTAAGTCTATCAACTACCACCATGATGGCACTCTTTCCTTCGGACTTAGGTAAACCTGTGATAAAATCCATTGAAATCTCCTCCCAACGTTGACTTGGAATGGATAAAGGTTGTAGAAGTCCCGGGGTCTTAATTGTTTCCACTTTATTCTGCTGACAAACCAAACATTCCGCCACAAACTTTTGAATATCAGATTTAAGGCCATCCCAAAAAAATTCTTTCTTCACCCTGTGGTAAGTTTTTAAAAATCCTGAGTGTCCTCCTAAAGGAGAAGTGTGCAATTCTAGAAGAATCTTTTGTTTTAGTTCAGAATTCTTACAAAGATATAAGCGATCTTTGTACCATAAGGAATCATTTTTCCAACTAAATGTATTAGATGTACTAGGATCTTGCTGCAACTTTTGAATGAGTGCCCATACATCTTTGTCCTTCTTCCATTCATCTCTTGCTTCGGTTATCCAATCTGGTTGGATAATAGAAATGGCACAAAGAAATGCTTCCACCTCTTCATTCTTTCTTGAGAGTGCATCTGCAACAACATTAAGCTTTCCTTTTTGTAGATTATTTCAAAGTCATAACCCAACATCTTTGTGACCCATTTTTGCTGCTCTTCTGAAGATAGTCTTTGTTCCAAAAAGTGTTTAAGACTATCATGATCAATTTTTACCTTGAAATGTCTTCCCATTAGGTAAGTTCTCCATTTCTTTAGTGCATACAGTATTGCTAACATTTCCTTCTCATAAATAGGTTTCTGTAAATACTTTCCTTTGATTGGACGACTTTCAAAAGCAATGGGTCTTCCTTCCTACATTAAAACAACACCAATTCCATTTCCTGAGGCATCATATTCCACAATAAAGGTTTTTGTGAAGTCTGGCATAGCTAAGACTGGTGCTAGGCACATTGCCTCTTTAAGATGTTTAAAGGCCTTAGTTGCTTCAGGAGTCCATGAAAATGCGTCTTTCTTCAATAATGTTGTTAGAGGTGCTGCCATTCTCCCATAATTCTTAACAAACTTGCAATAATACCCTGTTAACCCGAGAAATCCTCGCAACTGCTTTATGGTTGTGGGGACTTTCCATTCCTTAATGGCTTTAATTTTGTTAGGATCTAACTTAACACCCTCGTGAGATACAATATGACCCAGATATTCCACCTCTTGTACTCCAAAGAAACATTTGGATGTTTTTGCATATAATTGTTTCTCCTGCAATAGTTTGAGCACCCTGTCAACATATTCAACATGATCCTTCCAAGACCTGCTGTAGATTAGTATATCATCAAAAAATACTAGCACAAATTTTCTAAGGAAGGGTTTGAAAATGGAATTCATCAACCCTTGAAATGTAGAAGGTGCATTGGTAAGGCCAAAGGCATGACCAAAAATTCATAATGACCCTCATGAGTTCGAAATGCTGTCTTTGGAATATCTTCAGTCTTCATTCTAATTTGATGATATCCTAAACGAAGATCCAACTTGGTAAAATAAATTGCTCCATGTAATTCATCCAATAATTCATCAATCACAGGAATGGGAAATTTGTCTTTAATGGTGAGCTTATTGAGCTCCCTATAATCTGGACACATTCGCCATGATCCATCCTTCTTGTGTGCCAATACTACAGGAGCAGAGAAAGAACTTTGACTAGGTTGAATTATACCCGCCTCTAACATTTCTGCAATCATACGTTCAATTTCGCTCTTTTGGACGTAAAGATATCTATAAGGCCTGATGTTTGGAGGAACACTTCCTGGAATCAAATGAATAGCATGACCATGATCACGAATAGGTGGGAGTCCTTTGGGAGTTTCAAACACCTTGGAATGATTTTCCAAGACTTGTTGGAGATCTGCAGAAATAGATGATTTTGATGTCGGAACTTCTAATGAGCATAATTGTGCAATTACGCCTCGTTGTTCTTTCTTTAGAAGCTTTGTCATGACATTGGAGCTTATTATCCTTCCTGGCTTCCCTTCAATACCCCGTAATTCGACTTCCTTTCCTTCTGAAAAAAATTTCAAGAAAAGTTCTTGAAAATTAAAAACTACCGTCCCCAAAGATTGTAACCATTGTACTCCTAGTACAACATCAACACCTCCCATAGGAATGGAAAGCATTGGACTAGTCAATACATATTCCCCCATGGTTAGCTTGATATTATGGCATTTTCCAGAGCAATTTATAGTTCCTCCATTTGCCACCATCACTTGGCATTCTGGTGCTGGGTATAGGAAACAATTTAATTCCTTGGCTACCTTACAATGAATAAAATTATGGGTGCTACCTGAATCAATCAACACTATTACCTTTTTCTTCTTGATATGTCCTTCTATCTTGAGAGTTTGAGTGGTAATTCCTTCCAGTGCATTATACGATATGGTCAGATTCATTTCTTCCTCTTCTAGGGCTGGTTCCTGGTGTATATCCTCTTCTTGTTCATTTTCTTCTTCCTCTTCACAATCTATGTAAAATAATTTCTTCTCAGCACACTTATGACCTTTAGTGTATTTTCTATCACAACTGTAGCAAAGCCCTTTTGCTCTTTTTCTTCCAATTGTTGTGGTGTCAACCTTGTAGGTTGTGGAAATCTAGGCGTAGCAACACTTCCTTCTTTATAGAATTGAGTGGTAGGCTTCCTTGTCACCATAATTTTACCTTCAACTTTTCTTGCCAACCTGAATTCCTTCTCTAATGAATCAGGTTCCAACACACGAACTTCATGTTGGATGTTATCCTTTAGAGTACCTATGAAGAGATCAATCCTGTGTTCCTCTGGAATATCGGTTACCCTTATATTCAATTTTTGGAAGTCCTCAATGTGCTGCCCCACTAAACCCTTTTGTTTGAGATTTATCAATTGGCTAAAGAAGGTGTTGCTCTTTGTATCCTCATAATGTGCTATCATTTCCTCCGTAAAAAATTGACCAAGTGACAATTTTTTTACGGGAGCAAAGCCATCGATACCATACAAATGTATTTTGTTCTAAATGTAAAGTTGCAATGCGTACCTTTTGTGTGTTTTGCACGTTATGGAGATCAAAATATTGCTCCATCTGTAGTATCCATGTTACAGGATCCTTTCCATCAAGCTTCCTCATATCCATTTTTGGAATATGGTGGTTCTTCCCGCCAACATTAGAGTTTATGAAATCACGATTAACATTTATTTTGTTCTCATCATGAGTTTCCTCTACTATCTTTTCACCATTAGGAAACATTTCTTGTATCAACTTTGTCAAACACATTCTTCATGTTTTCCATTTTAAATTCCATGCCATCTTCCATGTCATCTATCTTAGATTCCACGTCTTTTTTCAAACCATCCACATTATTCTTCACACCATCCATCTTTGCTTCCACGCCTTTCTTCAAAACTTCCATTTCATTTTTTGCTACTCTTTGCAAGAGCGAAATTTGGTGCACTTGCTCTTGTAATTTTGATAGATCATGTTGCAATTCTTCATCTTCATGAGTCATAGTAGAGCCTTCTGAAGGCTTAATGGGTATTGAATTATTTTTACGGGGCACTTTTTAGAACCCAATACTGATATCTATTCTACAATATGCCCTTGGAATCAATTCAAATTGATTTTTCAACAAGACTTACGCAATTCGGAAAAAAATACACACCTTTTTCTTGCTTTTGAGGAGCTCGATATTGAAATTTTATTATCTCCATGATTGTGGCTCTTCAATATCTGAAATTCAGCACTGAAGTAGCCCTATGAATTCTCTTTTGAATGCCACAGGTCTGACCTGATTTGGATTCTCCAAGACAAAGTTATGTCCAATCTCCCACAATGACCTAACTATGGACTGGTTCAGTAGAGCGAACTTGTACGACTTGCCACGTGTCACTGTTTTGTCCTTCGCCTCTGAAATTGATATCCAAGAAACTACAGTCCGTGTACTTGTGACCACTTTTTACGGCATGCCAATCTGATGCTCAGAGAGAGAGTTATTGAACTTTTCCCACGATCACCTCTTTGAGATGAAATTCGGGCGCCTGAAAACGCACCACCTTCCGCAGATCATATCTCCAAAAATATTGCGAATCAAGCTCTGAAATTTTTTGATGAGTTTCCTCAGGATTTCAGCTTCACACCCTAGAAATTTCAGATTCTGAACCTTCGTAGAAAAAAAGTTATAGCGAAAATGCCACGATGACCTGTTTAGGAGCCTGAAAAAAGACCTAACTTCCACCGATCATATCTCCGAACATATTGCGAACCAAGCTCTTAAATTTTTAGACGATCTTCCTCGGGATTTCAGCTTCGCACCCTAAAAATTTCAGCTTTTGAAATTTCGTAGAAAAAACGTTATAGCGAAAATGCCATGATGACCTATTTGGAGCAGCGAAACCCTAGAATCCAAACCTCTGATACCAAATATTGTGTAACAACCTCCAAAAATAGAAGAAAAGAGATATCAACGCCTTAGAAACGAGCCACTTCGAGGGAGCAACCTCCAATACAGTACATAAATGAACAATTCTTGGATGATTCAATTTACAAAACCTCCTTTCTATATATAGGAGTCCATGTGGCCACAATGTAATCCTAGCCGACCTAACACTAATAATTTAAGGGCACAATAATAACAAAATGGGGGTTACAAGGGTACAATAATAACAATAAAGGGGTTACACTAATAACAATAAGGGACTATACTGGTAATATAGGGACCTAACAGCAGTGGCAATGCTATGAGTAGCATGATGAAGCAATTTGAGAGGGAGATGCAGTATAGATGTGGCAGTGTTAATAGCAGTGGCATGGGCAACAGTACAGAGAGCAGCAGTGCAATATATGGAGGGTAGCAGGCCAAGCATCAACAATACAGATCCAATACTCAAGATCTTGTAATGCATGGTGTGATGTATTGCTAGAGCACACTTCTGATGCTAAGAGGGAGTGTTGAGATTTTTTGTATTTAGGGTAGCATCAGTTGTGCTCTAGGTCCCAAATTTTGTGGAGGGACTAGAGTACACTTGATCTACAAGACCCATAAATGGATTTGAGAAATTTCAAGTTGCGTTCAAGTTATTCAAATAATTAATTATTTTTAATGGATTTCCTAAGTCTAACTTAGGAAAATAAAATAATTAAAATGAACTAATTAACACATGTGCTGAAATTGTCTTAAGTCACATGGATCAAGCAGTGTTTTAATCTCAGTCGTTGATGGATGATTTAATCTCGGTTGTTGAAGGGTTCAATGAAAAAGTATAAGAGAAAGGCTTGAGGGTCAGTTGAAGACACACGATTTCTATAGAACTGAGGAATAGCTCTGGAATTCTAGGGCGGGTTTGCTAAGAATTTCCAGTGGAATTTCCTACAGTGAGGGGTAGTATTGGCCAAGGGCATGTTCTGATTCCAGGGCCAAGAGACAGCAAGAGGCAAGAGGAGAAACCACAAGGACAGCGCAGAGAGGCTTCAGAGCCACACAGAGCAGCAGGGACAGCGCAGAGGCAGCTAGGGCCACGCTGCGCTGACGCTGGCCAAGTAGAGGTAGCGTAGACTCTCCTAGGGTGACGCAAGCCCTCCTAGAGCCACGCGGAGGCTGACGTAGTCCCTCTAGGGCAACACTGAGGCTTTAGAAGCAGTGTTGAGGGTTTCTAGGGTCAGATCCGGGTTGAGTCCTATAAATCCCGTTTGAGGGTGTGGATCAGTTAGATATTTGGCACTAGATCTTCAGGCTAGTTGCAGATTTAATATCTTTTATTCTCTTTCGGGTTTTCCAAGGTTGGAACCCAGATTTGCTGTACTCAGAACTACTTAATAATAAACCCTCATATTTGCTGAACCAGTTTTCCCGCTTTGGGTTTTTCCGGGGACTTATGTACAAAAATCCATGTGTCACTTTGTTGCATGAGTGAATTATTTAGTAAATGATCAGCATGTGTAGGCTGTAGTTGTGTTTATTTTCGGTATTTTCTGAATCTAATTTCTGGAAATAACTTGTATTGATTTAAAAAAGTAGGAGGAAATAAACCAATACATTGCAGTAGATTTTTCACACCAAATACATTGAATTTGCCATAATAGATCTTCCATCCAATAATTGATATAAAGACCAAACACTTTCTGAAAAGAGTTCACCACCCTTGAACTCCCTATTAAGAAACTGTCCGCATAAGAATTGAATTCGATATACATGTGAGACTAATTTCAGAAAAAATTCCCTTTACCTCAAGCACCTTGTTCATAATTGGAATAAGCACCAAATTTTCAGTTTGACATTTGCAATTTGCTCAATCCATGAGTAGTTTTGTATCTCCTAGGAGTTGTAACATATCATTTCCTCTATATCTAAGTTGCACGAAGCGCCGAAATGTTTCGGAGTTTTCAAAACGGGTATGTTTAGAAATGTCACCTTCTAAAAATGGAAACGTTCGCTGAAATGTCAACTGAAACGTCATATATGTTTATATATATAAAACGAAATTTATAAATAAGTGAATAACACATTATCTTACAAGAAAAAAGGGAAATATACCCATAGATGACAATTTAGAAGGAAAACCAAGCCTATATTAACTATCATAGATGATTACATAATGGTCAAGTTTCGACCGAGTTTTGGAGTTTTGAGTACAGGTACGTCTTGAAATGTCGGGTTCCTAGAAGTTTCGTGCAACATAGCTCTATCTGGAGCACATTTCATGAGCATTGATAGAGCATAGAATCCCTACTGCATACCTTGACAAGCGTGCTTCAAGTGGGAGCGCGCTCCTAAGAATTTTTTTTTCTTTGCTTGTTGGCTTTCTTACTATGTTACTAGGATTTGGATACGGATATGGATCCACCATTTTTTGAAAAGCCAAGATCTGGAAATGACAAGTACAACCAAATATAAAATATTTTATAATTTAAAAATAAAATTATAAATATAAAAATAAAAACATATACAAATTTTTAAATATATAATTTTTATATATCATAATTAATTATTAGATTAATTATATCAAACTCAATATATCATTTTTAAATATTAATTAAACATGAATTAAATTTGTATAAAAATAAAAAACATATGTTAAGTTTTAAATATATAACTTCTATATAATACTTTAAAAATAATTATTAATTTAATAATATTTGAATTAATGCATCATTTATAAATATTTAAACATTAATTATTAGTTATAATATTTATATTAAGCGAGTATTAAAATTATTTTATAAAACTTTTATACACTTGACAATAAAATTTAAAATTAATTTGAATATTTAAATAAATGTGGGTGGCGTATAACCTTTACCTCATATGCATTTGAAGTAAATTTGTTTTATAAAACTTACTTTTAACACTTAAATAAACTTCACAATTATTAGAATATTTAAATAAATGCGGGTGGCGTATAACCCTTACTACATATGCATTAAATTTTATAATGTGTCCCACATTAAGGTTTATAATATGGTGAACTAATATAAAAATAATAAACTGTTGTTGGCTAACTCAATTTATTACTAGCTCCGCTGATTTTTCCATTTTAGTGGAGGCTGGCTAATTAATCCTTCTCTTACTGTTCATCCATCGACTCTTTCGTTGAGGCCACTTGTCCGTTGATTTTTCATTTTATAATTGTGTGCTCATGTCGGATTAGGATTTTTGTGTTAACGTTGATGGTTTTACCCACGGATGAATGTTGGGCGACTCTATTCGTTTCCGAATCCGTATTCATCTCCGATTCAGGGATTCGTGGATCCAGACACTAGGTATGACGGTTCCAGTAACATAGGTCAGGGACTTTTGCAATTCACCAAGCCCATTTATAACATGATTCGTTTTGCACATACAGATAAACCAGTGATTGGGGAGGTGTATGGGCAGATGGCTAGCATGTTGGGGCAAATATAATACATTGTTCAGGAAAAAGATCCCAACTTGTATACAATGATTTACAATTGTGTGTGTGCATGATGGAATAAACTTAATGTTTCCTACATGCCTTGGCGTATATCCTTATGCCAAAATACTACTCTCCATCTTGGTTGGGCCAACCTGCATATGGCGGTGGGGTTATGATCAAACCCCATACATATCCAAAGGTATCTAAAGGATATATGAAAGCATTACACAAGTTGGTCCCTGACAAGGAGGAGTGTGCTAATATGTGTCTTGAATTAGGAAGATACTTCAGTTGCACTCGTTCATTTTTTCTTTGCATGTAATGGAAGATAGGGACAGATTTGATGCTATCAAATGGTGGGAAGCATATGGTGGCTAGGGACTTTTGCCAAAATTGGCAAAAAAAGTGCTCTCACAAGTTGTAAATACTTCTTTTGCAGAAAGGTGTTGGAGCACCTACAACTTCATCCATAGTGTGAGAAGAAACTGATTCAATGAAAATCGGGGAGAAAGCTTGGTTTATGTGCACTAGAATTTGAAGTTGTTGAGTCATTATTGTGATAGGCTTATGAGGATACATCATATAAAACTTGGAACAACAACCCAAAGGACGATAATTTGGAGGATGGCACTATACATCTAGAATAATTGGAAGCAAAACTTTTGAAAGATGACGATGAAGCAACAACAACCATGCCACCCCCACCATCCAGTAGCAGTGCTCGAGTTCCAACAAATGTTCCTTTGCCGTCGTTGCCTCCATCTATATCCTCACGTGGAGGGCATGTGCCTTCTGGTTTTAGTTGTGCAACTATGCGAGAGGAGACTCCTAGAAGACCACCACGACCTGCTCATAAATTTGACATTTCTCGTGGTGGCAAGAAGCCCAAGCATTAGCAATAGATAATAAATTTACTTGTCTTTTCTAGTTTCTAGTAGTTTTTATAACTGTTGACTCTTTCATATTTATTACGATATTTTTTGTAAACAATATATGACAATTTAAGTTTGAAGTTGGAAATTATAACTCATTGGTAATGAATTATGAACATGATGCTTCGTGAAAGTTGAAAGTTGTTTCATTTCATTTCATTTAATAACATTTCATTTCATGTTAGATATTTGTTGTTGTAATGGTTACAAGTACAAATGTTGTGATCAATGACGATAAATGCTATCCTATGTTGCCAGGAAATGTGGGTGCAGGGACGGGGATGGGGACGGGGACGGGGCTTTTTGAAACAGGGTGCGTGGGTTCGTCTAGGTATTTTTATATTAATATATATATGATATTTATATTATATATATCATATATAAATTATAATTACTAATAATTTATAAACTTTAAACTTTAAATATTTAAACATGCACATCATTCAACATTCAAGTTTCAACATTCACATGTGACATTTGTCATTGAAATTTCAAAATTTCTAGTTTGATAATATCATGATTCATATATGATATCAAGTGCAAATTGGAGCTCAGTTTACATATTAATAACTTATAAGAAATTAGAATCATGATTCAAAATTTCAAAATATATGTCCATTGTCATACTAAATTCAAAATTTGCCTCAAGGCATCTCCAAATGGCAAACTGTAAACATGAACTATAAAATTAGCTAAAGCCTAAAGCCTAATAGTGAGCAATGGCTTCCTCAAGCCATATCATCAACATCTATGTCATCAGCATCACTTAGATCTTCAGTTAGCATGCTCTCCAAGTAGGAATCACTCTCATCTTGAGGCTCCGACTCATCCATAGCAATTTGACGTAGCTCAATAAGCCCATTTGGTTGTAGCTCCTCGTCCACACACACAGCATCATTTGTGTATTGGTCCCATCTCTTGAAAGGACCCTCCTTGTAACCAGGGTCTTTTCGAGATATGAGACGAAGTGTGCTATGAATGTACACTAAGTTCTCTGCCTTCTTTGAGCCCAACCTATTCCTCTTTACTGAATGGATAAATGCATAAGTACTCCAATTCCTCTCGCAAGATGAAGAGCTAGCTACCTGGAATATCAGGGGAAGCCCATTAAATTAAATTTAAAATTTAAAATAAAAATAAAATTTAAAAAACTAAAATGAAAATTTAAAAATTAAAATTTAATACAAAGATTTAATTGAGAAATTTCAAATTTCAAATAAGATGAGGAACTCCAAACTAACTACCTGTCCAAGTAACCGTATGGCAAATTGCTGCAACTCAGGAGCATCAACACCATGAAGCCACCACCAATCAATTGGATCCTTCTTCTTGCGTCTATCTGCCAAAGACGCATGTGAACCAAAGACACCTCGCCCACGTGAAAATTGGGCAAACTGAGTTCGTATGTCAGAGGCTTCTTCTGTATCACCATAAATTTTCTTGACAGCAGTCAAGAATCCTTTGAACACCTCTCTATCTTGGGAAGAAGGCCTCCTTCCTGTTGTGGGATCATACCATTTTGGATTAACTGCATAAGCTGCCATATGAAGAGGGGTGTTTAGTTTATTCCAACGCCCATGTATAAATTCTTTCAGTTTTGGCCATAAAGTAGGATCCTTCCTATCTGTGATGGTTTGGATCCTTTCACACATGGAGTCCATGTTCTCATAAATCTCACCTAAACATGGACCATCTGTATCTGCATAGCGGATCATATCACAAATTGGTTCGACAATCTCCACAACAAATTTGGCATCAACCCAAAAATGATCATCCAAAATCAACCTCTTCACCTCCAAAGCTGCATCTGAGGTAGATAACCTCCACTGGTCCCACATGTCGCTGATAACTGTGGCAGATAAAGCTTCCTTCATCTCCACAAGCCGCCTAAGTAAAATGTAGTAAGTTGCAAATCTGGTATCTGCTGGTTTAAGAAGCTCCATTTTGGCATGCTTGCGGTAAATGGCTTGTGATTGATGATGGTTGCATATAAACATTTGAATTTTGCGGCCTTTTTCAATTAATGCTTGAATCCATTCAATTTTCCCAATGTCCTTCAATGCATTATTCAAAGAATGCACTACACATGGTGTCCAAAAAATATGCCTGGACAATGAATACATCAAGGACAAAATTAAAATATTAAATTTTTAATAAAACTAAAATCAAAATGACAAAATTCAAAATGTTTATGTTCAATATTGTTAAAAATTACTAAATTAGAAAACAATAGTTGAAACTTGTCACTTACTTGTACTCCTTCTGAACCATTGTCCCTGCTGCTTTGCACACTGGAGCTGCATCAGTGATAACTTGAACAACATTGGATGGCCCCACCTCTGCAATGGCATCACATAATTGGTCTTTCAAGAAGATAGTGTTTTTTTCTTGACCAGAACAATCAATGGCTCTGAGAAAATAAGGACCAGACATGGAAGAAACAATGATGTTTATCAATGGACGATTCCTACAATCCGTCCATCCATCCATGACAATTGAGCATCCATCCACGCTCCAAGATGCCTTCAAGGGTGCCATTGTCTTTTCAAGACGGGCCTTCTCCTTGTCCACCAACATAGTTCGAAGCTTCTCATAACCAGGGGCTTTATACCCTTGAGGTCCATCATTAATAGCATGAACCATTTGCTCAAAATAGGGGGAACGAGCTGCATTGAAGGGAATGCCACATGCAAGAAAAAATCTTGCTATTGCAAGATCAACACCCTCCCTACCTTTCAAATCAAACATGTCATAAAGACCACCAACTTTAGGCTTCTTGCGTGGTTGATTGGTAGGACTAGTGACTTTTGATGCTCTAGATGTTAAGTCCCTATATTAATAGTGTAGCCCCTTATTATGTTAGTGTAGCCCCCCTTATTGTTATTATTGTACCCCTGTAACCCCCATATTGTTATTATTGTGCCCTTACATTATTATTGTTAGGTCGGCTAGGATTACATTGTGGCCCCACTAGGATTATATTATGGCCCCATGGACTCCTATATATAGAAGGAGGTTTTGTTCATTTGTATCATCCAGAATTGTTCATTCATGTAATGTATTGGAGGTTGCCCCCTCGAAGTGGCTCATTTCTAGGCGTGAATATCTCTTTCTTCTCTCTCTTTGGAGCTGGTTACACAACATTTGGTATCGAGCTTTGGGATTCTAGGGTTTCGTGTCCAAAAACGAGGTCATCGTGGCATGTTCGCTATAACTTTTTTTCTACGAAGTTTCAGAAGCTGAAA
This sequence comes from Pinus albicaulis, assembly GCA_034641835.2. Taxonomy (NCBI): domain Eukaryota; kingdom Viridiplantae; phylum Streptophyta; class Pinopsida; order Pinales; family Pinaceae; genus Pinus; species Pinus albicaulis. The sequence goes on along the minus strand of CM076575.1, from coordinate 663,938,480 downwards.
TTTTTAGGGTGCGAAGCCGAAATCCTGAGGAAGCTTTTCTAAAAATTTCAGTGCTTGGTTCGCAATATTTGAGGAGATATCATCTGTGGAAGTTAGGTATTTTTTCAGGATCCTAAATAGGTCATCGTGGAATTTGCGCTATAATTTTTTTTGTACGAAGGTTCAGAGTCTGAAATTCATATGGTGCGAAGTTGAAATCCTGAGAAAATTCGTCAAAAAATTTTAGAGATTGGTTCGCAATATTTTGGAGATATGATCTGTGGAAGGGAGTTCTTTTTCAGGCTCCTGAATTTCATCTCAAAGAGGTGATTGTGGGAAAAGTTCAATAACTCTCTCTGGGCATCGGATTGGAGTGCCATAAAAATTGGTTGCAATCAAACGAACTGTAGTTTCTTGGCTATCAATTTCAGAGACAAAGGACAAAACAGTGACACGTGGCAAGTCGTACAAGTTTTCTCTACTGAACCAGTCCAGAATTAGGTCATTGTGGGAGATTGGACACAACTTTGTCTTGGAGAATGCAAATCAGGTCAGACCTGTGGAATTTGAAAGAAGCTTAAGAGGGCTACGGCAGGGCTGAATTTCAGATATTGAATATTTTCAAATACAGAGATAATTTGATTTCAATATCGAGCTCCTCAAAGCAAGAAAAAAGGTGTGTATTGTTTTTTCCGAATTGCATAAATCTTGCTTGAAGAATCAAGTTGAATTGATTCCAGGGGCATATTGTAGAATAGATATCAATATTGAATTCAAATGGCCCCTAAAAAGAATTCAACACCCATTAAGCCTTTAGAAGGCTCTACTACGACTCATGAAGATGAAGAATGGCAACATGACATATCAAAATTACAAGAGCAAGTGCAACAAATTTCGCTCTCGCAAAGAACAACAAAAAATGAAATGGAAGTTTTGAAGAAAGGCGTGGAAACTAAGATGGATGGTTTGAAGAAAGGCGTGGAAGCTAAGATGAATGGTTTGGAAGCTAAGATGGATGGCATGGAAGCTAAGATGGATGGCATGGAAGTGGGCATGGAAGCTAAGATGGATGACATGAGGACATGGAAAACATGAAGAATGATCTAGAAAAAAAGCATACATGGAAGGCTTGATGACAGCTTAAAACCGAGAAATGATTCTAATGGCGGAAATATAGGAAGAACCTCATGATGAGAACAAAATAAATGTTAATCGTGATTTCATAAACTCGAATGTTGGTGGGAAGAACCACCATATTCCAAAAATGGATATGAAGTTTGATGGAAAGGATCTACCCGTAACATGGATACTACAGATGAAGCAATATTTTGATCTCCATAATGTGCAAAACACACAAAAGGTAAGCATTGCAACTTTACATTTAGAACAAAACACATTTGTATGGTATCGATGGCTTTGCTCCCGTAAAAAAATTGTCACTTGGACAATTTTTACGGAGGAAATGATAACACATTATGAGGATACAAGGAGCAACACCTTCTTCAGCCAATTGATAAATCTTAAACAAAAGGGTTTAATCGGGGAGCACATTGAGGACTTCCAAAAATTGAATATAAGGGTAACTGATATTCCAGAGGAACACATGATTGATGTATTCATAGGGATTTTAAAGGATAACATACAACATGAAGTCTGCGTTTGGGAACCCGATTCATTAGAGAAGGCATTCAGGTTGGCAAGAAAAATTGAATGTAAAATTATGGCGACAAGGAAGCCTACCACTCACATCTGTAAAGATGGAATTGTTTATACTCCTAGACTTCCACAACCTGCAAGGTTGACACCACAACAATTGGAAGAAAAAATAGCAAAAGGGCTTTGCTACGGTTGTGATAGCAAATACACTAAAGGTCATAAGTGTGCCGAGAAGAAATTATTTTACATAGATTGTGAAGAGGAGGAAAAAAATGAAGAAGAAGAGGATATACACCGGGGAACCGGCCCTAGAAGAAGAGGAAGAAATGAATCCAACCATATCGTGTAATGCCTTTGCAGGAATTACCCTCCTCAAACTCTCGAGATAAAAGGACAAATCAAGAAGAAAGGTAATAGTGTTGATTGATTCGGGTAGCACCCCATAATTTTATTCATTGTAAGGTAGCCAGAATTGAATTGTTTCCCTATACCTAGCACCAGGAATGTCAAGTGGTTGCAAAATGGAGAACTATAAATTGCTGCGGAAAATGCAATAACATCGAAGCTAACCATGGGGGAGTATGTATTGAATAGTCCAATTCTTTCCATTCTAATGGGAGGTGTTGATGTTGTACTAGAAGTACAATGGTTACAATCTTTGGGGACGATAGCTTTTAATTTTCAAGAACTTTTCTTGAATTTTTTTCGAAGGAAAGGAAGTCGGCTTACGGGGTATCAAAGGGAAGATGGGAAAGATAATAATCTCTAATGTCATGAAAAAGCTTCTAAAGAATGAAAAATGAGGCATATTGCACAATTATGCTCACTAGATGCTCCAACATCAAAATCATCTATTTCTGCAGATCTCCAAAAAGTCTTGGGCAATCATTCCAAGGTGTTTGAAACTCCCAAAGGACTCCCACCTATTTTTTATCATGATCATGCTATTCATTTGATTCCAGGAAGTTTTCCTCCAAACAATAGGCCTTATAGATATCCTTAAGTCCAAAAGAGAGAAATTGAACTTATGATTGCAAAAATGTTAGAGGCTGGTATAATTCAACCTAGTCAAAGTTCTTTCTCTGCTCTGTAGTATTGGTACACAAGAAGGATGGATCATGGTGCATGTGTTCGGATTATAGGGAGCTCAATAAGCTCACCATTAAAGATAAATTTCCCATTCTGTGATTGATGAATTATTGGATGAATTACATGGAGCAATTTATTTAACCAAGTTGGATCTTCGTTCAAGATATCATCAAATTAGAATGAAGAGTGAAGATATTCCAAAAACAAAATTTCGAACTCATGAGGGTCATTATGAATTTTTGGTCATGACTTATGGCCTTGCCAATGCACCTTCTACATTTCAAGTTTTGATGAATTCCATTTTCAAACCCTTCCTTAGAAAATTTGTGCTAGTATTTTTTGATGACATACTAATCTACAACAGGTCTTGGAAGCATCATGTTGAGCATGTTGACAGTGCTCAAACCTTGCAAAAACAATTATATGCAAAAGCATCCAAATGTTTCTTTGGAGTACAAGAGGTGGAATATATGGGTCATATTGTATCTCACGAGGGTGTTAAGTTAGACCCTAATGAAATTAAACCCATTAAGGAATGGAAATTCCCCACAAACATAAAGCAGTTGTGAGGATTTCTCGGGTGAATAGGGTATTATCACAAGTTTGTTAAGAATTATGGGATAATAGTAGCACCTTTAACAACATTATTGAAGGAAGATGCATTTTCATGGACTCTTGAAGCAACTAAGGCCTTTCAACATCTTAAAGAGGAAACGTGCCTAGCACTATTCTTAGCTACGCGAGACTTCACAAAAACCTTTGTTGTGGAATGTGATGCCTTAGGAAATGGAATTGGGTGCGGTTTTAATGCGGGAAGGAAGACCCATTGCTTTTGAAGAATCGTCCAATCAAAGGAAAGTATTCTGAGAATGCAATTTATGAGAAGGAAATGTTAGCTTAATCTTTGCATGCACTAAGAAATGGAGAACTTACCTAATGGGAAGACACTTCAAGGTAAAGCGTCATGATAGTACGAAACACTTTTTGGAACAAAGACTATCTTCGAAGAGCAGCGGAAATGGGTCACAAAGATGTTGGGTTATGACTTTGAAATCATCTACAAAAAATGGAAGTTAAATGTTGTTGCAGATGCACTCTCAAGAAAGGATGAAGAGGTGGAAGCATTGCTTTGTGCCATTTTTATTATCCAACCAAATTGGATAACTGAAGTAAGGGATTAATGAAGGACGAAGAATTGTCGACACTCATTAAAAATTTGTAGCAAGATCCTAGTACATCTGATACATTTAGTTGGAAAATGATTCCTTATGGTACAAAGATCGCTTATATATTTGTAAGAATTCCCAACTAAAACAAAAGATTCTTTTTGAATTGCACACTTCTCCTTTAGCAGGACACTCAGGATTTTTTAAAACTTACCACGGGGTGAAGAAAGAATTTTTTTGGGATGGCCTTAAATCTGATATTCAATAGTTTGTGGTGGAATGTTTGGTTGGCCTGCAAAATAAAGTTGAGACAATTAAGACCCTGGTTCTTCTACAACCTTTATCCATTCCAAGTCAACGTTGGGAGGAGATTCCAATGGATTTTATCACAGGTTTACCTAAGTCCGAAGGAAAGAGTGTCATCATGGTGGTAGTTTATAGACTTACCAAGTATGCACACTTTTGTGCATTATCTCATCCATTTAAAGCAAGTACAATTGCTACTACATTTATGGACACAATTCAAAAGCTACATGGAAGCCCAAGGGTTATTGTGAGCGACAGAGATCCCATTTTTACTGGAAATTTTTGTACGGAATTATTTTCTTGTTTGGGTACTCAATTAGCTCATAGCTCATCTTATCATCCTCAATCTGATGGTCAAACTAAGACAATAAATAAATGTTTGGAAGGATATATTTTTTGTTTTGTATTTGATAAACAAACACAATGGGTCAGGTGGTTACCTCTCACTGAATGGTGGTATAACACTTCCTTCCATACTGCGGCAACATTGACCCCATTTATGGCACTTTATGGATATCATCCACCATCCATCACATCATCTTTGAGGGAAAATTCGAAGGGGTTCAAGCGGTGGAAGATCACGTCAGAACATCGGCCAAAAGTTCTCAACTCTTAAAGGATAACTTTGAATTTGGCACAAATCGAATGAAGACAACGGGCGAGATCAACATTGCAGCGAGAGAATTTTTGATGTAGGAGACTGGGTATTTTACGGCTACAACCATACAAACAAATGTCCCTCAAGCAAGCTAAGAAGGATAATAAATTATCGCCAAAGTACTATGGTCCTTACAAGGTGTTGCAAAAGATTGGTACTGTGGCATACAAATTGGAGCTTCCTTCTTCTTCACAAGTGCATCCAATTTTCCATGTTTCATGCTTAAAGAAGGTTATAGGTGAAAATATTCCAGTTCAAACAATATTGCGAACTTGATGAGGAAGGGAAAAATCATATTGGAACCGAGAGGAAAGCGGTCATGGAAACAAGAACTTCGACAACTCACGAATCGATCAATTTCGGAGTATCTCATCAAGTGGAAGAACTTACCCAATGAAGATTCTACATGGGAGGATGAAAATTTTATATAGAAGTACCCAGAGCTACTCAAGCATTGAGGACAACACTTTTTTGAAGGAGAGGGGCATGTTAGGTCCCTATATTACTAGTATATTCCCTTATTGTTATTAGTGTAACCCCCTTATTGTTATTACTGTACCCTTGTAACCCCCTTTTTGTTATTATTGTGCCCTTAAATTATTATTGTTAGGTCGGCTAGGATTACATTGTGGCCCACAAGGATTATATTATGGCCACATGGACTCCTATATATAGAAAGGAGGTTTGTTCATTTGTATCATCCAAGAATTGTTCATTCATGTAATGTATTGGGTTGCCCCCTCGAAGGCTCATTTTCTAAAGGCGTGAATATCTCTTTTCTTCTCTCTTTGGGTGGTTTACACAACACTAGATGACACATCACCAACTTGAACTTCATCATCATCATCCTTAGATAGTAATTCTTCCTCATTGGAATCATCTTTTTCATCAACATTGAGACATGGCCTAGATATTGCCTTGCCTGCCTTACCATCAGCCATTCGTTGCTCTCTTTGTGCACTAGGGAGTCTAGTGGGATCATTTGGGTCTCCACTGCAAGCATCAACACCATTTCTTGTATTTGCATAAAATGAGCTTTAACTCTTGTATAGCTCCCTTTCCATTCAAGCTGACAAAAATTGCATTTTATTGTTGTTGTCCCCCCAGCACCTTTTGAAGGTTTTTGCCTGTCCACATGTTTCCAAAGTGGATATTGTGGATTTGTCTTTGATGAAGACATTTTGATTTTTTATTTCGGAAGAATCTGTTTAACAAAATAAATTTAAAATTTTTTAGTAGAGGTCAAACTCAAAAGTTAATGAAAAGCCTGCTAATAATCAAAAGTTTGGGATATTATTTTAGTGCTGTTATCTGTAAAAGTTTTATGATGACCGTGGAAGAACTTGAGTCTAGCATTTCTCAAATTAAATCACTATTCATTTTGGAACCACTACCTGAAAAGTGAATGCTAATACAAGAGATCACATCCAAATTCAAGAGCCACTGCATATAACAGCCTGTAGTACAGGCCCTGTACATTTCCAAGTAGGTTTTATAATTTAATGCAGATCTTCAAGATGCTGGCTTTTAATTTTTAAATGATCAGGCATGCAGATCTTCAAGGAGCAGACATGTTTAGAAGGGAGTTTTATTGACAGTATGTGAGGAGGACAGAATAGTCCAACAGAAACAAAGGAGTCATGTTATGCTAACAACTAGGTCAGCGGAAAATTTAAATCATGCTACCCTAACAATTTGGCAATTAGAAGTCAATTTTCCATTTTCACCTCCTCCTCTCACACTTCAAATTTAAAATAAAAATTAGAATTATAACATTTAAACTACACATGAGGAATAACACCATGATAAATGTACATTAGATGACACCATGATAAATGTACAGTGTTTTTTGTCCAGTTGACCCATCTTCTTGTAAATGGGTTCCCAAATGTGATTATTTCCAAAATTTATCATGACCGGTTGGCCTCTATAACTAAAATATAGTGCCTTACATGCAACCCTAGTTCAAATACCGTGCTGTGATGAATACACCAGATTAGATCACAATAAATGAATAAAGTTGGGCATTTGTCAACAAGCCACTTCGGGGACGAGGACTGCAAAAAGTTGCAAGATTTTATAAGCATCATTGTCTTAAGCTCATTCATTTTAAACCCCTCAACTCCGAATCTATTATTTGCCCAAAAAATTTGGTCAAAATAAACACCTTGAAAATCATTTTAAAACCCATTAAGGTTGGCATTTAAGCTTGATCCCTCGTAGCATTAATAGAAGCTTGATCTTTCATAGCAAATTACGGTTATTGGTTTAGAACGAATTCTTAATATTTCAAGAAATCGATGAAATATCACCTGCACTACATGCTCTAAAGTTAAATGTTGGTGTGGTAGTATTTACTATTTAGTAAATACTTGTGGGCCTGTCGGTGATGAGAGAGGGGCGGAGCGGGTGAGAGGGGTTGTCGAACGCTGCTACCCGAAACTGAAACTTGCTATGGCTGTGGCATGTGCGCTGTGCGGATGGCTGTGCCGCTGTGCCTGCAATCATCAATGGCTGTGCCGCTGTTGCTGCAAACTTCAAACAGCAAATCGAACATTCGAATAGGATAGCGGCTGTGTCGCTGTCGCTGCAAACTTCAATGGCTGTTTGCCGGATAGGTAGGTATTGTATTGAAAATTGAAATTAAGTTTTTAATTTTTAAGTTTTAATATTTTATTGTATTATCGTTCGACGTTTATGTTTTAAAAATAGTTAATATTTTTAATTTATTAAATTATTTTTAATTTAATTTTAATATTTTTTAAAATTTAATTAAAATTTTTAAATTTTAATTATTTAAAAAAAAAAAAATATTTAAGAAATTTATTTCAGAAGAACCCGAAAATCGGGTTCTAAGTACCCGAACTATGGGTTTGTCTGACCAAAAGAACCCAAAGAACCCGATTTTCATTTTTGAAGAACCCGGTTCTTCACAAAAGAACCCGGTGCGTTTGGGTTCTTCTGAGAAGAACCTGTACCCGAATCGGGTACTTGGGTGCGGGTTCGAGAACCCCACCCCCGGGCGCGAGAACCCGTGCAACACAGATGTTATCTATTGAAGTTTGAAAGCTTGAAACTTTAAGATTGATGAATCATGAGACTCGATATATTGCAAGTTACTGACTTGCGGACGTGGTTGATGAAGATTATAGCTTCTAGATGATTGATGTTATATGGTTCAATCTATGTTTTTATGCTTTTAATATCTAATTCATCATTCTACATGTTTTTATTGACATATATGCATCAAAATATATAAAAATATATATTATATAAAAATTCGCTCTCAAATCGAGAGATTTTGAAAATGTCGCTCCCCACTCCCAAGTAATCTTGCCTTGACCTAGTGAATACTTTGGAGGAATTTCTTCCCATGTTTATCCCTAAAAAGCCTAGGTCTTGCGTAAGATCTTTGTAGGTAACTCAACAGGAGCGAAAAATCCTATTCGAAGTGTCAAAATCATTTCACAGGCTTCCTTTGTGTCTCCTCTAGAGGATCTCAAATTTTGATGTAATTTCCATGGTTATTTTTCCATAAATTTGTGTGCCCTAGGTGTGCCCTAGAAGGGAAAACCAGTTAGATTTCCTTGGATAAGGTGGCCTTTTTGAGGGTCATATGAGCCTTGTATTCGGTGGAATAAATCTTAAGAGACCCTTTCCTCTATCTTACCTTGACCTAGTGAATACTTTGGAGGAATTTCTTCCCACATTTATCCCTAAAAAGCCTAGGTCTTGCATAAGCTCTTTCTAGGTCTCTTAAGAGGAGCGAAAAGCTTATTGAAAGTGTCAAAATCATTTCACAAGCTTCCTAAGAGGTCCTATTTCACTCTTGGAGTCTTGATTCTAGACATACCTATCATCATTGCAAATTTCAAACCCTAGGTCTTAACCTCCATCCCAGGTCTTTCTTGGATAGCCTTTTGCTTCCTAGAAGCATTAAGCCTTAATTGAGTCTCTCCTTGAATGGGCCTTGTGAAATCACTCAATACATAGTCATTGGCACATCCATTACGTTTGATTTCCTTCTCCCGAAACTCCTCTCATTAGTGAGAGTCCGTAAAGAGCAAGGGGCATTAGCTAAGGTGACAGTCGGTCTTTGTCCCATTGTTGTCATTTGGTCTAGTTGTAGTCCCATACGTTCCCCTCCTAGGGCCCTGCCAGATTGTGTGGCAACAGGACTAATAGCAAGAATAATGAAGTTGGAAAATGAACGAGTTTGTAAAACCTAGACTAAAGAATTATTAGGGTTTCAAGTTAAAACCCTAGTTGAACTATTGTTCACCCTATCAAATCATTAGGGTTGGAAAAGAAAGCCTTTATTATTTGCTTCCACATAAATGAAGAAACCCTAGCTCCTAAAATATTTGACATTTTGATGATGAGGTTGATTTGCAAGTCAGATTCAAGAAGATTAAAAATCAAGATGAAGTTGTGATGATCTCGAAAGATAATATCTTGTATTTCTTTTATTGTTCTAATCATTACTGACATTAGATTGTTTATGGTTTGTAAACCCTAGGCGAGGTTTGGAGAAGAAAATTTAAGGCTTATGGACCAAACTATGAATGCTTGAAAGAAGAAACCCTAACTCCTTTATAACGTAGATGATATGTACTCCTTCATGATGTGGATTTGTTGATGAGGATATGTTAGTTCCCTATATTACTAGTGTAGTCCCTTATTGTTGTTGGTGTAGCCCCCTTATTGTTATTTTTGTACCTCTGTAGTCCCCATATTGTAATTATTGTGCCCCATAAAACCCCACTTTTTTTTTTCTTTTTTTTTTTTTTTTCTGAATTGGTCTACTCCTATTATTGATACAAAAGTTACAGAGAGGTATCAACCTCCGAAGTTCTTGCCCAGTAAAGCGGCATTCTGTCAAATACAAAGCATATAACTAACCAGAAATTTCCAAAAACTGGACCTGTAACTCTGTTTAGGGACTGACAAGCATTGAGAAGTCGCCCGCACAGGGGAAACCGATTGTTAGACATAGGAACATAGATATAGGTGGGCAAAACGAAAGGACCGAGGCCCAACAAAACAAGCCCAAACAGACAAACAAGAGTCAAAAACCTGTAGATGGAGGCGCCATCAAGAATCCAGCTAGTCGGCTGACTTTTCTTCGATGATGCGGCATCCATAGTCTTGGGGATCTTCATACTTCTCCTGGAGATCAACATCGTCCATAGAGCCTCCACACTTGATATTGCTCGGGCTACCAGGGCTGCTTCTGCCAGGAGCCTCGCTGCTACAGATGTCCGCCCGCTTCAAGCTGCAGAAAGAAGGAGAGGAGTGGATATCTTTACCTCCCGGCTCCTTTGGCTCACCCAAAGCCTGGTCATTATCATGCGCAAAGTCATCATGAATATCAAAGGTGATATTGGCCGTCATGATGGAGTGACAATGAGCACAAGGAAAGCGGATTTGAGCACTGTGAGAATGAACAGGTAGGGAGGATCCCCGGGCAAAAGAGGAATGCTCAAACCTCTGGCCGCGGCCACTCCTAGTGGCAGAATAACGACCTGAGAGGAACTCAGAGGACTGAGAGGTCGAGCCAGAGTTGGAGGAGGAAGGCTGGCGGGCAATCTGCCCACGACTAGCGCCTCTTCTGGACCTCAGACGATGACGAATTCAGGGCTTTTTGCAATTGGCAATCGAGGCACGATGCGAATCGACAGAGCAAAGGCGAGAGGCACAGACCTCAGAAGAAGGCAGAGGATTAACAGCAGGAGGAGTCGAGTCACAAGCAAAATGCGAAATGGACAGAGGGTTGTGAGTCAGGTGGAAATCCGGCATCAAATCGATGCAGCATAAAAGAGCGCACCTCTTACCAGTGCCAGACCAAGACCAAGGTTCAGCTGCCGCCTTGGAACAGCAAGCTCGCAGAGGAGGTGGTGAACTTAAACGAGAATGATGTGCCATGATAGAAATGCGATGAGGCTGTCTTGGGAGGACGCCCTGTGTAAATACAACATTGAATTTGAAAGCAGGGATATTAATGCAGTTATGCGTTGTGAGCTGGGTGGCGGTGGCACAAGTCCACACACCATCCCACGGGATCTCACCAGGCGCCAACGTACCGAGCATCTTAAACACCCGCATCCGGGGGAAACCCCACTATTGTTATTGTTGTGCCCTTACATTATTATTGTTAGGTTCGCTAGGATTATATTGTGACCCCATGGACTCCTATATATAGAAATGAGGTTTTTTCATTTGAATCATCGAAGAACTGTTCATTTATGTAATGTAAAGGAGGTTTCCTCCTCGAAGTGGCTGATTTCTAAGGCGTTGATCTCTCTTTTCTTCTATTTTTGGAGCTGGTTTCATAACATTTGGTATCAAAGCTTCCAGAGATACATCAGTTTCAATATCGAACTCCTCAAAAGCAAGAAAAAGGTATGTGTTTTTTTTTCAAATTGCTTAAGTCTTGTTTGAAAAATCAGTTTGAAGTGATTCCAAGGGCATATTGAAGCACAAATATCAGTATTAGGTTCTAGAATGACCCCTAAAAAGAATTCAACGACCATTACGCCCTCAAAAGGCTCTACTATTACTCATGAAGAAGAAGAAGTGCAACATGATATATCAAAATTACAAGACCAAGTGCACCAAATTTCGATCTCGCAAAGAGCAACAAAAAATGAAATGGATGGTTTGAAGAAAGGTGTGGAAGCTAAAGATGGATGGTTTGAAGAAAGATGTGGAAGCTAAGATGGATGGTTTGAAGAATGGCATGGAAGCTAAGATAGATGAAAAAATGAAAGACAATATTGAAGCCATGAAGAATGATCTAAAGGCAGACATGGAAGGTTTGAAGGAAGGTTTGACAAAGTTGATACAAGAAATGATTCCTAATGGCGAAAAGGTAGTATAGGAAACTCATGATGAGAACAAAATAAATGGTAATCGTGATTTCATAAAATCTAATGCTAGATTGAAGACCCACCATATTCCAAAGATCGATATGAGGAAATTTGATGGAAAGAATCCCATAACATGGATACTACAGATGGAGCAATATTTTGATCTCCATAATGTGCAAAACACAAAAAAGGTACGCATTGCAACTTTACATTTAGAACAAAATACATTTGTATGGTATCAATGGCTTTTCTCTTGTAAAAAAATTGTCACTTGGTCAATTTTTACGGAGGAAATGATAGAACATTATGAGGATACAAAGAGCAACACCTTCTTTAGCGAATTGATAGATTTCAAACAAAAGGGTTTAATGGTAGAGCACATTGAGGACTTTCAAAAAATGAATACAAGAGTAATTGATATTCCAGAGGAACACTGGATTGATGTCTTCATAGGGACTTTAAAGGATAACATCCAATATGAGGTTCGCCTTGGGAACCTGATTCATTGGAGAAGGCATTCAGGTTGGCAAGAAAATTTGTAAGTAAAATTATGGCGACAAGGAAGTCTACCACTCACATCTATAAAGATGGAAGTGTTGCTACTCCTAGACTTACGCAACCTACAAGGTTGACACCACAACAATTGGAAGAAAAAAGAGCAAAAAGGCTTTGCTACAGTTGTGATAGAAAATACACTAAAGGTCTTAAGTGTGCTGAGAAGAAATTATTTTACATAGATTGTGAAGAGGAGGGAGAAAATGGACAAGAAACTTCAAAAGAAGGGGATATACACCAGGAACCAACCTTAGAGAAAGAAGAAATGAGTCCGACCATATCCTGTAATGCATTGGCAAGAATTACCACTCCTCAAACTCTCAAGATAGACTCAAGTAGTGCCCATAATTTTATTCATTGTAAGGTAGCCAAGGAATTGAATTGCTTCCTATACCCTGCATCAGAGTGTCAAGCGATGGTTGAGGAACTATAAATTGCTTTGGAAAATGCCATAATATCAAGCTAACCATGGGGGAATATGTATTGAATAATTCAATGCTTTCCATTCCAATGGGAGGTGTTGATGTTGTACTAGGAGTACAATGGCTACAATCTTTGGGGACGGTAGCTTTTAATTTTCAAGAACTTTTCTTGAGCTTTTTTTCAGAAGGAAAGGAAGTTGAATTACAGGGTATCGCACGGAAGCCGAGAAAGATAATAAGCTCTAATGACATGACAAAGCTTTTGAAGAAAGAACAAAAAGGTGTAATTGCACAATTATGCTCACTAGAAGTTCCAACATCAAAATCATCTATTTCTCTAGATCTCCAAAAAGTCTTGGACAATCATTCCAAGGTGTTTGAAACTCCCAAAGGATTCCCACCTAATCGTGATTATGATCATGCTATTCATTTGATTCCAGGAAGTGTTCCTCCAAACATCAGGCCTTATAGATATCCTTATGTCCAAAAGAGTGAAGTTGAACGTATGATTGCTGAAATGTTAGAGGTTGGTAAAATTCAACCTAGTCAAAGTTCTTTCTCTGCTCCAGTAGTATTGGTGCACAAGAAGAATGGATCACGGCGCATGTGTTCGGATTATAGGGAGCTCAATAAGCTCACTATTAAAGATAAATTTCTCATTCCCGTGATTGATGAATTATTGGATCAATTACATGGAGCAATTTATTTTACCAAGTTGGATCTTCGTTCAGGATATCATCAAATTAGAATGAAGGCTGAAGATATTCCGAAAACAACATTTCGAACTCATGAGAGTCATTATGAATTTTTGGTCATGCCTTTTTGCCTTATCAATGCACCTTCTACATTTCAAGGGTTGATGAATTCCAATTTTAAACCCTTCCTTAGAAAATTTGTGTTAGTATTTTTTGATGATACACTAACCTACAACAGGTTTTGGAACGATCATGTTCAACATGTTGATAGGGTGCTCAAACTATTGGAGGAAAAACAATTATATGCAAAAACCTCCAAATGCTTCTTTGGGGTAGAAGAGGTGGAATATCTGAGTCATATTGTATCTCAGGAGGGTGTTAAGGTAGACTCTAACAAAATTAAAGCCATTAAGGAATGGGAAGTCCCCACAACCATAAAGCAGTTGCGAGGATTTCTCGGGTTAACAAGTTATTATCACAAGTTTGTTAAGAATTATGGGAGAATAGCAGCACCTCTAACAACATTATTGAAGAAAGATGCATTTTTATGGAATCCTAAAGCAACTAAAGCCTTTGATCATCTTAAAGAGGCAATGTGCCTCGCACCGGTCCTAGCTACGCCAGACATCACAAAAACCTTTATTGTGGAATGTGATGCCTCAAGAAATGGAATTGGTGTTGTTTTAATGCAAGAAGGAAGACCCATTGCTTTTGAAAGTCATCCAATCAAAAGAAAGTATTTACAAAAAACTATTTATGAGAAGGAAATGTTGGCAATACTACATGCACTAAAGAAATGGTGACCTTACCTAATGGGAAGAAACTTCAAGGTAAAAACTGATCATGATAGTCTTAAATACTTTTTGGAACAAAGACTAACTTTAGAAGATCAACAAAAATGGGTCATAGAGATGTTGGGTTATGACTTTGAAATCATCTACAAAAAAGGGAAGCTAAATGTTGTTGCAGATGCACTCTCAAGGATGAGGAGGAGGAAGCATTGCTTTGTGCCATTTCTATTATCCAACCAGATTGGATAACCGAAGCAAGGGAGGAATGGAAGAATGACGAAGAAGTGTGTATACTCATTCAAAAGTTGCAGCAAGATCCTAGTACATCTTATACATTTAGTTGGAAAAATGATTCCTTATGGTACAAAGATCGTTTACATCTTGGTAAGAATTCCCAACTAAAACAAAATATTCTTTTGGAATTGCAAACCTCTCTCGTAGGAGGACACTCGAGATTTTAAAAAACTTACCACAGGGTGAAGAAAGATTTTTTTGGAATGGCCTTAAATCTGATATTCAAAAGTTTGTGGTAGAATGTTCGGCTTGCCAGCAAAATAAAGTTGAGAAAATTAAAACCCCGGGTCTGCTACAAACTCTACCCATTCCAAGTCAATGTTGAGAGGAGGTTTCAATGGATTTTATCACAAGTTTGCCTAAAAGTCTAAAGGAAAGAGTGTCATCATGGAGGTAGTTGATAGACTTACCAAGTATGCACACTTTTGTGCATTATCTCAATCATTTAAAGCAAGTATAGTTGCTACTGCATTTATGGAAACAATTCAAAAGCTACATGGAAACCCAAAGATTATTATAAGCAACAGAGATCCCATTTCCACTGGAAATTTTTAGACGGAATTATTTTCTTGTTTGGGTACTCAACTAGCCCATAGCTCATCTTATCATCCTCAATCCGATGGGCAAACAGAGATAGTGAACAAATGTTTGGAAGGATATCTTCGTTGTTTTGTATTTGATAAACAAACACAATGGGTCAAGTGGTTACCTCTGGATGAATGGTGGTATAACACTTCCTTTCATACTGCAACAATAATGACCCCATTTATGGCACTTTATGGATATCATCCACCGTCCATCACATCATCTTTAAGAGAAAATTCTAAGTTTCAAGCAGTGGAAGATCACATCGAGCATCAACAGCAAGTTCTCCAACTCTTAAAGGATAACCTAAATTTGGCACAAAATCGAATGAAACAACAGGCAAATCAACATCACAGCAAGAGAAGTTTTGATGTAGGAGACTAGGTATTTTTACAGCTACAACCATACAAACAAATGTCCCTCAAGCAAGCTAAGAAGGATAATAAATTATCGCCAAAGTACTATGGTCCTTACAAGGTGTTGCAAAAGATTGGTACTATGGCATACAAATTGGAGCTTCCTGTTTCTTCTCGAGTGCACCCAGTTTTCCATGTTTCATGCTTAAAGAAGGTTATAGGTGACAAACTTCTAGTTCGAACAATATTGCCAGAACTTGATGAGGAAGGAAAAATCATATTGGAACCTGAAGCAGTCATGGAAACAAGAACTCGACAACTACGAAATCGATCAATTTCAGAGTATCTCATCAAGTGGAAGAACTTATCCACTGAAGATTCCACATGGGAGGATGAAAATTTTACACAGAAGCATCCAGAGCTACTCAAGCGTTGAGGACAACACTTTTTTGAAGGAGAGGGGCATGTTAGGTCCCTATAGTACTAGTGTAGTCCCTTATTGTTGTTAGTGTAGCTCCCTTATTATTATTGTTGTACCCTTGTAGTCCCCATAAAACCCCACTATTGTTATTATTGTTGTTGTTGTTTCCTGGAATGTTTGATAAGGTGTTGAAATCCACCATGGCTACTTTTCTGTTGTTGAGTTGGTTGTTGATGTTTATGTGAAGACTAAAAAGGCTGAGGATCATTATGGAGAGGGAGCATTGATTGATAGCATCATGAAGCTTCCCTGGGTTGTGTGTCGGGAGACCTATGAATTGGTCGGGAAGATTGTCACACCCTTATGCTATGAGCCGAGAGACCAGTGAGTCTGGTTGGGGAGCTTGGTTCTGAGGCTTGAAGTGATCCCTTAGGTTTTTACCGGGAGATCTTTGGTTTGGTCGAGGAGATTAATGTTGAGTTCCCTATTGATTTTTGTAGCATCAAATGTGCTCTAGCCTCAAGATTTTGCAGAGAGGTTAAGACACATGCATTCCACAATACCCATAAAGCGTTTTGGGAAATTCCACCCGGAGAGGATTTAATTAAAATAATTAATCATTTTTAATGTATTCTCAAGTCTAAACTTAGGAAGTATGATTAATCAAAGTGTATTAATTAGATCGGGTGTGAATCTTCTAGATAAAGACACGGATCAACTCCTAGTTAATCTTAGCCGCCTTTGATTATGTTTTAATCTTGGTTGTTGGTATGTCAACGAGAGATGATAAGAAGGAGCTTGATGGGCATTTGGAAAAACACATCGGGTGAGAGATTTAAAGATTGAATTCTCAAGAAAGCATCACAGCAGTTACCAGAGAGGGATCGAGATGATTTCTTGCAGTGAGGGGCAGGGATAGTTTGCTAATGGAAGATTTTCCAGATCCGGAGAGTGCAAGGCAGAGGAGGAAGAGAGTGGTTCAGAGAGGCTGCGCAGTGCCACGTTGGGCAGCGCAGAGTTGAGGCAACACAAAGCTACGTTGAGGCAGCGCAAAGCCTCCAAGGAGATCCGCAATTTCGCTGAGGAGAAGTCTAGATCTAGTGCCTGGAGCCGAGGTGTGAGACCGGAGAGTCAGAGATCTAAGAATCTAGTCAACAAATTGATCAGCTAGAGTGGTGACGCAGTCCCTAGAGGCTATGACGTAGAGCCAGTGCAATGACTGCACAGAGGCTATGTGGGACTAGTCATTTAGAGGCTGGATCAGTGTCGGATCACCAATGACAGTGTGAAATAATTTCTCACTACCTCTTTGCTAGTTTATTCTCTGTATCAGATTGCTAGTTTGGGCATCCAAAGATTTGTATTCAGAAACCACTGCATAATAATTAAAACCCTTAGTTGTTGCACCGGTTTTCTTGCATTGGGCTTTTCTGGGGACATTGTCCAAAAACAATGGTGTATATGTGTGTGTTTATTTCTTTCCTACTCAGTATTTGTTTCTGCAGTATTTTTTATGTTGTGAAGGTTGCAGTAGTATTTATTTCGAAGTTTACTGTGTAACACCGTAAATAACTTGATTCAAATTAACAAGTAGAAGAAATAACATCAGATTGTTGCAGTAGGGATTCCAATCTTGGAATTTTCACATTCCGTTCTTTAGGCTGCAGTCGAGAGACCTATGGTTTGGTTGGGAAGGATGTATTTCCTTCCTTAGGCTGTGGGCCGAGAGACCTTGTTTGTGGTCAGGGAGATGTACGTTGTGGATATGATTGGTTTGGCCTCATTAATTGATCCCACTGGTCAGTAGGGAACTGACTTGGATGCCATGGCATTGTGGATTGTGGGATGTGTTGGATGCTATGTATCTTTGCTTATGATGAGGCTCAAGGTTAAGAGACCTATGGATTGGTCAAGGAAATTGACCTTGATAGAGAGAGCGACTTGTGCTTATCCCTTACGCTATGGGCCGTGAGACCTATGGATTGGTTGGGGAGGTTGATCTTGAGAGAGGGAATGAAAATTAACTCCCTGGCTAAGAGGGAGTGTTGGGAATATGGTAGCTATGGTTGGTATCTTCATCTTGAAAAGAAATTGGAAATTTGAATTTTAAATTTTTGCCTCCAAATATTTCAAGTCGGCCTCATGTTCTTTAGGTAGGCTGGGCCCCCTAAGAGGCACCCATTTGACCCCCCTTTGAAGTCTAATAAATGAGAGCCTTCCTCATCATTTGATACATTAAATTGTCTTGGTTATCTCTGATCCAACGAAGTTGGGAGCAGAAACAGGGTGTGTAGAAAATTTGAATGATCTGTAGCCCAACCAAGTTTTCAATTCTTGCAAAGTCTAATGCCCAAGCCCACATAAAACATATGGTTGATAATAAAATCAGATTTGCATTTACATGAGAACATATGAGCTACCCTACTACATTTAAACTTCCAGCTGATATAAAAATTAAATGATCAAGCAACAATCAATTATACACACAGGTACATAGTGTTTTTGGTGAAACTTGACCGTGGAAAAACCCCACTGTTTGGGGAAAACCAATCTTCTAAGGAGGAGTTTTATTTGCTTCTTTAAGAAAAAATCTTACAACAAAATACAATAAGAGATACTACTTATCTCTTTCTTTGAAGTTGCTTCTACGAGGTTTCTCATGCACTGAGTTCTTGGACTGATATTTATTTCACCCACAGTCTGCTCTATTCAGTAAATCTTTCATCCTCTTTACAACTTCTTCTAGGCTGGGAATTAGTCACAGGACAGTCCCAAAAATATCTGCACTGAAATCTGCGCAAAACCTTCCTCAGAACAGGCGCGAATCATGTGCTGAACAGGCCTGAAAATCTCACTCATATGGTAGGGAAAGGAAGAGACATCTGCTGCCTGTACACTGACTGTGGATAACTCAACCTATGTGCAATTAAATTCAGTGACTGCTCCCTGAGATTCAAACCCACTAGAGACATAAAATCGGTCCTCAAATGTGATTTGAACTGCTGGAGAAGTCTTCATTCAGATCTTTGTTGTAGAAACTCTAACTCAAGCTTTCTTCCTCCTTTTTCCTGCTGGCTGGTTCGAACTCCTTTCTCCGCTCTCTCAGCTTTTGTATTCCTGCAAGCAATCTCGAGCTCCTCTCCTTTGGGTTCCTTCCAAAATCAAGCTCCTCCTTGCAGCCCTCGTACTCTTCTCCAATGCTAATCAAGCTCCCCTCAAGTTGCCTCCTCACTCTCCTCTTTCCTTTGAGAAGAATGATTAATGAAAATTCCTTTTCCCTCCCTTTTTTCTCTTGAGAAAAGATTGGAACCCTATCCCTAGGATCTAATGGCTGAGATTTAATCTCAAGCCATTAGATCAATGGCAAGGATCAATTCTCCACTTGAACCCCCATAGATGTGGTCCCCTTCTTTTAAAAAAACTTCCTCGTACTTTTAATGTTATTTCGCACCATGGTCACCTTTTCTATAAAGTAACTTATAAACCATAAGCCGCTTTAATATTATAAAGTGAACTTTAGACTTTACCCATAAAGTCACTTTTAGACATGTGACTTTCATAATTTAACATGGTACAACTCCACATAAAAATAGTTTAGCCTCTCTTCACATTAATAATCTCATAATGTCACTTAGACAAAAGGTGATTAAAGTGTCTCCCTAGGCCATGTTGACCATTGGAGTGGCACCTGATGATAATGTGAAGACTCCATGCCCAAGGATGAACCAGAAGACACTTTTACCATCAGATATCATCAAATATCATCAGTTCAACAAAGTTTTTAAACTCTACTTCATCTTCTTATCATTTTACTTCTTCAGTCCTCAGATTCCGCAACCCTATGGGATATTGTATAAATGTCACTAGCATGATGATTAAAGCCATGTAACAGGCCTAAGGTGTTGGGGCTCGATCAACAAACGGGTACACCTTGGAGTGTTTTTTTTACTTGGTTAATTATTCATTCTTTTTAGTGGCGAATAATTTTCTAGGTTTTTTCACTTGTTTCATTACCCCAAAGTTGGGGTGACGGCTTGAAGGTTGATCCCCTAACACATCTTAGTGTCTAGAGTCAATGTATATTACCATGCTAGGTCATCTCTGAAAATTCGCGGGATTTGACTAGGTCTAAGTAGGATTTTCTAATAATTAAAATTTTTCCACAACGAGATTTTTAATTAATTTCTATGTAATGATGTAAATAGGTGGTCTCAAGAAATGTCTGGGGCGTGTGACTACTCAAAATTCATCCTCAGAGACCCATCATTATCCTAGGACCTACTTTGAGGGTAAAACAAATGACTTATAGTCCCTCAAAACCCGATTTTCCTACTGCCAGTGGCAAAAATGAGAAAAAATTTAAAAAAATCAATAATTGGAAAAATTCATAAAAAATTTCAAAGTCAAAATAAGTCAACCAAGTGACATGGCAATTCCAGGGAAGGTAAAATATGATGTGGAGGCCATGTGCAGCCCACCACATAAGGTACAACCAAAGTCAAAGGTTCCAAAGTGAGAAATCAACAAATTTCCACATTGATTTCATAATATAATGTATAGCTAAAGTTCAACTTTTGATTTAACATTAAATCAAATGTATGTAATTAAAGTGCAAGTCATATAAAGTTAGGCCTTAATAAAGTGAGGACCCCACCTTAGTATAGCCTATGCATAAATCAGCCAACATCTTTGGAGTTACACACATGATGAGTTTGAAGACCAAACAAGATATATGCACATGCCAATCAAATTACATGCTGGCCCACCCAAAAATTCACGCAGCAAAGGAAAATCAACTCATGGTTTTAAATTTATTTAATGAGATTTAACTTGAGGGAATCGTGGAGAATGTCTCCACCAATGTAGAGTTCCCTTACCACTTGTATGTTGCCCCTTCAACAACATCTACACACAACAACTTTCCCTCTACATTGGCAGCTCCTACGCACAGTTAACATCAGTCAAAACGCAGATTCAGGAGGCAGCGCTTGGCACGATTTGCATAAGTGTCAAGTCATTATTTCTTGATGAGAATGAGTTGGGGGATATGCCCTTTATTCACCTAACCATCTCCACACTTGAAAGCCAGGGATATCTACGTTGATCTTTGGAGATGACACACACAGTTAGTCACAGAAATTATACACCAGTTAGGGAGCAGTTTACAGCAGTGATCTCCAGCACCTGGACAATTCTTACAACCACTTGAAAAATAGTTTTTGCATTGGGATTATCTTCACCTCTCCACTTGTCATGAGGTTCCTCATTGAGATCTTCTCTTGTTTTTGTATAAATTGAGCCTTGGGCTCTCATTGTAATGATGGTTTTTGAAGCTTGTACTTATTGTTACTATGCCAAAATTGTTATTGAGCTAAATAAAGGAAAGTCTTTGGGGTTACTAGCTTCTCTTGTGGTGCATTATTTGGTTGATGAGGTATAATTGTTTCATTTGATGTTTTTATTCATTTATTTTACATTGCAATCTAGTTGGTTTTTTTTGTGCATTTGCCAGAGGGCACTATTGTCTAGGGAGGGGAGATTTGTAGCTATCTCATATCTCCTTTGGACTTGTATATTTTGTGCTCTTGTTGTAGCCTGTTATTTTCGGTTGAATGACAAGCTCAACGTGGCCTCTATATCCCAAGCTTATTTTGCACTATCAATTGGTTTGCAGAGATTTGTGTGTTCAAAGGACATGTTGCCAAGTCTATTGGAGTGTGAAGACTTCTTCGATTGGAATAAGTCAACTCCAAGGATATCAAAGATCCCACAAGTTGTTCAAGGAAACAATCTCATAAGACATCAAGAGATTTATTTAAGAGGGGGTTTCATGAGCTCTTTGCTTCTTTTCCATCTATAAAAAATCATATATCTTCTTCTCTCATTTGTGCACATATTGATTTTATCTAACATTTTAGGCTAAGTTGTTGGATTTAAATCCTAAGTCTCACTCACTAAATCAACTCTTTCAAGTTGATCTTAGTGAGGGAATTTGTAATATGAAGTGTATTTTATAATTGCATTGAGTTTCTAATTTTTTCCTTTTCATGCATGTGATTTCCTCACATATTTCAGCACTATTTCTTTTGCTTGCTTGCCTATAAGTTTTCTCGGAGGCAATCTAAGTTTGAAGAAATGGAGCTAAAGCATAAGCTAAGGAACACATTTCCATTTGGAACCTCAAGTCCAAGTTCCTCCTTATCACTTCACCTCTTCTTCTAAAGCCTCATTCTTTTGAGGAATTGTAACCACCATTCACCTCAAGGCTTTAGGCCTTTACTTTGTAACATCTCACAAGTAAATCTTTAAAATCTTACACCTGTAACTTTGGGAAAGAGTAAGTTTAAAACACATATTGTAAGCTCTTCCCAAGCCCCTCATTTCTATAAGAGGGCCTCACTTTCAATAATAAAAATCTGATTTCTTGAGGGAGCTTGGGAATTTCCCATGGTATCCCACCTCCTCATTTAGAGGGAGGAAATATTCTTGAATGGTTAACGTTATTTTGTCTAGTTTCCATTTTAGTATTTCCATTCGAGTTGTTGATACATGTTTTATGGAGCTTCATTGCTAGTTTATGTCATATTGGGCTAGGCGCAAATCTTGATCACAAATATCATTGTTATATCTCTATTGGAAGCACATTGTCATTAACATATCTCATTGGAAGCATTTCACCCACATTTAGGCATTTAATTTTGCATACTAAATTAGACTTGCATCTCTAAAAATTAACCTCCAACTTAAGTTCGTTGTATAGACATTAGGGACCCTCCACCCCTATTGACTCCTCACCGTGAGATTCGGATTTCAGGCGAGAGTGAGGTCTGGGGACAGGAGTTAAATTGAAAATTGTTTTAGAATTATATTAATAAAATAAACCAAGAACACCTTCACATCACAACTTTACTTGCAATTTTTCTATCTCATGTACTTGTTACTTTGGTGGTTATTTAGCTCATGAATATTTGTCATTATCCTTTGTTACTTGAGCACTCTCTTACAAGCATTTTTTCATTTATTGCAAGTGATGCTTATATGTTTATCTTAGTCTAACACTTCCTTTGCAGAATTATTGTCATTGTATCTTGAATTTCATTTTTGAGCAAGCACTTGTCATTTGCTTTAAAGCATTGGTCTATATTTTTAACACATCATTGAATATTGCTCATATATTTATATGCTTGTTTACATCTTGAAATTGAGTCATCTTTGATAAGTAATTCCTTCTAATCAATTCTCCTAGAAACCTCGCGTCTTTAACATAGTTTTTCTTTAGGGACCACCCCCCATTGCTAACCTAGGAGTCATCTTTGATAAGTAATTCCTTCTAATCAATTCTCCTAGAAACCTCGCGTCTTTAACATAGTTTTTCTTTAGGGACCACCCCCCATAGCTAACCTAGGAGATAGCTTAAATGGAGAGAGTCGGGATTAGTGTGACAACCCCTTCTCTGAGTTCTTTGCCACCAACCACATCTTGTGGGGTTAAAGGCTTTTCTCAGTAACTTGTAGGTAGGTGCAGGCGGCAAGTGATAACAGGCCAAAAGGAAAAATTCCTACGAATCACTTCCTTGGTACCATTTTTCTCAATAGCGGGCCAAAAATCTCAGGAGGAGGGATTGGAAGTTTATCTTGTTCTTATGCATTGGTTTGGCTATTATCTTCATGGTATTTCTGATGTATTGATGAATCTTGAACTCTCTCTCTTTATCATAAGGAAGAAATTATGGGATTTACCCTTGCAAGTTTTGCCCTGGCCTCAGGCCTAATTTATGTGTTTCTTGTCTCATGATTTCTTGGTTATTTTCTACATCTCTTTCATGGTTTAATGGTTGATGATTTTTATTTTGTATAACTGCTTAATGATTTTGAATAAATGCTATGAGGAATTAATGCTAGCTGATCATTCGAAGTAGTTATCATGTAGAAGAAAATTTATTTCTAATTGTGCCCTAGAAAATCAACACAATCCTACTAGAGCATAATACATAGATTTTGGAGTTTCCAAATGTGAAATATATGGGATCAAGTGAACTTTGATAGACTCAACAAAGATCCTCATGGTTGTCATCTCATTCTTCTTGAATCTTGCGTTTCCTTCATTGTCTTGAGATTCAGTCACATTGCCCTTCAGAATCCAAGACATCATTCTCTACAAGAATAAGATCAATCCTTTTCTTCCAAGCCCTGAAATTTGTAGCACCTTCCAACTTGTTCTCTGTCTTAGAGTAGGAACCCATGGCCATAGACCCGGACAATAATCAAATTGCAGAAGTCGGTCTCTTAAAAGTGATCTCAATGCCCTTTCCTTCACCAAAGCTCTAATACCATGTTGGTTTTTATAGTACAATAAAAACAAGCACAAATTTTCAGCCAGATAATTACTTCCAATAATACAATTTATCTTCTTAGCACATTCAGATCATTAAGAAATTACACTTCAGAAAATATCAACCATAGTACGGCAGTAGAGATCATAGTAAACTAAAGATGGACAATAGACACAAAATTTACCCTAGGAAACCCCAAACCAGGGGAAAAACCCAACAGCCTTTTCTTAGGAGAAATTGTCCAATTCAATCAATTTGTACATCTGAATTCCCAGTCAAACATAGTCACAATAACTATACCACTTTCCAAGTAGAATCTGGTCAAAGGAGAGAGAAAAACTCCTTATCAGTGAGTCAAACTTTGTCAACAGGCCGAATTTCGACCTTCTTCTGATCCTGGTAAACTGCAGTCAAAGGAGCCAAATTTCGACCCTGCAACTCCTATGAAATTTTTGATCAAACTGATACAGTTGACCTGGTCAACACTGTTCAAAGCAAGCTTGGTCAACTCAGAAAATCTGCCGAAAAAATCGGTCAACATCCAGTGAAAGATTCCCATAATATTTGGCCTTCTATCCAGTCAAAGATTTGGTCAACGAAAACTCTGCAAGCTCAATGTCAACACTGGTCAAAGAGAGAAAAGACTTGGTCAAACTTCATTGGCCAACTTCTCTCTTCTCCTTCGCACATGTGAACAAAAGACACTTAGAACAGGTCCGAATTGTTGCTGTGATGGATGCTGAATGAGAAGGATCACTTGTCAATATATACATGTCCAAACAAGTGGCTTTTGATCAAGGGTCAAATCCCTTCACGAGGTGGGGCCGACCTGTCAAATTGGGGCTGCCTTGAACAGCATAATAATAATAATTTTTGCTTTGATTTTGTGGACAAAAATACCGACCGCAGCTACATATTTTCAACAACAGTGGGTCCACAAGCGCACTAAGATGTTTTTGAGCCATCAATCTTTGTTTTCATTTCCACAAATTGACATTTTATGTTCGAGGTTCGAACCACATCAAAGATGCATATGACATTGATGTTTACACCATTTCGATCCACTTTTGTGCACTTCGAGCATGGACAATCCCTTTTAGTTTTGTTTTGTGGACATTTTAGAGGCTGACCAAATTGAGGAGATTGTTACCTTCTTGGCTATTTTAGGAGATTGTGTCTAACTAATGCATTATTATTGAAACTCTCATGGAGTTAGTTAAAGATGAGAACATTATTATATTATTTTCTTTGTGGAGGATGATTATTTTACTATTTCTTGTAGGAGAGAAAAGTGGATCTCAACAACTCATTTCTACGTTTAGTAAGAAGTTTGTTGTGAAGATTAGGAATGTAATATTTTCTTATCATTCATAAGAGATTTTTTGGAAACAATTAATTGTCTATTGTAAAAGGAGTTGAAATCAAACCTATATAAAGGATTTCTCTCTATTTGAGATCATGGATCGAAAGTGCTCAAAAAAGCTTTAGAGTAAAAGTGCACTCCTGTATTCAGGCTTGTGGAACAGTTATACTTCTTGGTGATTATGTGGTGGATGTTCTTGGTGCATATTGGTGACTCATATTGCAGGTTTTGGATTGTCAAAATCACCTCAAGGTGACATAGAAGAGTAGTCTTGCTACATTGGAAGAGGTTATGTACTCCTTAGATTCTTTGTTTCCTTGCTGTAAAGAGGAAAACTTCTGCTACAAACATCTAGAGAGTTACTGCATTAGTTGAAATCCTTAGGCAACTCAAAAAAGCTTTGGAGTAAAATTGTGCTTCCTGTATTCAGGCTTGTGGAACAGTTATACTTCTTTGTGAATATGTGGTAGATGTTCTTGGTGCATATTGGTGACTCATATTGCAGGTTTTGGATTGTCAAAATCAACTCAAGGTGCCATAGAAGAGTAGCCTTGCTACATTGGAAGAGGTTATGTACTCCTTAAATTCTTTGTTTCCTTGCTGTAGAGAGGAAAACTTCTGCTATAAACATCTAGAGAGTTACTGCATTAGTTGAAATCCTTAGGCATACCCATCCTTGTATTGTTCTGAAAGAGGATCCCCATAAAGACCCTTTCCTTCCACAAATTTATGAAATTTGCTTACCAAATTTAGCAGTGGTGTGGCTTGCAATTGGAAGCTCAACCAACTCCTAAATCTTTAACAGAACTGCTTTTAAATATGCATGCTTGACCCCATAGCCCAAAATAAAGGAAGGCACTGACCTTCCCTTTCAACCAACCCCCAAAGAATATAAAAAATTCCAAATTATTCAAGCTTTCTAGGCTCCTTTACTCCCACTTTATATATAACATCTTGAGTCCATTTATATGTTTATTGCTGGTTGTAACTTGTAGTCACTAATTGCAATGTACCAAAGTTGATCATGTATGGAATATCTAAAATAAATAGGGCAACAATGAGAAATCCAACTAGGAAAAAATAACAATCAATAAGACAACTTCCAAACATATCTGACCTGGATCAGAGAAATGATACACGTTCTGTAAATTGCACTTCTGAATTTTAAGGGAATGGGAAACCGACCAACCAAAACATGTTGTCTCTATTTCTGAATACTATAAAAACATATGCATATTTCCTAAGAAAGTACAAAATTTGAGATTTCAAAGATTGACTTTCATTTTTTAAAACCTGTGTTTCCTTTTTGTTTTATTTACTAGTTGTTTATTTGTTTAATACCTGTGTTCCTGAATTCTACAGCCGCCCCCTGCCCCCTCCCCCCAGTGTCTACTGAAACATTTCCACTACTGAAACGACAGCTAGGCTAAACATTTGGGAAAAGTAGTCATACCCATAAGCATCTTTTATACATGGAATAGGTGCAGAACAATAAATGAACAGAAAGAACATTAGATGCCCACTGTGGAAGGTAGGCTCTCAAAGTAACTATCAGGAAATGACAAATAGACAAACATGCAATACACCAAAGATAAGATAAGACCTACTATAACTAAGCTTCCGTAGAGTGATCATTGCCACTAATGTTTCAACCTGCACAATTGATGAAGAATATTATCTCTAGCATTCTTTGCTGATGGCCATTCGAACAGTGATCCCAACTTAATAACTGGAATTGGCAATGTGGGTTTCCCAAAATTAAAAATTAAAAAAAAAACCAGGACAACATGGTCCCCCAAATCAATGTGGAAAAAGTCGGAGTTGGGATTAAATCGGCAGGGCTTCAAGTCGGGATTAAATCGGCAAAGTCGGGATTTTTTCGAAAAAATCGGCAAAACTAAAAAAATACAAAAATATTCATATTTTGAAAAAATCCCGACTTTTTGGAAAAAATCCCGATTTTTTGGAAAAAATCCCGATTTTTTCAAAAAAAAAAAAAAAAATTATTAAAAAAATTACCTCCCTCACGATTTTTTGGAAAAAGTCGGCAAAAAGTCGGGATTATAACGATTAAATCCCGACTTTTTCAACTTTCAAAAAATCGGGAAAAAATCGGGGGATTTTATCGGCGCCTGCAAAAAATCGGGATAAAATCGGGATTTTTTCCACACTGCCCCAAATTAATGTTAAGAAAACTTCTATCTGGATATTCTACTCTATTAAAAATGCTGCACTTTCCAATTTGATCTTGACATCTGAACCATATTCCCTATATTGTCCTTCCTGAAACAACCCTATAACTTTGGCATTGCAGTCCCCTTTCAGGATCTGGGTTTAACCAAATTCTATTAAATGCACGTCTAAAGTAGGTGATCACCATTCCTGTGTTACTTATATGTCAACATGAACTCAATGGGTAGTATTTTGAGAAGAGTACACATGCTCTTAAATTTGATCTTTAACACCAGAATAAACACGAGAGACAGCAATAACCAACCAGGCAGGAAGGAATTGATAGCTAGTTTAATCATAAATGAATGTCTGCAGCTCCATTGAATGCTCATTTTAATTTTAACCTAAAATGATATAATCTATCATCTACATGCTAACCTTAAGATATACAAAACAATCTCAAAAAACATGTCATGTTTTCATAGTATTCATGTACCTCCCAAGCTGCTGCCATCTCAGCCTCATACTCTGCCCACCGAGGGCGAGTACAAGGTGTCCTTATTGAAAAATCAAAACCATTTTCTCCTCTGTAAAAAGAGAAACATTATAATCAAAAGCTATTTTCCAGATCATTTAAATCTTGAATACTGAAACAAACAGAATTTCTTATATACTTCAAACTTATGAGTTGAGGTCTGAAGTGTACTTTTTCTGCATCGTCAGTCGTGTTCCTTCAAGAGATTTTCTGTGGGCAAGTGTATCCACCACACAATCAGATGTTTTCCAATAGCAAAAGTAAATTAGAAAAATCCTCAATATTAACCCTATGTAAGTGTGCAGTGTGCACAATAATTTCAAATAGCTTTCAGCATTAAATGTATACAAAACAATAGTGAAGATTTTAGACCTAATTTTATAGCAAAGAAAGCAGAAACTTATATCTAAGTCCAGACTCCGAGGATGATGAAACCCAGTCCATGGAACGATTGCTACATGTATCACATAACATATCAATAGGGAATGCATAGAGAATCTCCCTCTCATGCAATATCAAAGAAAGATAAATAATAAGAGGAGTCTGAAGACAGATATTAATCAAACTGATTCGAAGGGAAGCCAGCACCGAACATTCAAATTTAGCAACAATCAAATGTTATCACATTCACTACCTAAACTGTAAAAGGAGTTCACTTAATTAAGCTGTTATTACTAAGGAACCATACCCCTCAAAAGCTGTGCTGTAACAGGGTGTTACGATCCAAAAATCTTCATTCACAGTATCAAAAAGATCACAGCAACTTCGAGCTGCTTCTATCTGCAAATGGTGAAGCTTTAGTAAGATATAGAATATCAAATTTACATACATTATGATTAAAGTAAAGCTCCCAGTCAAGTTTAGACAATTATAATAGGACATAGAATACAAGAAAGGACTTAAGAATTGAAGGGAAAGTGTGATATGTTTGGTTTGACCTCTTAGTTTTGCCAGCTCAAATTAGGTTTATCTCAGGTAGTTGGGAAGAATGTTATCCTCTACATCCAGGTTCAATTCCCACAAGTGACATGTTGGCTTTAAGCCTTGTTGTTGTATGGAAATACGCCATATAGAATATCCTGCCATCACTTACAGGCTGGAGGGCAGAGTAGTTTCTTACATGGGGTATAAAACTACATATACATATACATACACTGATACACACACACACACACAGATATATATATATATATATATATATATATATATATATATAAGAACAAGCTCGGAAGACTCACTCAAGTGTTTGAGACTTGAGTGCTTTGAGCTTCATGCCAAAGGTTTCAGGGTTGATCCCCCATACCAGCTGCCCCTGTTGCATGCCTCACTTGATGCCCCTACTGAATCAGGCACCATAATCAGTGCCGATGGGTTTGCACTAGGTACGATCTGCAAATTTTGGGGTGCCCAGGTGTTTTGCTGTGAGGTTTTCCTTTATATGTGTGTGTGTTAGTGTGAATGAAAACTAATCCATATGGAATTAAGGTCCAGATTTGAAGACAGATGGAAAGCAAAATCCCGTGCATACATTCAGATTTCAATCCTCGTTTCAATATTAAAAAAACAAAGCTCAAGTAGAAAGTGTCAAATTTTTTATTTTTATAACCCACATAATATTTTCACTGTAGTCACATCCAGTTTGGTGTTTTATTTATATGTTTTACCACATCGTGAAGACCAGGCAAACGTTGTGCAAAAAAATTCATTGAATTAAAAATCCTTTACGTAACTTATAGATGCAGGTACAAAATCAATAAAAAGACACTTCTATCAGCAATCCAAAATTATTTTGCTTCACAAACAATTGGGATAGAGGATACTGAAATAATATATGTAGAAAACTCCAACATAATTATTATCGGCAATTTCAATTACTCACAGCTTCCAACTTCGCAGGATTTGAAAGATCTACCAAGTTATTGGCAGCATTGTAGACCTCTTTTCTCTCAAGCATCAGCTTCTTTGTAATAGCAAATGCCCTGTAGTGTACACTTTATTATCAATCAAATCTTTGGCAATATCAAATACCTTGAAACTCGAAAATTAATAAGTGATTTCGTACCTATCAAAATTTGGATAGTAGCGAACAATCTTTGCTTGTCCAAGAATCATAGGTGTATGGGAGCCAAACCCAGTATTAAACTCCTCGCTGTAGAGTGCCAAAATAAGTGATTAATAAGTTTAAGTTTAATCCTAGTAAATATGCAGTGCATTGCTAAGTATACAGAGGAAACCTTATCTATTTCAGCAACAAAAAATGAAAAAATGACTTACACCAGTTCAGCTACAATGAGAGAGAAATGTGTATGCTATTTAATAAAAGCTCCGTACAATGCAGGAATCATGCAGCAACAAGTCAAAATAATCAATCACTGGCTACTGTTAACTTTAACCTAATGTGCATATAGTCACAAGTAATGGATGCTGCACTTATAGAACACCTCTATAAGATATCCATATAATTCTGTGATGATGGTTGGGGAAGCGTAACACTGCGTGTAGTATACCCCGTAGTGGTCTCTCAAAACATCAACTTTATCAACATGATACCACTTTAATCTCCAACATTCACCATCTCATATCAACAATTATTACAATGATGTAAAGATATTGAACAGTTTAAATTACTGAACCATTACCTCCTTAATCAGCTAAAATTATTTTTCTATAATGGAGATCGTTGAAACATGAAATTTTCAAGAGACCATCTTCCTGCTTTTCAACAAATTTGATACCTTGCTCTAGTTGTATGATTTTACAAAAGAACATGCACATTGATATTTAACATGACAAGGTGGAGCGAATATGAAACAATTATATATTCATGCTACAACAAATATACAACAGGTCTAGCCTGAGGTAGGCTGTCCATATACAGACTTGCATATCATCATCACTGGTATCATTATTAAAAGTGTTGCAGGCCTGTTTTGTGTGAAAAATTCTAAACAGAAATCCTACTACAGTGTCTTGATTTACTTTTCCTACTTGATTTAAATTACAAGTTATTTTTCTGAATTATTCAGTAAATTCAGCAAAGTAAACAGAACTGCAGCCGACACATTTACAAATCATTTACTAAACATCACGCACACATGACAAAGTGACACATATTTTTCGGACAAATGTCTTCGGAAAAATCCAATGCGGGAAAACCGATGCAGCTAGCTCTAGAGGGTTTTATTATTATGCAGAATCTGAGTACAACAATATCCGGGCACCAAAATGGTTCGCCCTACAGAGAAATTACACGACAGTAGTACCTCTTTCACTTGGAGACAGAAAATATGGCTGATTCACACCCTCAAACGGGATTTACAGAACTCGAGCCCTTACTGGCCCACTGGAAACCCCAACGCTGTCCCTCAGCCCTTTGCGTCAACCTCTCTGGCTTGCGTCAGCCTCTACGCTGCCCTAGATGGGCCTGTGTCAGCCCCTCTAGGCTTAGGCTGCCCCTGCGCTGCCCTGGCTGGGACTGCGTCACCCCTGAAGGGTTGTTGTTGCCTTCTGCGTGACTTTGGCTAAACTACGTATCTCTGGCTGGCCTCTGTGCTGCCTGGTACATTGCCTCTCTGCTGATGTTGTATTCTTGGCCTTGTATCAAATCATCCCTTGCCAATCTCTGCCCCTCACTGCACTACAAACTCGCTTCGAAATTCTTAGCAAACCCCGCCCTAGAATTTCGACTTAGCTCAGTGCATCCGCTATTGTGTGTCTTCTCCAACTGACCCCAAGCCCTTCTCTTATACTTTTCTCGTTGGCAAACCAACGACTGTGATCTAATCTCTAATCAACGTCTAAGATTAGAAGCTGCTTGATCCATGTCACTTAGAACATTCTCATCACATGTTTAATTTAATTCACTTTAATCTTTTAATTTTCCTAAGTTAGACTTAGGTTCCTTAATTAAAAAGATTAATTATTTGAATAACTATCAAACCAGATGGAATTTATCCAAACGCTTTTTGGGTCTTGGAGATCTCATGTACTCCAGCTCCTCCACAAAATTTCAGAGCTAGAGCACATCCGATGCTACCCCAAAATCTCAACACTCCCTCTTAGCGAGGAGTGTGCTCT
This sequence comes from Pinus albicaulis, assembly GCA_034641835.2. Lineage (NCBI taxonomy): Eukaryota > Viridiplantae > Streptophyta > Pinopsida > Pinales > Pinaceae > Pinus > Pinus albicaulis. Next base: position 663,906,159 of record CM076575.1, on the reverse strand, counting down.
AGCAATACTTTCACACTGAAGCATTGCCCTGATCTCTAGCATCAGTCCCCTTGTTGATGCTTGGTCTGCTGCCCTCCATCACTGCGCTACGGCTGCTCTCTGTACTGCTGCCCATGACTCTTCCACAGTCACTGCCACATCTATACTGCAGCTCCCTCTCAAATTGTTGCATCGTGCTGCCAACTCTTGGACTGCAACTCAGTTGCTGAGAAGTAAGCAACTAAAGCACCCCTGCCCAATCACTGACAGACAAGTCAGTCGAGTTGCATCTCATTACTGAAGCACCCTCTGTTGCTGCTCTGCGTTGTCTCTCTGAGCCACTGCACTGCGTAAACACTGCCCCTCTACGTTGCTGCTGCCACTGCACTACGTTGCTCATCTCTTCAGCATCCCAGCACTGCTCCTCTTCAATGTGATCTTCTGCACCCACTAACTCCATTCATCCTGCTACTGTCTTAAGGCTCCCGTAGCTCGTATGTGATCCAAGAGTTTGGGCTCCTCAAGGATCCTGCCTAGCTATCTGTAACTTCTCTACAAATCAAAGTCGCCCCACCTCTCCTCTCGAGGTTCATGAACACTCATGGCTACATCATCACCATAGCCATTGTCTTCTTTAGCTACCGCAACCTTGCAATCAACTTCCTTGTCCTTCTTCCTTAGAGGATAAGTGGTGGCGAAGTGTCAAAGTTCACCACACTTGAAGCATCAGATCTTGGATAGATCCCTCTTCTTCTTCCCTTGCTGCTTCTTGGATGCAAGGGCTGCATCTTCCTCTTCCTCCTTCACTTTGTTGGATCCAGTGTTGTTTTGTCTCTTGATCATCCGATGGATTTCCTCTTGTCGAAGGATAGCCCACATGTCGTCCCAACTTGGAAGGTCCTGTCTGCCCAAGATGCTTTGGACAAACGTTTCCCATTCATCTAAGACTGCATTTAGAGCAGTCCTCACCATGAAATCATCCTCCACTTTAACCCCCATGGCAATCAGCTGATCTCGGATCATTTGCAACCTGAAGAGGAAAGGATTGATTTCCTCGCCCATATTCATCACGAACAACCTCATTTGGTTCTCTGGAAGCATCTTCTTCTGGATGGATTTTCCTTGATACATTGTGTTCAAAGCTTTCCACATAGCATTAGTCGTCTTCTTCTTGGCAACGTGTGGGACCACATGATCCTTGACCTCATCCATCACAAAGCACTTAGCATGCGCCTTCGCTTCATTATGCTTCGTGAGAAGAGCATTGTCGGTTGGTGTAACCAAGACGTTCTCTGCATGTTCCAGAAGTCCATATGCCCTCAAGGACCGTCAGGATTCTAGCCTTCCAGATAGCAAAGTTGGACAAGCCTTCCAACCTATCCTGATCACGCAGTCCGTACGACGCCATCTAGCTCAAAACAATCTATCGAAACAGATGTTCCTCTTCTTGTTGTTGTTGCTACTCTCAACAAAAGCCTATATCTAGGGTCCATGGCGAAAAGTCACCCTCTATAGTAACTGCTCCCTCTGACAACTGATTTCCCTCCTCATAAATCTGCCAAATCCCTTGAATCAACCCTCTTCGATCACCCTCCTGATCGATCCTCAGATTTCTCTGGCAAAAATCTACTGAGCGGCTGTTCTCCTCCCGCTCTTTGTCAACTTAGCTAGGCACTATTCTGCACCAACAAAACCTGTGCCACACCAGCAACTTCTGAAGACTGGAAGCTACACTTCCAACCCTGACAAACTGCACAACGTCACTGCAAACTGGATTGCATCACCCTCTAGGGTTTGCTTCAGCCACTGCGTCACCTCAGCATGCCTCTGACCAGCACTGCGTCAGCCTCTGCGTGAGCAGACTGGCTCTCCATCCCTTTCAGCTGGGTCTGCGTCCCTCTTGATGTTGTGTTGCCTTCTCTGGTCTATGTTGCCCTTCCTGCCGCAAAAATTCTTCAGTCGCTTTGCTGGTGATTCAACTTGATCTGTAATGCTCTGATACCATGTGAAATTTTCTAAACAAAAAACCTACTGTAGTGTCTTGATTTACTTTTCCTACTTAATTTAAATTACAAGTTAATTTTCTGAATTATTCAGTAAAATCAACAAAGTAAACACAATTGCAACCTACACATTTACAGATCATTTACTGAACATCACGCACACATGACAAAGTGACGTAACAAATTTTACGGACCAATGTCCCCGAAAAAACCCAATGCAGGAAAACCGGTGCAGCTAGCTCTAGAGGGTTTTATTATTATGCAGAATCTGAATACAACAATATCCGTGACCCAAAATGGTTCATCCTACAGAGAAATTACACGACAGTAGTACCTCCTTCACTTGGAGACAGAAAATATGGTTTCACACCCTCAAACGGGATTTATAGAACTTGAGCCCTTTATAGCTCACTGGAAACCCCAACGCTGTCCCTCAGCCCTCTGCATCAACCTCTATGGCATGTGTCAGCCTCTATGCTGCCTTGGATGGGCTTGCGTCAACTTCTCTGGGCTTACGGTGCCCCTGCACTGCGTTGGTTGGGCCTGCGTCACCCCTGAAGGGTTGTTGTTGCCTTCTGCGTGGCTCTGGTTGAACTGCGTATCTCTGGCTAGCCTCTGCGCTGCCTCTCTGTCGTTGTTGTATTCTTGGCCTCAGATTAGATTATCCCTTGCCAATCTTTGCCCCTCACTACACTACAAACTCGCTTTGAAATTCTTAACAAACCCCGCCCTAGAATTTCGACTTAGCTCAATGCATCCGCTATTGTGTGTCGTCTCCAACTGACCCCAAGCCCTTCTCTTATACTTTTCTCGTTGGCAAACTGACGACCATCTTCTAATCTCTAATCAATGGCTAAGATTAGAAGCTGCTTGATCCACGTCACTTAGAACATTCTCATCACATGTTTAATTTAATTCACTTTAATCTTTTAATTTTCCTAGATTAGACTTAGGGTCCTTAATTAAAAAGATTAATTATTGGAATAACTATGAAACCGAATGGAATTTCTCAAAATGCTTTCTGGGTCTTGGAGATCTCATGTACTCTAGCTCCTCCACAAAATTTTGGAGCTAGAGCACATCTAATGCTACCCCAAAATCTCAACATTTCGAGGATTTAATCTCCTAAAACTAGCTTATCACATCTTCTGGGACTCATATATCAGACATGCGATTTGAGAGATGAACAACACTAGTGCAGTAGATGAGCACAGTTCCCATCTACATTCAACCACCATACAATACACTCAATTCACAAATCAATGTCCAGAGCTCTAATCCAAATAACAATTAGATGATCATGGTAGCCCACACACTCTCTAAGTTGAACACTACTTCCCAATGTTGTAGGAACTGCACAAGCCTCCCACTCCCCCCACTCTTCTCACTCCCAACCTTCGAACCATGCTTTGAGCAGGGACACACTCCCAAAATCTAGTTGCTTGCTCTGGACCTTTTGGGCACACTCCCTGCTTTCACAATAACTATGAAACCAGATTCGTCCTCCACCCTCCATGTCTCCCGAATCGGACACAATTCGTGTCTATTTGACCGAATCCGATCGTGTATGTACAGGACACGTCGTGTCCCAATCGTGTCTTGTACAAACACGATCGAATCCCAATTTTTTGGACTCGCTTAGCAAGGAAAAGCGTGATTTTTCTTCATATTATATATCTGTTGTTTCAATTCTAGGTTCAAAACATAGTGGGTGAGTAAATAGGCTTTTGTCTGTAATGTATTGCATTAATTCCATCAGCTCAAATTTCTGAATCGAATCTTGTTCCGTTAAGTTCATATCTGACGAGGAGCTGTTCAAGATCTGTAGGGCCAAACTGGCCTCTTCGGCGCCTTCTATGGACATAAATCCATTGACCATCTGTTGTGTGGGGGCAAGAAATTCCCTCATCCCTGCAGGACCTACTGTGGGAGAAATCAAAGCTTTAAATTTGCTTTGAATATATTACAATTGAGGCAAAGCCTTAAACATCTAGTAGATTAGCTACCCCTAATCCCATAAAAACAAGGCACCACAAGCCCACCTAACAGCCACCAATGTTGGTTATAACAACGCACTAAATGTGAGTCATGAATGAAGAAAGGGCCATTAGGACCACAACTTCATCATGAATACAGGCAGACAACCTATGTATTGTGTAACACTATCATATAGGTCATTTCCTTTATCAACATCAATCAATGTTTATATATTATTCAAGAAATATCCTTTGCAGACAATAAAGTTTCCTTTTCAATTATACATAACGAGCCATCATCCATGTCCTACAAAATATCAGTGAATGACCTCCCAAGAACAAAATTTTAAGCTTAAATGAGATTTGATTGGTAAAATCATGTATGATTGAGAAAATTACAGTATCTTGTCTTTCTCCTATTGGATCATTGATGAATATGTCTATTACTTTGTATGATTGTATGATGTATCTTTGTAAAACTTACATCTAGATGAAGATCTATGTTTGAATCAATGAATTTGTGTAAGAAATATCTAATTTTTAATATATATATTTTTTAATAAAATAATATATAACGTGTCCGGACGTGTCCTGTTCCGTGGGGTCACCGTGTTCGTCTCTCACACTCGAATCTGCATGTCCATCGTGTCTCATGTCCTCGTGTCAGGTGACTTAGCACAATAAACTAAGTGAGTTACTGAACAACTCTCTACAGAGGAAGTGTTCATCAATTGTGAAAGAAACCATGTTGCCAGATGTTGTAGCTGTGGGGTAGACCATGGCACCACCATGCATGTTCCACTACTCCTTGACAAGCAATGTTCCACCATTGCTTATATCAGGATCCTCATCATTAGTATGACCCTTCATTCTTTTCCTCTTTTGCTTTTGCTTCTGTCTCAATCCTCTACGGACATCAGTCAACACTGCACAATTTTGATGAAATTGCCTAATCCAAGAGTTAAAATATGATAGAAAAAGCTTTACATGCCTGTGTTGATTTTTCAAGTGCAATCGATCCAAGCACAATATTTCTGAAAACTAGTACTTCTAATGATGTTGACCTTCTTTTAAATTTCCAGTATATCATTAAGAAATCATACTTCAAAAATTCAACCATATAGAAACAGTAGGACAGTAGAGATCACAATGCACAAAGAGAACACAAGATTTACCTTGCAAAAACCTCAACAACCTCTTCAATAGAGAAATTCTTCTTTCCAGCAAGAGACACACCTAGAGTTCTCGTCAAGAACTAGGTCAAACTTGACCTCCAACAAATCTATGGTCAAACCTAGTCAACACCCTCCAAGTCAAGCCTCTAATCTGTCCTAGCAATTCGGCCTTCTTGTTCTAACTTCTGCCCTAGGCTAAAATTCAGCCTCCCAATCACTGCCCAGAAACACAAAATTTCGGTCCTGCAACCGCCTAGAAGCTTATGCAAGCTGGAGAGAGAAATCTTCCACACGTGCAAGCTAGATAGAGAGAGAAAGAGATGAATTTGTCCTTTTTTCTTTCTTATCCTTCGCTTGGATGCCCAAAAGATTCTTGCTTGAGAGAGATCGAGTTGTTGCCTTGAGGAGGAGGTCGAACTGTCTTTATATAGTGATCTACTAGGTTGAATGGGTATCTCTTCAGCCTAGGCCGAATTGACTAGTTTTGGAGCCAAATATTCGTCTTTTTTCTTTTTTTTAAAACTCCATAATTACATGACTCAAAAATATTTTTTTCTTTCGACTCTAGCATGAAGAACATGCTTTACATTGATCAATATAAATAAATAAAGGGCTTAAAATATACATTATGAAACTAACCATAGTTACAAAATTCAACACTCTCTCTTAACTAGGGAGGTATTCATAATGACTATTATAGATCTTCTCAAGTAGAAAAAATTCTCTAAGAAAATGTTATAACAAATCATCATCATCATCAACCTAGTCAAACATTAGCATCAACTAGTTTCCACCATAGTTTTAAATATCGATCGGACCGAGTCGGAATCGGTCGAGTTAACCGAGCTAGACCCCCGGCCGGACTCTAAAACTAAAAATCGGACTTAAAATTTTATTTTTTGTTGTTGTTAGGGTTTTATGCAAGGTTCTAACCCCTCCCCATCCTATTAAAGCTACCCAACCCCTCTCATTTCCTCACATCTATCTCATTGAATTTGAGTGAGCATTTGTGAGGAATTTGTGAAGAGTTGTGTAGCTGGTTTTGGAGCAGCTTTGAGGAGTCTTTTGGGCAAACTTTGGAGCAAAAGTGAGGAGCTTATTGGGCAAGCTTTGGAGCTGCATTGAGTAGTTGGTATGTTGGAGCTGCATTGAGGAGGCTAGAGCGTAGAGGTATTTTTTTTTCCCTTCTAAATTCTGCCTTTGCTTGTTTTATTTCTTTTGCAAATCTGAAAATGGTAAACATAGCTTTTTTGAAAGAAATGAACAAAGAATGAATAGTCTTTTTTTGTTTTCAATTTCAGATTTAAACCTTTTCTTTCCAAGTCAAAAACTCAGTCCAAAATGACCCCTAGAATGAAAGACGTTACTTGGGCATACGCTGAAATGGTTGATGATCAAATGCATTGCAAATTTTGTAAGAGAAAAAATTAGGGGGGTGGAGGGGACATTCATAGACTGAAACTACATTTGGCTGGTCTAGAGGCGAAATTACTTCATGTGAAGCAGAAGACATTGGGGAAATTAGGAAGGAGTTGAAAGAGCAATTTCAAAAGTTTGAGGAAGACAAAGCTAGGCAAAAAGAAATAGAGGCTGAAATTGGGAGGAAGAGAAATACACAACACATGATGGCTGCCAACCCAACTTTTGATTATGAGGGTTCTTCATCTATCCCTTGCACTAATGCATCAGATCCCTTTTGCTATGTTCCTCCCTCTATGGAGTCTATTTCTGAAAAGGGTAAGGGTGCAATGAGAAATAGGGGTACTATCAAAAGTATTTTCATACCCTCTTCTCCCTCTGATAGTGCACATGGTCCTAGTCCTACAAATAGAGGTCAAGTGCAGCCCACTTTAGATCAGCATTGGAAAAAAGAATTGAGAGAAGCTGCTTGTGATTACATTGCTAGATGGTGGTATGATGCTGATATTCCCTTCAATGCTACTCGTTCACCAAATTATGAACCTATGTTTGATGCCATATATGCTGCTAGAAAGGGCTTCAAAGGCCCTACTATGCATGAGTTAAGAGGATATCTTTTGCAAAAAGAGATTGTGTCCATTGATGATTATTTGAAAGAATTCAAAAACTCATGGGCACATACAGGATGTACCATCATGTCAGATGGATGGACTGATCAGAGGAACCATACCATCATAAACTTTCTTGTCTTTTGCCCACGAGGAACCATGTTTCTAAAATTAGTTGATGCATCTGATAGGGTGAAAGATGGACACTTTTTGTTTCAGCTTTTGGATGAGGTTGTTGAAGAGGTGGGGGTGGCAAATGTTGTTCAAATCATCACAGATAATGCCTCTAACTATGTTCTTGCTGGTAAATTGTTAGACGAAAAACACCCAACCATCTTTTGGACCCCATGTGCTGCACATTGCATAGACCTCATGCTTGAGGATATTGGCAAAATAGATTGGATCAAGAACACTATAGAGCATGCCAAAAGCATCACAAAATATATTTACAATTACTGATGGATTCTGAATTTGATGAAGAAACATTCAAGGGGCAAGGAAATTATTAGGCCTACCATCACTAGATTTGCAATACATTTTTTGACATTGCAATCTATGATTGCCCAACATAGAAACTTGCAAAAGTTGTTTTCTAGTGATGAATGGAATGAATGTCAGTGGGCTCGCAAACAGGATGGCAAAGATGTGAAAAAGAAAGTTAATGAAGAAATATTTTGGAAGGCAGCAAAGGTTGTGAAACTTGTTGAGCCACTGGTTGAGGTGTTGCAATTAGTGGATGGGGAAAGATTGGCTATGGGCTTCATTTATGAGGCTATGGATCAAGCATAGGAGAAAATAAGGGCAACATAAAAGGACATATTGGGTAAGTATGGGCACATTTGGGCAATCATTGATCAAAGATGGAACAATCAACTCCATCGCCCTATAAATGCAGCTGGGTATTTTCTAAACCCAAGGTATCATTATAAAGCTCAGGAAGTAAGAGCTTTGACTGGGAAGGTTAGAGATGGATTGATTGACTGCATTGATCGCATGATCCCCACAGAGAGTGGCCAGTTGCAGATACAAAATCAGATCACTGTGTTCAACCAAGCCACAGGTACCTTTAGCAAGAACCTTGCAAGGATTGCAAGGGAATCAGATGAGCCAGGTAAACAAAGAATTTCAATTTTCAAATTCATATTTTATTATTTTGTATAATTGTTTATAATTTCAATTTCAAAGTTGGATATAATTTGTTGAGCTAACTAAAACTCATTTTTTGCAGCACAATGGTGGGAGGCATTTGGTAGCCATTGTCCTAAATTGCATAGGTTTGCAATCCGCATTTTGAGTCAAACTTGCAGTGCTTCTGGGTATGAGCGCAATTGGTCTATCTTTGAGAGGATTCACACAAAGAAGAGAAACTATTTGGAGCAAAAACAGTTAAATGATATAGTGTATGCCCAGTACAACCTCCGACTAAGACGCAACCAATTGTTGAACAAAAGACCTGATTCAGATCCCATTGTGTTGGAGGATATTGATCCAACATCAGATTGGGTAGTGGAGTCTTGTCCACCAGAGTTTGACTCTGATGAGGATATTGGTGTGGGGATGGACTTCGATACACAGGTAGAGCCTCTGCTTAATGCAGATCCACTAGTAGCCATAGTATTAAAAACTGATTAGCTTGAATTGGAAACCGGTCAAACCGGCTGGTTCATTAGCTGACTGGGTCAAACCGATAGAAAAACTGGGTTCAACCCTCCTCTTTGCCAAAAAAACCGGTTCAACCGGTGCTAACCGGCCGGTTCCATCCCAAACCGCCTAGTTCATTGACAGGCCAACTATGGACCCCACATAATGCAATTTTTTGAGTTTTGGAGCTTTTTTGAAGGGAAATTTAGGGTTGTTTTCCTCCAAAAATATCCGCTCTAAGAAAAGCATGCCTACCCTCTCATTTTCCTAACACATCCTGTTGGCATTTAATGGTAATGTTAAATTCTTAAAGTAAAAGTGACATTTCCTTTATTTTTCATTTTCATCCTTTTACTTATATTTTTAACATTACCATGAAATGATTCGGGATGTTTAAGAGTGGTTTCGACCTCATTGGATTTCATATGGAGAAACTAGAATTTTCGATTTCACTCAAAATTCAGCAGACTTAATGGTTTTCAGGGTTTCATGGTTTGGGGGTTTCCAATGTTTCCATTTGATTCTATCATGTGTAAGCGTATGAGATTGGCATTTGATCAAGAGCATGAAGTCCTTTAAGAACCTTGATGTTGGTGGCATTGATTGTTGAACTTTGTTGATGTTGGTGGTATTGATTGTTGAACTCCCCTACCGTGGCCTTAACAAGAATGTACCCTTCACAAAAAGGAAAACAACTAGTTAGGCATGCTAATCTTTTTCTACCACATTTTAACATTGAGGAGATGAACCCTTCACTCAAACCAAAATCATTGGTTAGGTATGTTAAACTTTTTCAATTTCTATCATGTGATAAGGTTGAGCAATCCAAGTCTGAAGACTTTGAGCTAGATGATGTTTATGAATTTCTTGTTGATGATCCCATTTCTAGTAGTGATGAATCAATGATGACTTTCGTGAGACACAATGTTGCTCAGTAATTTGTAGTTTTGATGTCTATTTTTGCTACTATTACTACTACTACTACTACTAAAGTTGTAGAGGAGTTTTAGGAGTCCTCAAACTCTGAGCCATATTATTTATGTAGCTCATGTTGATGATCCCTTGTTTAGTAGTGGTGATGATTTTGATCATGATGGAGGAGTGATCATGTTGTTGATCACTAATATGTAGTCTTGTATTAGGCCAATGGCCTCATAGCTTGTAGCATTGTTTTTGGACTTTATGGGCCATTTGGAGCCTCATTGCTTATGTATTTTTCGATGATATGTAACTGGGATTGATGCTAAATGAGATCCTCATCGTATCTGGAGACAATGAGTCTGATGCATAAAGGCACACACTCAACTGAGTGATCCTAGGCTTCTCAAACCATTCTCCCCAACAGGTAAACATCTTTGACACAAGAAGAATGACTATCCATGATGCTATCATATCAACACTCTCTCTCAATGAGAGGGGAAATCTCCACAAGCCCAAGCTTATCCCTAAAGTATAAGAACTTGGCTCTAGAAAGAGGCTTTGCCAAAATATTAGTTCTTTGCTCATCAATGGAGATGAACTCTGTGAAAATTTCTGAACAGAGAAACCCTACTGCAATATATTGATTTACTTCTCCTACTTGTTTTATTATTTACAAGTTATTTAACTAAATATCAGAAAGACATCAAAGTAAACACAACTGCAGCCTACACATACATACATATCATTTACTGAAACATAGCGCGCATATGACAAAGGACACACATGATTTTTTGGACAAATGTCCCTGAAAAAACTCAACGCGGGAAAACCAGTGCAACAACTCTTTGAGGGTTTTATTATTAAGCATAATCTGAATACATCAAGGCACCAGTAGAGGTTTGCCTGACAAAGAATTTCACGGCAGTTGTACCTTATCACTCGGAGACAGAAAATATGGTTGATTCAAACCCTCAAGGGAATTACTGAATACGAGCCCTTTCTAGCCCACAGGAACCCCAACTATCTCTCCAGCCTCTGCGTCAGCCTCTCCTGCCCAGCGTAACCTCTACGCAACACAGGCTTCCCCTGCGTCACACTTATGGGCTTTGCGCTGCCTCTGCATAACCTTGAACGCTTTGCGTCAGCCCCTGCGCTGCCTCTGCGTTAGCCTGGCTGAGTTGTGTCCCTCCTGCTGGCCTCTACGCTGCCTGGTACGAATTTGCCTCTCTGATTATGTATTCTCTGCCTCGGATCAGTGTAATCCCTCGCCGATCTACCCCTCACCAGCACTGCAAGCTCACTCAAAAATTCTCAGCAAATCGCGCCCCAGAATTTTGACTTAGTTCAAGTGCTACTGCTTTGTGTGTTTTTTCCAACTGACCCCAAGCCTTCCTTTAATACTTTTCTCGTTAAGAAATCAACAATCGTGATCTAATCTCTAATCAACGGCTAAGATTATAAAAAGCTTGATCCATGTCACTTAGAACATTCTCACCACATGTGTAAATTAATTCACTTTAATTTTTCAATTTCCCTAAGTTAGACTTAGGGTCCCCATTAAAAAATTTAATTATTTGAATAACTTTCACGCCGGGTGGACTTTCTGCAAATGATTTCTGGGTCTTGGAGATCTCATGTGTTCTAGACCCTCCACAAAGATTCAGAGCTAGAGCACATCCGATGCTACCCAAAATCTCAACACTCCCTCTTAGCGAGGAATGTGCTCTAACAACACTTCACTCCAGAAGCGTTACTCCAATCTCTGGCATCGGTCCCCTACATTGTTGATGCTTGGCCTGCTACTTTCTGTATTACTACCCATGACTCTGCCACAGTCACTACCACATCTGTACTGCAACTCCCTCTCAAATTACTGCATCATGCTGTCTATAACACTACCACTACTAACTGTTGCACTGCAACTCAGTTGCTGAGAAGTAAGCAACTGAAGGACAATCACCCAATCAACTGACAGACAAGTCAGTCTCGCTGTATCTCATCACTGAAGCACCCTTTGTTGCTACTCTGCATTGTCCCTCTAGAGCCTCTGCGCTGCTGAAATCCCATCAACCTCTGCATTGCTACTGCCACTGCACTGCGTTGCTCTACTCTCCAGTGTCGCAACACTGACTCTGCTTCTTCATGACCTTCTGCACCCACTGACTCCAGTGATCCTGCTACTATCTTCAGGCTCCCATAGCTCGTATGTGATTCAAGAGTTTTGGGTAGCTCAAGGATCCCGCCACCCACCATCTGTAGCTCACTCTACAGATCTATGTCACCCCACCTCTTCTCTCGAGGTACATGAGCACTCATGGCCACATCATCATCGCTTCCATCATCTCCTGTCACTGCTATTGCCGCCTTGGAATTTGAATCTTCCTTGACCTTCTTCTTAGGAAAAGTATTGGCGAAGTGTCCTAATTCGCCACATCTGAAGCACCAAACCTTGGATAGGTCCTTCTTCTTCCCTTGTTACCATTGTCTCTTAGATGCTAGGGCTGCATCTTCCTCCTCTTTCTTAATTTTGACTCCTCCGTTGCTGAATTCCCTCTTGGTTAACCTCTTGATCTCCTCTGCTCGAAGGACTGCCCACATGTCCCCCCAATTTGGGAGTTGTGCTCTGCCCAAGATACTTTGGACAAAGGTCTCTCACTCATCGGTGACTGCATTCAGGGAAGTCCTCACCATGAGTCCATCATCAGGAGTTGCCCCCATGGAAATTAACTAGTCTCAGATAGTCTACAATCTAAATATGAACGGATCGATCTCCTCTCCCTTGTGCATCTGGAACATCGACATTTGATTCTCTAGAAGCATCTTCCTGTGGATGGAGCTACCTTGATACAACGTGGTCAATGTTGTCCACACCTCGTTTGCCGTCTTCATCTCAGGAATATCTGGAACCACGTGATCTTTCACTTCGTCCATGATCAAGAGCTTAGCCCGTGTTTGATTTTCATTGAACTTCTTCTAAGCATCAACATCGGTTGTCACAACCAGGACGTTCTCAGTGTGGTCTCTGATTCCATACTCCTCCAGGATTGTCAGGATTCTGGCTTTCCAGGTAGCAAAGTTAGACACATCGTCTAACCTATCCTGATCTCTCAGTCCATATGGGGCCATCTTTGCTCAAATTGTTGAAGCAAGTGCTCTTCTCCCTTCTACTGCTGCTACACTCATCAAAAGACCAGATTTGGGTCTCTTGGCGATAGAAACCCTTTAGAGAGTATGCTCCCTCTGAAAAATGACTTCTGTCCCAGAAATCCTTCACCAACTCTGTCAAATTAGCCCTCTACAATCACTCCTCTTGATCGAATCTCAGATTTCTTGGCAAGAAAATCTATTGAGGGAGTGTTTCCCCTTACTTTGTCAACTTTGCTAGGCACTATTCTGTACCAACAGAACTGATGCCCCACCAACAACTTTGAATATCAAGAACTTCACTTCCAGCCACAACAATCGGCATAACGTCACTCCCTCTTTGACTGTGTCACCCTCTAGGGCCTGCGTTATCCCAGCGTGAGCTTCAGACGCTCAACGTCACCCCTCTAGGCATGCGTCAGATCTGCGTGAGCAGACTGGCTTTGCGTCACCCCTGCAGGACCTGTGATGTCCCTTTGGTGCTGCGCTGCCTCTTGCTGATTCTGTGCAGCTTCAGTTGCCCTCCTGCGACAAAAAGATCTTCCACCCTATGTTGATGGCTTCAACTTGATCTATAATCACTCTAATGCCATGTGAAAATTTCTGAACACAAAAACCCTACTACAATATACTGATTTACTTCTCCTACTTATTTTATTATTTACAAGTTATTTAACTGAAATATTCAGAAAATCATCCAAGTAAACATAATTGCAGCCTACACATACATACAAATCATTTATTGAAACATAGCGCACATATGACAAAGGACACACATGATTCTTCGGAAAAATGTCCCCGGAAAAACCCAATTCATGAAAACCGGTGCAACAACTCTTTGAGGGTTTTATTATTAAGCAGAATCTGAATACATCCAGGGCGCCAATAGTGGTTTGCATGATAGAGAATTTCACGACAGTTGTACCTTATCACTCGAAGACAGAAAATATGGTTGATTCAAACCCGCAACGGAATTACTGAATACAAGCCCTTTCTGGTCCACTGGAACCCCGACATTGTCTTTCCAGCCTCTACGTTAGCCTCTCCTGCCCAGTGTAGCCTCTGCGTAGCACAAGCTGCCCCTATGTCACCCTTCTGGGCTCTGCACTGCCTCTGTGTCACCCTGAAGGCTCTACGTCAGCCCCTGCGCTGCCTCTGCGTCAACCTAGCTGGGCTACGTCCCTCCTGCTGGACTCTACGCTGCCTGGTACGGATCTGCCTCTCTGATTATGTATTCTCGGCATCGGATCAGTGTAATCCCTCACCGATCTGCTCCTCACCAGCACTGCAAGCTCACTCGAAAATTCTCAGCAAACCACACCCCAAAATTTCGACTTAGCTCAAGTGCTACCGCGCGGTGTGTTTTTTTCCAACTGACCCCAAGCCTTCCTTTAATACTTTTCTCATTGAGAAATCAACAGTTGTGATCTAATCTCTAATCAACAGCTAAGATTAGAAAAATATTGATCCACGTCATTTCGAATATTCTCACCACGTGTAAATTAATTCACTTTATTTTTTTAATTTCCCTAAGACTTAGGGTCCCCATTAAAAAAATTAATTATTTGAAATACTTTTACATCGGGTGGAATTTCTCCAAACAATTTCCGAGTCTTCGAGATCTCATGTGTTCTAGCCCCTCCACAAAGTTTCAGAGCCAGAGTGCATCCGATGCTACCCAAAATCTCAACAAACTCAAGCTTCACTGCTCCCTTTTGCACCATGTCACAGATGTAGTGGTACTTGATTTCGATGTGCTTCAACCTATGATGGAACACAAGGTTCTCTGAAAGCTTTACACAACTTTCACGGCTAGTTCTAGATCCTGGTCAAACAATCCCGCAGACATATTTTGAAGCCACACTACTTCAATACAGGCTTCATTTGTTGTGATATACTCTACTTTTGCAATGTTGAGTGCGGTAAATCTCTACTTCCTGCTCATCCATGAATTCATGGCAAAGCCCAAACTGAATCATCCTCCAAAAGTACTCTTCCTATCATCTTCACTCCCTGCCTAGTCAGAATTTGTATATCCATACAGCTGTATATCATTGTTTGAGACATATCTCAAACCATAATTTACAGTACCACGTAGATATCTAAATATTTGTTTTGCTACAATCTAATGTTCATGTCTCGATTCCACCTGGAACTAGCTCAACATGTTTATTGCAAAGAAAATGTCTAGATCAATATTAACCAAATACATCAACAATGTGAAAATTCTATAATGTAGAATTCTACTGCAGCTACTTATTAAATTTCTTCTATTGCATTCTCAAACACAATAATTTAACATTTCACTTTGTTAAATAACAAAATAAAATATGTTGCAGACTTCACGATCAATAAACAACATAAAAGAAATAGCACTAGTATTTACACAAAGACACCATTATTTTTGGACAATTGTCCCTGGAAAAACCCAATTCGGGAAAACCAGTGCAGCAGATCTGAGGGTTTCTTTATTATGCAGAAATTTTGAGTACAAATGTGTAATTGTAATTATCAATCAATAACCTGAAGAAATTTGATGAGAATAGGCTTAGTGAGGCAAATCTCACTTCACCATGAAGTTCTGACACTGACCTGCACCCACACTGATTAGCTCTGCGTAATTTATGCGCAGGAACTGCGTCACTGCTGTTGTTGCTCATTATCACTGCCTCGGTGCTCACTGTTGTGTGAGACTAGAGTTTTCTTCCCTTGCAGAAATCTCCTCCGGATATTGGATGAACCCTCAGTTGCCTCTCCAACTGAAATCGAAACTCCCTCTGCTTCTCTGCACTGGCCCAGCGTAACTGCTGCTTGGCTATCTCTGCGTTGCTGCTATGGCCCCCTTCTCTCTTCTCTTCCTGTACTCTCTATCCTTCAGAAATTCTCCCTCCTGGAGATTTCACCTTCCCCTCTCTACAATTAAGAATCACTTTGATTCTTCCTTCAGCTGAAGAAATCGATCTCTAGATTGTTTCTCCGTCTGATGTGTTTTCCATAGGCCCCTCACCCTCCTTCTATAATCCTTCGTTGACCCTTCAACGACCAAGATTAAAACATAATCAAGGGCTAAGATTAACTTGGAGGTGATCCATGACTTTATCTAGACTTAGGAAAACATTAAAAAAACAATTAATTAATTTAATTAAACCATCTCTAAGTGGAATTTTCCAAAATCCTTTTCTGGGTATTATGGAATACATGTGTCTTAGCCTACATACAAGGTTACAAGGCTAGAGCACATCCGATGCTACCATAAATCAACAAACAATCCAATCAACTACCGTTACATGGATGATCTATCCAATTAGACTCTGAGTTTCTCAACTTCTTCAAATTAGTCACCATGGGAGTTGCCATGGATTTACAATCCATCATGCCAAATTTATGAAGGATCTAATTAACATGCTTTCCTTGACTAAGGAAGATTTCACCAGGCTTCTGCCACAATTCCAGTCCCAAATAATAATGCATCAAGCCAAGATCCTTCATGTCAAACTCAGAGGCCAACTCCCTCTTACATTGAATAATGAGAGGCTCGCACGTGTTAGAAATAAGTCATCAACATATAACAATAAAACCACATGTGCATTCTTCACAACCTTGAAATAGAAGTTTGGATCAACATCACTCTTAGAGAATCCAAGTCTCGTCAGGTAGCTATGAATTTGAGCATACCAATCTCTTGGAGCTTGCTTGAGTCCATACAAGACTTTCTTCAACCTGCAAACATGAGACTCCTTCCCATTCACCTCAAAACCTTGACGTTGCTCTATGTACACCTCTTCTTCAATTACACCATTGAGGAAAGCAGTCTCTATGTCCATCTGATGTAAACTCCAACCCAAAGAAGCACAAGGAGAAATGTTAGATTTAATAGAGGTGTACTTGGAAACTAGGGCAAAGGTTTCATCATAGACCTCTCCCTCTTTCTGGGAGAAACCTCTAGCCACAAATCACGCCTTGTATTACTCAATACTTCCATTTGTTGCATGCTTGATCTTATATATCCATTTGGAAGTCACAATTGACTTCCCTTCGGGTCTCGACACAATCTCCCATACATCATTTTTCATGATGGATTTGTATTCTTCAATCATAGTGTCCTTCCACACTTTTTGGCTAGCTGATTCTTCATAACTGGAAAGTTTTGCGTCAACGAGATTAGGTCTCTTACTTTCTCTGGTTGTGCCATGTGGAGTTGCATGTATTTCTGCTTCTTGCAAGGTAGATCTAAGCCATGCTGGTCCTTTCATGATCTAAGGAACAACTACTTCTATAGGTTCACAAGGCCCTTCTGGCTCCTCAAGATGTTTTGTAGGACATGAACCTTCTTCCATTGAAGCTTCATGTTCTTCTTCATCGTTGGAGTCCATGGATACTTCTTTAGACTTCCAATATGCAACCTTCTCATCAAAGGTAGCGTCTCGGTTGACCTCATCCTGTCACTGCTATGGAATGTAGATTCTATAAGCCTTTGATGATTCACTAAACACAACAAATGTTCTTTTCTTTCCTGAAGGTTCTAGCTTCTTCCTCTTATCTTTGGGAAAATGAATGTAAACTAGGCAACCAAAGATTCTCAAATGCCCAACCTTTGGCTTTTGTCCAGTGAATGCTTCTTCAAGAGCCATATCTTCTAGAATTCGATGAGGGCTTCTATTTTGAATGTATACAAATGTCAAGGAGGATTCTCCCCATAAGAACATAGGCAGATCTTGATCAGGCATCATAGACTTGATGGATTCTTCAATGGACATGGTATTTATTTTTGCCACTCCATTTTGTTGAGGATTATAGGGGGTAATCAACTCCCTCTTAATCCATCTTCTTTACAGAATGCAACAAGTTCTTTTGAAGTGTATTCTCCTCCATTGTCAGATCTTATTTTTTGTCAAGTTCACTACTTCAACCTTCAATTCTTGAAACTTGGTGAAGACTTCATCCTTGGCCTTCATGAGATAGACGCATGTCTTACGAAAGAAGTCATCAATAAAACTTACGTAGTATACATAATCTCTAAGTGATTTCATTGACATAGGATCATATACATCAGAATGAATCAAATCCAAAATTTCTTTCTACTATAACTGCTTGGAAATGACTTTTTAACATTCTTTCCAAGTGCACAACCTTTACATACACCTTCATGTTCTATCTGCAATTCAGGAACACTTGAAACCATTTGATTTAAAGCCGACAAGGTTCTATAATGAAGGTGAGCACATTTGTTATGCCATAGTTCACATGGATTGATTTCATCATGTACTAATGCTTAAGTTGGCTGACCCAAGAGTCTATACAATTTTCCTTCACAAATTCCAATAACTCTAATATCATCTATAATAGGTCCCTTAAGGCATACAATCACTTTTCTATCAACAAATAGTACTCTATCTCCCCTATCTTCCAAGCATCAAATACAGACTAGATTCTTTTTCAAACCTGGCACATATAAAACACTGTTGACATGAACATTGTTACCGGATTCCAGCTGAATGGATGTCTTCCCAATTCCTTTAGCTGCATAGTTGTGGTTGTCTCCAAGCTCTACCCTTTGTGGTAATCTTCTTTCCATCATGCTAGTGAGATTTCTATGATCTCCTCTCAAATGTCTTGAAGCACCACTATCCACTAGCCACAGATCATCATCATCTGCAATAGAACTTATTAGAGCAGAAAAATAAAAGAAACTTTGTCACCTTTGGATTTCTTTGGATGTTCATCAATGTCTGTTGTTGAGGCATGTTGTTTTCATATCTTCTTTCTATCATTCGCTCCTTAAGGAAATTGGCTCATATAGTGACCAAGTCTGTCCCAACAATTTGGCCTTTTTGGTTTTCCCTAGGCCAAAATTCACCCTCCTAGTCACTGCCTAGAAATCCAAAATTTTAGCCCTGCAACTGCCCTAAAAATTCATTCCTACAACTACAATTGCCCAAAAACTTCTGCGAGTTGGACACAGAGAGAGAGAGAGAGAGATCTTCCACATGTGCGAGCTAGATAGAAAGAGAAAGAGATGAATTTGTCCTTCTTTTTCGTCCTCTTTGTCTTTCTTGTCCTTCTCTTGGATGCCAAGAAGATTATTTCTTGAGAGAGATCAAATTGTTGCCTTGAACATGAGGTTGATCTATCTTTATATAGTGATCTGTTGGGTCAAATGGGTGTCTCTTTTGCCTGCGCGTAAAATATGCATCATGAAGACCAACCATAGTTACAAAATTCAACAACCTAATCAATGATTTCAGCTTGAGTGAATGGTAAATTTTTGTTAAGGCCATGACAAATGGGTTCAACAATAAACACCACCAACAATGGGATACATATAGGGCATGGTGCTCTTGATTAATTGCCAATCACATACCCTCATACATCATAAAATACAATGAAATGTTGCAATCCAATCAATCCTTAAATCGTTAAAACTGTAAAGTCTGATGTTTGGATGGGATATGAAATTCTATTTTCACCATATGAAGACCAATGAGGATGGAATTGTTGACCACTGCAGTGGCACCTAATGATTATATGAAGACTCCATGCCCAAGGATTTACCAAAGGACACTTGTACCATCAGATATCATTAGATTACCAGAGTTTTTAAACTTTACTTCTACTTCTCATCATTTTCTCTTGTACCCAGATTCCACACCCTACGGGGAATTGTAATGAGTGATACTAGTAATGATGAGTTTTCAGTCTGTAACAGACCTAGTTAGCTTGGGACCTTGCCAAAAAGTGAGTATTATTCTGAGAGGTTTTTTTCACTTGGTTAATTATCATCTCCCTACCAGGATTTAATAATTAATTGAGTTTTTTCCTCCAAATTTACCCAAAAGCCGGAGTACGGCTTGATGGTGAGGCCTTGGGTGAGTTCTAGTGTCTAGAGTCAATGTATATTACCAAACTTGATCACACAAAAAAAATTGTGGAATTTGCTTAGGTCTAGGTAGTCATTTTTTTTTATTTTTTAGATTTTCCCGCAGGGAGGAAAATGTAATTAAAAATTGTATTTGTAATGTAACAAGTGATGTCTAGAGAAGTTGTATGGAGTATGAGTAATAAAATTTACACCTCTCACCCTCAACTTTCTACTATGACACACTTTGAGGGGTCAAAAATGTGTTTAGGACCCCCAAAACCCACTTTTCCCAAGTTTAATGGAAAATGTGGCAATAAATTAGGCTAGAAATAAATTAAATAAAGAGAAATAAATTACTCCATGTGACAAAATGACATGAAAATGACTTTGAAATTATCCAAATTCAAAGAGTTAAGTCAAGGGACATGTGGACGATCACTGAGCACCTTAGATCATAAATGCACTAATATCTCATAAAATCAAATTTCCTAGAGTTAAAGTAGCAGCTGCAAATATGGAAAATCGAATTAATTAGAGGAGCTCATGCACTGAAGGAATATTCGATGAAATATTTGGACTGAGGATTTCGTGGGGACTACTCTCACTGTTAGCTTGAGTGCTTCTACACTTAGCACTTCACTTTGGAGGATTACGAGTTTCTCTTGGAGGAAATCACACAGTTCCTAGGATCTACGCAGAGCATCTTTGGGATCATCATCTGAGGTGGCAACACTTGGTTCAAGTTTGGATAGTTTGACTGGACTTATCTCATTACTTCGGTTCGCTCATGAATGTGTTTACTATTTCATATAGAGAATTCAATTTTCCTTGGGTGCCACATATGGAATTCGATTTGCCTGGGTGTCTCTATCATCTCCACATGGAACTCGACTTACCTTTCCTTGAGATTTGCTCCAAGTTCATTTCTCACATGCATTCTTCCATGGGATTTGCTCCCAACTCTCTATATAACAAAGCCATGGGCTGTCATATGTATCATGTAATACGAGTTGTCGGGCTTGAGGACACTTTGTTGGATTGTGCACACATTTTGCTATACAATACAACTTACTTTGGGGTTACTTGTGATGGTGTTCTTCTCCTTGCATATGGTAAATTCTTGACATGTTTTTATTTTGTTTCTACGTACTTCTTCATGTTATTTTTCCTTCATGCTTGTTTCAAGTTATGTTAATATGAAACTATCTCATATGAGCATAGGAATTGTTTAATTGCTCCAGAAAAAGAAACATTCTAGTTGATGTCAAATATACTTCGATTTTATAGGAGTTATTTCCATTGCATTTATGTGTTGTGGTGAAATTTTGTAGAAGAATTTGTCATTGGTCAAGCTTTTCAAGCATGAGGGGAAGATCTCGGAGAACCAACCCACTTTTGAAAATATTCAAAGAGAACCCGCATGCGTTAAATTCTAAAGTCTCATCTATTTCGATTTGTCTTGCAGGCGTTCTTTTAAGTTTTAGGCTCTTATTTATTGCATCAAAATCACAATAAAATTTTTAATGTTCATGTATTGCACTTCATTTATCAATATCTGGCTATTTCAAAGAGCTAAGTCATGGCTAGTCAAAGAGGAGAACTTGCTCATACTCTTTGGCCTAGCCTCTTGTAGATTATTTTCTAACATATTTTGTGGTATTCTTGAGCTAATATTTGTTGTGTTGTTGTAGCCATTTTTAACTTATTCTCTTGCAGCTATTTGCAGAATTCATCATCTAAAAACTACTTACAAGTTTGCATGTAGGACCTTGGGGCTCGTATTTAGTGATTACTACCATCTTTAGGCTGAGTTCTTCTTGGACAAGGTTGTGTTCTTCTTGAGGAATGTCGAGTTCTTTTGGCCATCTCTTTCTCTCTCTTGGTTGTGGCCATACAGGAGGCTTATCCTCTCTTCTCTTTCAAAATTTGAATTCTATTGAGCCTATTTGGGCCTAAAATTGCAGAAATTTTCAGTAAGGAAAGGTGAATGGGTTGAAGCCAAATTGTTAAGACTTTCTTTGGATTTTAGAAAAGACTTTATTGTCTTTTCCTTCTTGTAACAACTAATAAAATTTCTAATTTTGGGAGCGTGGGTTTTACCCCTTGGTATCTCTATCTCTCCACCTCTTGGAGAGGTTTTGCGGCGTTATTTTTTCGATCTATTTCACTTGCATGCATCTCATTTAATTGGGGAATTAACACAATCATGCATCACACTCGTTCTGTATGCTCTTTAGTTTGATTTACTACATGTTTAAATTCCATAACAAGTTCAGAATTTTTGCATGCAAACACTTTTTACTTTATCTTATTTGGCTTGAACATAGTTCCAAGTTTACTTATGCTTCACCATCAAACACATCTAACATGCATCAAGTATTTGGGCAAATTTTCTCCATAAAGTAACATTCTATTTCATGTCAAGCAAGTACATTTCAAGTTGAAGTTAATTTTCATTGTTTGGTTAATTTACTTACATGCCCCAAGCATCACTAAAACTTACCTCCAACTTAAGTTGGTTGAATAGACATTTTAGGGACCCTATACCTCTATGGACTCCTCACTGTGAGATCCAAATTTTTGGGCGAGGGTGAGGTCTGGGGATTAGAGTTAAATTGTAACCTTGCTTTAGAGCTAATTAATAAAATAAACCAGGAACACTATTTCATCACATTTACTTTACTTGCAAAGTTCTCAAATTTCTTGCTATCTTGATGGTTAAAGTTTCACACGCAAATCTTATTTCAAGAAAGCACTTTGGATGCAAGCATTTGTAATCTCTTAATCTTGCAACAAGTTTAATTTTCTTGTGCTTGGAAATTGGCTTACCTTTGGAAATTAATTGCACGTTGTCATTTTGATGGTTATGGATGATTGATTTCACTTTCAAGTACTCTTATTTTGGGTTGCAAACTTAATTTCATCTTGGTCTAACAATTGATTTTTTCCTATCATTTCATTTACACTCTCAAAAAGTAGATTACTAGATGTTTCCATTTGGACAAGAAAGCATTTATAATATCTTGTACTAACATTTTATTGTTTCACTTTGCAAGATTACTTTTGGTTTCCATTTGAAAGCATTTTACTTCATTTAAGCAAATACAATTTCATTTTAAAGAGCAATACTTTGAAGGCATTGGTTTTCATATGTTTTATGCTTATTTTATGTATTGGTGGTTATTGCTCATATCATTTTTTGCTTATAAATCTTAAAAAGTAATCTATTTAACTCTAACAACTCTCTTAGAAAACTCGCATCTTTAACTTAATTTTCCTTTAAGGACCACCCCCCATAGCTAACCCAGGAGATAGCTTAAACGGAGAGAGTTGGGAATAGGTGACAACCCCTCCTCTTAGTTCCTTGCCACCAACCACAACTTGTGGGGTTAAAGGCTTTTCTCACTAACTAGTAGGTAGGTGTAGGCGACAAGGTTAACAGGAACCACTCTCAGAGATCTTGAAACAATTAATGGTAATGATAAAAATCGAAGTAAAATGATGGAGCTTCCAGGGAGGTTACAGCGAGTGCAACATTTTTTCATCACCATTGTAAGCCCAGCGCCACAAGTCAAAAGCAATGTGAAAAAAAATGTGAGGTCCCATATTAGGTTTCCTAGACCCATCTCTTTTGAATTTGTTTCACTTCAAGTTACTCTCACCTCATACAAGATTGGAGGGCCTTAGGTGAACACTCTTGTGAACTCATGGATTAATGGGAGACTGCATTTGTAGGGCTGATCACCAGTGTATGGGCTAGTCCACCCCAGGTCAAGGTGCAACTTTGTCATTTCACATCATTAGGGTTTATTGATCCATGGGTAGCCTTCAATTTGGTGCAGTATTCCTCATGACAACTCTCGAAGCATGGCAATCTCATTTGACAACTTTTCACGTTTCTCAAGGTAGTTTATGATTCCCAATGCAAAGTGCTCCTAGTGGCCAAAAAGTCAATTTGGTCTCAATATGTGCCCATTTGAAGAGAGGAATCCATGCCACTTCAAATTTTTCCAATCAAAGAAGGGAATTACTAGTTATAGCTTGGTCAAATTTGGCAAACAAGTCATAACAAATTTCCAAATGAAAGAGCAGGGGCACCATTGGGTTGTCTGTGACATGTGTTACATCAAACGTGGTCTACCCAATGAGAAGAAAAAAAACCATGTTTCAAATGTTACAAATCCTCAAGGGAATTAAAGATCATCCCCTTGGGCACAATGATGTGGCAAGACAAGTTTTTAAGAAGCATAACAAGGGAAAATCTTCATAGAATTTGACATATATTATGTTAAAATTGGTTTGCAGAAGAAGAGGAACAAAACCCATGTCTCGGTTTCTCCAAGTTCCCAAGTGCATTAGAGGTCCATCATAGGGAATGATGATGTGGCAACATTGGGCGAGATACGAATATTTTAAGAGATAGCCAACCCAGATCCAAGTTAGTTTCAACAAAACCAGGGATTAGAATTGTCAGAAAGTCAAGGGCATCCAAAATCCAACTTCCATGTGGCTAAGTCAAATTACTAAAGGGAAAAGCCAAGTCAAAAATAGTCGTTGGTGAAGTCAACTAATTGTTAGAGGGTCTAACTAGTCGCTGGAGACCAAGTGGACCAATTAGTTGAGAAATGCACTAAGAAAATAGTTGTTAGAAGATGAATTTCTCCTCTAAAGGACCAAGTCGAATTCCTCAAGAGTGACCAAGTGGAACATTGAGCTACTATTGTTTACTATTTTGACTATTGACCATCATGGATCATTGTTAAAGGGAATCTGGAGCTAAATTATGGAAATTTGTCCAAGTCGACACCCTAGTGGGTGACTTAATAGTAATATTTTATAAAAAAATACAAAGTCTACAACTTGTGGATGACTAATAAATTACTATTTTGAGGAGGATTTAGCTAGCCAGTATCAAGCCATTGCAAATTTTTCTATAAAAGGCTAGCCTCCCCTCATTGTATTTTTCTTCTTGTTAATTGAGATAAGTGCTATCATAATAAAGAAACCACTTTTTGCAAATTCTTGTGTAAATTTTCTTTATACATTGTGTGCAGTGGATATCATTTTCATTCCTTTTACTTTTATATATGTTCTATGGCTTTTTATTCTAACTATTCTTGATGATAATGAAAATTACGCTAAACCTAACAATTCTTTCCATCAAGGGGCTATCAAGTCACGTGGAAAGGGCCAACTAGGGGGTAACCTCACTTGATTTCTTTTGTCTTGTAGGAGAGTTTATCCAAGCCACCACCAAACCATCTCTAGAGGGAAGCTTCGATTTGTGCAGGTCTTGCATTCATCACACAGGAGTTGAAGGCTAGAGACACCACTTTGAGAATTAAGCCACCATGAGAATTAAGTCAATAATGGGGGCGGCTTTTGTCCAAGACCAACCCCACTCCCTTGACATTAACCAACTATATCAACTTAAGGGAGTGTCAACTTCACACTCGTGCAAGGGTGAGGTATTTAAAGGACATAGGTATATCCAACAAGCATTTTCTATTAAAAATTCCAAAAAAAAAAAAAAAAAAAATCCTGTAATTATTTAGTTTATTTAGCTACATGATGTTTCGTTTTTTTAATGTGATTCACAGACACTGAGTGCCCGCTACATCCACGGGAAAATCCAAGTAGATCAACCCAAAGGGATCTACCCACAGGCCAAACTAGCAATGCCTAACCCCAAGGGCGTCGAGGAGATTTGACCCCATGACCTCTCGATAGGTGAGGTACTTAGCAACAAGAACTCGACCAATTGAGCTATCCCTTAGGGCTACTTTATGTTTCATTGTTTATCATTCTAGCAAGCAATTCATTGGGGAAACTTAAGCCTCGCATATTGTTAAATGTAACCAAGCATAGTTATAGGTTCCATTTTTGTAACGAACAAAGTTCGTATATGTTGAGATTTTGGGGTAGCATCGGGTGTGCTCTAGCTTCGAAACTTTGTGGAGGGGCTAAGACACACGAGATCTCTAAGACCCAAAATGTGTTCGGAGAAATTTCATCCAATGTAATAGTTATTCTTAAATTTTTTAATGGGGACCCTAAGTCAAACTTAGGGAAATTGAAAAATTAAATTAAATTAAATTACACATGTGATGAAATGTTATAAGTGACGTGGATCAAGCTTTCTTTTAATCTCAGTCGTTGATAAAAGATTAGATCACGGCCGTTGGTTTCCCAACGAGAAAAGTATAAAGGAAGGGCTTGGGGTTATTTGGAGGATACACACACATTGTAGAGCTCTGAAGCTAAGTAGAATTTATGGGGCGGGGTTTGTTGAGGAATTCGAAGAGAGTTTGCAGTGCAGTGAGGGGTAGAGATCCGCAAGGGATGATCTGATTTGAGGCCGAGAATACAACAACAGAGAGGCAGCATCATACCAGGGCAACGCAGAGGCTAGCAGGAGGGACGCAGTCCAGCCAAACCGACGAAGAGGGTAACGCAGAGGCATCACAAAGCCTTCCAAAGTGATGCAAGGGTAGCCTGCGCTATGCAGACGCAGGGGCAGCCTGCGCTGCGCAAAGGCTGTGCTGGGCCAAAGGGTTGACGCAGAGGTTGGGAAAACTAGGCTAAGGGTTTCCAATGGGCCAAAAAGGGCTCGAATTTGTAATTCTCGCAGAGGGTTAGATAAGCCATATTTTATGTCTTCGAGTGAAATGTACAACTGCTGTGTATTTTCTCTGTAGGGCAAACCATTTCTGGTGCCCAAATTGTTGTATTCAGATTCTGCATAATAATAAAACCCTCTAGAGCCGTTGCACCGATTTTCCCGCATTGGGTTTTTTCGGGGACATTTGTCTGAAAAATCTGTGTAGTTTTGTCACATGTGCGTGTTGTTAAGTAAATGATTTGTAGATGTGTAGGTTGCAATTTGTATTTGCTATAATTATTTTCTGAATACTTCAGATTAATAACCTGATAATTAATCAAAGAAGTAGGCAAACTCGATCGACACTGCAATAGGGTTTCTGTTTTGAAACTTTCACAAGGTATCAGGGCAATGCAGATCAAGCTGATCCACCAACAAAAGCAACTCAACATTTTTGTTGCATGAAGGGCAGCTGAGGTAGCAGAGATCCAGAAAAAGGCAGTGCAACACCATGAGGGACGCAGACCCTGCAAGGGTGACACAGAGTTAGTCTGCTCATGCAAAGGCTGACACAACACTAGGAGGGTGACGCAGTCCAAGTTGGGAAGTTGTTGCACAGTTTTCCATGACCAGAAGTGTTGTTTCGAATCTTCGATAGTTGCTGGTGTGGCACGGGTTCTGTTGGTGCAAAACAATGGCGAGCAAAGATGACACAAGCGAGAGTGGAATAGTAGCTCAGCAGATTCTCTAGCCAAGGAATCTGAGTTTGATCAAGAGTGATCAAAGCAGACTGATTCGTCAGAATTGGTTAAGGATTTCTGGGAGGGAAATCATTGGTCAAAGAGAGCACATTCTTTAGAGGTTTCTTTCGCCAAGAAGCCCAAATCCAGTGCCTTGCTGAGTGTAGCAGCAGCAGAACGGACAAGATTTTGTGATTCGACAGTTGAGCAGAGATGGTTTTTCATGGACTGAGAGATAGAGATAGGTTGGATGGTGTGTCCAACTTTGTTATCTGGAGGGCCAGGATCCTGACAGTCCTGGATGAGTACGACATTAAGAACCATGCAAAAAATGTCCTAGTTGTGCCTACCGATGCAGATCCATTGAATAAATTCAATGAGAATTAGGCGCAGACAATGCGCTTGATCATGGATGGAGTAAAGGTTCACGTGGTCCCACATATTGCCGAGAAGAACACGACAAATGAGATGTCAACATCATTGAACACAATGTATCAAGGAAGCTCTGTCCAGAGGAAGATGCTTCTAGAGAATCAGATGCGGTTGTTCCAGATGCAGAAGAGAGAGGAAATCGATCCCTTCCTCTTTAGACTTCAGACTATCCGGGACCAGCTAATTGCCATGGGGTCGACTCTAAATGAAGGGCTCATGGTGAGAACTGCCCTGAATGCACTCACAGATAAATGGGAAACGTTTGTCCAAAGCATCTTGGGCAAAGCAACATTACCATCCTAGGTGGACATGTGGAAAATCCTTCATCAGGAGGAAATCAAGAGAATAACTGAGAGGCAAAGCAACAACAGTGGAGTCAAAGTAAAGAAAGAGGAGGAGGAGGAGGATGCAGCCCTTGCATCTAAGGGACAGAGGCAACAAGGGGAGAAAAAGAAGGACCTATCAAAGGTCCAGTGCTTTAAATGTGGCGAACTTGGATACTTTGCTAGCTCTTGTCCTAAGAGGAAGGACAAGGATTCTTCTGATTCAAAGGCAACAACAGCGAAAGGGCACGATGGCAGTGACGATGACATAGCCATGAGTGCTAATGAACCAAGGAAGTGGGGCGGGATTGCTCTGTAGAGCAACTACAGATGTCAGCGGGATCCTTGAGGTGCCCAAACTCTTGGATCACATACGTGCTACGGGAGCCTTAAGATAGTAGCAAGATGACTGGAGTAGTGGATGCAGAAGATCATGGAGAAGCTAAGGCAAGCTAGGACGCTAAAGTCTGGAGTAGCGCAGAGAAGAGGCAGCAATATCAAGGAAGCAGCAACGCAGAGGCTGATGAGATTTCATCAGCACAAAGGAAGTGCTTACACAGTACAATCCAGCAGAGATCGCAGAGCTTCAATGAGATAGCGCAGCGCAACAACAAAGGATGCTTCAGTGATGAGTTGCAACCCAACTGACTTGTCTGTCAGTATTTTGGTAATGGTCCTTCAGTTTCTTACTTCTCAGCAACTTAGTTGCAGTGCAACAGTTAGCAGTGGCAGTGTTATGTGAAGCATGATGCAGTAATTTGAGAGGGAGCTGCAGTACAGATGTAGCAGTGTTGGTGGCAGTGACATGGGCAACAATACAGAAAGAAGCATCGCAATGGATGGAGGGCAGCAGGCCAAGTATCAGCAGCGCAGAGACTCATGTCGAGATTTGGTGATGCTTCAGTGTGGAAGTATTGCTAGAGCACACGCCTCGCTAAGAGGGTGTTGAGATTTTGGGGTGGCATCAGGTGTGCTCTAGCTTCGAAACTTTGTGGAGAGGCTAGAACAGACGAGATCTCCATGACCCAGAAGGCGTTTGGAGAAATTCCATCTGGTGTAATAATTACTCAAAGAATTAAATTTTTTAAGGGGGACCCTAAGTCTAACTTAGGGAAATTAAAAAATTAAAGTGAATTAATTTACACATGTGATGAAATGCTCTAAGTGATGTGGATCAAGCATTCTTTTAATCTGAGCTGTCGATTAGAGATTAGAACACGACCATTGGTTTCCCAACGAGAAAAGTATAAAGGAGAAGTAAATCAATAGTAGGAGAAGTAAATCAATTGTATAATAAATCAAGTAGGAGAAGTAAATCAATAGTTAGCAATAGGGTTTTTGTATTAAGGATTTAGAAATTTTCACAATCCACTCTCTATGATGTTCCTCAAATCCTCTTATCGCCATTTCCTTCGTTGCATGAAATGCATCTTTGTTTCTCAAAGTAGATAAGTCATATGCACTTCCCTTACTTCCCCAAACATTTCTAGCACACCATCTCATCCGACCTTTATCTTGAATCCTTGTCCTCTCGCACATCCACTCTCTAAGATTTTCCTTAGCAACCCCAAACTCAACTTACCTCTCTGCCCTCTTCATGCTTCTTATTCTCAAACAGTTACATCAGAGAGGCCATTTGGGTGATGAATAGTAGCAAGGTAGCAAAGGAGGAGGGTTTCCATGTGGAATTATTTAAATACGGTCTTCATCCTCTAGTTTCTCACTTGGTTGATCTCTTCAACCATGTGGTCTATACAAATTTTCCATCAACATAGCAACATCAAATCATTCACCTAATGGATTCCATTCACAAATATGGAGAAGGATCCCTAGGGTCTTACTCCAAGCTTTTCCTTGCCAAAAGAAATAAATAAAACTTATTTGGATCCTACTCTAAATGCATGATAATTTTAGTCATGTGAAATTTCATTAGATTACTAGATTAAGCGAAGTCAAGTCCTATAGATTGTTCTACATACTTTGGGATTTTGGAAGATTATTTGTCTACCAATGACTCTCCCTTAAGGAAAAACTTATGCAGAGTGGCTTAAAAATGAAAGATATCCCATTTGTCTAAAAGCTAAGATAGGCTACACGTACTTTGGGAGTACCAATTCACTCAGCAATGTTGGCAACTAGTTCAGTAGACACCATAAAAATTGATACAATGCACCATCCACAAGAGAGCACTACTACTCAAATATCATGTATCAGGGTTGCTCCCATAATTTCCCTTCAGAAATTGTATTGTAAGAATATATTTGATGAATTTAATAGCTCTATCGCATATCATTCCAAAGGATGTGCATGGAAGAGGACAATTTCAAGTAATCACTATTACTGCAAAATCTAGCAAGCCTAGTGCAAAGCCTCACTAGGCAAATCCATACCTCAAGGCAACAATTGATCGGATGCCTTGTCACCTCAACAACCTTTCTCTAACTATTTAGTGGTATTCAACCACAAGGGGTGCTTTCCTAAGACGATCAACTAAAAGATATTCAAGAAGAATGGCTCAAAGTGGAGGAGATCTAATGGCTACGATATAGTACTAGTGTGAAAATGGGCAACTAGGTCCAGATTCCACTTTGGACAGCTCATTTGATGGAGATGATTATTGCATTGAATTCCTCTTTTCGAGAGGACCAAAATCGACCTAAAGATCATCAAATTTGGACAAGGAAAAATATGTTTTTGAGGTCAAGCCCACACGTGCAAATTGTCAAGGTCGGCCACATCATCATGTAGGCTCATGAAACCTAATGGACATGTCTCTTGACCCTCAACGACTTGTATAAATAATAGAGATCTCAAACCTGATTTGGCATCATCACACAACATCATTTCTCTCTCCTCATCTGATTGGGTCGTACAAATTATAAGAGCAGCTCTTCTTCTCTCACACGTGTCGCTGAAAGAGGACAAATTACAGCACTGAATTTCAGGATCTGTTGCAAGGTTTGACAAGCGTTGACCAGGGCATTTTTGACCTACTTTAACTGCATTTTTTGTGCCAAAATTTCAGTTATGGAAAGCTGCATTAATTGGAACACGAACCGAATTTTTCTAGCCATGTTGACTGGGCTGACTGCAGGACACAAGTTCACATTTTGACCAAGTTTGACCGTTGTTTTAATGACGGTTTGGGCTGACTTTGACCACCAAAGAAGGTCAAGTTTGACTGGGTAAGACCGAGCTGCATTGTGTGAAAATTTCATCTATTGCAACAACTGAAAATTATTCTTCTAACTATAAATTTAATTATGCAGTTTATTTGCTAAGACAAAAAACGAATAAAATCATAGCTGCAATTTTCACAATAAGATTATTGCGGAAAATAAAAGACTGGAAACTGAGAAATTCTAGCAAACACACAAGAATATTAACACAGTTATTTTTGGAGAACTGTCCCCGGAAAAACCCAACATGGGAAAACCGGTGCAGCAGATGAGGGTTTTTCTTATTAATCTTTAGCAACAAATCCGAGTACAAGAATTTTAGATGCCCTATTGACAATCTAAACTAAAGAAAATACTGAGAGAAATTTTGTAGGAATTTTGTCACACTCCACAACAACTTTCTGCCTCCATGCTCAAACCTCTGCGTCACTCTCTGCGCAATGACTATGCAGAGCTCTCGTGGACTTCACTCTTCCTGACTCTACCTCTTCCAGAATCTCGCAAGCTTCCTTCAGGACTTCTACTGCTCCCTCCTCTCACCTGCTACTCACCGTCTGGCTCAATCTCCTCTGTTGAATCACAACCACTGAAAAAATTGAACTTCCTGGGAAATTGAGTAGCTACACTGGTGTGTTTTCCATCTACCCATTGACTTCTTCTTATAATCTTATGTTGGAGCACCAACGACCAATATTAAAACATAATCAATGGCCCTAATTAATTCCATGTCAATCTGTGTGAGTTTCTAGATGATTCTTACCTTATCTCAATTAATATTGATTAATTAACCATATTCCCTAAGTTTAGATTTAGGAAATATTTAAAAATTGGTGAATAATCTAATTGAGACACTTCTAGGTGGAATTTCCAGAAACGATTTATGGGTTTTGGAGAACTCATGTATTCTACCCTCTCCACAAACTTTCATGGCTAGAACACATCCGATGCTACAAAAACTAACACATTATGGATGGTTTGTTGCTGCTTTGACCAACGTTGACTTTCTGGTTAGGGCTACTGACTGCTGCAGGAAAATTTCAGATTTGACAGGGTTGTTTTGTTCATCATTTGGCAAGTCAATTTTGACTTTATTGTACTATCTCTCTCTGTTGGACATTTGATATAATAATAAGAAGAATTGATAAAAGAGTTTTCCCCATCTTGGGGGTTTTCCCTGGCATTCGCCAAATTGAGTGTGCCCTTGTCTTGGCTTGTCTTCTGCGTTTTATAGTTCATGTTCTATCTACAGTTATTGTCACTGTGATTTATGGTTAATGTGATTGCTATTGGAAACTAAATTAGAAGTTGTCATTGGGCTGCTAAAAGGACATTGAAGTTATTGTGCTAAGCATAGAACATACCTTTGTTAATTAAAATTAACATGGTATCAGAGCCCAGGTGAAGACAAAGGCCAAGCAAGTGAGAGAAAAGCAATCACTAAGAGAGATCCGCTGGATAGTTCATGTTCTATCTACAATTATTGTCACTGTGATTTATGGTTAATGTGATTGCTATTGGAAACTAAATTAGAAATTGTCATTGGGCTGCTAAAAGGACATTGAAGTTATCGTGCTAAGCATAGAACATACCTTTGTTAATTAAAATTAACATGGTATCAGAGCCCAGGTGAAGACAAAGGCCAAGCAAGAGAGAGAAAAGCAATCACTAAGAGAGATCCGTTGGATAAGGACAAGTCTCAATGGCTTCTACATCTTACTTCAACACTGAGGATAAGCTCAATGACAAATCTGAATATCATGCATGGAAGATGACTTTGGAGGAGCATGAAGTAATTGACTATGTGCAGGGAAAAGGGGTGGAGCCTCCTTCAAATGCATCGATTGCTACTAAGACGAAATGTAGAAGAGGTGAAGTCAAAGCAAAGAAAATTATCACCGACTCCATTCAAAAGCATTTGGTTGCCTATATTTCTGATCTAGGAACATCTAAGGAGATGTATGATAAGCTGGTTGGGATGTTCAAAGTGAACAATGCAAATCAAATTCTCTTTCTCAAGAACAAGTTGAAGGATATCAAGATGGATAAAGGGGAATCTCTCCAATCCTACTTCATGAGAATTAATCGAATAAAAATCTATTGGAAAAGTTATTGTTGATAGGCAGCTCACTCTCATTTCACTTGGAGGTCTTTCAAGACCATGGGATGTATTTACCACCACCATTCTCAATAATGACAAGATACCTGGTTTTGATGAGTTATTGGCTAGATGCACTCATGAGGAAACAAGGATCTATGTGGAAGTGTTGTTGGGCCCGAATTAGCAAACCCTTCCAAGTATCGACAACTTGTGGGGGCCTTGATGTTCTTGGTAAACTCCCGACCAGACATAAGCTTCGTTGTGAATACTTTAAGTCATTTTATGTTTGAGCCTCATCACATTCATTGGATTGCTGTGAAGAATCTCTTGAGATATCTTCATGGCACAATCAACTATGGGCTGACATACATTGTCGGGAATTTAAGGCTTCATGGATATTTTGATGTTGACTGGGCTAGCAATGTGGCAGATAGAAAGAGCACGTCAGGATGTTGCTTCTCATTGCGGTCTGCGTCGATTTCTTGGATAAGCAAGAAGCAGAAATTAGTTTCTCTAAGCACTGCCGAGGCTGAATATATTGCAGCTAGAATGGCTTGTTGTGAAGCTATATGGCTGAGGAAACTCTTTAGTGAGTTGTTTTAGCACATGTTGGATACCACCGTTATCTATTGTGACAACCAGAGTAGGATTCACCTTTCAAATAATCCCTTATTCCACTACCTCTCCAAGCACATTGATATCAAGTACCACTTTATCCGAGAATATGGTACAACGGGGAGCAACAAGGCTCCAACACATCATAACTGATGATCAGGTTGCAGACATCCTCACAAAACCCTTGGGGAAGGTCAAACTCTTAACCTTCCGAGAGAGACTTTGAGTCGTAAAAGGACCCTCCCTGAGGGTCCCGCTTGAGTTGGGGCAGTGAGCTCTGGGAGCACCTGGGGGCTTGGGGCACTTCTTGGCGCTAAGAGAGACCATAGGGTGAGTGGTTCACCTTCCCTATAGGTGTGTTGTGTATAGGGTGAGTGGTTCACCTTCCCCTGTGATACCCCATGATGGTTGACATGTGTGTAGGGTGAGTGGTTCACCTTCCCCTACGATTGATGACACGTGTGTAGGGTGAGTGGTTCACCTTCCCCTACGATTGATGATATATGCATAGGATGAGTGGTTCACCTTCTCCTATGGCCTATGAGCAGGATGAGTGGTTCACCTTCTCCTGCGGATGCCCCAACATACATCCTAACCATGTAGTCTGGGACGCATGGGAAGTACCTCTTATCTGGCCAATGAGTTGGGAAAAAAGATAGGGACCATATCACTACAGATGGACGCATCATGCATTGTTGTACTCCCTATGTCTAGGATGCATGTTGTTCAACAACTTGATTTGGGATCAAGTTTGATTGGTGTTCCACCCTTGGACTAATTTCGGTCAGTGGAGAGTGGTATGGTCTTGTGACTCACTCTCGATTGATTCTTCTTCATTATCTATATTTGTCTTCAACAGAGTTGAGATGAGATGTAGAGACGATTCATGATGACAGGATGACATGATGATGGATGGATTGGCAGGTGGAATTCTCCCTAGTTGAGAGGGAGTATTAGAATTGGAAACTAGGGTAACATTCCACTTTGGACAACTCATTTGATGAAGATGATTATTGCATTGAATTCCTCTTTTCAAGAGGACCAAAACTGACCTTAAGATCATCAAATTTGGACAAGGAAAAATATGTTTTCGAGGCCAAGCCCACACATGTGCAAATTGTCAAGGTCAACCACATCATCATGTAGGCTCATGAAGACCAATGGGCATTGACCCTCAACCACTTGTATAAATAAGGGAGACCTCAAACCTGATTTGGCATCATCACACAACATCATTTCTCTCTCCTCATCTGACTGGGTTGTACAAATTACAGGAGCAACTGTTATTCTCTCACACGTGTCGCTGAAAGACGACGAATTACAGGGCCGAATTTCAGGATATGTGCAGGGTTTGCCCAGTGTTGACCAGGGCCTTTTTTACCTCCTTCGACTGTGTTTTTGTGCTAAAATTTTGGTTTTGGAAGGTTGCATTAATTGGAACAGGAACCGAGGTTTTTTGGGCATGTTGACTGGGCTGACCATAGGACAAAAGTTTAACTTTTGACCAAGTTTGAACATTGTTTTAATGATTGTTTTGGGATGACTTTGACCACCTAAGAAGGTTGAGTTTGATTGGGTATGACCAAGTTGCATTGTGGACGGTTTGTTACTGCTTTGATCAGCGCTGACTTTCTGGTTAGGGTTGCTGGCTTCTGTAGGAAATTTTCAGATTTGACAGGGTTGCTTTGATCATCATTTGGCAAGTCAATTTTGACTTTGTTGTACTATCTCTTTCTGTTGAACATTTGATGTAATAATAAGATGAATTAATCAAAGGGTTTTCCCCTGGCATTCGCCAAATCGGGTGTTCTCTTATCTTGGCTTGTCTTCTGCATTTTATTGTTCATGTTCTATCTATAGTTACTGTCACTGTGATTTATGGTTAATGTGATTTCTATTGGAAACTAAATTAGAAATTGTCATTGGGTTGCTAAAAGGACATTGAAGTAATTGTGCTAAGCATAGAACATAACCATTGTTAACTAAAATTAAGAACTAGCAGAGCCTAGATGGCTAATATAGTCATTACCAAAGTACAAACAGCCTATTCTTAAACCAATTAAGTGAATTACAGGGTTGTTATAAGTTAGGGTTTTGCATATTTTCAATGATAAGCATGCCATATCATATAGCAATCAGAAGAATTTTTTTTAAAATGATAGACCAATAAAGGTTCAAGACTTTCTAGTTATGAAGGACCTAGGGTTTACAATGGTGTATCTATGGCTAAAACATGCATAAAATAGCAAAAGGATGATGATGTCAATCCTAAAAATAGGGTCTAGCATGCAAAGAATGCTAGATTTTGATTTTAGACAATTATTCAATGCAATTTTTATTCAAAGGACAGTGATGCATCAAAGAAAATTATTTTTTTAGCAATATTTCACATAAAACCCTAACCCTACCCTAAATATCTAGAAATTAAGAGAAGGGAATTTATAAAAGAAAAGGGTTTGATTAACCCCACCTTGACTAGTGCCTTGTTCTAAATGGGAAAATGGAGCCTTCTACGATAAATCGAAAGAGAGCGGCATTGTTGAAGAGGGTGAGATGACTCAGGCATCCACTTATAAACCCTACCAGCTTTCTTGTGAGAGTAGTTTTTAAATTTAAGGTATGCATACTTGAAGTTCTCTTAAAGGATTCAAGGAAAACAATTTTACCTATTATAAAGGAGCAAGATTTCTAGATAAATTTAGCAATTTTTATCATGGCACATGTAGAAACCCTACTACAAAATACAACAGCAAAAATATAGAAAATATGAAGTAAACTTACAAAATTTTCAAAAGAATCTCTTCAATCAATCTAGGAAGCCATCCTCAAGAAAAATACCATCTCCAAGAGCAATTCGCACCACAAAAGATCTCATTTCGGCCAAATAGAAAAGACAAGGACTAATGCACACTCTTAAAGAGAGGAGAGTGTGATGAGTGATGATGATAATAAAATACAATAAGGCCTCCTCTATTTATAAGAGGTGTAACATGCCTTATCTCCATAAACTACAAGAAAATCCCTAGAACATGTTTGCTTAATAATTCAACAAGTCTAAGGTCACAAGCCGACCTCAAGATAGCTCAAAAACATAACATAAATGCCAAAAATAGCCCATATGTGCGGGAAATAATGATCTCCACCATGATATCACCCTTTATAAATGCTCAAGTGCATCAAGAAAGTGACAAAATGTATCATGAGTGCTCAAAGTGCATGGGTATCTCTCCATAAAGTCCCTCCTCAACCATGCCATCATCCACATTATGTCCTACATCATCCTTCTAGGGTTAAGAGGAGTGACATGACATCATAATATGCAAGAGTTAGGGTCCAAGGATGATGTGCGAACACTCCCAAGTCACCTTAATGATAACCATCCTCTGGGTTTCAGAACAAGCAACACCCATCAAATAGTGTCAAGGCCAACTTGGGGGCATGTTGGGTTCATGTGGGCGCATAGTCAACTACTCCAATGTTCAAGCCAATGGCTCAACGTTTCAACTTCTAGAGGTACATATGGAGGTCAAGTACCATGTGGAATCATCTCATAGCACAACACTCATCTTTGGAGGGGCCACGTTGCATCATAAATGTTTGAAATGCACTTTGATTAGGATACAACGACCTCTAGAGTGGTGTTGAAGAGGTTCAAGCCCATCCCTCAAGAGGTCTCTATTATTATGATAACACCAGTCGGAAAAAACCTCTCAAGTTCAAGTGAGGTCAATAATAATTAGGGGAAGAAACCATTAAAGCAGCACAGTGGATGATAGCTAACGCTAAGGGCACAAGAGTACTTCACACAAACTTACATTCATATGTTTCACAAGACTAGGAAATGTAAACAAGTTACTCACATTAGGGATGATCAAGTCAACAAACCTATTAGGTGTTTATAGCCCCCAAAGGGAGTGGCATTACCCTTGTTAACCCATCAATACATAGGTGCATCTGATAATGATGGTTACAAAGTGAGATACACTTTAGGGCAAGTGCCATAACCATGACACTAGCTAATGGGGGTCCAACATCCTGAGTGTATAAATGTAAGGAGGGAGTAATCGTGGTGGCATGAGTTACCCCTTTCCTCAGCCTTCTTTTTCCACCCCTCTAGTACCCTTTTTACTTTAATGATTTGTCTTTAATTGGTGCATAGCTTAAGAGCCCAAGCTTGTTTTTGTATTTTTCCAATACCACTTTAAGATGTAGTTGTTTCACGCACATCAGTGTTGGGACTTTCAAGAGTTCCTTTCTTTAGATGAAGCATTAAATGCTTGAGGTACTAGATGATAGCTAATGAGAGGAGTAAAGCTCATGCTATGCTTTTTTCCTATGTGCTAAATAATGTCTCGACCATCTTTTGCATTTTACACTTTCTTTAATTGTGGCTTTATACGCGCTTACCTTTCTTTTAGCTGCATCAACCTAGGGGGCGCCAACCAAGTTTCTAAGCCTTGAATCAAGGATGTGGATGAGGGGTGCTAATCTCAATGAACAATGACAACTAGCTCAAAGAATGGAGATGTATAACAAGGATAGAGGGAGATTGGGAAGTATGGATTACCTTGGAAATGATACATCAATCAATGTTTCCCCAGTAGTGCCCTTCCTAAACCCTTAGGCCTTGGACAAGGTCACACAAGACTACATTCAAAGACTAACCTTCCAGGGGGAGTGTGGGAAAAGGAATACAATCAAGATTGGTCAATCATCCAATTTGCCACATGATCCATATTAGTATACCCATAACATTAAATCAAAGCACATGATTGCAAGAATGGTTTAAGTATCTACTAATAAGTGATCCACCTTCCTTCAAGAAGAAACGTCAGATGGGAGAGAAATCTGACCGGAGGAATAGAAGGAGAATCCTAGCATAGTGTTATGTGCTAATCATCATAGGGCTGCTGGCCGGATGGCTGTCTAAAGAGGAGAAATTTTTTCTCTTGGAGGTTACCCACTTTTTGGTGGATAACAATGACCACCTAAGTAACATGACATCTCTTCCACCCCCACAAGTCACATATTTCACGTGTCGTACATGACACGAGTTTGACTCATGTCCTATTCGTAGGACACAAGTTTCACTAGTGTCAAAGACGAGTCCTATTGGTGTTCCAAAATTTGAACACGTGTACGGTGAAAAATGCATCTTAAAATCGATCTATCGCCTCATTCTAACACAATTCAGTCACACGTTTGGAGCTCTCAAAGGTTTTGGAGTGCAGCTAAGGGCGATTAAGAAATGTTAGAAGGGATTCCAAGTGTTGGGAAGTGGATTTCTCCAGGCCCTGCAAGTGTTATACAATTAATGGTGATGTCAAATTCTTGAAGTAAATCATTTTACTTAAATTTTTAACAATACCATTAATTGGCTGAGGATGTTTGAGAGTGGTTCCAACCACAGGTTATTTGCTCACAAGGGATGCAAAAAATGCCTTAATGATTACCTACTCTATCCTTATTGCATTCTTAATTGCCATGAGATAAGCTGCTATAGTCATTGTAGATTCCTGCCCTTCCTCATACATATCTCTGTTTGTAAATATTTTTTTTCAGCAATATTAAGATTTCTGCAAATAGAGTACAAAACAAAAAGGCAAGAAGTTCCCCAACAGTGCAGTCAAAAATTCAAAATAAAAATAACCCTGAAGAAACAGGAAAAT
This sequence comes from Pinus albicaulis, assembly GCA_034641835.2. Lineage (NCBI taxonomy): Eukaryota > Viridiplantae > Streptophyta > Pinopsida > Pinales > Pinaceae > Pinus > Pinus albicaulis. The sequence continues at coordinate 663,866,777 of CM076575.1, read as the reverse complement.
TAAAATAAATTATGAAAACATCAGAATTGAATCAGCTGACTTGCCATTTGCAGAAAACGACTAAAATCATTAATTCTTTCTGCCAATGAATTGGCTGCAAAATGACTTGCCAACACACCATTTTTTCAGGAAATTATGCAACAAAGCATACATATAGCCTCACCCAGTGAGACACACAACTTCTATTTGCCAGGAGTTGTGCCTGGTCTCCAATGCAATACAATTCTGTTGCCCAAACAGATGCAACATCTCTTGAGGAGGTTTTGAACCTGGGTCTCAGTGTGAAAGTTTCAAAACAGAAACCCTACTGTAGTGTCTTGATCTACTTCACCTACTTGTTTGGTTAATTTAACGAGTTATTAATCTGAAGTATTCAGAAAAATATTAAAGAAAATACAAACTGTTGCCTACACATCTACAGTGTAAAATTTTCATATCTGAAAATTATTACTGCAGTGATTGATTTATTTCGCCTACTTATTAGATAAGTTACTTATAGAAGCTTCAGTGAATTTTAAAATAAACACAACTGCAATACTTCACTCTAATCAAAAGCAGAACAGAAATAGCACAATAGAAACAACCATATGAACACAGTTATTTTTGGATAATTGTCCCCGGAAAACCCCAATGTGGAAAAACTGGTGCAGCAAATGAGGGTTGTATTTATCTTCAGCAATGAAAAGATCTTTTACAGAAGTCTTGGTGAGAAAAATAAAATAGCATACACCTAGCATGAATTTTTCGGGCACTCTGGAAGAATTCCCGACACAGAGGATGTCCTTCTACACCCTCTGAGTCATCCTGCGTAGCTGCTCTGCCCAGTCCCTCGCTGGGCTGCGTAACTTTGCGTGGAGGGGTTGGTGAATCTGCTCAGCACTCCCTTTCCTTCACCCTTCTACATTCTGCTTCTCCGTCAGCTGACTTCTCCCTCCTCCTTCTGCCTCTGCAATCCCGCCTCTACAAACTCACCCACTGAAATCGAATTCTCTTACTTCAGAATAGATTTACTTCGGGTAGTGAGAATGTCCACGGCTTGATTTCCAAATGTCCCTCAAGCTTATTCTTATAATCTTCTCGTTAATGAATCAATAGCCAAGATTATATCTTTAATCAATGGCTCTAATTAAAAGATGACTTGATCTCCGTTTTCTAGAAGATTCACACACTGCTTTATTAATACCTTTTAATTATTTAATTTCCCTAAGTTTAGACTTACGGTTTGCATTAAAATAATTAATTATTTTAACAAAGCAAGATCCGAGTGGAATTTCCACAAATGATTTTTGGGTTCTCTGGATAACTGTTGTCCAAGCCTCTCCACCAAATTTGAGACTTCGAACACTTCCCGATGCTATAAAAATCAACACTCCCTCTTAGCAAGGAAAGTGTTCAAGCAAAATACCACTGTACTGCTCTAACTCTAGAACATCTACTGCGTTGATGATGTCCTGGCTGCTGCCCCTCATCTCTGCGTTGCTGCCCTCTGTACTGCTGTCTGTGACACTGTCTCTGCCACTGCCTCATCTCTACTGCAGCTCCCTCTATCTCTGAAGACCACCCATTCCTCTAAAGGAAGGGGTTCTTGACCATCCCCATCTTCTCTCTGAAGTAAGTGAACTTAATCTTACTCAGAGCCTTGGTGAGGATATCTACCACAAGTTTGTAGAAATTTCTGTTTTCCCACCCCGGTTTTTAGTTTCACTTTATTTCTCCAATTAGTTAAATGCCCTTTCCCATAACCTTACATTCAACAAGCTGGAAAATAAATATTTTCTGAAAACACAAATTCTGGAAAATTTTCACAGTGCTAGAAATTGCAAAAATAAAAATCAGTAGACTTAAACAGCCACACAAAACATTTTAACACAGTGATTTTTGGTCAACATGACCCTGGAAAACCCCCTACAACTCTTGGGGAAAACCAGTTCGAAAGCTTCTCTTTATTTTCTGAATATTTCTTTTACAGTGATGCAGAAATTTACACAGCAAAAAAAATTACAGCAACTTTGAAACAGAATTTATCTCAAAAACCGTGCCAAACTCCACCTCGGTTTTTGTGCCCACAAAACAGAAAAATTACAGCAGAAATTACAGCCTTCAAAACCGTACGAACGGCCTCAAAAACAGTGTTGGAATGATTGTATGACCTCCCCCAAAATCTGCAATTTTCTCTCCTCGAAATTCGTGCCCACTTGCCTCGAACGTCGTGCTCAACCCTGCTGTACGAATTTGCTAAAAGTTAGTGCTGCTGCCCTTCTTCTTCTCACTGCTCAAAAAATTCTCTTCAGCTTTCTCCTTCTCCTTCTCTCAATCTACTCATGAAAGAATTAATAAATGAATGACCTTTTCTCTCCTTTTTCTAATTTAATAGAACTCTAAGTGACTTTTGGGTTATCCCCAAATCCAATGGCTGAAATAACTTTAGATCTAGGGCTGAGATTAAATGCTCTTTTAAATCTCACATTCTATTTTTTAATTCACCCCACTTTAATAAAAACCCACTTAGTCATTTATTTCCATAGTGACTTTTCCTTTCTAATTTTACATTAATTTTATTAAAGTCACTTTAAAATTAGACTTTAGTAACTTTATCACTTAAAGTCACTTTTAAATTAGATTTGACTTTATAAAGTTATAAAAAGTCACTTTAGGAGAAAAATTAAATTCTTTTGGACACTTTTCCCTAGGCCAAAGGTCAAAGCCTTAGGGAACCACCTATCCTCCGGTAACCAAATTTCAACACTCCCTCTTACCGAGAAAGGTGTTCCTCACCACACCCATCTTATCTCTGAAGTAGACATGCTTGCCCCGTGGTAAGGCTTTGGTAAGAATATATGCAACTGCTCATCAGTGGGAATATATTCGAGCTTCACAGCTCCCTTCTGCACATAGTCTCTGATGAAGTGATATCTGATGCCGATATGCTTTGACAAATCATGAAATACAGGATTCTCTGTGAGCTTAATGCAACTCTGATTATCACAGTAAATCACTGAAGGTCTCAATGGCTGACCAAATCAGGCAAACAACATCTTGCGAAGCCAGATGGCCTCACAACTAGCTAGAATGGCTGCCATATACTCTGCTTCCACTGAACTGACTGCTGCTTCCGACTGCTTTCGGCTGAACCACAACACCACTGCCGAACCCAACCCAAAACAGCACCCTGAAGTGCTCTTCCTATCTGAAGCACAACCTGCCCAATCAGAATCAGTGTAACCTGCCAATCTCACTCCATCCCCCTGCCTGTAGTCCAGACCATAATCCATTGTCCCCTACAAGTATCGCAAAATGTGTTTTGCAGCCACCCAGTGAACCTTCCTAGGCTCACACATAAACTGACACATCATGTTGACTGCAAAACATATATCTGGTCTGGTGTTAACCAAATACATCAAGGAACCAAACAGCTATCTTTACAATGTGGGATCCACCAACTCGGAATCCAAAGCATGAAGCTTCTTCCAGTTGGTGATCATCAGTGTCGACATGGGTCTACAATCCTCCATGTGGAATCTGCCAAGGATGTCCACAATATACTTCCCCTGCCCCAGGAAGAAATGCCCCTACTCCTGCCACACCTCCAAACCCAAAAAATAATGCATCAAGCCGATGTCCTTCATCTCAAACTCCGACACAAGATCTCTCTTGCAGTGCTCTATGAGTCTCTTTGCACTCGTAATGACCAAGTCATCCACATACAACACCAGAATGAGAGACTCCTCACCTATCACAATGAAGTATAAGTTCGGATCTACCTCACTCTTTGTGAAACCCATCTCCTGCAAGTATGTATCTATCCTGGAGTACCAAGCTCTGTGAGCTTGCTTCAGGCCATAAAGGGCCTTCTTCAGTCTGCACACATGGGACTCCTTCCCATGCACCTCAAAGCCCTATGGCTGCTCAATGTACACCTCCTCTTGAACATCATTCTTCATGATAAAAGAATACTCCTCCAGCATGGCGTCTCTCCAGACCTGCTGGCTAGCTGCCTCCTCATAGCTAGAAGGCTCATAGTCAAGGATGTTGGCAACCATTGCCATATAGCTACAAAACCTCTCAGGTGGTCTGCTCTCTGACCAGCCTCTTCGGCCCAGCAACAAATGTGGCCTCTCTCAAGGTATCCTGAAGCCACTTGGGCTTCCTCTTCCCTGAGCACACTTCTCCCACTGGAGAATGAAACTCCTCCTCCTCATCAGAAGTCTGAACTCCCGACTGTCTGTCTGCTGTCCTTCTGCCTGCACTTGAACCTATAGATGCTGAGGTACCATGTGAACTGTCCATCAGTGGACTCCCTAGTGAACTGCTCTGCATTCTGCTCGAAGCACCACCCCTCTAACTCTGTGAGCCACTGCTCACTGACGAACCTGACACCGTAATCGATGTACCTTCGAATCCTCCTGATCCCTGCGACTGACTCAGCTACTCCTGAGGGTCTGGCTGATCCAGATACTCTAACTCCTGTGACCTCCTGAAGGCCCTGTCCTCCTCTAACTTCACATCCCGCCTGACAACAACTCTCCTCTATGCGGGAATATAAATCCGAAAGGCCTTCGAAGTCTCACTGTAGCCCACAAAGACACCCTTCTCTGCGGTGGGCTCTAGTTTGGTCCTCTTCTCCTTAGGTACGTAGGAGTATGCAATACACCCAAAGATACGGAAGTGACCAACATCAGGCTTCTTCCCAGAAAAAGCCTCCTCCGGATTCATATGCCCCAAGGCATGATGCGGAATCCTGTTCTGCAAATAAACAGCAGTTTTGCAGGCCTCTACCCACAAAAACAATGGCAACCCCCGATCATGTAGCATGGCTTTGGCAGCCCCTCCGATGGATCTGTTCTTCCTCTCCGCAACCCCGTTCTACTGGGGGTTGTAAGGAACAGTGAACTCCCTCCTAATGCCTGCCTCCGCACAATAGTCAACAAACTCTCCAAGGGTGTACTCTCCTCCATTGTCCGACCTCAGGGACTTGATCTTCCGACCTGTCTGAGTCTCCACAAGCAAGGTTACTTGGAAGCGGGAGTGAGAGCGGGAGCGCGGAGCGGGAGCGAAGCGCGGAGCGCCATTTTTAAAAGTTTCCGGGTCCGGAGCGTTTTCGGGAGCGTTTTTATATATATATATATATATATATATTTTAATATTTTTTATATTTTTTATATTTTGATGCATATATGTCAACAAAAACATGTAGAATGATGAATTAGACATAAAAAACATAAAAACTTAGATTGAATCATATAACATCAATCATCTAGAAGTTATAATCTTCATCAACCACGCCCACGAGTTGGAAGCATACAACATATTGACTCTTGAGTCTCGCAAATCATCAATCTGAAGGTTTCAAGCTTTCAAATTCAATATATAACATTTATCATCATTGATAATTTGATATATAACATTTATCATCATTGATTTCAAATTTCAATATCTAACATTTATCATCATTGATTCATTGATTTCAAAATTCAATATACATTTATCATCATTGATATATATATTATAACATTTATCATCATTGATATATATATTATAACATTTATCATCATTGATTCATTGATTTCAAAATTCAATATACATTTATCATCATTGATTCATTGATTTCAAAATTCAATATATAGCATTTATCATCATTGATGTTATATAACATTTATCATCATTGATTCATTGATCACCATATAACTTTCATGAAGCATCATATTCATAATTCATAATGACTTGTAAACAGTAAACTTATAAATGCCAACTTCAAAGTTTCACCTTTCAAATTCAAACTTCAAACTTAAAAATTGTCATTAAAAATTTAAATATATGAAATCAGTAGCAAGTCAAGTTTCACCTGTTCAACTGTCAACAACAAATAGAAAATAGTAAACAACAAATATATTTTATCTGGCTGGCCCCTTGCCACGCCCACAAGAAATGTCTAATTTTTGTGAGCCACGAGGAAATGTTGGTCTTCTAGTACTCTCAGGAGTACCACGACCACGACTAGAAGGTGGAGGCTGGATTTGCAAAGGAACAATAGTGTGATATCGAGGAGTGGCACTGGCACTGGCACCCGCACTGCTACCAGTAGATGGTGGGACTGGCCCTGTGTGTGGCGGTGTCGCTGATGCTTCATCATCATCCCTATACAGTTCTGCTTCCAATTCTTCTAGATGTAATGTGCCGTCCTCCAAATTATCATCCTCTGGGTTGTTGTCCCAGACTTTGTATGATTGATCCTCATTTGCCCGATCACAGTAATGGCTGAGCAACCTCAAGTTATAATGCACATAAACCAAGCTTTCAGCTCGGTTTTCATTCAGCCTATTTCTTCTCACATTGTGTATAAAGTTGTAGGTGCTCCAACACCTCTCTGCAGAAGAAGTGTTCACAACTTGTGAGAGAACTTTTTTAGCCAACTTTGGCAAAAGCCCCATGCCGCCATATGCTTCCCACCATGTGAGAGCATCGAATCTGTCCCTGTCTTCCATTGCATGGAATGAACCAAAGTTCGCAATGCAACTGAAGTATTTGCCTAATTCAAGGCGCAATCTAGCACACTCTTCCCTGTCAGGTACCAATTTGTCCAATGCCTTCATGTACCCTTCTTGTACCTCTGGATCTGTGTGAGGTTTCACCCTAACCCCACCTCTAGGTGCAGGTTGGCCCAACCAAGATGGAGAGTAATATTTTGGCGTAAGGATATATGCCAAACCATGTAGTGGAACATTCAGTTTATTCCACCGTGCACACACACAGTCATGAATCATAGCATACAAGTTGGGATCATTATCCTTAACAATATCTTTTATTTGCCCCAACATGCTATCCATCTGATCATAAACCCCTCCAATCACTGGTTTATCAGTATCTGCAAAGCGAATCATGTTATAAATGGGCTTGGTAAAACTCACAATTTCCCTCATACGTGCCCAAAACTGAGGGTCAAGGGCGGTCTCCTCCACATGTTCAAAACTTTGCCTGTCAACCACTGTTGCCGCCCTGTCCTTTAATAGCTGCCAGTGTGGGCTTGATACCATTGCAGCGAATGACTCTCTTACCTTCAAAAGGCACCTGAAGGTGAGGTAATAACTAGCAAATCTAGTTTTTCCTATTTTCAACAACTCCAATTTGGAGTGAGTACGGAAAAGCCCATGGGTATTGCTATGATTTGTAATAAATTTGATCATTTTTTTACCTCTCTTGTACAAATCACCAAGCCATTTGAATTGAGGTTGTTTGTTTTTGATGATATCATGCATCAAAAGGTTCATTGTGTGAACCAAACAACCAGAGCAAAAAATGTTGGGGTATTTATCCTCAACAATTGCTCCTGCTGCCTTACAGTTAGCAGCATTATCAGTGATGACCTATATCACATTGTATGGCCCAGTGTTTTCAATTATATCAAGTAATGGTTCTGCAATGTTAATGTCGGTTTTGAATTTATCTGAATAATCATAAGCTGCTAGGAAGACTGCACCACTAACCGACACAGCCAAAACATTTATCAATGGTTTTCCTTTTACATTGGTCCATCCATCAGAGACAATGGACAACCCATGCTCATTCCACGAACCTGTCATTCTAGCCAAAGAATGATTTATTTTAGCTCTTTCATGATCAAGACCCACGGTTCTTGCCTTGTCATACCCAGGGCTTTTGTATCCTTTGGGGGCATCATTAATGGCAGAAACCATTTCATGCCAATAAGGTGAGCGAAGAACATTGAATGGCACCCCACATGCATGTAGAAACCGGTAAACTTTTGAATCCACATCATTCCTACACCCTTCGTCTAGGAAATCGGATATGGTTCTACGCCTTAATCCAGTGCCACTGCTTCCGAAACCACTGGCATGGGTGGAAGTTGAATGTGTTGGGCCTGAATCAACGATACCCTTAGATCTTTTAGATGATCTCTGTATGGCAACCCCCTCTTCCTTCCTATATATCTCTCTCTGTGGTGCTGGCACATAAGTACAAACTTTGATTCCAAAATTTTTAGTTCCATCTCTTGGCATTATCCCACAAAGGTGCCTTCTCAGACGGGTGTATGAACCATGGTATTGTTTATTGCAATGGGGGCAAATAAATTTAGTGGTTCCACCACCTTTCCCTCCTTCTTGTTTCTGAACATATTTCCACAAAGGATATTGGTCTTGTTTGGTTGGGGATTCTAGGTTCTCAGGGTCTCCACTCCCCACTTCCTCCTCAGCATAATCCTCCTCTTCAGGATTTTCGTCAGATCCACCATAACCCTCCTCTTCATCCTCCTCTTCTCTGATTTGTCTCTTTCTTCTAGCACTCTCCAACACCATTATCACAAAGAAAGGAACCAACATGAGGAAAATTCCTAGCCATATAGCCATGATGGAAACAAGTTTCAAGTTTCTAGAATCTAGCCTGCAAAACAAATGGAAAAATGCCAAATGGGAATAGGAAATGCAACATAGGAAAAAACAATTCATTTTAAAAGTTTTAAATCCAATAAAATGCAACATTCAAGAAAAATTCAAGTTTTCATTTTCAAACAATTTAACAATCTACAAATTCATCCTAGAAAATACAAAATTGGATTAGAAGGCCTACCTCTTTCTTGCAATCCTCCTGTCAGCCTTGCTCCTTGCTCTCCTGTCAGCTTTGCTCCTTGCTCTCCTGATTCCTGTCAACTGGTCCTTGCGCTCTCGGCTCTCCTTCTCGCTCAATCTCAACTCAACAAACAATAACTAACAATGAATTGAAAAATAAACCCCCCCCCTTTTATAAAAATCGAATTTTTTCATAAAAAAAAATCCGCGCGGCGGGGAGCGTTTTTTTTGCCGGGGAACATTCGGGAGCGAACGCTCCCCGAACGCTTCCCGCGTTTAAAAAACGCTCCCGAAGCGTTTTTTAAACGTCGGAAGCGCTCAGGGAGCGTTCGCTCCCGAATGCTCCCTGAAACGCTCCCGAAAAAACAGGGAGCGTTTTTTCAAGTCGGAAACGCGCTCCCGAAAAACGCTCCCGACAGGAAGCGTTTTCGGAAGCGCGTTTCCTAGCGTTTCCGAAACACTCCCGCACGGAGCGAGTTTCCGGAGCAGGAGCGAAGGGGGTTTGAAGCTTCCCCTCAACCCTGTCCACAAGAGCTCTGAACTCCTGAAACCGCTTGAAGACCTCACTTTGGTCTTCAAGAAATAAATCCAGGTCCTCCTGGAGTGATCATCAATGAATAACACATAATACTCATATCCACTCAAGGAAACATGAGACATCCGACTGCTCACATCGAAATGAATCAAATCAAGTATCTCAGTCGCTCTGTTGTCACTGCTGGGAAAAGGGGATTTGGCAAACTTGCCCATCGCACATCCTCTACATGTATCAATGTGATCAGTACTGAAATCTGGCAAACCTGTAGTGATCTCTTGCAATGTCCTCAAGGCACCATGATACATGTGCCCCATCCTACGGTGCTAAATCTCACACAGCTCAAAACTGCTAGCTCTGTTGTCGGTACTACTAATCAATGCCAAAAGGGGCTAAATTGCAAACTTGTACACGTTTGCATGGCATACTCCTATCACTCTAGCTGAATCAGCTGGAGCGCCCCTAGGATATATCAGCACCTGTCCTCTCCTGAACAATATCTCATACATTTTGTCCTCCAATGCTGAGACAGATATGAGGTTCTTCCTCATCCCTGACACATATAAAACATCTGACACCTTCAAGGGAGATTTGGGTTCCATATCAAATGCCAATGTCCCCACACCGACTGCTCTAACAACACTGTCATCACCGAGTACTACCTCTATATCAATGCCAATCTCTGAAAGCTCTGAGAAGTATTCACAGACTCCTGTCATATGACGTGAAGCCCCATTGTCCACATACCAGATACCCAAAGATGCTCCGCTAGTCGAGGGAAATGCATGCTCCCTCTAAACCTCCGTGGCAGGCGATCCTACACTAGTGGACTCACAAGCACTGAACCCAAACTCTCGGTCAAATATATCTGAAAAGTCCTCAATCTCTGCTGATGCTGCCATGGTCTGGTTCTTCCCCTTCTTCTTCTTCTCCGGACACACAACTGCATAGTGTCCCATCTTCTGACAACTCCAACACTTCACTTTGGAGTAGTCCTTCTATGTATTACCCTGTTTACCTTTACCTTTGCCTTTGCCCCCACCACTGCTTGTGGAAACTTGCTTCTTTCCTTTTCCTTTCTTGCCTCCTGCCAACATTGCTACATCCTCATCCTGCTCAACTGGCTTGGCTGACCCTTCCTGATTTCCGTCTCAATGCAATCATCCCAAAACCTCTTCCATGTGGGAATGGTCTCACGTGCACAAACCCCATCAGCAAAGTTCATCCATGAACTGGAGAGGCCATTCACTGCAATCCACACCAACTCAGTGGATGGAATGACCTCTCCAACTGCTGCCAAGTCATCTCTCACATTAGTAATCTTTGTGAAATATCCAGTTGCACTATCAATCTTACCCATCTTAATGGTCTTCAGCTTCTCCCTTAGGACCATCTTTCTATTCTCATTGGTACTCTGGTAGAGATGTCAAGGCAAACCACATCTCATGAGCATGTCTCTTTCCTCTCACATGAGAAATCACATGGTCTTTGATCCTGTCTAGAATTAGTCTCTTACCCTTGTTATTCTTTTTATTAAATGCTGCCAACTGAACAGCATCAGTAGGCACATTAACAGGCTACTGTTGGGTATGAACCATGATATCTCAGACTTCTCCCTCCTCAAAGATGCTCAGCATTCTCCCCTCCCACACGCTGTAGTTACAGATAAAATTTCTGTGTGAGAAAAATCAGCTTGCTGGAATTTTCCGAGTGAAAAATCAGCGACCTGTAATTTTTCTCTTTGCTGTCCCAAACTGCACTTTCAGCACCCAAGCTCTGATACCATGTAGAAATTTCGGATTTCCCACCCCGATTCTCAGTTTCACCTTATTTCTCCAATTATTTACATGCCCTTTCCCATAACCTTACACTCAACAAGCTGGAAAATAAATATTTTCTAAAAACACAAATTCTGGAAAATTTTCACAGTGCTGGAAATTGCAGAAATAAAAATCAACAGACTAAAACAGCCACACAAAACATTTTAACACAGTGATTTTTGGTCAACATGACCCTGGAAAAACACCCTACAACTCTTGAGGAAAACCAGTTCGAAAGCTTCTCTTTATTTTCTGAATATTGCTTTTACAGTGATGCAGAAATTTACACAGCAAAAAAAATTACAGCAACTTCTAAACAGAACTTATCTCGAAAACCATGCCATACTCCACCTCAGTTTCCGTGCCCACAAAACAAAAAAATTACAGCAGAAATTACAGCCTTCAAACTGTACGATCAGCCTTGAAAACAGTGTCGGAATGGCTGTACAGCCTCCCTCGAAATCTGCAATTTTCTCTCCTCGAAATTTGTGCCTACTTACCTCGAACTTCGTGCTCAGCCCTGCTGTACAGATTTGCTGAAAGTTAGTGTTGTTGTCCTCCTTCTCACTACTCAGAAAATTCTCTTCAGCTTTCTCCTTCTCCTTCTCTCAATCTGCTCATGAAAAAATTAATGAATGAATGACCTTTTCTCTCCTTTTCCTCCTTTAATAGAACTCTAAGTGACTTTTGGGTTATCCCCAAATCCAATGGCTGAAATAATTTTAGATCTAGGGCTGAGATTAAATGCTCTTTTAAATCTCACTTTCTATTTTTTAATTCACCCCACTTTAATAAAGATCCACTTAGTCATTTATTTCCAAAGTCACTTTTCCTTTCTAATTTTACATTAACTTTATTAAAGTCACTTTAAAATTAGACTTTAGTAACTTTATCACTTAAAGTCACTTTTAAATTAGATTTGACTTTATAACTTTATAAAGTCACTTTAGGAGAAAAATTAAATTCTTTTGGACACTTTTCCCTCGGCCAAAGATCAAAGCCTTAGGGAACCACCTGTCCTCCGGTAACCAAATTTCAACAAAGTTCCCCGGTAGGAGTGTACCTCAACTGTACTGCTCCCTGTTGGACATAGTACCTGATGAAGTGGCACCGAATGTCAATGTGTTTCAACCGGTCATGAAACACAAGATTCTCAAAGAGCTTAATGCAACTCTGATTATTGTACATAATCTCAGTCGATTCCATCCTCTTCTTGACTAGGTTCAAGAGTAATTTACGAAGCCATATGGCCTCGCATGAAGCTGTGCTTGCTGCCACATACCCTTCCTCGGCTGAACTTAGTGTGACGAACTTTTGTTTCCCATTCCACCAAGAGGTCATTCTTGATCCGAGACTGAAACAGTACCCACTGGTACTCTTCCGATCCACTGTGCTTCCAGCCCAATCTACATCTGTAAACCAACTCAACTGGACCTCATTGCCCTTGGTGTACTTCAATCCATAATCTACTATCTCCATCAAAGATTTGAGAACATGTTTGGCTGCTACCTAGTGAGCCCTCCTTGGTTCCACCATGAACTGAATGAGGGTATTCACTGCATAACATATGTCTAGTCTAGTATTGACAAGATACATCAATGATCCGATGAGCTACCTATACAAGGTGGGATCAGCCTCGTCATCCTTTGTTGTGTCTATCTTCTTCCAGTTTGTAATCATTGGCGTGGCCATGGGTCTAGAGTCTTCCATCTGAAATCTCTTCAGGATCTCTGTAGTGTATCTTCCTTGCCCCAGGAAGATTTCTCCCTTCTGCTGCGAGACTTCCTTCATGTCGAATTTCGTAGCCAGATTCTCCTTTTAGTCCTTGATGAGCTTTGATGATCCAGTAAGAAACAGATCATCCGCATATAATACTAGGATTAACGGCTCATCCCCTACTCTAAAATAGTAGAGATTGGGATCTGCGTCACCCTTGACGAACCGCATCTTCTGCAAATAGCTATCAATTCGCCCATACCATGCTCTAGGGGCTTATTTTAAAGCATACAAGGCTCTCTTAAGCCTGCACAAATGAGTCTTCTGCTCATGTGTCTCGAAGCCCTCTGGCTATTCTATGTACACTTCCTCCTCTATCACCTCGTTCAAGAACATTGTCTTGATATCCATCTGGTGAATCTCCCATTCCATCTGCACTGCTAGAGAGATGGTGGATCTGATAGAAGTGTAGCGTGCTGCAGGAGCGAAAGTTTCCTCATAATTGATCCCTTCCTTTTGTGCGTACCCCTTAGCAACAAATCTGGCCTTTAACTTTTCTATGTTGTTTTCTGCAGCATACTTGACCTTGTAGATCCACCTTGATCCTACAACTGATCTGTCCTGTTTTCTAGGGACTACTTCTCAGACATCGTTTGTCATGATGGAGCTATACTCTTCCACCGTGGCATCCACCCATACCTGATGCTGAGCTGCCTCCCGAAAGTTGTAGCGTTCTCCAACCTGAGCTATCAAGGCCTGGTATCTGTCAGGTTGCCTCCGTACCCTCTTCCCGTCTCTAGGGGCTCCAACAAATTCTTCTGCATCCTTTAGAATTTGTTGGAGTTCTCTACTCGGTCTTCCACTGGTGGTGGGCGATCTTACCTACTCTCCTGCCTGCTCTTCTGCGGAGGAACTCTCCTCAAAATCCTTGTGTCGTGGAGAGGCACTCTCCCCATCCTCTGTAGGTTGTTGAGGTTGAGGCACTCTCCCCATCCTCTGTAGGTTGTTGAGGTTGTACTAGTGGAGCCTCCTCAATCTGTGTATCTGTAGCCGTCTCTCGGGATTTCCTAAAGGCTCTCTCCTCCATGAATTTCACGTCTCGCCTTACTACAATTTTCCTGCTTTCTAGAATATAGATGTGAGATGCTCTCACATTTTCACTATAGCCCACACGATAACCCTTTTCCGCAGTCTGATCCAACTTCTTCCTCTTCTCATCTAGAACATGGCAATACATCATGCTGCCAAATATTCTAATATGGCTCACCTTCGGCTTTTGCCCACAAAAATTTGGGCATATCTTAGTCATATAACATTGCCCTTGCAGCCTCTATAATGGTCCGATTCTTCCTTTCTAAAATTCCATTCTGCCCGAGATTGTATGGAGCTGTCCATTCTCTCTTGATGCCTTCCTTTGCGCAGAAACTGATGAAGTTTTTATCGATATATTCTCCACCATTATCCGACCGCAGCTTCTTGATCTTCTTTCCTGTTGCATTTTCTACCAACGCTTTGAATTCTTTGGAACGTTCAAAGACTTCACCTTTGGTTTTGAGAAAATAGATCCAAGTCTTTCTGGAATGATCATCAATAAAGGTAGCAAAATACTTTGCACCACTTAGAGTGGTTGTGGACATAGGACCGCATATATCTGAGTGTATCAACTCCAATACGCTCTTGGCCCTGCTGCTGCTTCTTGGAAATGTTGTATTAGCATACTTCCCTAGTACACATTCCCTATAGATTTCATCTCTCCTTGTGCCGAGTTCAGAAGCTGCTATGACAGTTTTCTTGAGAATCTTCAAGGCTCCATGATGTAGATGCCCCATCCTTTTATGCCATAATTCATTCATATCTCTTTTGTCTGTACTAACAATGAAAACCATGGGGGATTCAAGCTAGAGCTTATATAGTTTATGACTCCTTACTCTAATTTGTGCCTTCTTGCTCCAGCTAGGATGTTTGACATAAACTTTGTTTCCAATAAAGTATGCGTCATAACCCTTGTTCTAAAGCTGAGACACTAAGAGCAAATTCATTCCGAATCTTGGTACATGGAGAACGTTTGTGGCCCGAATCTTGTTGCCAGCTTCTGTCTGAAATGTTATGGTACCTCTTCCAACGGGGGTACACTTGGCCTTGTTTCCCATTGTAATCTGGAAATTCATATGTTCTTCTTGGTAGCTCGAAAAATATTCTTGAACACGCGTCATATGAGCAGAGGCTCCACTATCAATATACCAAACTGTTATGAATATAATTCATAACGAATATAACAAATATAATTATTAAATAGTCAATTAAGGATTACGTGAGTAGTCATTAAGTTAGTGAAAGGGCATGTCTAAGAGACATGCCCAGTCATGAAAGGTCACCTGCGTAGGTATATAAGCAGGGCCTCATTGTAACATTTTATCATCTATCTATCTCATATCTTTTATAATATAATATTTGTATCCTCATGGATATCTCTGTATTCCAAGTGTTCTGGAGTATTTTAACCTGAGAAGGAACTTTGTTCGCTTCATTTGGTATCAGAGCAGTCGATCTTCTGGCCGCTCATCGCTGCACATAGCTACGCTCCTTGATCCAGGTCTTTGACTGTAAAAATCGTCAACCTTGTTGACGTCGTGACTGAAGCGTTTCGCTATCAATCTTGGAGTTTCTCCATTTTCGCCGCTAGGCCTTTGGCCATAATAAAAAAAAGGGAGAAAACAAACCAGAGAATTTTTGAAAAGAAATGTAAAAAAAGGGGAGAATAATTTATATAAAAAAATTGAAGAAATATTAAAAAAGGAAGAATTTATATTAAAAATAATAAAAGAGAGAAAGAAAGTCAAAGTATATTAAAAAGAAGAAGAAAGAGATATATATAAAGAAGTACATATATGTACATACCAAGACAAATTAAAATTAAAAAGGAAAAGGAAATAAGGAAGAGTAGGTAAGGTTATTTTAATTATTCTTTCAGTGGTTTACAAGCTCGTGGTTTTGGAAGCCCATGGTATTTGCAAGGTAAAATAAGAAGTAAAGGAATAAAAAATCTCTTGTGAATGGTAAGTTTACTTTTACGTGGAGAAATACACATAAGTGGACATATATTTTATAGGTGAATATATGTTAATAGCCACGTTTCACTAGGATTGTAACCTTTCAACAAAATAAAAATTTATAAAAAAAAGAAAAAAAAATCAATTGTTAAAAGAATATATATATATATATATATATATTGTAGAAATTTCTTGTTTTTCCCACCCCGGTTTTCAGTTTCACCTTATTTCTCCGATTTGTTAAATGCCCTTTCCCATAACCTTACATTCAACAAGCTGGAAAATAAATATTGCTAAAAACACAAATTCTGAAAATTTTTCAGAATGCTGGAAAATGCAGAAATAAAAATCAGCAGATACAAACATCCATTCAACACATGATAACACAGTGATTTTTGGTCAAGGTGACCCTGGAAAAACCCCCTACAACTCTTGGTGAAAACCAGTTCGAAAGCTCCTTCTTATTTCTGGAAAATGCTTTTTACAGTGAGAGAAATATTCAGCAAAAAATCAGCAAGCAAACTTTTACAACTTATCTCGTTTTCCGTGCCTCACAGCCAACTGGAAAAACTTGCAAACAGCAAAACAGAACAGAAATAAATGCTGTACGGCCTCCTCGATTTTTGTGCCCAAATTTCAGCCTTAAATGCTGCTGTACGGACTGCCTAGAAAAGCGTGCAAGCTGCCATAAATGCTGCTATATGATTTTCCTCGATTTTTGTGCAGAAAAACAGCAGTACAGTTGTACGGATTTATTGCCCTATGCAAGCGATGTGAGTGTGACCACCTACGTACGTACTCCTTAACTTGTCACGACCTTGTGACTTTTACGCTCCTCGGTGCAATGCTAACGCGTAGGCCTCCTTGGAATACGAACCAAAAGCTGTACGTACGGCCTTTTCTGAAAATGTTTAAATGCGCTACGCGTATGTGGGTTGTGCGGACTTGCTGAAATGCTACCTTGGAATGTGTGCCAAGCTGCTGCCTCCTTCTCCTCACTGCCCAGAAATCTCCCTTGCTCTCTTTCTCTCCTTCTCCCAATCTGCTCATGAAAGAATGAATGACCTTTTCCTCCTTTCTCTCCTTTAACCTAACCCTAAGTGACTTTTGGGGAATCCCTAAATCCAATGGCTGAAATAGATTGAGATCTAGGGCTGAGATTAAATGCTCATTTAAATCTCACTTTCTATTTTTTAATTCACCCCACTTTAATAAAGACCCACTTGGTCATTTATTTCCAAAGTCACTTTTCCTTTCTAATTTTACATTGACTTTATTAAAGTCACTTTAAAATTAGACTTTAGTAACTTTATCACTTAAAGTCACTTTTAAATTAGATTTGACTTTATAACTTTATAAAGTCACTTTAGGAGAAAAATTAAATTCTTTTGGACACTTTTCCCTGGGCCAAAGATCAAAGCCTTAGGGAACCACCTGTCCTTCGGTAACCAAATTTCAACAATCCCTCTTACCGAGGAAGGTGTTTCTCACCACACCCATCTTGTCTCAGAAGTAGACATGCTTGCCTCGTGGTAAGGCTCTGGTAAGAATATCTGCACCCTGCTCATCAGTGGAAATATACTCAAGCTTCATAGCTCCCTTCTGAACATAGTCTCTGATGAAGTGATATCTGATGCCAATATGCTTTGACCTGTCATGAAATACTGGATTCTCCGTGAGTTTAATGCAACTCTGATTATCACAGTAAATCACTGAAGGTCTCAACGGCTGACCAAATAAGCCAAACAACATCTTGCGACTTCGGTGTGGCCTTGATGAAATGATATTTGATCCCGATATGCTTTGACCTGTCATGAAATACTGGATTCTCTGTGAGTTTAATGCAACTCTGATTATCACAGTAAATCACTGAAGGTCTCAACGGCTGACCAAATAAGCCAAACAACATCTTGCGAAGCCGGATGGCCTCACAACTAGCTAGGCCCGTTTTCCCATGCCTCTCTGTGCTGACTCAATGCTACGGCTGTTTGCTTAGGGTGAACCATGACCTTCTGAACCCAACCAAAACAACACCCTGAGCATCTTTCTCTCAGGCTTCAGCACCTTATTATCTAAAAGTGTAACCTCCCAATCTCACTCCATCCCCCTGCGTGTAGTCCAGACCATAATCCACTGTCCCCTGCAAGTACCGCAAAATGTGTTTTGCAGCCACCCAGTGGACCTTCCTAGGCTCACACATAAACTGACTCATCGTGTTGACTACAGAACAGATATCTGGTCTAGTGTTGACCAAATACATTAAGGAACTAATCAGCTATCTGTACAATGTGGGATCCACCAACTCGGAATCATCTCAAACTCCGCCGCAAGATCTCTCTTGCAGTGCTCTATGAGTCTCTCTGCACCTGTAATGACTAAGTCATCCACATACAGCACCAGAATGAGAGGCTCCTCACCTATCACAATATAGTAAAGGTTCGGATCTGCCTCACTCTTTGTGAAACCCATCCCTTGCAAGTATGTATCTATCTTGGAGTACCAAGCTCTGGGAGCTTGCTTCAGGCCATAAAGGGCCTTCTTCAGTCTGCACACATGGGACTCCTTCCCATGCACCTCAAAGCCCTGTGGCTGCTCAATGTACACCTCCTCTTGTATGAAGCCATTGAGAAATGCGGTCTTCACATCCATCTGGTGGATCTTCCAACCCATCTCTGTTGCTATCGATATAATGGAGCGGATCGAAGTATATCGAGCCACGGGAGCGAAGGTCTCCTCATAATCAACTCCCTCTACCTGGGAGAACCCTCTAGCCACAAACCTCGCTTTGAATTTCTCAATGCTGCCATCTGCGGCATGCTTTACCTTGTAAAGCCATCTGGAAGTAACCACGGATTTGCCCTCAGGCCTCGGCACCACCTCCCAAACATCATTCTTCATGATAGAAGAATACTCCTCCTGCATCGCCTCTCTCCAGACCTGCTGGCTAGCTGCCTCCTCATAGCTAGAAGGCTCAGAGTCAAGGATGTTGGTAGCCATTGCCATATAGCTACAAAACCTCTCAAGTGGTCTGCTCTCTCTGACCGGCCTCTTAGGCGCAGCAACAGATGTGGCCTCTCTCAAGGTGTCCTGAAGCCACTTGGGCTTCCTCTTCCCTGAGCACACTTCTCCCACTGGAGAATGAAACTCCTCCTCCTCCTCATCATCAGGAGCCTGAACTCCTGACTGTCTGTCTGCTGTCCTCCTGCCTACACCTGAACCTGTAGAAGGCCCAGATGCAGTGTGAGCTTGTCCATCGAGTGGACTCACAGTGAGCTCTGCGTAGTTGCCTCTGCATTATTGCCGGCACACCCCTCGACTCTGCCGAGCCAGCGGACGACATCGTCATGGGTATGCCTCCGGATCCCAGTCCACGCCCCTTTGGATCCTACTGACCAGAAGCTCAAGCTGGCACAACGTGAGGGTCACGCTGAAATCCAGATACTCTAACTCCCGTGACCTCCTAAAGGCCCTATCCTCCTCGAACTTCACATCCCGCCTGACAACAACTTTCCTCTGTGCGGGAATATAAATCCGAAAGGCCTTTGAGGTCTCACTGTAGCCCACAAAGATACCCTTCTCTGCGGTGGGCTCTAGTTTGGTCCTCTTCTCCTCGGGTATGTAGGAGTAAGTGATGCACCCAAAGATACGAAGATGACCAATGTCAGGCTTCTTCCCAGAAAAAGCCTCCTCCGGAGTCATGTGCCCCAAGGCACGATGCGGACTCCTCTTCTGCAAATAAACAGCTGTGTTGCAGGCCTCTGCCCACAAAAACAATGGCAACCCCTGATCATGCAACATGGCTTTGGCAGCCCCTCCGATGGATCTGTTCTTCCTCTCCGCAACCCCGTTCTGCTGGGGGTTGTAAGGAACAGTGAACTCCCTCCTAATGCCTGCCTTCGCACAATAGTCAACAAACTCTCCAAGGGTGTACTCTCCTCCATTGTCCGACCTCGGGGACTTGATCTTCCGACCTGTCTGTGTCTCCACAAGAGCTCTGAACTTCTGAAACCGCTTGAAGACCTCACTCTTGGTCTTCAAGAAATAAATCCAGGTCCTCCTGGAGTGATCATCAATGAATAAAACATAGTACTCATATCCACTCAAGGAAACATGAGACATCCGACCGCTCACATCGGAATGAATCAAATTAAGTATCCCAGTCGCTCTGCTGTCACTGCTGGGAAAAGGGGATTTGGCAAACTTGCCCATCGCACATCCTCTGCAAGTATCAAAGTGATCAGTACTGAAATCTGGCATACCTGTAGTGATCTCTCGCAAGGTCCTCAAGGCTCCATGATACATATGCCCCATCCTGCGGTGCCAAATCTCACACCTATCACTCTAGCTGAATCAGCTGGAGCGCCCCTGGGATATATCAGCACCTGTCCTCTCCTGAACAATATCTCATATCCTCTATCCTCCAAAGCTGAGACGGATATGAGGTTCTTCCTCATCCCTGGCACATAAAGAACATCTGACACCTTCAAGGGAGGTTTAGACTCCCTCTGAAATGTCAGTGTTCCCACACCGACTGCTCTAACAACTCTGTCATCACCGAGTACTACCTCTATATCAGTGCCACTCTCTAAAAGCTCTGAGAAGTACTCACGGACTCTTGTCATGTGACGTGAAGCCCCACTATCCACATACCAGATACCTGAAGATGCTCCGCTAATCGAGGGAAATGCATGCTCCCTTTGAACCTCTATGGCAGATGATCTCGCACTAGAGGACTCACATGCAGTGAACCCAAACTCTCGGTCAAAATGATCTGCAAAGTCCTCAACCTCTGCTAAAGCTGCCATGCTCTGGTTCTTCCCCTTCTTCTTCTTCTTCTCCGGACACACAACTGCATAGTGTCCCATCTTCTGACAATTCCAACACTTCACCTTGGAATAGTCCTTTTGTGTGTTACCCTGTTTACCTTTACCTTTACCTTTGCCCCCACCATTGCTTGTGGAAGCCTGCTTCTTGCCTTTGCCTTTCTTGCCTCCTGCCAACAGTGCTACATCCTCATCCTACTCAACTAGCTTGGCTGCCCCAAGCTGACCTTTCCTGATCTCTGTCTGAATGCAATCATCCCAAAACCTCTCCCATGTGGGAAGGGTCTCACGTGCACAAACCCCATCAACAAAGTTCATCCATGAACTGGGGAGGCCATTCACTGCTATCCGCACCAACTCAGTGGGTTGAATGACCTCTCCAATTGCTGCCAACTCATCTCTCACATTAGTAATCTTTGTGAGATATCCAGTTGCACTATCAGTCTTACCCATCTTAATGGTCTTCAGCTTCTCCTTCAGGACCATTTTCCGGTTCTCATTGGTACTTTGGTAGAGATTGGACAATGTTGTCCACATCTCATGAGCATTTCTCTTTCCTCTCACATGAGGAATGCAATGGTCTTTGATTCCGTCTAGAATCAGTCTCTTACCCTTGTTGTTCTTCCTATTATATGCTACCAACTGAGTATCATCAGTACGCACATTAACAGGCTGCTGTGTGGTATGAACCATGATATCCCAGACTTCTGCCTCCTCAAAGATACTCTGCATTCTCTCCTTCCAAACGCTGTAATTGCTATGCCCATCCAACCTATCCTCCACCCTCAATCCCAATGACATCCTGCTGTCCTAAAACTGAAAAATAGCACTGCTGTAGTAAAGATAAAAATTATGTTTGTGAAAAAATCAGCTTGCTGGAATTTTCGGAGTGAAAAATCAGCACACTGTATTTTTCTCCTTGCTATCCCAAACTGCACTTTCAGCACTCAAGCTCCGATACCATGTAGAAATTTCTTGTTTTTCCCACCCCGGTTTTCAATTTCACCTTATTTCTCCGATTTGTTAAATGCCCTTTCCCATAACCTTACATTCAACAAGCTGGAAAATAAATATTGCTGAAAACACAAATTTTGGAAATTTTTCAGAATGCTGGAAAATGCAGAAATAAAAATCAGCAGATACAAACAGCCATTCAACACATGATAACACAGTGATTTTTGGTCAAGGTGACCCTGGAAAAACCCCCTACAACTCTTGGGGAAAACCAGTTCGAAAGCTCCTTCTTATTTCTGGAAAATGATTTTACAGTGAGAAAAATATTCAGAAAATCAGCGAACAAACTTTTACAACTTATCTCGTTTTCTGTGCCTCACAGCCAACTGGAAAAACTTGCAAACAGCAAAACAGAACAGCAATAAATGTTGTACGGCCTCCTCGATTTTCGTGCCCAAATTTCAGCCTTAAATGCTACTGTACGGACTGCCTAGAAAAAGCGTGCAAGCTGCCATAAATGTTGTTGTACAGTTTTCCTCGATTTCTGTGCAGAAAAACAACAGTACAGTTGTACGGATTCCTGCCTAGAAAAGCGTGCCAAGGTACAGCCACTTGCTGTACGGCCTCCCTTGAAAAACGTGCCAGCAACCTTCAACTTTTCTGCTCCTCGATTTTTGTGCTAACTTGCTGTACGGCCTCCTTGGAATCTGAACCAAAACTGTTGTACGGCCTTTCTAGAAAATCGTGCCCAAAATCTGCCTTTCACCAGTGTGCTAACTCAGCTATACGGACTTGCTGAAACGCTGCCTTGGAATGTGTGCCAAGCTACTGCCTCTTTCTCCTCACTGTCCAGAAATCTCCCTTGCTCTCTTGCTCTCCTTCTCTCAATCTGCTCATGAAAGAATGAATGACCTTTTCCCTCCTTTTCCTCCTTTAACCTAACCCTAAGTAACTTTTGGGGAATCCCTAAATCCAATGGCTGAAATAGATTGAGATGTAGGGCTGAGATTAAATGCTCATTTAAATCTCACTTTCTATTTTTTAATTCACCCCACTTTAATAAAGACCCACTTAGTCATTTATTTCCAAAGTCACTTTTCCTTTCTAATTTTACATTGACTTTATTAAAGTCACTTTAAAATTAGACTTTAGTAACTTTATCACTTAAAGTCACTTATAAATTAGATTTGACTTTATAAAATTATAAAGTCACTTTAGGAGAAAAATTAAATTCTTTTGGACAGTTTTCCCTAGGCCAAAAATCAAAGCCTTAGGGAACCACCTGTCCTCCCGTACCAAATTTCAACAAAAATTTGAAGGAATAATAACCTCATTAAAAAGAAGAAGAGAGAGTTAGGAATGGTTACCTTAAAAACCCTAAAAACTCAATTCAACAAACAAAATGAAATCAATCATTGATGAAAAAGAAATTAAATCCAATTTGGAAAGGAAAGAAGAAAGATTTCATGAAAATTATAGTATTTTAACAGATACAAGATGAAGAAATTATTATCCATAAAACTTTGAGGACAAAGTTCTGAAGGAAGAGCCAATTCATAACAAATAAATAAATAAAAGTTGATATATTAAATTGTGACAAAAGCAAATGAAGAAAACGGTGCATGATTGAACTGAAGAAAAGTGTCAACTATAAGCTTTGAGGACAAAGTTTTTTAAGGAAGGGGCAATGTTATGAATATAATTCATAACGAATATAACAAATATAATTATTAAATAGTCAATTAAGGATTATGTAAATAGTCATTAAGTTAGTGAAAGGGCATGTCTAAGAGACATGCCCAGTCATGAAAGGTCACCTGTGTAGGGTTATAAGCAGGGCCTCATTGTAACATTTTATCATCTATCTATCTCATATCTTTTATAATATAATATTTGTATCCTCATGGATATCTTTGTATTCCAAGTGTTCTGGAGTATTTTAACTTGAGAAGGAACTTTGTTCGCTTCACAAACACCTGGAGGAGTCGTGCATGACAAACAAGCGAGATCCTCCTCTAGTCTGGATGTCAGCACTGACATGTCATGTTCCCTCTGCGTTTAGGCATGGTCTGGGAGACTGTGTGAGTCTTTCTGACTACGCAAACCCTTCCGAATGTCGGATCTCTGGTCCATAACAAATCCTCCCTTTCTGTCTTTAGCCTTTTGCTTTGATACCATGTAAAATTTTCAAATCTGAAAATTATTACTGCAGTGATTGATTTATTTTGCCTACTTATTAGATAAGTTATTTAGAGATGCTTATGTAAATTTTGAGATAAACACAGTTGCACTACTTCACTCTAATCAAAAGCAGAAGAACAAAAATAGCACAATAGAAACAACCATATGAACACAGTTATTTTTAGACAATTCTCCCCAGAAAAACCCAATGTGGGAAAATCGGTGCAGCAGATGAAGATTTGTATTCATCTTCAGCAACGAAAAGATCTTTTACAAAAGTCTGGGTGAGCAAAATGAAATAGCATACACCTGGCATGAATTTCCTGGACACTCAGGAAGAATTCCCGACACACGGGATGTCCTTTTACACCCTCTGCATCATCCTACATAGCTGCTCTGCGCAGTCCCTCCTTGGACTGCGTAACTCTGCCTGCAGGGGTTGGTGTTGTTGCTCAGCACTCCCTTCCCTTCACCCTTCTGCCTTCTACTTCTCTGTCAACTGACTTCTCCCTCCTCCTTCTGCCTCTGCAAACCTGCTTCTACAAACTCACCCACTGAAATCGAATTCTCTTACTTCAAAATCGATTTCCTTCCGGTACTGAGAATGTTCCTAGCTTGATTTCCAAATGACCCTCAAGCCTATTCTTATTGTTGATTTATGGTAGCATCGGATGTGTTTTAGCCTTGTAACTTTGTATATAGGCTAAGACACATGTATTCCATAATACCCATAAATGGTTTTGGAAAATTCCACTTAGAGATGGTTTAATTAAATTAATTAATCGTTTTTAATGTTTTCTTAAGTCTAAACTTAGGGAAACTGATTAATTAAAGGGTAATATTAAACTAAGTGTGAATCTTCTAGATAAAGTCATGGATCACCTCCAAGTTAATCTTAGCCCTTGATTATGTTTTAATATTGGTTGTTGAAGGATCAACTGAAGAATATAAGAAGGAGGATGAGGGGTCTATGGAAAACACAGTGAGCACATTGAGCATTTAGCATTTTCGAGTTTGTGTGAGGAGACACAACTTTTGATCAAAATCAAATCACTAGGGCAAGGTTTGCTAAGTGATTTTGATTTAGTGATCAGATTCAGAGAGGGGCAAACGCAATAACTGGTCAGGAGGACCAGGAGTATATTTCAAAGAGAGGCAGTAGTGACGCAGAGATTGGCAGCGCAATTTTCTGAAGGGGTGATGTAGTCCCTGAAGGGAATCACGCAGAAGTGACGCAGTGCCTTCCAAAGTCAGTCTGGAGATAGCTAGAGGCTGGGGTTTATGAGCCATGAGGGCCAAAATCCAGTTTCAGATCAGCTTGATCAGTTGCAAAGAGAGGTGACGCAGTTCCTCAGCTTGCCCACACGGGCTTACACAGTTCCAGCATAGGTAATCACGCAGAGGCAGAGAGGGGCTTCACCAGCGCTGTTTAGATCAGCCGGGGACTTTCTGAGTGAGGTATATCTCACAATTTCATCAGTTGTCTAGATTTCTCTGAAGGGTGAGTCGGATATTGGCACCCAAGTTGTACAAAAAATTCTGCTACTTAATAATACAAAACCCTCAGATCTGCTCAACCGGTTTTCCCAAGTTGGGTTTTCCTAGGGACTTAGTCCAAAATAACTATGTCAAATGTGGATGTTTTTCATTGTATTTTGTTGAGTTTGTTTCAGCACTTGGATTTATTCCGCAGCATTATTTGTGTAGACTGCTTCAGAAATTACTTCAATATTTCTCTGTAATGAAAAAATTATGAAAAATAATAGGAGAAGTAATTCAGATTTGTCACAGTAGGAATCCAGATTTTGGATTTTTGACACTTATAATCTTCTCGCTGATGAATCAACAGCCAAGATTATATCTTTAATCAATGGCTCAGATTAAAAGTTGACTTGATCTCTATTTTCTAGAAGATTCACACTCTGCTTTATTAATACCCTTTAATTATTTTAATAAAGTAAGATCCGAGTGGAATTTCGACAAACAATTTATGGGTTCTTTGGATAACTGTTATGCAAGCCTCTCCACCAAATTTGAGACTTGGAACACTTCCCGATGCTATAAAAATCAACATACAGATCATTTACTAAACAACACGTGCATGTGACAAAATTACACAGACTATTCGGACAAATGTCGCTGGAAAAACCCAATGCGAGAAAATCGGTGTTGCAACTCTAGAGGGTTTTATTATTATGCAGAATCTGAATACAACAATCTGGGCACGAGAAACGATTTTCCCTACAAAGAAATAACACTGCAACTATACCTTATCACTCGGAGATAGAAAATATGGTTGATCCAACCCTCTGTGGGGAATTACAAATTTGAGCCCTTTCTGGCCCACTGGAACCTTCAGCGTTGCCTCTCCAGCCTCTATTGGCCAACGTACCCACTATCTCGCCCTGGTTGGTGCTACGCAGCCTCTGTGTTTCCCTAGTTGGGCTTACGTCACCCTAGTTGGGTATCCACTGCCCTTGCACTGCCCTGGCTGGGCCTGCATCACCCTGAATGGGCTTACGATGCCTCTGCACAATCCTCTGCGTGGTCCTGGCTAGACTGTGTCCCTCTAGCTGGCCTCTACGCTGCCTGGAACAATGTTGCCTCTATGATGTTGTATTCTTGGCCTCAGATCAGATCATCCCTTGTCGATCTCTGCCCCTCATTGCACTGCAAACTCACTTCGAATTCCTCAGCAAACCCGGCTCCAGAAATTCGACTTACTTCAGTGCTTTGCAATGTGTGTGTGTCCTCCAACTAACCCCAAGCCCTTCCTTTATACTTTTCTCTTTAGCAAACCAACGTCTGGGATCTAATCTCTAATCGACGACTTCAATTAAAATATTTCTTGATCCACGTCACTTAGAACATTTCATCACATGCGTAGTTTAATTCACTTTAATTATTTAATTTCTTTAAGTTAGAATTAGGGTCCCCATTAAAAAATTTAATTATTTGAATAATTATTACACCGGATGAAATTTCTCCAAACACTTTCTAGGTCTTGGAGATCTCGTGTGTCTTAGCCCCTCCACAAAGTTTCGAAGCTAGAGCACACCCAATGCTACCCCAAAATCTCAACACTCCCTCTTAGCAAGGAGTGTGCTCTAGCAATACTTCCACACTGAAGCATCACCTAATTTCGCCATTGGGCTCCGCAGTGTAGATGCTTGGCCTAGTGCCCTCCATTCACTGCGTTGTTTCTCTCTGTACTGCTGGCCATGTCACTGCCACCAACACTGCTACATATGTACAACACCTCCCTCTCAAATTGTTGCATCATGGTGCCCATAGCACTACCACTGCTAACTGTTGCACTGCAACTCAGTTGCTGAGAAGTAAGCAATTGAAGGACCATCACACAAACACTGGCAGACAAGTCAGTTGGGCTGCAACTCATCACTGAAGCACCCTCTGCTACTGCTCTGCGTTGTTTCTCTGAAGCATTGTGTTGTCTGCTGCTCTGCACTATGTAAGCACTGCCTCTATGCTGCAAAAGTCCCATCACCCTCTGCATTGTTGCTTCCACTCTGTTGCTGCCTCTCCTCTACGTTGCTCCAGACTTCAGCATCCCAGCTTTGCCTCTGCTTTACTGTGATCTTCTGCACCCACTGCTCCAGTCATCCTGCTACTGTCTTAAGGCTCCCATAGCTTGTATGTGATCCAAGAGTCTGGGCACCTCAAGGATCCTGCCTACATCTGTAGCTACTCTACAGATCAATATTGCCCCACTTCCTTGGTTTCTGAGCACTCATGGCTATGTCATCGTCACTGCCATCGACCCCATTCGCTGTCGTTGCCTTGGAATCAGAAGATTCCTTGTCCTTCCTCTTAGGAAAAGAGTTGGCGAAGTGTCCAAGTTCGCCACATTTAAAGCACCAAACCTTTGATATGTCCTTCTTCTTCCCTTGCTGCCTTTGTCCCTTAGATGCAAGGGTTGCATCCTCCTCCTCCTCTTTCTTTACATTGACTCCACCGTTGCTGCTTTGTCTTTTGGTTATTCTCCTGATTTCCTCCTGACGAAGGATTGCTCACATGTCCACCCAGGATGGTAATGCTACTCTGCCAAGATGCTTTGGACAAATGTTTCCCATTCATCGATGACTGCATTCAGGGCAGTCCTCACCATGAGCCCTTCATCCAGAGTTGAGCCCATGGCAATCAGCTAGTACTGGAGAGTCTAAAGAGGAAGAGATCGATTTCCTCTCCCTTCTACATCTAGAACAACTGCATCTCATTCTCCAAAACCATCTTCCTCTGGACGGAGCTTCCTTGATACATTGTGTTTAATGTTGTCCACATCTCATTTGTCGTGTTCTTCCCGACAATATGTGGGACCACATGATCCTTTAGTCCATCCATGATCAAGCACTTTGCCCGCGCCTGATTCTCGTTGAATTTCTTCAAGGGATCTGCATCAGTTGGCACAACTAGGACGTTTTCTACATGGTTCTTGATGTCACACTCACCCAGGACTGTCAGGATTCTGACCATCTAGATAAAAAAATTGGACACACCGTCCAACCTATCCTGATCTCTCAGCCCATGAGAAATCATCTCTACTCAAACTATCAAATCACAAACTCTTCTCCCTTCCATTGTTGTTACACTCAACAAGAGACTGGATTTGGGCTTCTTGGCGAAAAAACCCTCTAGAGAATGTGCTCCCTTTGACAAATGATTTCCCTCCCAAAAATCCTTCACCAATTCTAACGAATTAGTCCTCTATGATCACTCGGCTTGATCACACTCAGATTCCTTGGCTATAGAGAATCTCCTGAGCAACTGTTATCCTCCCGCTTTTGTCACCTTCGCTAGGTACTGTTTTGCACCAACAGAGGTTGTGCCACACCAGCAACTTCTGAAGATCAGAAAAAGCACTTCCAATCTCGGCAAACTGTACAACAACTTCTCGGCTTGGACTGCATCACCCTCTTGGTGCTGCGTTAGCATCTGTGTGAGCAGACTGGCTCAGCGTCCCTCTTCTGGTGTTGTGTCAGCCTCTGCGTGAGAAGACTGGCTCTGCATCATCTCTCTTGGAGCTGCGTCAGCCTCTTCGTTAGGAAACTGACTCTGCGTCACCCTTTCAGGGTCTTTGTCCCTACTGGTGTTGCGTTGCCTTCTAGATTTTTGCTGCTTCAGTTGCCCTTCCTGCAGCAAATATCTTCAGTCGCTTTATTGGTGGATCAACTTGATCTACAATGTTCTAATACCAATTGAAAGTTTCAAAACAGCAACCCTACTACAGGGTCTTGATCTACTTCACCTACTTGTTTGGTTAATTTAATAAATTATTAATCTGAAGTATTTAGAAAAATATTAAAGCAAATACAAATTGCAGCCAACACATCTACAGATCATTTACTGAACAGCACGCACATGTGACAAAACTACACAGGTTTTTTGGACAAATGCCCCCGAAAAAACCCAATGCGAGAAAACTGGTGCAACAACTCTAGAGGGTTTTATTATTATGTAGAATCTTAATACAACAATTTGGGCACCAGAAACGATTTTCCCTACAGAGAAAATACACAGCAGTTGTACCTTATCAATCGGAGACATAAAATATGGTTGATCCAACCCTCTGTAAGGAATTATGAATTGAAGCCCTTTCTGGCCCATTGGAACCCACAGCGCTACCCCTCCAGACTCTGCGTCAGCCTCTACTGGCCAGCATACCCACTGCGTCACTCTGACTGGTGCTGTGCAGCCTCTACACTGCCCTGGCTAGGTTTACATCACCCTGGCTGCATCTCTCCTACCCTTGCGCTGCCCTAGCTGAGTCTGCGTCACCCTGACTGGGCTTACACTGCCTCTGTGCAATCCTCTACATGGTCCTGGCTAGACTGCGGCCCTTTGGCTGGCCTCTGCGCTGCCTAGTACAATGATGCCTCTATGCTGCTATATTCTCGGCCTCAGATCAGATCATCCCTTACTGATCTCTACCCCTCACTGCAATGCAAGCTCACTTCGAATTCCTTAGCAAACCCTACCCCAAAAATTCAACTTAGCTTCAGTGCTCTGCAATGTGTGTGTGTCCTCCAACTGACCCCAAGCCCTTCCTCTATACCTTTCTCGTTGGCAAACCAACGATCGTGATCTAATCTCTAATCGACGACTCAGATTAAAAGACTGTTTGATCCACGCCACTCAAAACATTTCATCACATGTGTAATTTAATTCACTTTAATTCTTTAATTTCTCTATGTTAGATTTAGGGTCCCCATTAAAAAATTTAATTATTTGAATAACTATTACACGGGATGAAATTTCTCCAAACGCTTTCTGGGTCTTGGAGATCTCATGTGTCTTAGCCCCTCCACAAAGTTTCGGAGCTAGAGCACACCCGATGCTACCCAAAAATCTCAACACTCAGCAGTGGAATTCCTTTGTTCAAACCACTTAGTGAAAGTTGAAAGCCACTCGACAACTTTCACCTACCATATTTAATGCAGGTACACAATAATATTTAATTATTAATGTCTAACCATTAATATTGTGTTCCTATAAATTCACCTAATATCTTAATATTCATTCTCTATATTTACATGACTTTGGTCAACAAAGATATTACAAAATGTCATTCTGTTCAACAGTAACCTGTGCCAGCCTTTTGAGATGGTCAATCTTAAGAATCACACAAAGGGACTACAGAAATGCCAAGAGCACAATGACCATGAAAAATGAGAGAACACACATCCTGTTCATAAATTTGAGTCCATGGCTCGTAAATCAGAACGGACAGGAAACACGTTGAAAAGGTATGACAACTATTGGTTGCAGTCACCACGCACTTGCTTGGATGACAATATACACTCGATATCATGCTATCTAGGACCATAAAGTGAACAGGGACAGATGAAAACCGTGTTTCAAATGTGAGGTAAATTGTAATATAGCCCTGTAAATGACACCTGTCCCAAAGACCCTCTAACTCTTTTGATCACCCTGCCCTTGCACCCCCAAAAAACTGAAAAAGTAGCATACTCTCAAGCAAACAGTATAGATATTGATATGCAATGAATACATCAAAAATATCATTCTCTCAAACTACACAAATGATCAATTGTTATCTAAAGTGACCAAAATCTGAAAGAATTGCAACGAAAAATACAACAGACCAGATTGATAGTATGACACATCACTTTTACAATAATGAGATCTACTGCAATATTACATCTACAATTTGTTTCCAATTAATTAAAAGCATTAAAAGAATCCAGGCTTATCCAAGGTACTTGCATCATTAAGGATATTACAATCCATAAAACCTGTTGCGCATTACGTTGCTGACATTTACCTCAATTTGTTTACCCATACTACAGGGTCACAAGGTTCTGAGACCTGTCTCCACTTCACAGCTATAGCATAAACATCTTCCCAACTTAACGTAAAACGTTCTGATGAAGACTTTTCTTCATGACAATTACAAGAAGATGAAGTATCACTGCTGCTGCTGGTGCTACAGCACACACCCCCACGATTCTCACTAATCACATTGTTCCTCTCCTTTTTCTTTGATCTTTTCCCACCCTTTGCTTCACTTTTACTTCGAGATATCAATGTCTTCCGCAATGCCTGCCATGTGCTTGATACCTTTTGAGCAACTTCTATTGCCGCCAAGCCTGCCATACGGTGCTGAAATGTCAAACAGAAAAGAATAAGGCCACCTGATCGACAACTCATCAGAGCAATCGCAAAAAACTCTTATGAGTAAAAACAAAAAGCATAAGCACAACTGGGTCACGAAATGCCAAAGAATTATATATTTAATCAGTGCTAGCAATAATTTTAAATTGATGAGCAAATGTGCTTTCAGTCACAACAGTTGATGCCAGGATTTGATTTAAGAGTTTAGATTTGGAAACAAGAAAGAGCCTAAGTCACATGACACGAGGACACAAGAATACAAGTGTCCGACATGGCACACATCAACCCTGGGAACAGCACATGGAAGACATGTTACACACATACACAAAACAACTGAAATATGCATAAAACAACAATATAAATGATGACGTCACCCTGAGAATTAGGATTTTATGATGCAGTTAATTCTAGATTTGATTTTTTACTGATTCTTTAATGCGATCCCTATTAAAATGGAAATAATACATCAAGAAAATTTACTTTATAACAATATCTCAAGTTAACCCTAACTCTAACAATATATATCTAGAATTTTAGAGGGAATAGAGGAAAATAGTTATAAAAAAGAGATTGATCAACACCTCCTAAACTAGTGCCTTGATCTAAATGGGAAATAGAGTTACCTAGAGAAAATTTAATGCAGACAGCCTCGATGAGGAGATTGAGAGGATAGTAGCCTCTTCTTACAAACCCTAGCAGCCTCCTCAAGAGGGATATTTTAAGTTCATGAGATACACAATTCAAATTTCTCCTGGAGGATTCAATGAAAACAATTTTGGATAGCATAAGGACTCAAGATTTCAAGATAAATATTCAATTTCATACTTGGCACATACAAAAACCCTAGTTCACATAAGATAGCATGCAAAATATAAAAGATAGTTAATAAATTTACAAAATTTCCACAAGAATCTCTTCAATCTATCCCAAGAAAACTTCCCCATGCAAAAATCCTTCTCTAAGACAAATTCACACCATAGAATCACATTGCAACCAAGTAGAATAGAAGACGAGCTAGTGTGCGCTTCCAAAGAGAGAGAAGCGTGTTGATGAATGATAATAAAAGGAAAAGTGACTCCCCGCTATTAATGAGAAGGTAACCAACTCAATTTTTATGATTTTACAAGTTGACTCCCCTCTATTTATCAAAAGGTAACCAAGTCATTTTTTTATGATTTTACAAGCATAGCCCTAAACCAAGTTTACTTAAGCATTCAACTAAGTCAAAGGTCACAAGTCGACCATGACATAGCTCTAAAACAAACCAAAATGCCAAAAATAACCGATAAAAATGGTGTCCACCATGACATCATCCTCCAAAATAGGAAAAAATGCATTAAGGAATTGAGGCAATGCTACAAGAGTGCTCCTCACTCCAAGAAAACTTCAAAGTGCATGTGTACATCTCCAAAAGGCATCACCTACACTATAACATTATCAGAAAGAAGCCGAATGTCACCCTTTTCATGTGTGTGGGAGAGATGTGGTGCCACTTAGGGCCAGTGTTGGCATCAAAGAGGGATGTGCTAGCCCTCCCAAGTCTTCTTAACGATAACCATTCTCATCTGGACTTTGAAACAAGGCATTTCCCATCAAACAAGGTCAAGGCCACCCTAGGGGTCGTCCTAGGTCCATCTAGGCACATCATCAAATAGTTCAATGGCCACACTTTCAAGATTAGCTCATCATCGGATGTAGACACAGGTGGAAGTTGCTCAAAGCCTTGTTGAAATTCTAGTAATCCAATGACTAGAATAGTTTTTCACAAATGATAACTACTTCTATTGATATAAATTGTTCCTTCTTTATACTTTAGTCAACAAGTAGCTATACATGAAAAACTTCAACCATTTCTTCAACAAGAGCAGTAAATAGAGATCACAATAAACAGTGAATAATAGAAAATAAGCAAGAAACAAGAGACACCAAGATTAGGCTCACCAGCGAAGGCAAAACCCACTAGGGGAAAACCCAAAATTCTTTCCTTATGAGAGAGAGATTTTATCCATCAATAGTACATCAAAAATTGTTTCAATATAGTACTTATTCAAGTCTACTCATAAAATGAGAGAGATATCACTTATGTCCAACAAGAAAGGTTTTTATAATATAGCCAAATTGTAGTCTTGAAGTAACTATCAAGGAAGGTCGAAGTCACTATTTTATTACCAACAAACTGCCCAAAGAAACTAGGTCAACTTCAAAATTATGTCACAACATAGATTGTGCCTCCCTACAATATTTCGGCCATAAAATCATCAACAAAAAAGAGATATAAATGATCCCAAGTCACTGTATCAACAAACCCTTGAAGTAGGTCAAACCGCAGTCAATAAATCTTCTTCACACGTGTGGAAAAGCCTTTAATAGAAGACCGAATTATCTTGTAATTGCAGACCGAATTGTTTGTGATGATGATGGATGAAATGATGCCAACAACCTCTTATAAATAGGCGTCATAAGAGGGCTAATTAGCCCTAATGAGGTTGGCATCATCTCCTTCTTGTGGTCGACTTGTGGGGCAAATTGGGTTGACTTGAAGAATTAGGTTGGGCCGAAAAAATTAATTATTTCTCCATGTGTTAGATGAAAAATGTTGACCTTAGCTACCTCATATTTCAACACCCCCTCTTAGCTAGGGAGATATATTTTCATTCTCTCTCAAGAATCATCTTCTCAACCAATCCATAGGTCTCACGGCCCACAACCTAAGGAAGAGAACACAATCAAGCTTCTCTCTCTTTCAAACTCAATATAAGGAAAGATTCATATCATCCATTTCAAAGCATCTCCCAAACAACAATGTTTGTCGGCACACAACCAATAGGAGGAATCATCAACGTCTCTCGGCACAACCTACAGGAGGAATCATCAATGTCTCTTGACACAGCCTACAGGAGGAATCATCAATACATCTCTCGGACAACAATATCTCTCAACACACATCCTACATGAGGAATCAGCAATACATCTCCCGAACAAAAATGTCTCTTGGCACATAGCCTATAAGAGGAATCATCAATACAACCCCCGGACAACGTCTCTCAGCAGACAGCCTACAAGAGGAATCATCAATACATCTCCTGAACAACAATGTCTCCTGGCACACAATGTTGAAGATGTAACTAGTGTCGATCTTCATAATTATGTCACCATTGTACTCATAAAAAGAAAAATATTTATTTGTTAAAAGAAAATTTATTTTATTATGAAATGGGTTTCTTTCCCATTGTAGGTCAAGCACCCATTGTATACTTTAGGATTTGTTGAGTCATGTCAAAAGAGTCAAATTCATGATGTAATAGCCCGTGTGTGGCTCAAGAATCAAAGAAAGAAAAATATTACTGTGCAAAAGATGAGTCTAGAAGCCCACCAAAACGTAAGTCGGCCTAGAAGAAGCCTAATATGCCCATCAAGTGTTGAAAAGTGTAACTAGGTTAGATCTTCATAATGACTTGTAATTATGATTTTATGTAAATGACAAAGAAAAATATATGTATTTCCTTGCTTCATGGGTTTCACGAGCAAGAAGTTTTCATAGGTCCACAGACATCTTCTTGATGTCTTTAGGGTGTGTCATTTGGTCATAAAAATAATTGAGAAGTCATGTATATGATGTCACACTCCAAAGATATTGTCACTACTTCTTGATGTCGTCCTGAAATAAGATAAAACACCTCCTTGTAGTCGGCTGATCTATTGTCTCATGTCGGCTGGAATAAAAGGTGTAGTCATTGTATATATAGAGGCACGTGCTCTGTTGAAGTGAAAAAAAAGTTTCAAAGTGCGGATTACATAGTGTGGGTAATACAATGCAGATTACACAATGTGTAATATAGAGATATACAAATAGCGAAGATACTAAAGGAAGTGCGTAAAATTATCACTGTAATTTCCAGAAGTTTGTTCTTATATCCACGCAATCACAGCAGTCCGAAGATTGTTTCAAAAGTATCTCTATTCAATGCTATTCTATGCTAAGGTTGCAGAGTGAAGTGTTATAAAGGAATATCTTGAAAAGGAAAAATAAGAAGTCTGATGGAGGCCAAAACAGAGATCGAAGTGACAAGTGTTGAACAGTGAATAAGAGAGGACCGAAAAGAAAAGGCTGAGATCAAGAAATAGTGACAAGTGTCTTGGATGAAAACCTGAGTTAAATGTCTTTGTCTGAGGTCTTGGTCTGAGCCAGCTAAAAGAAAGTTTCAAGAAGGTTTGAAATCTCCTATTCTCCTCCAAAGAGAATAGGAGGAAGACTTGGGTTTATCTATTAAAGACAAAGGATGAAGTCTTCAAAATATTCTAAGAGTTCAAAACTGAAGTCAAAAATCTTACAGAAAGGAAGATCAAAATTCTAAGATATGATAATCGTGGTGAATATACATCCAAAGAGCTAATTGCATTCTATAAGGAGTCAGGGATTAAGAAGGAGCTAATAGTTCCATACTATCCTGAACAAAATGGGGTTGCAAAAAGAAAGAATAGATCCATTGAAGAAAGTGTAAAAGCAATGCTTCATGATCAGGATCTTCCAAAGTTCCTATGGGGAGACGCAACTAAAACTGCAGTATATATTCAAAATAGATGTCCTCGCAGATCACTTGATAATAAAACCCCAGAAGAAGTATTTACTGGAAAGAAGCCATTTGTAGATCATCTCTGAATCTTTGGGTGTCCTGTATATATCCATATACCAAAGGACAAAAGAAAGAAGTTGGTTCCCTCCGGAATGAAGGGAATTTTTGTTGGATATAGCAACTAGTCAAAACCATATAGGATCTACATGAAGAATGGTCATCGCATAGAAGTTAGTCGTGTTGTCTTATTTGATGAAAGCATAGCTTTTAAAAAATCAAGAGATCTCCCCATAGACTCTGATGATGAAAAACTTCCTATGTTTGAGGAAGATGTAAACCAAGAAAAATCCAACCATGAAGAAGAAGGTATGAGCAATCCTGTTCAACCAATGATCATTCCTGAAACAAGAAAAAGATATAATTGGTTGAAATCCACATTACTTGATGAAGAAGGTCATGAAGTAGCCAACGAGACATTTAGAGAAAGTAAGAGACCCAAAAGATATTTTGGGTACATTGCATACATGACGAAACTAATCGAAGCAAAACCAACTACTTTCGAAGAGGAAGTACAAAACTCTGAATGGAAGAATGCCATGAATGAAGAATAACAATCTATCATGAAGAATGGAGTATGGGAGATCGTACCTAGGCCCGAGGACAAATCTGTGGTTACTTCCAAGTGGATCTATAAGATCAAACATGCTATTGATGGAAGTATAGATAAATATAGAGCAAGATTTGTAGCCAGAGGTTTCTCTCAACTTGAAGGCATTGATTATGAAGATACCTTTGCTCCTATGGCAAGATACACAACAAATCGATCACTGATTTCTCTGGCTACATCAAAGGAATGGAACATCCATCAAATGGATTGTCAAGACCGCTTTTCTGAATGGCACCGTACATGAAGAAATCTACATAGAACAACCCTTGGGTTTTGAAGTCAAGGATAGGGAGACATATGTAAGCAGATTAAAGAAAGCACTGTATGGTCTCAAACAAGCTCCTAGGGCATGGTATGCTAGGATGGATGCATATCTTCAAAGACTAGGCTTCAAGAAAAGTTCTGTTGATGTGAATCTATATATCAAGGAAGTAAAGGGTGAACTAGTGATCATACTTCTATATGTAGATGATCTTGTCCTTGTTGGTGTAGAAGGGCGTATTGAAGAAAGTAAGAAACACCTTGTAAGTGAATTTAATATGAAGGATCTTGGACTGATGCATTACTATTTGGGACTACAAGTCTAGCAAGGACCTAATGAAATTTATTTGGGTCAAGGGAAATATGTGATCAAAATGCTGAAGAGGTTTGATATGATGGACTGGAAACCTATGTCCACCTCGATGATCACAAACCTAAAAAGACATAAGAGTTATGAATCAGGTCTAGTGGACCCTTCTAGATATAGACAATTAATTGGCTCACTGATGTAATACTCGACTAGACATATGCTTTGCAGTAAATGTTCTCAGTTAATTCCAAGTGGAGCCAAGGCAAGATCATTAGATAGCAGTGAAACATATTTTGAGATATCTTCAAGGGACCATCAACTACTATCTAAAATATGAGAGAAGGAATGATGTCCAACTAAATGGATATACTGATTTCGACTGGGGAGGTAGTGAACAAGATGGAAGAAGCACTACTGGTCGATGCTTTAGTTTGGCATCCTCTATGATCTCATGGATAAGCAGAAAGCAAGACTCTGTTGCTTTGAGTAGTGTTGAGGTTGAATATGTTGCAGGCTGTGAAGCGAGCAAAGAAGAGGTTTGATTGAGGAAGCTGTTATCCGACTTATTTGAAGGACCGATGGACCCTATTGTGATACTGTGTAATAACAACAGTTGTATACGTTTGTCTGAAGGTCCAGTT
Organism: Pinus albicaulis; assembly: GCA_034641835.2. Lineage (NCBI taxonomy): Eukaryota > Viridiplantae > Streptophyta > Pinopsida > Pinales > Pinaceae > Pinus > Pinus albicaulis. Next base: position 663,829,010 of record CM076575.1, on the reverse strand, counting down.
TTTCATGGAAAGAAAAAGCACATTAACAATAAGTATCACTATGTACGAGAGCTAGTACAAAATGGAGTGCCATAGCTTCAGTATGTTCCCACTGATGAGTAGGTAACTAATATATTGAAAAAATCACTTCCAAAAAAGAAGCTTGTTTACTTAAGAGACAAGCTTAGTTTGGTGGATATGTCCTCCCTATGTGAAAGGGAGGGATAGGCACTCATTCTTGTCTTCACTAGAAGAAAGAATGGAGGATTTGGTAACCATCTGGCATCTGATACTCTTTGAGAGTGTGGTACGGCATTCAAGATAAGAGTAGTCGTGCACCAATATTCTTTGAGGATTAGCTACCCAAGATAAGAATAGTCCAATGAGGTCATACTCAGTGAAGACCCAAGTGGAGTATGTACCTTGGAGAGACAATGACGATGGTGTCTATAAGTTATTGCTCTCACCAGCATTGTAGCCCATTGTCTAGTTGAGAGATTGGGTTGTTAGTCAAGGCCTTGCACTATGACAATGTTGGTTGATATGATGCTATAATAGATGGGTTACAAATCTGACTCTTCTTATGAGATATCTTCAGATTGAGAATGACCAAGTACCATTATGAATACCTCCCTAGTTAAGAGGAAGTGTTGAAAAGTGTAACTAGGTTAAGTCTTCATAATGACTTGTAATTATGATTTTATGTAAATGACAAAGAAAAATATATGTAATTCTTGCTTCATGGGTTTCATGAGCAAGAAGTTTCATAGGTCAAAGGACTTCTTCTTGATGTCTTTAGGGTGTGCCATTAGGTCATAAAAATAATTGAGAAGTCATGTATATGATGTCACACTCCAAAGATATTGTCACATGTCGGCCTAAAATCAGATAAAACACCTCCTTGTAGTCGGTTGATCTACTGTCTCATGTCGGCTAGAATAACAGGTGTAGTCACTGTATATATAAAGGCACGTGCTCTGTTGAAGTGAAAAAAAAAGTTCAAACATGTCTGAAGTTTCAAAGTGCAGATTACACAATGTGTAATACAGATTGGAAGGGACAGAGATATACTAATAGTGAAGATACTAAAGGAAGTGTGTAAAATTATCACTGTAATTTCGAGAAGTCTGTTCTTATATCCACGCAATCACAACAATCGGAAGACTGTTTCAGATGTATCTCTATTCGATGTTATTATGTGCTAAGGTTGCAGAGTGAAGTGTTATAAAGGAATCTCTTGAAAGGGCAAAATAAGAAGTCTATTGGAGGCCAAAACAGAAATCAAAGTGACAAGTGTTGAACAATGAATAAGAGGAGGACCGAAAAGAAAAGCTTGAGGAAATCAAGAAATAGTGACAAGTGTCTTGGAGGAAAACCTGAGTTAAATGTCTTTGTCTGAGGTCTTGGTCTTCGTCAATTGAAATATCTATAAGAAGAGATTTGCGGGTTTTCCCCTCAAGAGGAAGGGTTTTGGCCCTGGCTTGCACCGTACATACTGTGTCACTATTCTTATTGATTTGATAGTTGTTTGATGTATTGCTTATCATAATAACAATAATCAAAGATAAAAGGCTAGAGCACACAAGCAGTTATCAAGAAGAGAATTTGAATTAATCATTTCACTACTTAATTCTCAACATCAAGAAGACTATAAAAGAGAAGCTTGAGCTCATTAAAAGGAGAAATAACACATCAAGTTTCTGATCTGATCTAAACCAAGAAAGAAGAACAGAATTTCTAGGAAATGGAACGAAGAAGAGGAGGAACCAAATTTTTGTCTTTGGCATCTCTAGTTCACACATGCGAGTCTCCTCAGATCAGTTTTTGCAAAGTATTCATTGAATGGTGGTTGGCTTATCTTTTGGTGGTCGTTCTTAGGTCAAGGGCTTGGAAGTCTTTCATTAAATTGATTCTAAAAGGAGTTTTGGGGTTTTCCCCTTTGTGGGTTTTGCCTTCGCTTGGAGCCTATTTCTAGTATCTTCTTGTTTGCATTGTGATCTTCTTATTGACATTTGTCTTGATGATGAATAGAACATCATAATAATAATGAAGCAATAATCTAATATCACAAGCAAGTGTCAAGAATAAAAAGAAATCAAGTTTATAAAAACCCTAATCTTTTCTGCCCTAGATTTCTCAACATGGTATCATAGCTAGGGCTTTGAAGAAAAGGCAAAAAAGGAGATCAGAGTGGGCACCAATTCAGCTCAAGAAGTTCATAGATTGTAATGAATAAAATAAGATAAATATTGATTAATTAGTTAATTAGTAATTAGGTTGAAAGGGCATGTCAGATGAGACATGACCTTTCGTGAAGAAGCACTTGTCTAAGTATATAAGCAGGCCTCATTTGTAACATTCATATCAATCATTCATCATACATTTTAATATAATATTTGTATCCTCATGGATATTCTTATTCCAAGTCTTCTGGAGTATTTAACTTGAGAAGGAACTTTGTTCACTTCATTTGGTATCGAAGCAGTTCGAGCCTTCGGCCGCTTAACTATTGCACAGAGCCACGCTCTCTGATCCAGGTCTTTGACCATAAAAATCGTCAACTTCATTGTCGTCGAAGCGTTTCACTACCAATCTCGGAGTTTCTCCATTTTCACCAGTAGGCCTTTGGCCAAAATTAAAAATTTTGAAGAAATTTCACCAATAGGCCTTTGGCCAGAATTAAAAATTTGAAAAAAAAAGGGGGAAATTCTTTAAAAAAAATAAAAAATAAAAATTGAAGAAAAAAAAAGGGAAGAAATATATATATATATATATATATATATATATAAGAGAGAAGGAAAGTTTTAAAAAAAGGAGGGGGGGCTGGAATAAATTAAAAGGAAAAAAAAGAAGATTTGAAACAAAATAGTTCCAAAAGAAAAAAGAAAAAAAAAACGGTTCCACATTATTGATAAAAAGTGCATGATAAAAAAACTATACGTAAGAGAAGGAAGAGTAGATAAGGTTATTTTCATTCCTCTTTAAGTGGTTTACAAGCTCGTGGTTTTAGGATCTCATGGTATTTTCAAGTTAAAATAAGAACAAAAGGAATAAAAAATCTTTGTGTGAATGGTAAGTTTACTTTTACGAGGAGAAAATTAACCAAGTCAAATACCCATAAGTGGACATATATTTTATAGGTGAATATAGGTGAATAGCCACGTTTCACTAGGGTTGTAACTTTTCAAAAGAAAAAGAGTTCAAAAAAATCAATTGTTAAAAAAAAAATTATAAATAAAAATAAATATTAAAACTAGAATTTACTTAGTCAAAGAACTCATCACTAAAGGAAGACTATATATAAGGTTATATAAAGGGAGTATTATAAGGAATTATCAAGGCAATTAATATTAAGGAAGAGTAATATTTTATTATAAATATTAGAAGTATCTACTTTTAAAAGCCCTAAGTTCATCCCAAAAGTATTTAATATTCAAGAAGCAAAATGGAGTCTAAATCATAATTGAAGAAAGGGAGATTTTTATAAACCTTACCCATCGACGCTAAAGTGCTATTTAAATTTATAGGGATTCTATCTGGAAAAGATGTCACTATTGCTATATCACCCGCCAAAGAAAAAAATTATATAAACCCTAAAATTGCAAACTAGTTGGTGATTCCAGAGTCAAATATAATAAAAAAAATAGACTTTTTTGACACAAAAAAATACGACATAAAAGGTCTACAACTAAATATTGGGGATTATACTTTTATCTCTCAATTTACCGTGAAAACCTTACTTTTTGACAATAGTGACATTGTGTTAGATTCACCATGGATGGAAACCCTAGGTTCAGTTATCCTAAATACGAAAAATAAATTTTTTACATTCTCCTACAGAAAGAAGAAAATAACGCTACCGGACGCCTGAAGATATACAAGAAATTTCAAAAGTAATTCTTCAAGAAAGTAAAAAGGCGATCCAAAATATGCAAAAGGAAATTGACAAAATCACCACTAACAAGAATGAAGAAGTTGCTCGCCTCAAGAACCACAACAAAAAATTACTAACACAAATTAAGAAGCTGAAGAAGGACAAGAAGTCGTTGGAAAACAAGGTCAAACAACTTGTCGAAAATGAAGCATCGAAATCTTTAAATGTAGAAGTTCAAGTTGAAGAAAAAACGAACATTGATCTAGTAAATGTCACAACTCAAGAAGAAGACAAGCAAGTTGCAAAAGATACAAACTTAGATGTTGCAGTTCAGATGAGGAACATTCTAAGTGAAGGTTCTGTAACCAACTTAATAACATCCTCGCCAGAAGAAAATCAAAGAAGTCAAACCAAAAAAGTTCCCTATCGACATCCAAATCACGAAGGCAAACAACTCAACCGAGCTATGTATTCAAAATGGAAACAAGTTGATATTCCGAAGAATACTAATGTCGGTGCAATCCACTCTTGTGCTAACAAGTCGTCACAAGTTGCAATTCATCGTAACATTCCACAGAAGATTGATTTAGGATGGTCTGATCCATTCTCAATACGACAGTTTTGTTTGTCACTTAGAGGATCATATCAACTTGTATCGACAAGGATGACCGCCCTGAGATGAGAAGATGCTCGTAGCAGGAAAAGAAATCGAGGCCTTTCATCAATAAGCTTTGAGGACAAAGCTTTTTGAGGAGGAAGGCAATGTAATGAATAAAATAATATAAATATTGATTAATTAGTTAATTAGTAATTAGGTTGAAAGGACATGTCCGTTGAAAGGTGGGCCGCACATCCTAGTGATAAAGCGAGGGTCTAAAAGGGACCTTACAAGGTATAATATCCTAATCAAAAGGGTTTGATACTTTGTGCAAAATCTCTGGTATGTATCCTTGTATCCAAGACCTAGTTTGTTAAAATTTTGTTAAGGATAGCTCTGAGTTTTGCAAGGCATCAAAGGCCTATATATTGTCAACTCCAATAAACCTAGAAAAGAGCCAAGTCTTCTCCAATTTTGAGCATATGTCATGAGGTAAAAACCTTTGGTTTCGTTGGAGGGTATTGTTGACTTCGTTTTGAGCATAAAACTACATTGGAAGCCCTAGAAAGGCAGTCACCAAAGGAGCCAGAGTTCTAATCATATGTATCAATGGAAACTGATACCTATTTTTCCTACTTGTGCACTGAAGTTCTGAGCATATCCGAGTTGAAAGTCTATAATAAATTTTGAGCATCAATTCCATATTGTAAGTTTGAAGCAGTCCTCACAATAGTATCAAGCAGATCCAAATTGAAGGCCTAATTGGAAGGCTAGAAGGAGTCACTTCGGTAGGAGTTGAGACCTCCTATTATTTTGGACATAAGTATACTTCAAAAGGACATAAGTTGGATCTTCAGTCACCAAGAAAAGGAGTCGAAACTCCTATTTTGATTCTACGCATTAAGGACACCTAGATTGTATTGGTTGAAGGCACATTAGGCTTATCATCAAGATACAACCACCTTATAATTTGCTAACCTGTGTATAAGACAAGAACCTATGGTATGGGATCAATGAAAGTGTGAAGGTTGTGTGCATGCATAGCTATAGTGACGAGATTGGCATACATATACTTGATTTGAACCTAGACAACAACAAGTCGACCTTGTGACATCTATTTTGAGCATATATATATATATATATGTATTATTCGTAATCTGAACAGTGTTTCTCCTCAAAGGCATACTCACACTTATATATTGTGCTAAAGATCTCTTCTCCTACAACAAGGACTTGCATGTGAGTAAATTCTAATCCTGAGCAACATTTCTAAATTGATTGTATCGGTGTTTTTGAAGAAGTCTGAACCAGAATGTAGTTTCATATCTTCATAGCAGCATTCGAAGTCTATCCTTCTATCGCCTAAAGACTGTCAAGGAAAGCTACAGACAGTGGAAGAGATCATCTTACATTGATAGTAATAAGTCCTTATCTCAAGAAGATTGAAGAGCAAGGATAATTGTAAAGTTCTCTAGGCAAGATTTCTGGAACTTTTTATTGGTTGCACAATAGTAAGAGGTTTGGAATTCTATACTCAGAAGTGTTGTAGCATTGTGTTTGTGGTTGAAAGCCATTGTGAAGTCCTGTAGCAAAACAACCACATTATTGTTTGTTTTCAACGGATGTCATAATGAAATGAAGAAGAAGCTTCTAAACTTAATGAGCCTAGAGAATGTTGTGAAAAATCTAGAAGCTAGTAGATGTAATAAAGAACACCTTGAGTTGATGTACACTTGGCATCCAAAGGATGCATGCCCCTTATAACAGCAACTATGACAAAGGTATGTCACCATGAGGTATGTATGGTATCTTCATTTATTAAGGGTCTAACATAGGGTTGGTTGATAGTATGAAAGTTGTTGTTAATGGTATTGATATCTAGGTTTGAAAAACCGTAGATGGTCCATGAGAAACTATGGCTATATGGAAACCCTAGCCTTGCTTTCTAGGGATTGTGAGCAATCAAGGACATGTGACAAGTAATGATCGATAATTAGTGGAATATGACATCAAGTCCTAGATCTAACGTTGGCATTAGTAAACCGTAGGATTTCATCCTCTAAGATCCCATGGAAACCTTAAATTGTCAAGAATGGCATCATGCTTTTATTATGATATATTTTGCTTGGTTGTGCTTGTCACTAAGTGTTGCAGGTGCATCATGAAGAAAGAAAAGGAAGATCCTATGGCAAGCATGATAAGAGGGAACTGTAAGAACCCTATAAGTAGTAAACTTGGTAATAAGTTGGATCCTCGGGCACTTTGATATAAAGATTCATGTAAAGATTGACCATGAGAATATGGATGCCTGTTGAAGAAGACCGTCTAGAAGAATCTATTATACGAAAGCTTGATGCATTGATAGCAGTCGTCTAGCACATAATAGTAAAGAAGTTCATGCAACATATAATTAAGAGAGGGTCATTCAAAGATCCTCCATTAGATGAATTCATGGGAAGATTTCCTCGCCTTGTAGAAGAAGGACCATGATGATATCACAAACATTTTCTACTCTCTCAAATTTGGGGAAAGCCTCCTACAAGTTTGTCGATACAAGTTGCAGCATGGTGAAGTCCCATCCTCAAGATAGGGAGTAATTTGAAGCAAGCTAGATAACCAATTGAAGTAAGAGGTATGAGTGTTTTTAAAATTCCTCTTTGATTTAGTTAACTTATGTTTTTCAGTGTGCAGGAGGAGTAGGATACAAAAATATGCTTGGTTGCATTACCATGTTTTGAATTTGTTTGGGTTGACGACATCAGCATCCGAGATGATGTGAAAGACCGTTGACTTCAGAGGAAGCTACAAAATCCCTGACAAGATAACCTGATGCAAGGATGACTCTTCCTGATGAGTGAATAAGGATATTGATGAACACAAGGCATGACATAGGCTATTATAATTCGATGACTTTGATGGTTCGATATAGTTCTGCTACAAAAAGAAGATGCTTTACAAGAAGATTTAGTGACTAAGAAATTGAGTGGATGACTTTGGCAGTCTAAGTCCAAAGGACATATATCACTAACAGGAGAGTAGCAAATTGCAGATGGTTCGATGATCATGTCTTGGTAGATCGCATTCTCGATGCTCAAAAGGAGCTACGTTCAAGCTCCATAGTGACTAGTTCGTGAATGTGCAATAGATAAATCAATGTTGCGAACATTGGCATTGGGATAAAATCAGCAAGAGTCCGGAAAACCAAAAAACCGTAAAAATCGGGAAAATATCGGTAAAAAATCGACAAACATCAGCAAAATTAAGATACCATAAAAATATCTTTAAAAACCGACAAACATCGGCTAGGCCTAAAAATCATGATTTCGAGATAAAATTAGGATGTTATCGAGATGTTCGCAACACTGAGATAAATATTGATGATATGGAAAGTGTTGGCTTGTCCCTACAAGAAGTTGTGAAAGAAGATGGCTCCACGATGTGCATAGAAGTTGATGAAGCCTAAAAGCAGTTGATGGTACAATTGATCTCCACGAAAGAATAGACAACTGATATTGGAAACAAGTCCCTGGTTAAGAGGGAGCTTGGATATATTCCTTTCAGGTGTAAAGGAATGAAGAGATCCTCCCTTGTTAAGAGGGAGAGAAAGTCACATCATTCTTGTTTTCACATCATGAAGAAAGAATGGAGGATTGGGTAAGCATATGAGACCGATACCGATACTCTTTCAAGAGGATGAGGTAGGGCATCCAATAGGAAAGAGTATTTGACGAGGAGATTCCTTAAGGATGTGTAAATCCAAGACAGAAATGGTCCTAAAAGGACACACCTTGTGAACATTCAAATGGGATATGTGCCTTAAGAGACAATGAGGAAGGTGTTTATAAGTCATTGTTTGGCATTCATTGTGCTCTAATCTAGTGGAGAGATAGAGTTATTAGTCAAGGCCTTGCTATATGAAAATGTTGGTTGATGTGATGAGATGCATTGATATAAGTTGAAAAGACAGCTTATGAGATGGCTTACCAATCTGACTGTTCTTATGAGAATAATTCAATGAGTAGTATCCCTGTATCTATAGTCAATTATGAATACCTCCCTAGTTAAGAGGGAGTGTTGAAGATGCAACCAGTGTCGGTCTTCATGACTATGTCATCATTGTACTCGTAAAAAGAAAGAAAAATATATATATTCATTTGTAGAAAGAAAAATTATTTTATTGTGAAATGGGTTTCTTGCCCATAGTAGGTCAAGCACCCATTGTGTGTTTTAGGATTTGTTGAGTCATGTCAAAAGAGTCAAAGTCATCATGTAATAGCCCGTGTGTGGCTCAAGAATCAAAGAAAGAAAAATATTATTGTGTAAAAGACGAGTCCAGAAGCCCGCCAATAGGTAAGTCGGCCTAGAAGAAGCCTAATCTGCCCATCAAGAATCCTATGAAAGAGAAGCTCGAGCTCATTAGAAGGAGAAATAACACATCAAGTTTCTGATCTTAACTAAACCAAGATGGAAGAACAAAATTTCTAGGAAAAGCAATGAAGAAGAGGAGGGACCAAATTTATGTCTGCTCAGATATGTTTTTGCAGAGAATTCGTTGAAGAGTGGTTCACTTATCTTTTGGTGGTTGGTCTAAGGTCAAGGTCTTGGAAGTCTTTCATTGAATTGATTTTAAAAGGAGTTTCTAGGTTTTCCCCTTTGTGGGTTTTACCTTGGCTTGGAGCCTATTTTTGGTGTCTTCTTGTTTGCATGTGATCTTCTTATTGGAATTTGTCTTGATGATGAACATAACAACATAATAATAATGAATCACTAATCTAATATCACAAGCAAGTGTCAAGAATAAAGGGAAATCAAGTTTATAAAAACCTTAATCCATTATGCCTTAGATTTTTCAACACACAACATAGACAAGGAATCATCAATACATCTCTCGGACAACAATGTCTCTCGGCACACAGCCTACATGAGGACTCATCAATACATCTCATGGACAACAATGTCTCTAAGCACACAGCCTACAGGAGGAATCACCAATACATCTCCTGGACAACAATGTCTCTAGCCACACAACTTACAAGAGGAATCATCAAAACATCTCTCAGACAACAATGTCTCTCGATACACAGTCTATAGGAGGAATCATCAATTCATCTCCCAGACAACAATGTCTCTTGGCACACGGCCTACAAGACGAATCATGAATACATCTCCCGGACAATAATGTCTCTCGACACAACCTACAGGAGGAATCATCAATACATTGTAAAAAATTCTAAATATTACACTTATGCAGAAATCTACTGTTAGATATGGTTATGCTCCTCCTACTTAATTAAGTTATTAAGCTGAAAATTCAGATTAATATCGAAGCAAAACACATAACAGACTTTCACCAAATTAGATCTACAAAAAGTACATGCACCCAAAGTGACACTGTGATTTTCTGGAAAAATAGTCCCCAGAAAAACCCAATGCGTGAAAACCGGTCTGCTAGCTGTTCAAGGGTTTTATTATTAAGAATTTTCTTAACACAGCAAATTTGGGTTCCCGATCTGGAAATCGCGACAGAGAAATAATAGATCTACAACTCATTGGCTGTTCTGAAGCCAAAATAATGACTGATCCACACCCTCAAACGGGATTTATAGAACTCAGACAAAATAGGCCCTAGAAACCCTAGCACTACCCCTGAAGCCCCTACTTCCCTCCGTGCTGGCCTGGAAAGGGCTGCGTTACCCCAGACTGGGTGACGCAGTCCTTACGTTGCCCCTTAGGGTCTCTGCGTAACACCTGATAGCTTCCAATTGAATCACGCTGTCCTAGGAGGGACTGCGCAGCACCTACATAGCACAGTTGTTGCCCTCTCTTCTGCTGCTCTCTTGCTTCTCTTTGCTGCCTCTCTGAGTTGATCTCTGTCTCTTGCTAATTCTAGACCCTGGGATCAGATCATCTCCTTGGTCTAAATTCCCCTTTTTGCAGCTAAAACACTTCTAAGAATTCTTAGCAAACCCGCCCTAGAATCTCAGCTTAGCTTCAGTGCTCTGCCTCTATGTATCTTTACAAATGACCCCAAGCCTTTCATTTATACTTTTCTTGGCGGGAAAATAACGGCCATGATCAGATCTTGAATCAATGGCTAAGATTAAAAGAGAGCTTGATCAGTGTGACTTAAGACAATTTCATCACATGTTTAATTTAATTAACTTTAATTATTTAATTTTCCTAAGTTTAGACTAACAAAATACATTAAAATAATTAATTAATTAAATATCTCGCAAACCAGATGAAAATTTCCAAATTTCGTTTTGGTTCTTGTAGATCAAGTGTACTCTAGTCCCCCCACAAAATTTGGGAGCTAGATCACAACTGATGCTACCCCAATACACAAAATCTCAACACTCCCTCTTAGCATCAAGAGTGTGCTCTAGCAATACATCACACTATGCATTACAAGATTTTGGGCACTGGTTCTGTGCCGCTGATGCTTGGCCTGCTGCCACTCAACTCTGCACTGCTACTTCCATTATGTATTGTTGCCCATGACTCTGCCACTACCACTGGAACATTTGTACTGTAGCTCCCTCTCAATTTGTTGCATCTGTATTGCTCATAGCACTGCCACTGCTGATCTGTTGCATTGCAACTTCAGTTGTTGAGGAAAACAACTGAATCTCTTGCCCAATCTTTGACAAACTAGTCAATTGGGCTGCATCCTCATCACTGAAGCTCCATAGCTTGTTGATATGTGCTGGGATCTGAAGGATGATGCACAACAGTAGCTCTGCACTGTGTAAGCAGACTCCCTCTGCACTGCTGAAGCCACATCAACCCCTTGTGCTAAAATCCCTCACGTTGTTGTTGTGTTGCGCTGTACTCTTGAAGCCTCCATGTTGCTACAACTTTTCTTTGCGTATGCAGCTCTGCTCTGCGCTACTGAAGTCACATCACCCCTACGTTATTGTTGCCTCTACGTCGCTGCTACATATGCGCTACTCCTTCCAGTCTTGAGATCTGCCTCTGCTTCATCCTTGATCTATGCACCCATTGCTCAACTTGTCCCGCTACTGTCTTAGGGTTGTTGTAGCTCGCATGTGATCCAAGAGATGAGTTGCTTAAGGATCCCGCCCTACTTTCTGTAGGTCCTCTCCAGATCCATGTCGCCCCAATTTCGTGGTTCATGAGTGCTCATGGCTGCATCATCTTTTGACCCATCATCTGCCACAGCAGCTTTGGAAGAAGAAGCTTCCTTGTCCCTTTTCTTCTGAGCACAATTGCTGGAAAAATGTCCCATTTCACCACACTAGAAGCACTTGATCTTTGACAAATTCTTATTCTTCTTTCCCTGCTGCCGTTTTGATGCCAAGGCTTCATCTTCTTCATCTTCCTTCTTCACTTTGCTCAATCTAGAGTTGTACTGCTTCTTGGTGATTCTACGGATGTTCTTCTTGACGCAGAATTGCCCACAAGTTGTCCCAATCTGGGAGGTCCGCTCTACCCAAGATACTTTGGACAAAGGTTTACCACTCATCTGTGACTGCATTGAGAGCAGTCCTGACCATCACATCATGGTCCACTTCGACACCCGTTGCAGTCAATTGATCTCTGATCGACTGCAGTCTGAAGAGGAAATGTTCCATGTCTTCTCCCTTGGTCATCATGAATGACCTCATCTGAATCTCCAACAGCATCTTCCTTTGGACAGACTTTCCCTCATATAGGGAAGTTAAGGCCTTCCACATCTCATTAGCTGTCCTCTTTTCAGCTATGTGTGGGACAATATGGTGCTTAATTCCATCCATGATCAGTCGCTTGGCATGCCCAGCAACTTCATTATGCTTCCTTAGGAGATCTACATCGATCGGTGTGGCCAGAGTTTGCTCTGCATGGTCTCTTAGATGATATGCCTCTAGGACTATCAGGATCCTAGCCTTCCAAACTAAGAAGTTGGAAAGGCCATCCAATTTGTCGTAATCAAGCAGTCCATGAGGAGCCATTTGCTTAGAAATGTGTCGAAACTTCCCTTTCTCTTTGCTAGAGAACTGGATCTAAGGCCCTTGGTGAAACACGCACCTTCTGCTCCCTCTGACAACTGCCCTTCTTGGAAATCTGCCAAGTCAACAATGATTCAGCTCTCTTTGATCCTCAAATCAATCTGCAAGTTTCTTTGGCTAGAAACTCTCCGAGAAACTTATCTCCTCCCGCTCTTTGTCACTTGTGCTTAGGCTAAAAATCTGAAAACCTCAGAAGTTTAACACCACCAGCACCTACTGATTTTCTGTAGCTGTGCTTCAGGCTCCTCTAGATTTGACAGATTCAGATCTCCGTCACACTGGTTGGCTTCAGACAATCCCAGCTCTGCCTCCGCGCAGTAATTGCATGGGCTTGATGTGAGACAACGTTGAACTGTGTCACACTGCCCTCTGCGTAACTTTTGCTGCTCTGAAAATTGTGTTGTCCCTTCAGATATGCCCTTCTGCTGCTCTTCAAGCTTTTGTTGGTGACCCTCCTAGATTTGCAATTACTATGATACCATGTGAAAATTCTGAATATTACACTTATGTAGAAATCTACTGTTAGATCTGGTTATGCTCCTCCTACTTAATTAAGTTATTAAGTTGAAAATTCAAATTAATATTGAAGCAAAACACATAATAGACTTTCACAAATTCAGATCTAGAAAAAGTACATGCATAGACAAAGTGACACAATGATTTTCTGGACAAATACTCCCCTTAAAAAACCCAATGCTGGAAAACCGATCTGCAAGCTGTTGGTGGGTTTTATTATTAATAATTTTCTAAATACAGCAAATCTGGGTTCCAGATCTGGAAAACCTGACAGAGAAATAATAGATATGCAACTCACTAGCTATTCTAAACCCAAAATAATGACTGATCCAAACCTCAAGCGGGATTTACAAAACTAAGCCAAAATTAGGACCTAGAAACCTGAGCATTGCCCCTGAGTCCCTCAGCGCTAGCCTGGAAAGGGTTGTGTTACCCCAGACTGGGTGACGCAGTCCTTACACTGCCCCTTAGGGTCTCTGCATAACCCCTGAGGGCTTCCAGCTAAATCACGTTGTCCTGGGAGGGACTGCGCAGCACCTTTGTAGCACAGCTTGTGCTCTCTTTGTCGCTGCCTCTCTGCGCTGATCTTTATCTCTTGCTGATTCTAGACTCTGGGATCAAATCATCCACTTGGTCTAAATTCCCCTCTCTGCAGCTAAAACACTTCTAAGAATTCTTAGCAAACCCGCCCTAGAATCTCAGCTTAGCTTCAGTGCTCTGCCTTTGTGTATCTTTACAAATGACCCCAAGCCTTTCGTTTATACTTTTCTCGTTGGGAAACCAACGCCCATGATCAGATCTTGAATCAATGGTTAAGATTAAAAGAAAGCTTGATCCGTCTGACTTAAGACAATTTCATCACATGTTTAATTTAATTAACTTTAATTATTTCATTTTCCAAAGTTTAGACTAACAAAATACATTAAAATAATTAATTAATTAAATATCTCCGAAACCAGATGAAATTTCCTAAATTCCTTTCTGGGTCTTGTAGATCAAGTGTACTTTAGTCCCTCCACAAAATTTAGGACCTAGAGCACAACTGATGCTACCTCAAATACACAAAATCTCAGCATACATCTCCCGAACAACAATGTCTCTCAGCACACAAGCTATAGGAGGAATCATCAGTACATCTCCCGGACAACAATGTCTTCCAACACACAAACTACAGGAGGAATCATGAATACATCTCTCAGACAACAATGTCTCTCGACACACAGCTTACAAGAGGAATCATCAATACATCTTCCAGACAACAATGTCTCTTGACACAGCCTATAGGAGATGGTCTTATCATGATGCTATGTAATCACTACTCCCCCTTCAAGGGGATTCTCATTCATTCCAGTTTATTCACATAAATATTAAAAACCAATTCATCATCATAAATGTAGCCATGGTGGATTTCAAAAATTGCAGCAAACAACAATCAGTTGTTCATGCAACTTCGATCGGGGCTTCTCTCAGAAGCAAGCATTAGCAATAGCAGACCATAATAGCTTCTTCAAATCATTTGTCACAAAGATATTGATGGACCTGCAATCCATAGTGCCAAGGATATCACCAAGCTCATGCCACAAAAGCAACTTCTCTTACACAGAAATCACAGGCCCGTCTTTAGCATATCTAGATTAATATCGATCTTCAATGTCAAAGCTTCTAGCCACCTTCATCAGAACGAGCTTTAATAAGGTTGGTCTTGTTTGCTCCCTCTGAGTACAAACCCTATCACGAGTCTTCTTATCACATTGTCCTTCTATCATTTTCAACAATATGCCATAGATCACACAATCATTTGACACAATCATTTTTGGACTAATGTCCCCAGACAAACCTTACTCCTCCACGTTAACCTGACATTGATCTGCACCAAGACTAGACTGCCCTGCGTTAACTCTACGGAGTGATTGCATCACTCTATGCAGTCTTTGCATCACAACGATCGTTGCCCTTCTGCCTCTGCACTGGTCTCATTGTTGGCTGGAAACTGGGGCCTTCTGCCCTCTCGAAAATCTCTTCAGGATCTAGCATTGGCCCTGCGCTGTCTCCTCAGCAAGACTACAACTACCCTTCTTGCTCTGCACAATGACTACGTAGTCACTGCATCACTGGCTATGCGCTGTTGTTGTGGCTCTCTTTGTCTCTACTGCAATGTACTCTCCGGCTCAGGAATCCTTCCAACCGGAACTACAGCCCCTCTCTACAAAAGATCTCTCGATCAAAGTTTCTACCTGAGCACTGCTCACTAAAGAAATCCATCTGTGATCTCTGCCTTGTGTCTCCAAAAATGAGTTTTCCAAATGACCCTTCAAGCCAATCCTATAGTCTTCTCGTTGAGACTTCAACGGCCCACATTATATCTCTAATCAACGGCTAAGAATAACTTCTGACTTGATCTGTTTATTCTACATCATTCTCACCCATATTCTATTAATTCACTTTAATTTTTTTATTTTCATAAGTTTAGACTTAGGGTCCATTCAAAAATAATTAATTATTTCTATAGAACTCAATCCGAGTGGAATTTCACCAAACTTTTTCTGGGTTATCTAGAATACATGTGTCTAAGCCTCTCCACAAAATTTGAGACTTAGAGCACATCCGATTCTACCCCAAATCAACACTCCCTCTTAGCGAGGAATGTGCTCTAACAATATGCCTTGTTGCACACTGCTCTGATCCTGAAGCATCTCCCTCTGTGCTGCTGATGTCTGACACTGCTACCCATCAACTCTGCGCAAACGCAGCATCTGTACTGTTGTTGACACTGCGATTGTCTATATTGAACTCCCTCTGAATTTTGCATCCGTGTTGTTGCTGACTCTGCCACTGCCAACTACTACTGCACTGCAACTAAAAAAAGCATCCAAAATTGGACAAGTATACTGCATCTCAGTGATGAAGATATCACTGCTGCTAGCCTCTACGTTGTCCTTCTAAAGCTATTGCGTTGCTGCTGCGTTGCACTATGAAAATTTCTGAATATTACTTTATGCAGAAACCCTACTGTTAGATCTAGTTATACTTCTCCTACTTAAGCAAGTTATTAATGTTGAAATTCAGATTAATATCGAAGTAAATACATAACAGACTTTTACCGATTCAAATCTAAGCAAAAGATACATGCACACAGACAAAGTGACACACCAGATTTTCTGGACAATTGTCCCCGGAAAAAATCCAATGCGGGAAAACTGGTCTTCTGGCTACTGGAGGGTTTATATTATTAAGTAGTTTCTTAATACAGCAAATTTGGGCACCTTACTTGTTAAACCGACAGAGAAAAAATAGGTTTCCAACTAACCTGTTGTTTTGGAGACTGAAAATTTGACTCATCCACACCCTCAAACAGAATTTACAGGACTCAACCACTTTCTGCCTCTAGAAAAACTAGCGCTGCCCCTGAAGCCCCTACGAGTCCTGCTAGCCTTTGTGTGCCTCTGCGTTGGCCTAGAGAGGGTTGCGTAACCCCAAAATGGGTGACAGTCCCTACGCTGCCATGGATAGCCTCTGCATAACCCTAGAGATCTCATGTTGGCTCAGAGCTGCCCTTTCTGGGCCTGCATAACACCTGCATAGCGGTTGAAGTCCTCTGCGATGCACAGCTGTTGCTGTTGCCCCTTCTCCTCTGCAATACTCTTGGTTGCTACCTCTCTGCCTCTTACTGATTCTTGACACTGGGATTAGATCATCCCCTTACCCAATACTACCCCTCTCCGCAGCTGAAACATTTCTGAAAGTTCTTAGCAAACCCACCCTATAATTTCAGCTTAGTCTCAGTGCTCTGCCTCCGTGTGTATCCTCCAACTGACCCCAAGCCTTTCCTTTATACTTTTCTCGTTGGGAAACCAATGGCCATGATCTAATCTTGAATCGATGGCTAAGATTTAAAGAAAGCTTGATCTATGTGCCTTGAGTCTTTTCCATCACATGTTTCAATTAATTAACTTTAATATTTTAATTTTCCTCAATTAGACTTAGGGTCCTTAATTAAAAATATTAATTAATTAATTATCTCCCAAACTAGATGGAATTCCCCAAATCCCTTTCTGGGTCTTGGAGATCTTATGTACTCTAGCCCCTCCACAAATTTTGGGAGCTAGAGCACATCTGATGCTACCCCAACACTCAAAAAAAACTCAACACTCCCTCTTAGCAAGGAATGTGCTCTAGTACAACTCTGGTTCACCCTGAAGCTTTGCACTGATCTCTGGTGTGGGTCTTTGCGCTGATGCTTGGCCTGCTGCCCTTCATCACTGCGTTGTTGATGCCATTCTGTACCGCTACCCATGACGCTGCCACCACCACTGCCACATTTGTACTGCACCTCCCTCTCAATCCGTTGCACCGTGCTACCAACTGTTGCACTGCAACTTCATTTGCTGAGAGAAACAACAGAAACTCCTACCCAATCTTTGACAGACAAGTCAGTTGGGTTGCATCCTCATCACTAAAGCTCCATAGGTTGCTGCTATGTGATGTCATATGGAGGTGCTGCACAGCTGCAACTCTGCACTACGTAATCAGTCCTCCTCTGCGCTACGTAATCAGTCCTCCTCTGCGCTGCTGAAGTCACATCAGCCTTTGCGTTGAAGTCCCCTACGCTGTCCTCCTGAAGCCTCTACGCTGCTGCAACTCTACTCTGTGTAAGCAAATTTTCTCTACGTTGCTAAAGTCACATCAGCCCCTGCACTGCAGTGCAGACTTCCTTCAACCTTCAGCTCCGCCTCTGCTCCATCAGTGATTCTCTGCAGCAACTGCTCCACTTGTCCCGCTATTGTCTTAAAGCTCCCATAGCTCGGATGTGATCCAAGAGATGAGTTGCTCAAGGATCCCACCACTACTATGTAGGTACTCTACAGATCCATGTTGCCCCACTTTTGTGGTTCATGAGCACTCATGGCTACGTTATCTTCAGAACCATCGTTCACCACAGCAACCTTGGAAGTAGAAGCTTCCTTGTCCTTCTTCTTCTTAGGACAATTGCTAGCGAAATTTCCTAGTTCACCACACTCGAAACACTTGATCTTGGATAGATCACGCTTCTTCTTCCCTTGCTGCCTTTTTGATGCCAAGGTTGCATCTTCTTCCTCTTCCTTCTTCACCTTACTTGATCTCGTGTTGTACTGCCTCTTGGTGAATCGACAGAGTTCTTCTTGACAAAGGATTGCCCACATACTGTCCCAGTTGGGAAGGTCCGCTCTGCCCAAGATACTTTGGACAAAAGTTTCCCTGTCCTCTGTTACTGCATTGAGTGCAGTCCTTACCATCACATCATCCCCCACCTTTGCTCCCATGGAAGCCAACTGATCTCTGATCGCCTGTAATCTGAAAAGGAAGGACTCGATTTCTTCTCACTTGACCATCATGAATAACCGCAACTGATTCTCCGAAAGCATTCTCCTCTGGACGGATTTTCCCTCATACAGGGCAGTTAAGGCTTTCCACATCTCCTGAGTTGTTTTCTTATCGGTTATGTGTGGAACTATATGATCCTTAACCCCATCCATTATGAAGCGTTTAGCATGTGCCGCAGCTTCCTCATGCTTCGCTAGGAGAGCAGCATCGGTTGGCGTGGCCAGGACTTTTTCTACATGGTCCGTTAGACAGTATGCCTCCATGACTACCAGGATTCTGACCTTCCAGACTGCAAAGTTGGACAGACCGTCCAACCTATCCTAATCATGTAGTCCGTGAGGTGCCATCTGCTCAGCAAATCTGTCGAAACTCCTCCTCTTTATGCTATAGATTTGGATCTAGGGTCCTTGGCAAAACAGGCACCCTCTACTCCCTCTGACAACTAACCTCCTCTCTTGGAAGTCTGCCAAATCAAACGAATCAGCTCTCTTTGATCCTATGATCGATCTGCAGATTTCTTTGGCTGGAAACCCTCTAAAGAAGTTGTTCTCCTCCCACCCTTTGTCACCTAGTGCTTAGGCTAAATTCTGAATCTTCAAAAATTTAACCCCAGCAGCAACTTCTGAAGCTCTGCAGCACTGCTTCCGGTACTCTGAAACAACAACGGCTTCAGATCTGCGTGACCCTAGCTGCCTTCTGCGTGAGCAAACAATCCTAGCATTGTCTTTGCGCTGCCTCTGCGTAGTAAGTACGTGGGTCTGCGTGGAGACTGCGTGGGACTGCGTTACTCTGGCCTCTACATGGCTGTGCTCCCTCTATTGTTGTGTTGTCCCTTCTGGTCCGGCTTTTTGCGGTTTTTGTTGCTTTCTTTGCTGCTTTCTGCAGCAAGGATTCTTCAATCTTCTGCTGGTGATCCTGCTAGATCAACAATCGCTCTGATACCATGTGAAAATTTCTGAATATTACTTTATGCAGAAAACCTACTGTTAGATCTGGTTATACTTCTTCTACTTAATCAAGTTATTAATGCTGAAATTCAGATTAATATCGAAGTAAACACATAACAAACTTTCACCAATTCAGATCTAAGCAAAAGATACATGCTCACAGACAAAGTGACACACAAGATTTTCTGGACAATTGTCCCCCGAAAAAACCCAATGCGGGAAAACCAGTCTTCTGGCTGCTGGAGAGTTAATATATTTAAGTAGTTTCTGAATATAGCAAATCTGGGCACCTTATTGCTTAACCCGATAGAGAAAAAATAAATTTGCAGCTAACCTGTTGTTCTGGAGACTGAAAATTTGACTCATCCACACCCTCAAACGAGATTTACAGGACTCGGCCACTTTCTGCCTCTAGAAACCCTGGCACTGCCCCTGAAGCCCCTGCCCTGCTAGCCTCTGCGTGCCTCTGCGCTGGCCTGGAGAGGGCTGCGTAACCCCAGACTGGGTGACGCAATCCCTACGCTGCCCTGAATGGCCTCTGCGTAACCCTAGAGCTCTCCTGTTGGCTCAGCACTGCTCATTTTGGGCCTAAGTAGCAGCTGAAGCCCTCTACGTTGTGTAGCTCCTGTTGTTGCCCCTGCTCCTCTGCGCTACTCATGGTTGCTACCTCTCTGCCTCTTGTTGATTCTTGGCACTAGGATCAAATCATCCCCTTAGCCAATACTACCCTCTCTGTAGCTGAAAGACTTCTGAAAATTCTTAGCAAATCCGCCCTAGAATTTCAGCTCAGTCTCAGTGCTCTGCCTCCTTGTGTGTCCTCCAACTGACCCCAATCCTTTCCTTTATACTCTTCTCGTTGGAAAACCAACGGCCATGCTCTAATCTTGAATCGATGGCTAAGATTAAAAGAAAGCTTGATTCGTATGACTTGAGTCATTTCCACCACCTGTTTTAATTAATTACCTTTAATATTTTAAATTTCCTAAGTTAAACTTAGGGTCCTTAATTAAAAATATTAATTAATTAATTATCTCCCAAATTGGATGGAATTTCCCAAATCCCTTTCTGGGTCTTGGAGATCTTATGTACTCTAGTCCCTCCACAAATTTTGGGAGCTAAAGCACATCCGATGCTAACCCAACACTCAAAAAAAACTCAACATGCATTGTGTTCCTCTGCGTTCTTGTGGCTCACTTTTGCTTTTCTATGCCTCGAACTTCCTCAGTGCTCTTACAACTCTTGCTCTTGTCACTTACGCCTCTCTCTGCACCAATTGGCACTCGTCCATTCTGTTACTCCTGATTTAAGCTCCCATAGCAAGGTGATGATTCGAGAAGCGGCCTCCTCAAGGATGTTGCCCATCTTGTAGATCTCTGGGTCTACAATTCCAAATCATCCCACCTCCCTCCTAGAGGTATACGAGCAATCATAGCAAACTCCTCCTCCTCTATCTTTGTTGCTCCGACCTTAGGATCATGCTTCTCATCCTTGTCCTTCTTTCTGAGAGAGCAATGTGTGGCGTAATGTCCCATCTCACCACACTAGAAGCATTTGATCTTTGATAGATCCTTCTTCCTCCTGTGCTGCTCTTGTTTCCCATTTGGTGCAAGGGTCGCATTCTCCTCCTCCTCCTTCTTGATCTTCGAACTGTTGCTGCTACCACCCTCAAGTTGACACTTGAGTAAGTCTCTCCGTATCTCTTCTTGTTGAAGAGTTGCCCACACTGACTCGCATTCCAGCAAGTTCTCTCTTCCCAGAATGCTCTGGACAAAAACTTGATAATCCTCATACACTGAGTTGAGGGCCAATCTGACCATCTTTGTGGCCTTAGGAGTTGCTCCTACAGTTGCCAACTGATCTCCCTTTTCCTGAAGTCTAGATAGGAATGGATCAATACACTCTCCCTTTTGCATCCTGGTGGTCCACATTTTCTCCTCCAGAAACATCTTTTGTTGCTCGGAAAACCACTGAAATAGCGTCTCCAACCCATCCCACATCTTTGTGGTTGTCCCTTTGCTAGAGATGTGTGAAACGATGTGATCCTTCACTCCATTGAGGATCAACCGCTTGGCTTTAACCATATTCTTCTTGAAGGTCCATAATGGTGCTGCATCCACCAGTTCAGCCTGATCATTGTCGATAAAGTGCTTGAGGTCATGCTCATCTAGAAGGAAGGAGATCCTTGCCTTCAGATTACATAGTTGGAGGCACCCTCCAACCAATCCTGGTCATGCAATCCGCTGGTCGCCATCTCACCCAAACACTATTGATCTAATTGCAGAAATCTCCAAATTATCCACAGTATCATAAAACAATGGTCAACGTTTCAAATCCCAACAGGGATCCATCTTCAGGACAAGATGTGAATGAAGAATAAAAGAAGGTCGCATAGGTCAAGGTTTTAAATAGTGAAAGGTTTTCTTGTCAGCGCTGTTCATCTTTCACTATTTAAAACCTTGACCTGTGCGACCTTCTTTCATTCTTCATTCACATCTTAACCTGAAGATGGATCTCCGCTGGGATTTGAAACATCGACCATTGTTTTATGATATTGTGGATAATCCGGAGATATCTGAAATTAACAACAACCATAGAAGCTTGAAAACCATAACTATCAATCTACTTCCTCTCACCCTCTGCGCAGCTAGCTTTACGCACTCCTGATGGAGCAAGCCACAAAATATGTTGCTATTGCACGAGGAATCTGAGTTTCTTGGGCAAGAAAACTCACTGAGGTCAGAAATCCCCAAAATTGTTTTTCATCTACGCTTCTTGACGCTCTGCACCAGCAATCATTATTGCGCAGTCAACTGCGTCCCTCCCGCTGTTGATCAGCGTAGATCTATTGTGATGCTCCCTCTGCCTCAGACAATCAGCAATCTGGAACAATCCCACCTCTCTGTTGGCTCACTCAGAGAGATATTTTCTTGTTGGTCTATCCCTCCTGGCTTGGACTGCACAATCATCTGGGAGATCGATCTGCTACTTACGCAGCGCTTTGATCCCAACTTCACTAACGTTGAATCTGCTGAATCTATTCTTTGTCTTGCCTGCATTCAACTTAAACGAGCTCTGATACCATGTGAAAATTTTGTAAACCTCAAGAATCCTATGGCAGCAACTGGAATATATTCACCTAACTGTTAATTTTAACTTACTAATATATTTGTAGTTTTACTACGACAAACACGGAATACATCACACTGCAACCTACACTAATAAACTGCAAAATAAATACAAGTGTGGAAACAAATCTGAACAAGCATAAATCACACAACTATTTGACACAATTATTTTTGGACTAATGTCCCCGGAAAAACCCAATGCGGGAAAACCGGTGCAACAGAGACTTAGAGCACATCCAATGCTACCCCAAATCAACAACTCACATGGATCTACTCAGAGATTATATTAGTTGTTGATGAGGATTTAATCATGGCCATTCATGAGCCAATGAGAGATCATAAGAGGAGGCCGATGGTGTTGGAGCAAAACACACTTGATAAATCGATTTCTTTGACAGATCGAGCTATCCAGCAACAACAACTGAACAAAGAGGAGTTTGAGCGAGGGGAAGCAGAGTCAGTGAGGGGCAGAGGACAAGAAGCCAAAAACCATTTTTTATTTCTGACCTGTCCAGTACTCCAAAAATTTAAACCCCTAATTTTCCTGAGATGTGACCTAGAGCTCCCTTCACATCATTTCTGCTTTCATGCAATGTAGAGGTAAATCCCTAGAATTCTGCAAATGTTAACATATTATTCAATGCATTGTCAAAAATGTATGAGGTTTGGCACTGTGTAATGAATTTTAATTTGACAAATTCATGGAGCTGATTATATATTTGCATCCTCGTTTCACTTCATTTTGGATGCTCTCTCTTCATTAAAAAAACACAATTTGGCATAATGTACAAAGCATAAATATGTCATTATTAATCAAAAAATCAAGTGACATATATGTTTTTGAAGTCACATCATAAGCATGTCTTTGAGATGGTATCAGATATTTACCTGACGCTTATTATGTAAGAAGCCTGGACAATAGTATTGAATCTTCTTGCCAATACGATCTGCAGTTTCGAGAAGTAGTTTCTTTGGTTTTGTCATTATAAAATCTTGCTGTTTTACACGACCTTTCTTCAAGGACTCTCGTAGTGGTGGTTGCCTAACCACCACTTCACACACACCTTTTGGGTGCAATCTCTTACACCAAGCCTCCTGCTCAAACAACATATAATGAGCACATCGTGTAAAATCAATAAAAAATGCCCTACCCCATATAGTTTTTCTGTATGTTACAACGTATGTCCTAATAATATCTGGAAAGAATAATCATAATTTAAAGCCATTGCCAATATTGATACCAAGAAAAAAACTGTTATTCTGAAACCATGAAGCAAAGAGAACCAGTAAAAGATCAATTACAGAAAATAAGGAAATAACACAGGAAGCTAACCTATTAATGCCAATTGCCAGATATGTATGGACAAATAGTGGTGAAAAACATCAGAACAAACAACCACCAGCACTCAATGACAAAAGATATAGTGTATCTTTACATTTAAGGGTTGCTAGCAAAAATGAAAATGGCATTGTAGTAGTCATGTGGAAGTATAACAAAATCGAGAGCACTGTGAAAGCTCAAACTTAGAAGATGAGAAACTAAAAGCGTTGAAGTTTAATATTAATATTTAAAGCTTAAACAAATTTATTGTTGAAACAGAGGCCACCCTTATAAGTGATACCTCATCGAAGCAGAGACCATCTTGTTTTTAGTATTTACACTAGACAGCTAGTTTTATTTTGTGTATCTGCATATGAAACAACATTAAAAATAGTGTCACCCTAACCGTCTTGCACTCAAGGTCTTCCATCAGTGAAATTTGTAGTTCTGTCACCTGACTTCATTTTCAAACTTGATGAATCTTGAAACAATGCAAGAAGCCAAATTCAAATGGACATCTATTACATATCCCCACTAGAGACCCACAGTAGGGCTACAAACCTTTTCCTTGCCCAGCTTCAGCCCATTCATCGTGAACTGTAGCATAACTAAGTTACATGGACATCTATTCACAAAGAGATATGGATACAACCCTTTTCAATAGTTTGGATACAATAAGGCTAAGAAACTGCATATCTGTGTATGTGCATTTGCATGCAAAAAAGCAAAGAAAAGAACCATGTGTTCAATCAATATGGACAGTACAAATCAATGTGGTCATATCAGAGCCCAGGAGAAAGGCACCCAGCTCTCAAATTATCAAAGTGGCATAAGTTTGTAGACTACAGTGCACATCTTGGCACTACAATGTGTTGAGAAATGTAACTAGTATCGGTCTTCATAATTGTATTTGAGTCATGATGTAATAAAGAAAGAAAAAGAAAATTTATTATAAAAGAAAATTATTTATAAGCATGGGTTTCATACTTTGTTTAATTTGTTTCCAGGTCAAAGCACCCAATGTGTGCTTTTAGGGTTGAGTCATCACTCATAAGCCTATGTCCTTGTCATAATGGTCTAGAACCTTAGGACATTTTGTATCAAAGAAATAAAATTATATGGATGTAGTTTGGTCATCTACTCTTCCACCATCAAGTCGCCCTGCTCACTCTACAAATCGGCCTCAAGATCCTTCATGTCGGCCTTGATAGAGATGATTCCAACACCTTTGAAGACTACATACAAACAATCACTAAACCTATTGTAGTATATCATCATCTCATCTGTTTGATCGGCAATTTATATGAAGGAAATAAATGCGAAAAACTCAAGGAAAGAGGAATCTTACACTGCAATGAAAGAAGAATAAAAACGAAAACAGAAAGGGACTGAATCTGCCCTATAACAGTCCACATGTGTGAAAATTCTGTGGTACAAGAGCTAGCTGGAAGGCCAAAGGTACAGACCAAAGTTGCATGAAGAAGATGGAAGGACAAAATCTGAGCTGGAGCAGATTGTGCACTGATTTAAGTTGACTCTTGGATGGTTGACATGGACTTGTTTGTAGAAGATTGATTGGAGAGGCTGACTTGGTGGTTGGAGGAGAATTTGTTGCTGGTCTAGGGGTCTTGGTTGTCTCATTTGATTTGGTTCTTAAAGAAGAAAAGAGAATATGTCTGGTTTTCCCCTAGGAGAGGTTTTTCCCTGGATGAGAGCGTACATCCTGTGTTCTTGTTGTTTTGATCTTCATGCATTTATTTTTTGGTAGCTGCTTAATGATAAGAGGATAAATGAAGACATAAAGAAGTTAAAAGAAGACCTAATGAAGATAACCAAACATCACAAGTAATTACCAAAGATAAGAAAATATTTCTGCCTTTTGGTTTTCTAACATGGTATCAGAGCCAAGGTGAAGGAGAAGGGAAAAAGGAAGCTAGAAGATCACTTCTGTGCAAGAGAAAAAGGGTTCCAAGTCTAAATCCTAAATCCGAGCTACATAGAAGCAGTGTCAAACTTTGTAACAAATTTCTGGGCATATCTTCCAGTTAATATCACTGTGTCTTGATCTTGATCAGAGCTTGAAGACCAAAGTGCATGGGGACCAAGAAACCTTTTTTTGGAGATCCAAAAGTCTAAATTACTAACTTAGACAAAAGCCAAGAAGTCTGTGATAGAGATCGAAGTTCTGTATGGAAAAATGAAAGTCTGGGCATGAATTTAAGGGTTTAAAATTTACCACAGAGGTCTGAATTTGTAATGTTCTGTGCATGAATTTAAGGGTTTAAAATTTACCACAGAGATCTGAATTTGTAATGTGCTGTGCATGAGTGACCAAATCACAAGATTGGAGTATCTTTTGTGGACTAAAAATAGTCCTATCAGTTAACAAAGAAAAGATCCAGCACCGGGCTATATAGAAGTTGTCTAGACCTATTTAAAAGACCTACTTTAAAGATACAGTCACCACAATATTTGAAAGGAGCCAAGATCCCTGAGGAGAAGGATGATGACCTATGCATATATACAAGGGAAGGTCGAGCCTCCACAGTGTCATAATAGCCGACCAAAAGGGATCAAAAGGAATTTCAGTATTTGCCTATTTTTAAGAGTCTATTCTAGTAATTGAAGTAGCCCTTGCTAGAGGGCCGAAGGTTCAGTACTCTCAGAAAATCTGAAATTTACAGGCAGCTCTTGAAAAGACCTTGACATCAAGGCAGTCCTTAACCTCGGCATTTTTGGAGTATTCATTCTTAAGAGCAGTAAGTAGATCATGGCATCTTGAAGAAACTCTTGCAACAGATCTTGGAAGACGATGGTAAGTTGTTCTTGAGGTATGTATAATTATTTTATTCATTTGAGATCTAACTTAAATTAGGCTAGGATGGATTTATTTTAGGGTTTGTAATCTTCATATTGTTGGAAGTTATTGGCATCTAAGCTTTTCTAAATCCTTGTTGATTTTTGCAAAACCCTAAAATGAAACCCTAACCCTATTCTATTCCCTCATAGAGACCCTAGTTTTTGGTCTCTAGGGTTTGTAGGTAGTCTAGGGAGAAATTGGAAACCCTAGTAAGTATGGAATTAGATTTGAAACCCTAGAATTGATATTTTAAGGTTTGGATCTGAAATCCCTAGTTTGTAATCAAACTCTTGTACTTGTATACTTTTGATAGTACTTGTTAGTAAATTTTGCAGGTACATATAAAAATAAGGATGTTGATACCTCATGGTGAGAGGGAGCCCTTCCAAAAGGAGCTTCCACCTTCTCACAAAAGATAAGTATTACTTTTTATTTTCTATATATATATATATATATATATAGCTTTATCTTTGTAGCTTCATTATTATCCTTTCTCTTGTATTTTTCCTTGGTAGGACAAAGCATGCAAGTATATTCTAAAGAATAAGGATTTTGACTAAATTCAGAGGGAGTCTTCAAAGGTAGACTTATAAGAAGCTCTGTTGCAGAGGGAGTCCTTCAATAGGAAAGCCTACAAGGTTTGTTCCAAGAACAACTCAAGGTATGTTAAATTGCAAGATATGTAACAAATAAGAAGGTACGATCATTTCGAAATTTGCTTTATATTACTAACTCTATCATGTCTAGGGTTTTGCTATAGAACGATAAAGATTCTTATATTGTTGAGGAGATTGATCTCTAGATTAAATCAATCATTGTCGTACTATCTTTTGTTCACTTTGGTAAAACCCTAACCTTTAGGGTTCTCTATAAAACCCTAGCCTTTTAGAGTTCATTGATGGTATCTAGGACATAAATGAAACCATGGCCTTTTAGAGTTTTTTGATGATATCTAGGACGTATAATGAAACCCTAGCTTCTTAGGTTTTGATAAATTAGGGTTTATGACAAAACCCTTGTTGAAGTTGATATAAGATCCTAGAAATGAAACCCTAAATGTACCTAATGTTGTTATGGATGAAACCCTAACATGGTATAGTTGTTATTTTACGATTTGATATTAAAGTTTGGATGATGGTATCTAGGGTTTGTAACAAATCCCTAGTAAAGGTTGTTGTAAGAGTCTAGCGCATGAAAGTGTAACCCTAGGTATAAATGCTTTTGTACAATTGAAACCCTAGCTGATTGATTCCATTATAGTAAAACCTAACTAGGTTTAGGTTTTGGATATCTAAAGTTTGATTTCTTATTCAAAGCTTTGATAAATCTAGATATGCTAACCCTATATTGATAAAATTAACTTCATGCTCTTGTGCATTTGTGCGTGGTTGTACTTGATAAGATTTGTAGGTATATAGTCTTCAAGATGTTGAAGGTGCCTACCTACTTCATACTAGATGATGATTTGATAATGATATTGAGCATGATGGAAAGAGGGAGTTGTAAGAATCTTGATGACATTGAAGTTCACATTGATAATTGATAGATAACCTTGTTGAAATTCTTCAATAATATGATGATGCAAAAGAAAGATCCTATGAAGCTGAAAAGTTATTAATAAACTTATCTCCCAAAGTTGAGAGGGAGCTTCAATGAAGGAAAGAGTATATCCTCCATAGTCCAGACAGAGGACATGTTGTGTCAGTCATATGTATAATAAGGAGAGAAAGAGATCATAGAATAGTTAAGACACTAAAAATGAATGGTATTGATGTATCATAAGATTCGGTTATTTTGAGACATGCTAAAGCTAAGTTTGGTGTTGTTGGAGAAATTGGATAAGCAAGCTTTCGTCGAGATTTGTTTGAATACTACAATGAGCTAAGCAACATCAGAATGATTGAGGACACCAAAGATTGTTATGAATATTTTATTAATTATTAGTTAGATATAGTTATAGTAGGTTTATTAACTGAAAGGGCATGATCCAAAGATCATGCCTCTTCACCAAGGGACACCTTGAGGCTGTATTTAAGCCCAGGCGATCCCTCATTGTAATCATCTCATATTTTCATCATTAATAATATATATTTATCAGTTTTACCAGAGTTTTTACACTCCATTGGTATCGGAGCCATCGCTCTTTGGGATCTGTGTGATCATCAAGTTAAATTTTTTTTTGAAAGAAATTTCAGAATTTTTTTTTAAACAAGCCGAAAGTGTTCAGCATTCAATCCACACGTTGGGATATTCTCTGCGTGTTCTATTTGCTAAGAACTCTCCACTGCCATTTGTATCGATTCCCCCTTCCATTGGTTACAGTGGATAGTTGCATAGTGTAACGACTGCATTCATTCCTTCTTACTGCCTTATCATATTTGTTCGGGCTCTTGCTGTTTGGCTTTCCTTATGCCGGGAGACAGAGATCGTAAGTAGTTAAATTACAGGCATATTTATTATTGCCTTACCGTCAGTTCTGGTAGAAGTTCGTGATAAGACAGCAGCTTCGGGTCAGGTATATAGGTAGGGGCGAGAATCACCACACTAATCCAGTCATACATAGTGTAAACGACGTGCAGCAGGCGTGTTCTAAAACAATCGACAGTCAATCATCACCGGCCTGCAGCAATCTTCAACGTATAGGGTTTACAGCACGTCGGTTAAGCGGATCTCTGGTGTCACGTCAGGCTGCGGTCGTGTCACTGTTCAGACCCGAGGGTTTGTTTTTTTTAAAAACAACAGGTTCGGTAATATTATAAATCAATCGATTTATTAAACTGAACTGTGGTGTCACGTCAGGCTGCGGTCGTGTCACTGTTCAGACCCGAGGGTTTGTTTTTTTTAAAAACAACAGATTCGGTAATATTAGGCTCGTGTTTTTTTTTAATCGGAACTGAAGGTGTGTTGGTTTTTTGAAACAGTGTGTTAAATCGGAACGACATTTTTTTTAATTATATAAAATATATATTATATAGTTAAATTAATAATTATATATATATATATATTTTGTAATTATATATATAACAATTATATAATTAAATTATATATATTATATAATTTTTAATTAAAAATTATATATATATAATAATTATATAGTTTTTAAATTTTTTTTTTATTATTTATTAATTAATTAATTAAATAATAATTAATTAATTAATTCAAAAAAAAATTAATTAATTAATTAAATAAATTAATTAATTAATTTTAAAAGAAAAAAAAGGAGAAACTGGCAGAAAGATATTCCCCGCCTCATACACGCTCGATGTCTTCGTCAATGTCGATGGCGGAATTCCAGAAGAAATTAGGAGATCTTGAGAAGCAAATCACTAACAATTCCGAAGAATTCGGAAAAAGATTAGTTAATCTGGAAGGTACAGTTTCAGGGCACTCCAACGACATAAAAAAAATCAATGATACAACAAATCGCATAGAAAGACAAATGTGGCTAAATCATCACGAGACCACAGAAACAATGAAAGAACTTTTCAACAAACTAAATGATAAAATAGATAAGTTGGGTCAGACACAATCCCCAACATCTCCTAACAGGGAACCAAATGAACAAAACAGTACCGCAGATTCAGGGAACTCGGACGAGCATCAGGAAAAAACCGATTCCCCACATCATCAAGAAGATAGTAATGCAGATTTTCAAAACAAGCAGCTCTGGAATGCATTCGCCAATCAATATCCCCTTCTTGTTCCACCAGTAGCATATCAGCGCAAAGCCAAGATTGACCTACCCAAATTTGATGGTAATGAAAAGAATAGTGTTGCGTGGCTTAATAAAGCAGAAGAATATTTTGAAATTTATGACATTACTAGTGATGATGAAAAAATTAAACATGCTTCCATGAAAATGGAAGGAGAAGCATATAATTGGTATATGTGGTGGAAAAAGACGACGCTCGCTATCAGTTGGAGGAAATTTCAAGATGCATTCTTCAAAAGGTTTCAAGGCATAAAAGAAGAAAAGTTCTTTTCAACGTTTATCAAATTACGCCAAAAAGGAGATGTGGATGAGTACACGCGAGAATGGGAGACTTTGGCAACACGAGTACCCGGATTGTCGGAATCTCGTCTAATCCAGTCTTACATCTCGGGACTTAAAGTCCACATACAAGAAGAGCTAGAACTACATGAAATCACGTCTGTAGAAGTAGCAAGGCAAAAAGCAAAAGCTGCTGAAAAGAAATTGGAAAGACTATCAAAACCAGAAAAAGTATATTCGAGACGACGGTTTCCTCAATCTGAAAATGTAGTTGACACAACATATGCCCCTGTCCATCCTCGTGAAGACGAAAAATCGAGTCTCGAAAAACAAAGAATACGAGAAGGCAAGTGCAAACGTTGCGGTGAAAACTGGGACCCTAAGCACAGATGTGCTAATGGAAAAGCAAAAAATCTATACAGTTGTGAAGCAACTAACGACACTAACAGTACCGATTCGTGTATAGAAGGATTAGAAGACAATTTAGAGTTCTCTCCAGAAGTGGAGGGCGAAACTATTCTGCAAGTATCCTTATCGGCTATGACAGGCATATTACAACCTCAAACCCTAAGGTTAAAAGGACACATTAAGAACAACAATGTAATGGTCCTAATAGACACAGGCAGCACGCACAATTTTCTAGATTCCACCATGGCCAAAAGACTCAACCTATTTACTTTTCCCATGCCTAATATGAAGGTAATGGTGGCCGACGGTAAGAAGATTGAACAAGTAGGAAAATGCCATAAAGTCAAATTGCAGATTAAAGACTTTCATTTAAAATCTCCGTTCTACACCGTTCCATGACGAGGAGTAGATGTGGTCTTAGGAATTCAATGGCTACGAACTCTAGGTACTTATTCTGCCAACCATCAGAAGCAGTTTATAAGTTTTAAGTGGAAAGGGCAGAAATACAAGTTGTATGGATTCCAAAACCCAGGAAATCAAGTCGTATCTACAGTGCAATGTCAGCAGTTAGAAATGTTATCTTCAAAAGGGAGGCATGAAGAGTCTCCAGAAATCAAGACAGGATCCGACTCTGTCAATATCAGATATTTTCACTATCCAGATCAACAACAAACTGAACTCGAGAATATGCTCCATGACCTTTTTAAAATATGGGAAGCAAGAGCTCGCCGTTCGCGGAAATCAGACATTCGTCAAAGTTGTCCGTCGATTACATATGCTTTGAGGACAAAGCATCTTTAAGAGAGGGGCAATGTTATGAATATTTTATTAATTATTAGTTAGATATAGTTATAGTAGGTTTATTAACTGAAAGGGCATGATCCAAAGATCATGCCTCTTCACCAAGGGACACCTTGAGGCTGTATTTAAGCTCAGGCGATCCCTCATTGTAATCATCTCATCTTTTCATCATTAATAATATATATTTATCAGTTTTACCAGAGTTTTTATACTCCATGCTAAAGCTAAGTTTGGTGTTGTTGGAGAAATTGGATAAGCAAGCTTTCGTCGAGATTTGTTTGAATACTACAATGAGCTAAGCAACATCAGAATGATTGAGGACACCAAAGATTGTTATGAATATTTTATTAATTATTAGTTAGATATAGTTATAGTAGGTTTATTAACTGAAAGGGCATGATCCAAAGATCATGCCTCTTCACCAAGGGACACCTTGAGGCTGTATTTAAGCCCAGGCGATCCCTCATTGTAATCATCTCATCTTTTCATCATTAATAATATATATTTATCAGTTTTACCAGAGTTTTTACACTCCATTGGTATCAGAGCCATCGCTCTTGGATCTGTGTGATCAGCAAGTTAAAAAAAAAAAAAAATTTGAAAGAAATTTCAGAAATTTTTTTTAAACAAGCCGAAGGCTCAGCATTCAATCCACACGTTGGGATATTCTCTGCGTGTTCTAAGTGCTAAGAACTCTTCGCTGCCATTTGTATCGATTCCCCCTTCCATTGGTTTACAGTGGATTGTGGCCTCATTTGAAGACAAACAATTCGGACAAGTCTGAGACAGGAATGCAAGATAAGGTTTACGGTTTGGTGCGAAGAAGGGAGACTGTTCAGCGAAGGTAGAGAAGCCTTGTCTTGGGTCTAAGTATCTCGGTCTAAACGCAGAAAATATACATAACATACGTGACCTTTCAAATTACGCAGCAAATAATATACGTGACCTTTCAAATTACGTCTGAAAATATACACAGCAAATAATATACGCAGCAAATTAAACGGCGCAACGTTTTTAACTGGAACAGTGTTAACATAAGAAACGGAACGATATTATAAATCAATCGATTTATTAAACTGGAAATTCGTGTCTTTTCAAATCGGAAAGATATTATAAATCCATCAATCGGTTTATTAAAACTGAAGGCTCGTATCTTTTTAAATCGGAAGTGAAGGCTCGTGTTTTTTTTTAAAAATCGGAACTGAAGGCTCGTGTTTTTTTTTAAATCGGAACTGAAGGTTGGTTTTTTCAAAAAGGTGTGTTAATCGGAACCACATTTTTTTTTAAAATTATATAAAATATATATTATATAGTTAAATTAATAATTATATATATATATTTTGTAATTATATATATAACAGTTATATAATTAAATTATATATATTATATAATTTTTAATTAAAAATTATATATATATAATAATTATATAGTTTTAAAAAAAAAAATTATTATTTATTAATTAATTAATTAAATAATAATTAATTAATTAATTCAAAAAAAAATTAATTAATCATAAGATTCGGTTATTTTGAGACATGCTAAAGCTAAGTTTGGTGTTGTTGGAGAAATTGGATAAGCAAGCTTTCGTCGAGATTTGTTTGAATACTACAATGAGCTAAGCAACATCAGAATGATTGAGGACACCAAAGATTGTGCTATCATATCGATAACAAGAATCTGTATATTGGAAGTGATTAGGGTCGTGTGGCTACAGTATGATGAAGTAGTTGTTGTGTTGACCTCTCCCTGAAAAGTTTGAAGCATGTTTGGATTGATAAATATTCCTAATTTGGTTGAGAGGGAGAGATGAGTACCATAAAAACTCCCTGTGTGATGGTACTTGGGAGGACATCCTGGCCTACTTAGTATTGAGATCTCATTTGTTGTTTGGCCTTGATGATGTCTAGATCCTGGTGTGGAAGGGTATCTTGGTCATGTGGAGCTTCCTTGTTGTGTTTGACCTTGTTGAGATACCTAGAAGCCTGAGGGTTGGAGCCTGAGGGTTGGTGTCAGGGCATAGAAGACTGGATGGTATTTATATTGATACCAAGGTTCCAGCCTGATGGTACATACAGTGGCATGTTGCATTGAAGACACCTTTGTCCCTGACAGTGTCTTAGATCCTTGTATTAGTGTCTTGGAAATGACACGCAGATCCTTAAGCTAATGGATCCTTGAAATAGTGTCATTGACACATGGATATTTGATGTGTTGGATACCTTGGCAGTTAGGGTATCCCTAGCATTATGTATGTTTACTCTTCTTGGAACATTTCAAATTGAGGACAACCTTGGACTGGTTGAACAATTATGAATACCTCCCTACTTAAGAGGGAGTGTTGAGAAATGTAACTAGTATCGACCTTCATAATTGTATTTGAGTCATGATGTAATAAAGAAAGAAAAAGAAAATTTACTATAAAAGAAAATTATTTATAAGCATGGGTTTCATGATTTGTTTATTTTGTTTCTAGGTCAAAGAACCCATTGTGTACTTTTAGGGTTGCGTCATGAGTCTATGTCCTTGTCATAATGGTCTAGAACCTTATTGGGTGTTTTGTATCGAAGAAATAAAACTATTTTCATGTAATTTGGTCATCAACTCCTCCACCATCAAGTCGGCCTCAGGATCCTTCATGTCGGCCTTGTTGAAGATGATTCGATCACTATGAAGACTATATATAAACAAGCACTCAACCTACTGCAGTGTATCATCATCTCATCTAGTTGATATGCAATTTATATGAAGAAAAGAAGTTCGAAAAGGTCAAGGAAGGAGGTCTCTTACATTGCAATGAAAGAAGAATAAAAGCGAAAAAGGAAAGGGACTGAATCTGCCCTATAAAAGTCCACGTGCAAAAATTTTGCGGTACAAGAGCTAGCTGGAAGGCCGAAGGTACAGACCAAATTCGCAGGAAGAAGGAAGGACGAAATCTGAGCTGGAGCAGATTGTGCACTGATTTAAGTTGACTCTTAGATGGTTGATTTGGACTTGTTTGTAGAAGATTGATTGGAGAGGTTGACTTGATGGTTGGAGGAGAATTTGTTGTTGGTCTAGAGGTCTTGGTTGTCTCATTTGATTTGATTCTAAAAGAAGAGAAGAGAATTTGTCGGCTTTTCCCCTAGGAGAAGGATTTTTCCGTGGCTGAGAGCCTGCATCTTGTGTTCTTGTTGTTTTGGTCTTCATGCATTTATGTTTTGATAGCTACTCGATGACAAGAAGATAAATGAAGACATAAAGAAGTTAAAAGAAGACCTAATGAAGTAACTAAACATCACAAGTAATTACCAAATATAAGAAAATCTTTCTGCTTTTTTATTTTCTAACAAAACACAGGCCACACCTTTGTAAGAATGTCTTCAGCTTTAGAAAACACAAACTGCACCTATGTAACAGAATGTAACAACTTGTTGAGCACAGATAAGACTTTTGTAGTAACTAATAGAAAAAGTCAAACCTCTGCAACAGTTGCTGAATGCAAAACAGATCATAGATCCAATAACAGGCATGCATATCAATTAGCCAGGCATGAAAACAACAGATAAATTCTTCGAATGGACCGCAAGGACAAGAAAAAGGCAAATGTGCTACCAATAAAATTTGTAGTCACATAAAATCCAGGTCAGACCTGCATACTTGTGAGTCGGGCCTCAATACCAACGTTGGTGACATTGGCATCGGCAAGGGTCCACAAAAGCAAAAAATCATAAAAATTGGGAAATCGGTGAAAATCAACAAATATAAACAAAATTTAGAAACATATAAAAAAGTATTCATTTTCTTTAAAAATTAAAGCAACAATAACATCAAATAACTGCATTGCCAAATAAATATGAAAACAGAATTAATATAATAGATGTATATGATGTTTAGTGCTATATCACACATCAAACACTGTATCATGTCTTCAAAAATGAGCCCTAACTCGAACTCAAAATATTAACAAAATATATAATAAATATATCTCATCATCATGAATTATCTACAATGAAATAACATACATACACTAGTAATTTCCTCTGCCCCTTTTACAGGCAAAGGTTATAGCTTTTTCTCTGTTGAAATTTGATGATGAAAAAATATCCTGCAATCCCAACCCAGTTTTAATTTCACCTTATCACTCTCATTCAGTTAAATGCCCTTTCCCATAAACATACATTCAACATATAGAATTCTAGAAATGAAATTTTCAGATTAAAACACATCTGACTGTTAACACATGCTGAAAATAAATATGGACATAAACAGACCACTAACACAAAAATACACACATATTTTGGTCAACTTAGACTCAGGCAAAACCCCTTCAATCTTCTCCCTGGAAAACCTGTTAGAGAGCTCTTCAAATTTATTTATCTTTCAAGTTCGGGAAAAATATATTTGCAAACAAAACAAAACATCAAAATACAACTTATCTCTTCAGCCCAAAACTCCTAAAAAAACTGTGAAAATTTCTGAATATTACTTTATGCAGAAATCTATTGTTAGATCTGGTTATACTTCTCCTACTTAAACAAGTTATTAATGCTGAAATCTTCATATTAACATCGAAGTAAACACATAACAGACTTTCACCGATTCAGATCTAAAACAAAAAAGTACATGCACAATAGACAAAGTGACACACAAGATTTTCTGGACAATAGTCCCCAGGAAAAACCCAATGCAGAAAAACCGGTCTTCTGGCTATTGGAGGGTTCATATTATAAAGTAGTTTTCTGAATACAGCAAATTTGGGCACCACACTGGATAACCCGATAGAGAAAAAATATGGATCTACAGCTAACCTGCGATTCTGAGACCAAAACCTTGACTGATCCACACCCTCAAATGGGATTTACAAGACTCGGCCAATTTCTGACCCTAGAAACCCCAACGCTGCCCATGAAGCCCCTGCGTCTGTCTCAAGAGCCTCTACGCCGACCTGGAGAGGGTTGCGTAACCCTAGAATGGGTAACGCAGACCCTACGTTGCCCCTGAGGGTCTTTGCGTAACCCAAGTGGGTGCCCTGCTGTCCAGCGCTACCCTAGAAGGGACTGCGTAGCACCTGCATAACTAAAGCTACCTCTTCGTTGCACATCTGCTGCATAACTGCTGATGTTGCCTCTGCTTCTCAACGATGTCTCTGGATGCTGCTCTTTGCCTCTTGCTGATTCTAGGCACTGGGATCAGACCATCCCCTTTGCCTAAACTAAACCTCTTTGCAACTGAAACACTTCTGAAAGTTCTTAGCAAACCCTGCCCTAGAACTTCAGCTTAGTCTTAGTGCTCTGCCTCTGTGTGTGTACTCCAAATGACCCCAAGCCTTTCCTTTATACTTTTCTCTTTGGGAAACCAACGGCTATGATCAGATCTTGAATCAATGGCTAAGATTAAAAGAAAACTTGATCCGTGTGACTTAAGACAATTTCAACACATGTTTTAATTAATTACCTTTAATAATTTAATTTCCCTAAGTTAGACTTAGGGTCCATAATTAAAATTATTACCTAATCAATTATCTCCCAAAGTGGATGAAATTTCCCAAATCCCTTTCTGGGTCTTTGAGATCTCATGTACTCTAGTCCCTCCACAAATTTTGGGAGCTAGAGCACATTCGATGCTACCCAACACTCAACAAAAATCAACACTCCCTCTTAGCGAGGAATGTGCTCTAGTACAACTCTGCTTCACCCTGAAGCTCTGCACTGATCTCCGTTGTGGGTCTCTGCACCGATGTTGGACCTACTGCCCTTCATCATTATGCTGCTGCTACCATTTTGTACTGCTGTCCATGACGTTGCCACCGCCACTACCACATCTGTACTGCAGCTCCCTCTCATTTTGTTGCATCTGTGCTGCCAATTGCTGCACTGCATCTTCAGTTGTTGATAGAAGCAACTGAACCTCTTGCCCAATCTTTGACAGAGAAGTCAGTTGGGTTGCATCCTCATCACTGAAGCTCCATCGGTTGCTGATCTGTGCTAACACTTGGAGGATGATGCACAGCTACAACTCTGCACTGCGTAAGAAAACTCCCTCTGCACTATTGAAGTCACATCAGCGCCTTGTGCTAAACTCTCTCACGCTGCTGCTGCGCTACAATGTCCTCTTAAAGCCTCCACGTTGTTGCAGCTCTGCTGAAGTCACATTAGCCCCTACGTTGTGCTTGTTGTTGTTGCATCTCCACTGCGCTGCTCCCTTCAGCCTTCAAATTTGCCTCTGCTTCATCCGTGACTCTCTGCACCAACTGCTCCACTTGTCTCGCTACTGTCTTAAGGCTCTTGTAGCTCAGATGTGAACCAAGTGATGAGCTACTCAAAAGGATTCCGCCCCCACTCTGTAGTTTCTCTCCAGATACATGTCGCCCCACTTTCGTGGTTCATGAGCACTCATAGCTATGTCATCTTCTGACCCATCATCCACCACAGCAGCCTTGGAAGTAGAAGCTTCCTTGTCCTTCTTCTTCTAAGGACAATTGCTGGCGAAATGTCCTAATTCGCCGCATTGAAAACACTTGATCTTGGATAGATCACGCTTCTTCTTCCCTTGCTACCTCTTTGATGCCAAGGCTGCATCATCTTCATCTTCCTTCTTGTTAATTTTCGGCAACTAGGTCCAAACTCCATGTTGCACTATTCATATATCGATGGTCATATTTTTGTTGGATTCCTCTTTCAGAGAGCTGCAAGATTGATCTAAAGATCATCTTGATCGGATGAGCAAAGCATTGATTTTGAATTTATTTTCCACATGTGCAAGGTCGGCCAGAGTTATCCCCACATGCCTAAGAGATGTGTCACACACCCTCATTGATGAATATAAATTGAAGAGACTTGGAGGTCATTTTCTCATCATCTCATCACACATTTCTCATTGTGATCTGATTGGTTCGATAGCCTTTGGAGGCCTTTTTCCCTCACACGTGTGGAGCGAAGCTACTATTTTTTGCGCTAATCTGTTTAGGGCTTTTCTGCTGCAGCGTTGACCAACGTTGATCGTGGTCAACCCTTGGTCATTTGACCTCAATCTTCTCCAGAAATTCCGATTTTAGGAGGTCATACAGTTGCGCACCAAAATCGAGGAATTTCGGGTTGTTTGACCAAAGCCCTAGTTTGCTGCGTTGACTTTTCTGAAGCTGCCAACGTTGACTTTTTTGCGTTGTCCCTAGTTTCACTTGTGTTGACTTGTGATGAGCTATATATAAGGGTTGTGGGTGTGACACATGAACTGTTGACTGACCGAGAAAGAAATTTGTTGGTTGAAGCATCCTGCTGACAGTTGTAACGCAACAATATCTCATATCTTTTCTGGACAAAATGAATTGTAAATTTTATCTATATTTGGGTTGTCTTCTATTGATCTATTATTGTGTTTTATCAGCATTTTACTTTCAAGTTTATGTGATTGCTATTTTGTATCGAGCCTAAGAAAGATTGAAGTAAAAGTGCATCAGGGATAGAACACCATTGTTTTCTAAATTGAACATGGTACCAGACCTAACGTGAAGACAAAGTCCAAGAGTCCAAGCTGGTGTTAGAAGCTATCTCTGAAGGAAGAAATCCTATCAAGGACAAATGGCCTTCTCAACCTACAAGGGTTTCAAAGCTGATGATAAATAAACTAATAAGTCTGATTATCATGCATGGAAGATGTCCTTGGATTTGGCGCTAGAAGATCCAGATGTCATGGACTATGTACAAGGGAATATTCAAGAGCCTCCATCAAATGCAGTTGTTGTGACAAAGACGAAGTATAGAAAAGGGGAAATCAAAGCAAAGACGATTATCCGGGATTCTATTCATAAGCACTATGTACCTAATTTGAAGAAGAACCTCGTGTCCATTTCGGCAATGGAAGACAAAGGGTTCAAGGTGGCATTCGTTGATTGAAAGGTACTTATCTGGAAGAAGAACTTCAAGGAAGCTCTTTCTATTGGTTTTAGAGTTGATACAATCTGCCAGGTTGGAGGAAGTCCATTGGGGGCTATGACATGTGATACAACTCTTCAAACAGAATTATGGCACCAGAGGTTTGCACACCTTCATTACAAAGCCCTTCCCGAAGCAAGGAAGGTGGTGACAGGGATGCCCGAATTGAAAGATGATCATGAAGGTATATGTCAGGGTTGTGCCGAAGGGAAGCATACAAGGGGACCATTCCCCTCAAGTGTCACAAAGACAACTGATATCTTGCAGTTGATACATTCTGACTTATCTGGTATGTTGCCTTTGACATCCTTGGGAGGATGTTCCTATTACATGACTTTTACAGATGACTTCTCCCGCAAGACTTGGATATATTTTTTGAAGAATGACAAAGCATTCAAACGGTTTCGTACCTTCAAGGCCTTAGTAGAAAATCAAACCGAGAAGAAAAATAAAGTTTTGAGGACCGACAATGGGACAGCGTGTGAGTCAAATGAGTTTAATGACTTCTGTAGAGAAGCTGGAATTCAGAGGGAGACCACAACTGCGTACACTCCTGAGCAAAATGGTGTTGCTGAAAGAAAGAACAAGACCATTGTGGAAGCTGCCCACGCCATGCTATGTAACCAAGGTCTTCCGAAGTTTCTATCGGGAGAAGTTGCGAACATTGTTGTATATGTTCAAAACAAATGCTCGCATTCTACTCTAGACTCCAAAACTCCCAAAGAAGTCTTCTCTGGTAAGAAACCTGATGTTTCTCATTTTAGAGTTATTGGTTGTCATGTTTACTTTCATGCGCCGAAATAAAAGAGAAGCAAGTTGGATGCTTCTAAAAAGAAGGGAATGTTTGTGGGCTATAGTGAAACTTCGAAGGCATATAGAATCTATGTGCCTGGTCAAAGGGAAGTGGAGATATGCCACGATGTCGCCTTCGATGAAGATGTTGCCCTCAAGAAAGTAAGAAATTCTCCTAGCTCCAAGGAAGACAAAGAAGATGAAGAAGCAGGCAAGTTGGAAGAGTCGAAGGATGACCTAATGCCACTTGTTGAAGGACCTATGGATCCCATTGATCCACCTCCTTCAAATAAGAGAATACCCTCATGGCTTAGGGATACGGTCGAAGATGCCGAGAGACATATTGCCCCGAGGGGGATATTCTGTGAAAGCAACAAGCCGAAGAGATACCAAGGGTAACTAGAAGCCATAAGTACGATAGTACAATTTGAGCCTGGAACATTTGAAGAAGTTGTAAAGCATCAAGTTTGGAAGGATGCTATGCACGAAGAATATGAGTCCATTATGAAGAATGATGTCTAGGAAGTGGTCCCAAGACCGGCGAACAAATCTGTTGTCACCTCGAAATGGCTCTATAAGATAAAGCATGGGTCTGATAGAAGTGTTGAAAAGTACAAGGCAAGATTCATTGCCCAAGGCTTCTCTCAAAAAGAAGGCATAGATATCATGATATATTTGCACCTGTGGCCCGCTATAACACCATCCGATCTATTATTGCCCTTGTTGCTACGCAAGAATGAACTCTACATCAAATGCATGTGAAGACCGCTTTTCTGCATGGATCTATAAAGGAAGAGGTGTATGTGGAGCAACCTCTAGGGTTCGAAGTCTAAGATAGAGACACCCATGTATGCAAGTTGAAGAAATCCCTCTATGCGTTGAAGCAAGCCCCCAAGGCTTGGTACGAGAGGATAGATAGCTACTTGATGAAGTTGGGCTTCACTCGAAGCAATGCTAATCTGAATCTTTATTTTAAGGTTGATAGAGGAAAGCCTCTCATTTTGGTTCTCTATGTGGACGACCTCTCCTGACAGGTGTTGACCCTCTCATTCATCAAAGTAAGAGGGAGCTAGCTTTCGAGTTTGAGACGAAGGACCTAGGACTGATGCACTACTTCTTAGGCTTGGAGGTCTGGCAGAGGCCATGCGAGATTTTCCTTTCTCAAGGAAAATATGTCGTGAAGCTGCTGGAGAGATTTGGTATGGTGGACTGTAAGTCTGTGTCGACACCAATGGAACTCAACTTTAAGAAGTTGAGTGGAAACGTTGTTGGGCACGTGCTAGAAAATCCTACAAAGTATCGACAACTCATAGGGGGGCTGATGTTCTTAGTGAACTCTCGTCCAAACGTATGTTTTGCAGTGAACACTTTGAGTCAACATATCGTTGAACTGTAGAAATTTCTGAATCTTAATACTTATGTAGAAATTATTTCTGTTAACCCGGTTAAGCTTCTCCTACTTATACAAGTTATCAACTGAATAAATTCAAGTTAACATCAAAGCAAAACACATAACAGATCTCTACCAATTCAGATCTAGAATAAGCACATGCACACATAGACAAAGTGACAGTGATTTCTGGACAAACTGTCCCCAGAAAAACCCAATGTGGGAAAACTGGTCTCTGGCTGTTGGAGGACTCTATTATTAAGAATATTTTTGAATACAAAACTCTGGGCTCCAGATCTGGAAAACCCTACAGAGAAAC
Source organism: Pinus albicaulis (assembly GCA_034641835.2). Classification (NCBI taxonomy): domain Eukaryota; kingdom Viridiplantae; phylum Streptophyta; class Pinopsida; order Pinales; family Pinaceae; genus Pinus; species Pinus albicaulis. Next base: position 663,786,809 of record CM076575.1, on the reverse strand, counting down.
TCTAGATCTGCAGCACCTGGCTGATCTAAAACCAACAATACTGATTGATCCACACCCTCAAACGGGATTTACAGAACTCAGCCAAATCTAGGCCTAGAAACCCCAGATCTGCCCCTGAAAGACACTGTGTCAGCCTCTGAAGGCCTCCAAATGCTTAGCGTTGTCACTGGAAGGGACTGCGTTACCCCAAACCAAGTGACATAGTCACTACGCTGCCCCTAAGGGTCTCTGCATAACCCCTGAAGGATTTCCTGAAAATCACGCTGTCCTTGTTGTTGCTGCTGCTGCTGCATGGTGTTGTTGTTGATGCCATCTGTTGCTGCCTTCCTTTGCACTGTCTTTCCTAATCTCTTCTCTGCTTCTTGTGTATTCTAGACCCCAAGATCATATCATCCCCTTGGTCTAAATTCCCCTCTCTGCAGTTGAAGCACTTAAGAATTCTTAGCAACCCTGCCCTAGAATCCCAGCTTCGCTTCAGTGCTCTGCCTCTGTGTGTGTTACAAATGACCCCAAGCCTTTCCTTTATACTTTTCTCGTTGACAAATGAATGACCAAGATTAAATCTTTAATCAATGGCAAATATTAAAAGAAAGCTTGATCCGTGTGACTTAAGACAATTTCATCACATGTTTAATTAAATTCACTTTAATTATTTTATTTTTCTAAGTTTTAACTTATGAAATACATTAAAATAGTTAATTAATTTAATATCTCCTAAACCAGATGAAATTTCCCAAATCCATTTCTGGGTCTTGTAGATCATGTGAACTCTAGTCCTTCCTCAAAATTTGGGACCTAGAGCACCACTGATGCTACCCCAAATACACAAAATCTCAACACTCCCTCTTAGCATCAAGAGTGTGCTATAGCAACACATCACACTTATGCGTTACAAGATTTTGGGCACTCGTTTTGTGCTGCTGAAGCTTGGTCTCCTGCCACTCGTTTCTACCCATGACTCTGCCACTACCACTACAACCACTGTACTGCAGCTCCCTCTCAATATGTTGCATCTGTGCTGCTCATAGCACTGCCACCACTGATCTACTGCACTGCAACTTCAGTTGTTGAGAGAAACAACTGAATCTCTTGCCCAATCTTTGACAGACAAGTCAGATGAGCTGCATCCTTATCACTGAAGCTCCATAGGCTACAGATTTGTGTTGGCATCTAAAGAACGATGCACAGCTACAACACTGCCTGCATAATCAAACTCCCTCTGCACTACTGAAGTCACATCAGCTCCTTGTGCTGAAATCTATCACGCTGTTGCTGCACTACGTTGTCCCTCTGAAGCTTTCTACGCTGCTGAAGTCACATCAGCCTCTGTGCTGCTACTATTTCTATGCTGCTGCTGCTGCTATGCTCTGTGTTGCTCTTCCCAGCCTCCAAATCTGCCTCTACCTCTGCTTCATCTGTGATCTATGCACCCAATGCTCCACTTGTCCTGCTACTGTCTTAAGGTTATCGTAGCTCGCTTGTTGATCCAAGAGATGAGCTGCTCAAGGATCTCGCCTCACCTTCCATGTAGCTCCTATACATGTCCATGTCACCCCACCTCTGTGGTTCATGAGCACTCATGGCTACATCATCTGCTGACCCATCAACTGCCACAGCTGCCTTGGAAGAAGATTCTTCCTTGTCCTTCTTCTTTTTTGGACAATGGCTGGCAAGATGTCCCATTTCACCACACTGGAAGCACTTGATCTTAGAAAAATCCTTCTTCTTCTTCGGCTGCTTATTCGATGCCAAGGCTGCATCTTCCTCCTCTTCCCTCTTAACCTTTCCCAACGCAGGGCTGTGTTGCTTCTTGGTGAACCTTCGTAGTACTTTTTGCCACAGGATCGACCACAAGCTATCCCAATCTGGGAGGTCCGCTATACCCAAGATACTTTGGACAAAGGTTTCCCACTCATCCGTGACTGCTTTGAGGGCAGTCAGGTCCGTCAGTGAGCAGTGGCTCACGAAGTCAGAGGGGTGGTGCTTCGGGCAGCATGCAGAGCAGTCCACAGAGCAATCAAATAGGGAGTCCACTGATGGACAGTTCACACGGTACTTCAGCATCTACAGGTTCAGGTACAGGCAGGAGGACAGTAGACAGATAGTCAAGAGTTCAGGCTCCAGATGACGATGAGGAGGAGGAGTTTCATTCTCCAGTGGGAGAAGTGTGCTCAGGGAAGAGGAAGCCCAAGTGGCTTCAGGACACCTTGAGAGAGGCCACATCTGTCGCTGGGCCTAAGAGGCCGGTCAAAGAGAGCAGACCACCTGAGAGGTTTTGTAGCTATATGGCAATGGCTACTAGCATCCTTGACTTTGAGCCTTCTAGCTATGAGGAGGCAGCTAGCCAGCAGGTCTAGAGAGAGGCCATGCAGGAGGAGTATTCTTCTATCATGAAGAATGATGTTTGGGAGGTGGTGCTGAGGCCTGAGGGAAAATCCGTGGTTACTTCCAGATGGCTTTACAAGGTAAAGCATGCTGCAGATGGCAGCATTGAGAAATTCAAAGCGAGGTTTGTGGCTCGAGGGTTCTCCCAGGTAGAGGGAGTTGATTATGAGGAGACCTTTGCTCCCGTGGCTCGATATACTTCGATCCGCTCCATTATATTGATAGCAGCAGAGATGGGTTGGAAGATCCACCAGATGGATGTGAAGACTGCATTTCTCAATGGCTTCATACAGGAGGAGGTGTACATTGAGCAGCCACAGGGCTTTGAGGTGCATGGGAAGGAGTCCCATGTGTGCAGATTGAAGAAGGCCCTTTATGGTTTGAAGCAAGCTCCTAGAGCTTGGTACTCCAGAATAGATACATACTTGCAGGAGATGGGTTTCACAAAGAGTGAGGCAGATCTGAACCTCTACTACATTGTGATAGGTGAGGAGCCTCTCATTCTGGTGTTGTATGTAGATGACTTGGTCATTACGGGTGCAGAGAGACTCATAGAGCACTGTAAGAGAGATCTTGCGGCGGAGTTTGAGATGAAGGACATTGGCTTGATGCATTACTTTTTGGGTTTGGAGATGTGGTAGGAGGGGCATTTCTTCCTGGGGCAGGGGAAGTATATTGTGGACATCCTTGGCAGATTCCACATGGAGGATTGTAAACCCATGTCGACACCGATGATCACCCACTGGAAGAAGCTCCATGCTTCGGATTCCGAGTTGGTGGATCCCACATTGTACAGACAGCTGATTGGTTCCTTGATGGATTTGGTCAACACTAGACCAGATATTTGTTTTGCAGTCAACACGACGAGTCAATTTATGTGTGAGCCTAGGAAGGTTCACTGGGTGGCTGCAAAACACATTTTGCGGTACTTGCAGGGGACAGTGGATTATGGTCTGGACTACAGGCAGGGGGATGGAGTGAGATTGGCAGGTTACACTGATTCTGATTGGGCAGGCTGTGCTTCTGATAGGAAGAGCACTTCAGGGTGTTGTTTTGGGTTGGGATCGACAGTGGTGTCATGGTTCAGCCGAAAGCAGCAGTCAGTAGCATTGAGTTCAGCGGAAGCAGAGTATATGGCAACTAGTCTAGCTAGTTGTGAGGCCATCTGGCTTCACAAGATGTTGTTTGGCTTATTTGGTCAGCCGTTGAGACCTTCAATGATTTACTGTGATAATTAGAGTTGCATTAAACTCATGGAGAATCCAGTATTTCATGACAGGTCAAAGCATATCGGGATCAAATATCATTTCATCAGAGACTATGTTCAGAAAGGAGCTATGAAGCTTGAGTATATTCCCACTGATGAGCAGGTTGCAGATATTCTTACCAAAGCCTTACCACGGGGCAAGCATGTCTACTTCGGAGACAAGATGGGTGTGGTGAGGAACACCTTCCTCGGTAAGAGGGAGTGTTGAAATTTGGTTACCGGAGGACAGGTGGTTCCCTAAGGCTTTGATCTTTGGCCTAGGGAAAAGTGTCCAAAAAAATTTAATTTTTCTCCTAAAGTGACTTTATAATTTTTATAAAGTCAAATCTAATTTAAAAGTAACTTTAAGTGATAAGGTTACTAAAGTCTAATTTAAAAGTGACTTTAAATGATAAAGTTACTAAAGTCTAATTTTAAAGTGACTTTAATAAAGTCAATGTAAAATTAGAAAGGAAAAGTGACTTTGGAAATAAATGACTAAGTGGGTCTTTATTAAAGTGGGGTGAATTAAAAAATAGAAAGTGAGATTTAAATGAGCATTTAATCTCGGCCCTAGATCTCAATCTATCTCAGCCATTGGATTTAGGGATTCCCCAAAAGTCACTTAGGGTTAGGTTAAAGGAGGAAAAGGAGGAAAAGGTCATTCATTCTTTCATGAGCAGATTGGGAGAAGGAGAGAAAGAGAGCTGGAGATTTTTCTGAGCAGTGAAAAGAAGGAGGGCAGCAATGAAGAGATTTCGACAAAGGTTCAGCAGCATTTATTGGCACACATACCGAGGCAGAAAATCCGTACAGCAAAGGAGAGGCAATGTTTCCAAGTGAGGAGGCACAGAAATCGAGGAAGAGGGTACAGCAGCAAGCACGCACTCCAAGGCACAAAAATCAGGCACGTTCTTCGAAGAAGAGGGTGGCTGTCATTTTCGGCACAAAAATCGAGGAAAAGGATAGCAGCTACAGCTCTGTTTTTTGGCATGAATTTCGAGAGAGGTTGCTGTACAAAATCTGTACAGTCCGTACAGCAAAGTATCGCTGTTCCGGCACGTTTCCCGAGGTGGCCGTACAGCATTTAATGCTGTCCTAAGGTGCTGTAAATTTTTTGTTTTCTGTTGTTGCTGATTTGGCACAATTTCCGAGGCGGTGTGCAAGCACGGAAATCAAGATAAGTCTGTAAATTGGTTGCTAGAATTTTTTCTGAGTTTTTCCTGTTTCACTGTAAAAAAGCAATATTCAGAAAAATAAAAGAGAAGCTTTCGAACTGGTTTTCCCCAAGAGTTGTAGGGGGTTTTTCCAGGGTCACCTTGACCAAAAATTACTTTGTTATCATGTGTTGAATGGCTATTTGTATCTGCTGATTTTTATTTCTGCATTTTCCAGCATTCTGTAAATTTTCCAGAATTTGTGTTTTCAGCAAAAAAATATTTTTTTGTTGTTGAATGTAAGGATATGGGAAAGGGCATTTAACTAAAAGGAGAAATAAGGTGAAACTGAAAACCGGGGTGGGAAAAACAAGAAATTTCTACAATGATTTCTTGCAGAATTGGAGACATGACAGAGGCATGTAGCAAATCAAGGGTGTTCACATCTGGGTGCTATTCATATATTTATAGCAGAGTTGGAGACATGAACACATTTGAAAGATGTTGGAATCATCAACGCTTCGCGATAAAAGTGGCAACGATATTTCACACATGGAGTTGTGACGATGGATCATGCGACGAAGGGATGATGTTGTCAAGGGACAACAACGCTTTGAAGTGGTGGAGGATGTAAGGCCCCAAGACTTCATGGGCGCATTTGGGGTAACGGGCGCGCTCACCGAGCGTTTGGATTAGTTCGGGCGCCGTGCGATGAAACGGGCAAAACGTCGCACCGTAGCGGCACGGGCGCGTGTGTGTAGCAGAGGCGCAGGACGAGGGCAAGTTGTGGTGGGCGCGTCGCACTTGACCAACAAACGGTGTTGGCAAGGTCGCATTTATACAACCAACGTCGCACCATGGACAAGTCAAGCCAACGGGCGAGTCGGTGGAGCGGCCGACGTGTTGGACGCTGCCGACGTGACACTTCATGGGCGAACAACCGAACGACAGGTCGGCTCGTGTCAACTAAGCAACCCACACTGCACTTAAGGCATCCATATATATAGGAGCGCGTGTGGAAAGGTGAAGGCAAGAAATTCGATCAACCAACATCGAAGAATATTCAAGGACAAGAGTTGGAGCAACCACGAGTTAACCAACAACTCGTTGGTGAAGAAACGACGAACGGGCGAATCGGGCCGCAGTTGGGCGAATCGGGCTGCATATCAGGAGTCCGCACCGTAGGTCAGGTGGGTCGGGCGGGTCGGGCCGTGAACAACTGGGCGCCTTCTGAACAACGGGCGGGTCAGGCTGTGAACGAATAAGTGCCTTCTGAACAAACTGGGCTTCTGTTCGGAAGCGATTCCGAGAGCTTCAGGAGTCGGATTTGAGTGCCGTAAATTGCAAAACGTGCGTATCGATAGGCCGCATCCAATCATACAATTGGGAGGCAGATTGGACACACAACGAGCTCAAGGGACGATCTAAACTGATTTGCAGTGCCGATTGAGTGACTCGGCCGCACTTGGGCAGTTTTGTGCCGGAAATTCCGCAGGTGAAAACCAATGATTGTAAATGATTGTTGTAGGCTAGTTTGATGGTTGACAAGCCTTAGAGCTTGGTCAAAAGACAAATTGCCTTTCCAAGGAGCAAGAGTGACTTCTGCTGGATTGGAACTTGTAAACTCATATTTATGAAACATATTATCGGACAGACTCATTATTAACAGGGAGTTGCCCCTCCCTTGTATGTATGGGCGTACTTGTGGATTGATAATGATGTTTATGTTTATTTCCGCATATTGAAAAAAGTCAGAACCACTCTCAAACATCCTGACTCATTTCATGGTAATGTTAAAAATTTAAGTAAAAGGATGAAAATGAAGATTAAGCAAAATGTCACTTTTACTTTAAGAATTTAACGTTACCATGAATCGCATATAAATACTAGGGCCATAGGCTTGATCATTAGAAGTGAGAGTCTTTTTAAAAGTTGAGAGAGCCATCTAGATGCATCCAAAAGACACTTTCCATAATTAAAAAAATAATAAAACACATGAACCCCAAAAAAAGCAAAAAAATTAAGTTAAAACAACGAAAACGCGCCCGTACAACCTAGAAACGTGTTTCCGTCCGTACTAGGCACGTTTCCCCCACAGGAAACAGCCTAGTACAGACGGAAACGCATTTCTAGGTCGTACGGTACAGGGAAACGTGTTTCCGTTTCGTTTCAGGGCGGAAACAGACCCCTACCCTACGTTTCCTGCAACTTAGGGACAAAGGTTTCCCAATCTTTTGTGACCGCACTAAGTGCAATCCTTACCATCACATCATCCTCCACCTTTGCTCCCATGGCAGACAACTGATCGTCTGTAATATGAAGAGGAAGGATTCTATTTCTTCTCCCTTGGTCATCATGAATGACGGCAGCTGATTCTCCAGAAGCATCTTCCTCTGGAAGGACTTCCCCTCATATAGGGTTGTTAAGGCCTTCCACATTTCATTAGTTGTTTTCTTCTCAGCTACATGTGGAACTATATGGTACTTAACCCCATCCATTAAGAAAGATTTGGCATGTGTCGCAACTGTTTTCTTCTCTATAGCTGAAACACTTCTGAAAGTTCTTAGCACACCCTGCCCTAGAACTTCAGCTTAGTTTTAGTGCTATGCCTCTATGTGTGTGATCAGATCTTGAATCAATGGCTAAGATTAAAAGAAATCTTGATATGTGTGACTTAAGACAATTTCATCACATGTTTTAATTAAGTACCTTTAATAATTTAACTTTCCTAAGTTCAACTTTGGGTCCATAATTAAAATTATTAATTAATGTAATGAATAAAATAATGTAAATAGTGATTAATTAGTTAACCATGTCCGATAAGATATGACCTTTCGTGAAGAGGCACCTACGTAGGTATATAAGCAGGCCTCATTTGTAACATTCAATCATCTATCTCATATCTCATTCATCATACTATCTAATATAATATTTGTATCCTCATGGATATCTTTGTATTCCAAGTCTTTTAGAGCATTTAACTTGAGAAGGAACTTTGTTCGCTTCATTTGGTATCAGAGCTGTCGATCTTCTATCCGCTCACGCTGCACAGAGCCATGAACAAAGTTCCTTCTCAAGTTAAATGCTCCAAAATTCTTGGAATACAAAGATATCCATGAGGATACAAATATTATATTAGATAGTATGATGAATAAGATATGAGATAGATGATTAAATGTTACGAATGAGGCCTGCTTATATGCCTACGCAGGTGTCTCTTCACGAAAGGTCATGTCTTATCTGACATGGCCTTTCAACGTAATTACTAATTAACTAATTAATCACTATTTACGTTATTTTATTCATTACATTGCCTTCCCCTCAAAAAGCTTTGTCCTCAAAGCTTGTCGATGAAAGGCCTCGATTTCTTTTCCTGCTACGAACATCTTCTCGTCTCGGGGCAGTCATCCTTGTCGATACAAGTTGATATGATCCTCTAAGTGACAAACAAAACTGTCGCACTGAGAATGGATTGGACCATCCTAAATCAATCTTCTGTGGTATTTGTTCTGAATATATAGCTTGGTTGAGTTGTCTGCTCCCATGATTTGGATGTCGATAGAGAACCTTTTTGGTTTGACTTTGATTTTCTTTTGGCGAGGATGTTATTGAGTAGGTTTGATTTTCTTTTGGCGAGGATGTTATTGAGTAGGTTACAGGACCTTCACTTAGTATGTTCCTCGTCTGAACTGCAACATCGAAGTTTGTATCTTTTGAAACTTGCTTGTCTGCTTCTTGAGTTGTCACAATTACTGGATCAATGTTCATTTTTTCTTCAACTTGAACTTCTACATTTGAAGACTTCAATGCTTTATTTTCAACAAGTCGTTGCACCTTGTTTTCTAATGACTTCTTGTCCTTCTTCAACTTCTTAATTTGCATTGGTAACTTTTCGTTGTGTTGCTTGAGGCGAGCAACTTCTTCATTCTTATTAGTGGTGAGTTTTTTAACTTCTCTTTGCAAATTTTGTATTGCTTTTTTACCTTCTAGAAGAACTACTCTTGAAATATCTAATATGTCTTCCGGTGTTACTGAATTTGACTTCACTATGACATCTTGTAACGTTATATTTTTCTTTTTGTAAGAAAATGTCAAAAACTTCTTTTTCGTTTTAAGGATGAATGACCCTAGTGATTCCATCCAGAGCGAACCCAAAACTATATCACTATTATTGGAAAATTAAGGTTTTAACGGTGAATTGCGAGACAAAGGAGTACTCCCCAATACTTAGGTGTAAATTCTCTATGTTGTATTGTTTGTGATTCGCGTTAAATGAATTTATTTCAGTTATATTTGGTTCAGGGATCACTAATTGGTTAGCACATTCGGTACTAACATAATTATTCTTTCGAGTAAAATCGATAGATATGAGAACCTTTTTTCCCGCAAGTGCCCCTTTGATTTCAATTAGCGCATCAACACACATACTATAATTTTTTGGAAATCTTCCAGCCTTCAATTCCGATTTAGACGTTATTTTTGCTTATAGATATGACTTCTTCAAATTCCTTTTTGATAATTTTTATTATTTTTTTCACTTTGTCCCCTTTTTTTCTACTTAAAATTAGTTAATTATATTGATTAATTTAATTATTTATACATAAATATATTGTAATTTTAATATATATATATATATATATATATATATATATATATATGAATTAATTTATTTATTTTAACTATATAGTTTACTTTTAATCAGATGTTATAGGTTTTTAAAAGGATCAACGTTGCTCGATTGGGTTTCTCGATTGGGTACGACGGTCAAGGAGGGGTTGTGTGGGGCACGACGCTTGGAATGGCCACAAATGAAGATTTGACGCGTAGGAATGGAGGCTCGAGCAGTGGACTTTGTAGCAGAGTCAGGACAGAGTGTGACCGAGTGTGTATGCGGGCCAGATGGTGAGGGACAGAGACAACGGTGGTAGTGAGTTGGACACAACCAAAGATGCAGATGCGGCAGAGGGTCACGTGGCTAGGCGGAAAACGGGGAAAGAAAAAACAGTCAAGCGGAAGCAGAAATCAGTCACACGAATTGTTGGACGGCTTCAACAAGAAGAAATAGTGGCTGTGGTGTGTCGTAGGCGGTTGCAGACACGACTGTTTGAGCACAACAGTGTTGCCGAGGATTGCGACGAGAAAAAAAAATGGGGCGGTTGCAGAACTAGACACACTGTTTGGTTAGATGGTGTTGAATGTGGGGTCTTTGAGGGAACGACGACGGCGATAATTTCGATGGCAGCCGAAAACGCAAGTAATTCTTTTTTATGATATATATATATATATTTTGTTTCACTCATTTTTTTATTTTTTATTTTTTCTAACATAAATACACTCTATATAATTTTTTTTTCACTCCTTTTTTTTTAATATATATATGTAATGGATATTTTTTTTAAACTTGATTTTATCTTCTTTTTTAAATGGTATACCTTTTTTTTTTTAATATTTCCTCTAAAAATTTATCTTTTGACTTTTGTGTTTGTTTGTTTGTTCTTCTTATTTCTTCTTCTTTTTTTTAAAATATGGCCAAGGGCCTCTGATGAACTCAGCAACAGCGGAGAAACTCCCAATACTGAAAGCGAAATGCTTCGACGGCAACAATGTTGACGATTTTTTTTATGGTCAAGGACCTGGATAGAAGAGCATGGCTCTGTGCAGCGTGAGCGGCCAGAAGATCGACAACTCCGATACCAAATGAAGCGAACAAAGTTCCTTCTCAAGTTAAATGCTCCAGAAGACTTGGATAAAAAGATATCCATGAGGATACAAATATTATATTAGATAGTATGATGAATGAGATATGAGATAGATGATTGAATGTTACAAATGAGGTCTACTTATATACCTACGCAAGTGCCTCTTCACAAAAGGTCATGTCTTATCAGACATGGCCTTTCACCCTAATTGCTAATTAACTAATTAATCACTATTTACATTATTTTATTCGTTACAATTAATTAATTATCTCCCAAACTAGATGAAATTTCCCAAATCCCTTTCTAAGTCTTGGAGATCTCATGTACTCTAGTCGCTCCACAAATTTTGGGAGCTAGAGCACGTCTGAAGCTACCCCATCACTCAATAAATTCAACAAAAATCGTGTCGACTTTGCCTCGATTTCTATGCCCACTTGAAGCTGAAAATTAATCAATAAATGAATTGCTTTACAATGAGCAGTGAAGCTCAATAAATAATACAACTGTAGAAACAGCAACAACAAGTTTCTACTAGGAAAGTAGAAACAACAAGTTTCTAACAAGAAACTGCTAATTACAAAATAAGAAAGTAGAAACAGCAAGTTTCTACTAAGAATATAGAAACAGCAAGTTTCTAACAAGAAATTGCTAATTACAATCATAGATGAGCAGTAAACTCTAAAATAGCATTATTCTAATACCCTCCCTTAATGCTCAATCTATTTACAACACCAATAGACTCTCTGAATTTTAGAAACTTATCAGGACCAAGAGGCTTGGTGAAGATGTCTGTTGGTTGCTCCTTTGTGGGAACAAATAGTAACTGAATGGATCCATCTTCAACACGCTGGCGAATGTAGTGACAATGAATTTCCACATGCTTTGTTCGTTCATGGAAAGTTGGATTCTTGGCGAGTTTGAGCACTCCCTGATTATCACAGAACAAGGGTGTAGGACCTGCCTGGGAAACATGCATATCCGCAAGCATACGTCGAAGCCAAACCGCCTCGCAAGATGCCTTAACTGCTCCCCGGTATTCTGCTTCTGTCGAGGAGAGAGCCACTGCCTGTTGTTTCTTACTAGCCCATGTGATAGCGCCAGATCCCAGACTAAACACTTACCTAGCTGTAGATTTACGGTCATCAACCGAACCAGCCAAGTCTGAATCTGTGTAACCACTGAGTGTAGGATCTGAACTCCGAGTGTACAGAAGTCCATAATCAAGGGTTCCTCTTACATAACGCAGCACACGCTTTGCTGCTATCCAATGATCAGCTTTAGGAGCTGACATGAAGCGTGAAATGTAGCTCACTGCAAAACTGATATCAGGTCGAGTGGCAGTAAGGTAGATGAGGTTGCCCACTAACTGTCTGAATAAAGTTTCATCCACAAGTGGTGAGGATGACTGCGCTGAAAGTTTGAGCCCTGGTTCCATAGGAGTCATGGTAGGTTTGCAATCCTGCATTCTGAACCTTTCCACAAGATTTCTGGCATACTTGGACTGAGAGAGAAAGATGTTATTCTCAGTCTGCCAGACTTCCACCCCTAAACAGTAATGAAGAAGCCCCAAATCTGTCATATCAAAAGTGTTGCACAAATCCTGTTTGATCCCATGGATCAAATGTGCTGAACTGCCATTAATAATAAGATCATCTACATAGACAACCACAAACAGAATATCATCACCAGTATGTTTGATATACAGGTTTGCATCAGATGGACACCGCTAAAAACCATGATCTGTTAGGTACTTATCAATTTTCATGTACCAAGCTCGAGGGGCTTGTTTCAGACCATCGAGTGCTTTTACCAATCTACAAACTTTCTGTGATTGATTGGCAACCTTGAATCCTGGAGGCTGCGTCATGTAGACTTCTTCCTGTAAATCACAATTCAGAAAAGCACTCTTTACATCCATCTGATGGACTGTCCAATTGAACTGAGCTGCTAAGGCAAGGACAAGACGTATGGTACTCATCTTGGTTGCAGGAGCAAAGGTCTCCTCATAGTCTATGCCTTCTTTCTGTGAGAATCCTCGAGCAACAAGACGAGCCTTATACTTGTCGAGGGTTCTGTCAGCTTTGTATTTCACTTTATACACCCATTTGCAGCTAATGGGTGTTTTCCCTGTAGGACGATCAGAAAGAGTCCAAGTGTGATTCTTCTGAAGACTCTGGAATTCAGCCTCCATAGCCTGTTCCCACTCAGGTATGCCCTTAACCTCTGAATAGGTTTGAGGCTTAAAAACACTGTGTATGTTAGCCATAAGAGCAAAATTTACTGTAGGCTGTTGTTTGCTCTTATTTCTGGAAGTTCTACCTTCAAGGAGTTCATTATCCCGAAGATCACCAATAGTTTTAGCCCACCATTTAGGCCGAAGAGTAGAACCAATATCTGGAGGAGGTGGAGGAGGCTCAAGAACAATAGGAACACCAAGAGGAGGATTATTTTCCGGAGGAAGCTCAAGTAGTGCATCATCAAAGACTGATGTTGCATCATCCCTCCCATCAAGTGGACCTAACAGAAGAAAAACACTGTGAGGCCGATCCTCAGAACACTGCTCAGAAGGAAGGGACTGAAAGAACCCTCTGTCTTCATCAAATACCACGTCCCGACTGAAGATAAGACGATCAGTGTCTATATCTATCAGCCTATAGGCCTTGTGGTGATCACTATACCCTGTCATCATGAGTTTATGGCTTTTGGAATCCAACTTAGAGCGCTTAGCACCAGGAATCCAAACATATGCAACTGAGCCAAAATCTTTAAGAAGGCTGAACTTAAGCTTTCAACCAGACCAAACCTCTTCTGGAGTCTTCCCTTTAACAGCCTGAGTAGGTGATCGATTAAGAAGATAGACTGCAATAAACACTGCTTCTGCCCAAAATTTGCTCAAGACACTCCTATGTTGTAACATTGAACGAGCCATTTCAACAACCGTACGGTTGCGACGTTCTACAACACTGTTCTGCTAAGGAGTGTAGGGTGTGGTTAATTGGCATTTGATGCCATGGGTACCACAAAAGTTGGAGAAAGCAGAACAACAAAATTCCCCTCCCCCCTCCCCCCCGTTATCTGTCCTAAGAGTTATGATATTACAGCCAGACTCTTTTTCAACTAAGGACTTAAACTTCTAAAAGATACTAAATACATCAGATTTATGTTTTAGAAAGTACACCCACATTTTTCTACTGAAATCATCTACAATGAGCAACAAATATTTGCAACCCGTAACTAAAGATGTATTCATAAGACCACAAATATCAGCATGAATTAAATGGAGTACTTTAAATGCGCGCCAAGATTCTCCATCCTTGAATGAAGACCGATGTTGCTTGCCAGCGTGACATGCACCGCACACTCCCAAATGTTGTGTCTGAATATCAGGTAACCCTGACACAAGTCCCTCCCGAGATAGCTGAGAGAGATACTGAATGTTTAAATTTCCATATCTCTGATGCCACAGAGTGCTGATGGGAGAAACACGAGCTGCTAGAGCCACTTCTGGGGAATCACCAGTGTCAAGAAGCCTATATTGACCATGATCCTCTAGGCCAACAGCGACCGTAAGCCGAGTGTCCCTGTCAATAATGGAGCACTTGTGCGCACTGAACACCACATCGAGCTGAGGAGAGTTTCTCATAATCTGGCTGACAGATAGCAGATTAATTTCCATACCAGGAACATAGTACACATTCAGGAAGATGAGTGTGCGCCCACCAAACTGGATCTGAACTGTACCTCTGCCAACCACCGTGTACTCCTCACCTCCGCCGAAGACCACGGAATCACTAAAAGATGAGAAGTCAATAAACCAGTCACGCCTGTGAGAGAAATGACATGATGCACCAGAGTCAATGTACCAGGCAAATGACGGGGCGTGATCTGAGTACCTTTTAGCCATAAAGGCATAAAAGGCAGATTCCTTCTGCTCGGAATGTTCTGCGACATTGGTTTGCTGATGAGACCCTCCCTGCTTCTTATGTTCAGAAGCAATCCTCTGTCGGCAATCTTTCTTCAAATGACCAAACTTGTGACAGTAATTACACTGCACATTTTTCTTCTTAGCAGGATCATAAGACTGAGAAGAACCTGTCTTCTGAAATGACTAAGAGGACTGATATTTGGCAGCAAAAGCATTTTCTGAGCAGGCTGATGAAGCATCACTACCAAACTGTTGTTTCCAACGATCCTGCTGCAGGAGTTTGGTGCATAGCTCTGGAAACTTCATTCAACATTAGTGGAGGTAATGTTGAGAGTTTCTATAAAGTGTTCATAAGATTTTGGTAGACTTTTCAGGGTGATGACTACCATATCTTCTTCCTCCATGGTCTAGCCAATGGCTTCGAGCTGATCTCGAATGGCTTTAATCTTGTTAAGATGTTCCTGTAAAGATATATCTTGTCGGATGTCTCGTGCAATTCCTTCAAATGTTTCCAGATTTCGGCAGCAGTCTTGTCGGAAGGGATCTATGGTAACTGATCATCAGTTACAAAGAGTTTGAGAAGCATAACAGCCTCTCGATTTCGATCATCAAACTTATCTTGATCTGCACCAAGTGTACCGGGACGAAGCTCTGTGCCCAAAACGAGCTGGTCAAGACGCCTATATTCAAAAACGATCAACATTCTCTGTTTCCAGAAGTTATAATTGTTGCCATTAAAGCGCTGATTGCATTCCACATCAGATTGGTTAGTGAGGCCATCTACACGTTTCCCAGGACACGCAAAACGACCAAGGAGTCTGGCACAAATTTTAATGCAGATGGTGGCTAATTTGGACAAAAAACTACTGGAAATTTAAATGCTCATCCAGCCACAAAAAAAATGGGTGCATACCTCGATTCTACCAAAATAGCAGTGTGGAATTCAATCTGCTGTAGAAAAATAATACCCAGCTCAGCCTTTAATAACTCGTCCCAATCATATGCAAATTGCACCAGCAGCTTCCACGTTCAACCAGCAAGATGGATTGATATTGGACATAAATTCAACACATTGGACTAGCAACCAAACTCAGCAGCACGTACAGGATAGATATGACTGATAGGAGTCTTTGTCCCACGAAATACTCAGCAGAAAACGACCACCAAAGAAAGAATCGCAGAGAGAAAAAAAAAATGGCGGTTCAGAAATTGTGACGCCAAAAAAAATTTCAGACTTCTAGAGAGCTGTTTCGAAATGAAGCACAGAATTTTTCAAATATTGAAGAATTATTTCGAAAAAATACCTGAGCTCTGATACCATAATCAATGAATGAATTGCTTTACAATGAGCAGTGAAGCTCAATAAGTAATACAACTGTAGAAACAGCAACAACAAGTTTCTACTAAGAAAGTAGAAACAGCAAGTTTCTAACAAGAAACTGCTAATTACAAACTAAGAAAGTAGAAACAACAAGTTTCTACTAAGAATATAGAAACAGCAAGTTTCTAACAAGAAACTGCTACTTACAATCATAGATGAGCAGTAAACCCTAAAATATCATTATTCTATATTGTACGGACTGTACTGTACGGATTTCCGTAATACTGTACGACATGTACGGATTTTTTCAAAAAAATTCTCTAAAGCTTCTCTCAAACTGCGTGCAACTCACAACATTAAATGTTTTTCATACTATACCTTCTCTTGTCTTTTATGTCTTGATTTATGTGCCCAACTTTGCCCTGAAATCACTCCTTCAGCTTGTTGCAACAAATTTCTCTTTCAGAACTTTTCTCCAGCCCTCAACCTCGTTTCTCCAATCTGCTCATGAAGAATGAATGAATGTAATCCCTCTTTTCTTTTCTCCCTTTTGTTTCCCTAAATGACTTTTGGGAAACCCTAAGATCTAATGGTTCAGATTCATTTAAATCAGGGGATGAGAATAAATGTGCATTTCATTCTCACTTTCTACTTTTTAACTCACCCATTAAATAAAGTACCCACATTGTACGATATGACTCAAGTCACTTTTCACTTTATACATGGACATAAGCAGATCAGCAGCACATAAAAATACACATTGATTTTGGTGAACTTAGACCCAAGCAAAACCACTTCAATCTTCTCCGGGGAAAATCTACTAGAGAGCTCTTCAAATTTATTAATCTTTCAAGTTCAGGAAAAATACATTTTCAAACAAAACAAAATAGCACAATACAACTTATCTCTTCAGCCCAAAACTCATTGAAAATCGTGCCCACTTGAAGTTGAAAATATGTATTGTACGGAATCTCAATGTTGCAAACGTCGACATCGAGATAAAATCGACAAGGGTCCGAAAAATTAAAAAATTGTAAAAATCAGGAAAATATTGGTAAAAATCGCCAAACATCAGCAAAATTAAGATACCATAAAAATATCTTTTAAAATCGGCAAACATCGGCTAGGCCAAATAATCGTGATTTCGAGATAAAATCGGGATTTTATCGAGATGTTCGCAACACTTGTACGGATACTAACTATACGAACTATAATGTATGCATTTCGTACAGACTTTATGTATCTCCATACCATTGTACAGACTATATGAATTTTTTGAAAAAAAATTCTCTAAACCTTCTCTCGAATTGTGTGCAACTCAGCATTAAATGTTGTTCGTACTGTACCTTCTGATGTCTTCTATGCCTTGATTTCCTTGCTCAACTTTCCCCATAAATCACTCCTTCAACTTGCTGCAACAAATTTCTCCTTCATAACTTTTCTCCAGCCCTCAGCCTCTTTTCATTTAAATCAAGGGATGAGAATAAATGTGCATTTAATTCTCACTTTCTATTTTTTAACTCACCCATTAAATAAAGTACCGACATTGTACTTTAAGTGTAAAGTCACTTTTCACTTTATAATTTAACATTGACTTTTCCACTTATAAACGCACTTTCACTTTATAATTTAACATTCACTTTACCACTTATAAAGTCACACTTATGAAAAGAATTATTTTGGACACTTTTCCCTAGGTAGAGACTAACCCATGGTAAACCACTTGTCTAAGGTACATCAAAAATCAACACTCCCTCTTACTGAGGAAAGTGTTTCTCACCACACCCAATTTGTCCCAAGAATGGGCACACTTGCCTCTTGGCAAGGACTTCGTGAGAACATCGGCCACCTGCTCATCTGTCAATATATACTCTAGCTTCACTGCCCCCTTCTAAACATAGTCCCTGATGAAACGATATATGATGTCAATGTGTTTTGACCTGTCATGAAACACTAGCTTCTCCGTGAGCTTAATGCAACTTTGATTATCACAATGAATAATTGTCGCTCTCAACTCCTAATCAAATAGGCCATACAACAACTTGTGAATCCAAATGGCCTCACAACTAGCTTGGCTAGCGGCCATATACTCAGCCTCAAAAGAGCTCAACTGACTTTTGCTTTCGTCTGATCCATGACATAACTACCAAACCCAATCCGAAGCAACACCCTGAAGTTCTTTTCTTGTCAGAAGCACACCCTGCCCAACCTGAATCAGTGTAACCTTCCAACCTCACTCCATCTCCCCGTCTATATTCCAAACCATAATCAACAGTCCCTTGCACGTGTAGCGAAGAATGTGCTTTGCAACTACCTAGTGCACCCTCCTAGGCTCAACAATGAACTGGCTAAGTGTGTTCATTGCAAAGCATATATCTGGCCTTGTGTTGACCAGATACATCAAGGACCCAATAAGCTGCCTATACAATGTGGGATCCACCAAACTATAATCTGAAGCATTAAGCTTCTTCCAGTTTGTGATCATAGGTTAGACATGGGTGTACAGTCTGCCATGTGAAATCTTCTCAACGCATCCACAACATACAGCCCCTGCCCCAAAAAGATATGCCCCTCCTCCTGCCACACCTCAAGCCCCAAAAAGTAATGCATTAGCCCAATGTCCTTCATCTCAAACTCCATAGCAAGATCCTCCTTGCAACCACTAATCAATCTCTCTGCCCCAGTAATGAACAAGTCATCAACATATAGCACAAGAAATAGCAGATCAGCACCTACAACAATGTAGTATAGGTTCGGATCTGCATCACTCTTCGTAAAACCCATTTGCTGCAAGTCCGTAGAGTGCTTGCTTAAGTCCATAGAGTGCTTGCCTCAACCGGCATACATGGGTCTCCCGCCCAAATACCTCAAAGCCCTGTGGCTGCTCAACATACACCTTCTCCTCTATAACTTCATTTAGAAATGTGCTCTTCGCATCTATCTAATGGACCTGCCAACCCATCTCTGCAGCAATAAAAATAAGGGACTGGATAGAACTTTATCGAGCTACGAGAGCGAGCATAACCCTTGAAGGGTCTCCTGAAAATTACGTTGTCCTTACTGCTGTTGTGTTCCTCTGTGTTGTCCTTGAGCTAATCTCTTCTCTGCCTCTTGTGTATTCTAGACCCTGGGATCAGATCATCCCCTTGGTCTAAATTCCCCTCTTTGCAGCTGAAACACTTCTGAGAATTCTTGGCAATCCCGCCCTAGAATCTCAGCTTAGGTTCAGTGCTCTATCTCTATGTGTCTCTAGAAATGACCCCGAGTCTTTCCTTTATACTTTTCTCGTTGACAAATCAATGCCCATGATCAGATCTTGAATCAATGGCTAAGATTAAAAGAAAGCTTGATCCGTGTGACTTAAGACAATTTCATCACATGTTTAATTAAATTCACTTTAATTATTTAAAGTCCCTAAGTTTTAACTTAGGAAATACATTAAAATAATTAATTAATTTAATATCTCCTAAACCAGATGAAATTTCCCAAATCCATTTCTGGGTCTTGTAGATTAGGTGAAGTCTAGTCCCTCCACAAAGTTTGGGAGCTAGAGCACAACTGATGCTACCCCAAATACACAAAATCTCAACATTCCCTCTTAGCATCAAGGGTTTGCTCTAGCAATACATCACACTATGCATTACATGATTTTGGGCACAAGTTCTGTGTTGTTGAAGCTTGGCCTCCTGCCACTCAACTATGCACTGTTGTTGCCATTCGGAACTGCTGCCCATGACTCTGCCACTGCCACTGCAACCTACGTACCACAGCTCCCTCTTCTTTTGAAGACCACCGTTTCCTCTAATAGAAGGGGTTCTCAACCATCCCCATCTTCTCTCTAAAGTAAGTGACCTTGACCTTACTCAGAGCCTTTGTGAGGATATCTACCACTTGTTCACCTGTAGGAGTGTATTGCAATTGTACTGCTCCTTTCTGAACATAGTCCCTGATAAAGTGACACTGAATGTCAATGTGCTTCGACCGGTCACGAAACACAGGATTTTCAGAGAGCTTGATGCAACTCTGATTATGACACATGATCCCAGTCGGCTCTATTCGTTTCTTAAGTAAGTTCACCATTAATTTGCAGAGCCACATGGCCTCACACGAAGCCATGCTTGATGCCATGTACTCTGCCTCGGCTGAGCTCAGTGCTACGGATTTTTGATTCCTGTTGCACCGGGAGGTCATTCCTGATCCGAGATTGAAAAAGTACCCACTTCTTTCTCGATCTACAGTGCTTCCAGCCCAGTCTGCATCTGTGAACCCACTCAATTGGATTTAATTTCCCTTGGTGTACTTTATCCCATACTCAACTGTCCCTCTCAAGTATCTAAGAATATGTTTGGCTGCTGCCCAGTGAACCCTCCTTGGTTCCACCATGAACTGACTGAGGGTATTCACTGCATAACAGATGTTTGGTCCTGTGTTGAACAGATACATTAATGACCCGATGAGTTGTCTGTACAAAGTGGGATCAGCCTCATCAGCTTCTGATGCGTCTATATTCTTCCTGTTAGTGATCATTGGCGTGGCCATGGGTCTACAGTCTTCCATCTGAAATCTTTTCAGAATCTCTGTCGTGTATCTTCCTTGTCCTAGGAATACATCCCCTTCCTGCTGCCAAACTTCTAACCCAAGAAAATAGTGCATTCGGCCCAGGTCCTTCCTGTCGAATTTTGTTGCCAAATTCTCCTTGCAATCCTTGATGAGCTTGGACGACCCGATAAAAAACAAGTCATCCACATACAGAACAAGAATAAGTGGCTCATCCCCTACTCTTAAGTAGTACAAGTTGGGATCTGCGTCACTCTTGATGAATCCCATCTTCTGCAAGTAGCCATCAATCCGACCATACCATGCCCTGGGGGCTTGTTTCAAGCCATACAAGGCTTTTTTAAGTCTGCACACATGAGTCTTCTTCTCATGTGTCTCGAAGCCCTCTAGCTGCTCTATGTACACTTCCTCCTCTATCACATTGTTTAAGAACGCAGTCTTGACATTCATCTGGTGAATCTCCCATCCCATCTATGCTGCCAACGAGAATATGGATCTCATAGAAGTGTACTGTGCTACTGGAGCAAAGGTTTCTTCATAGTCAATGCCTTCTTTCTGGGCATACCCCTTTGCTACAAATCTTGCTTTGAATTTCTCCATGCTGCCATCTGCAGCATATTTGATCTTGTAGATCCACCTGGATCCTACAAAAGATCTGTCATGTGGTCTAGGGACTACTTCCCAGACATCATTTGTCATGATGGAGATATACTCCTCTACCATGGCATCAACCCATACTTGATGCTGAGTTGCTTCCCGAAAGGTAGAGGGCTCTCCAACCTGAGCTACTAGCGCCTGATATCTGTCAGGTTGTTTCCTTATCCTCTTCCCTTCTCTATTTGTTCCAACAAATCCTTCTACATCTCTAAGATTCTGTTGGAGTTCTCTGCTCCATCTCCCATCAATGGTGGGTGGTCTCACCTTTTCTTCAACGGAGGAGCTTCCCTCAGAACAATTGTACCTTGGAGAGGCACAAGACCTCTCCTCCAAAGGTCGTTGAGGCTGTACCAGTGGATCTTCCTCAATCTGCATATCTATGGCCATCTCTTGAGATTTCCTAAAGCCTTTCTCCTCCAGGAATTTTACATCCCTTCTTACCACGACTTTCCTGCTCTCTGGAATATAGACACAGTATGCCTTTGCATTTTCACTGTAGCCCATCAGAAAACCCCTTTCTGCAATTTGATCCAGCTTCTTCCTCTTTTCCTCTGAAACGTGGCAGTATGCTATGTTGTCGAATATCCTGATTCGGCTCACTTCTGGCTTGCTGCCTATGAACACACTTTCGGGAGTCACCTTCCCCAAAGCTCTATTTGGAACTCTGTTCTGAATATAAACTGTGATGTTGCAGGCCTCTGCCCATAGGAATTTGGGCATTTCCTAGTCGTACAGCTTTGCCCTCGCAACTTCTATTATGGTCCGATTCTTCCGTTCTGCAGCTCCATTTTGTTCTGGATTATAAGGAGTTGTCCACTCTCTCTTGATGCCTTCTTGTGCACAGAAATTGGTGGAGTCTTTATCTATATAATTCTCCAACATTATCTGACCTTAACTTCTTGATCTTCTTTCCTGTAGAGTTCTCCACCAATGCTTTGAAATCTTTAAACCGATTGTTTTTAAAGACTTCATCTTTGGTCTTCAAAAAATAGATCCATGTTTTTCTGGAATAATCATCAATGAAGGTGGCAAAATATTTTGCCCCACTAAGAGCTGTTGTAGACATCAGACTGCAAATGTCAGAGTGTATTAACTCTAATACACCTTTGGCTCTGCTATTGCTTCTAGGAAACGTTGCCTTAGCGTACTTCCCTAGTACGCATCCTCTGCAAACGTCGTCTTTCTTTGTGCTGAGTTCAGGAGCACCTATGACAGTGTTTTTGAGAATCCCAAGGCTCCATGATGTAGATGCCCCATCCTTCTATGCCATAACTCATTCAGATCTCTGTTGTCTGTACTGTCGATCAGGGCCACCAGAGAATCAAGCTGGAGCTTATACAGGTTGTGACTCCTTACTCCGATTTGTGCCTTTTTGCTCCAGTTAGGGTGTTTGACATATACTTTATCTTGAATAAAGTATACGTCATAGCCCTTGTTCTGAAGTTGAGACACCGACAGTAAGTTCATCCCCAACCTTGGTACATGCAGAACATTCGTGGCGAATCTTGTGGCCATCCTCCGTCTGAAATGTTACGGTACCTCTCCCGATGGGGGTACATTTTGCCTTATTTCATATAGTTATTTGGAAATTCATTTGCTCTTCTTGATAGCTCGAAAAACATTCTCGAACCCCTGTCATATGAGCAGATGCTCCACTATCAATATACCAAACACCCGGAGGTGCTGTGCTTGACACACAGGAAAGATCCTCCTCTACTCTGGATGCTAACACCTTCATGTCATGTTCCCTCTGCATTTCTGCGTGCTCTGGAGGACTGCGTGAGTCCCTTTGACTGTGTGAACCCTTCCTTTGGCCCATGCCAGATCCACCCTTCCTGTCAACTGCACTGTCCCTTCAGATCTGCAATTGCTCTGATATCATGTAGAAATTTCTGAATCTTATATCTTATTATTGTTAACCCGGTTATGCTCCTCCTACTTAGACAAGTTATTAACTGAATAAATTCACGTTAAAATCAAAGCAAAACACATAACAGATCTCTACCAATTCAGATCTAAAATAAGCACCATGCACACATTGACAAAGTGACAGTTATTTATGGACAAATAGTCCCCGAAAAAACCCAATGTGGGAAAATCGGTCTCTGGCTATTGGAGGGTTCTATTATTAAGAATATTTCTAAATACACAACTCTGGGTTCCAGATCTAGAAAACCCAACAGATATAACACTAGATCTAAAGCTCATTGGTTGATCTAGGGCCAAAATAATTACTAACCCACACCCTCAAACGGGATTTACAGAACCCAGCCAATATTAGGGCCTAGAAACCCCAGCGTTGTCTCTGAAATACTCTGTGTCAGCCTCTAAAGCCCCTAAAAGCCTCTGCATCAGCCTTGGATGGCCTCCAAACCCTTAGCACTACTCCGAAAGGGACTTCGTTACCCCAGAATGGGTGACGCAGTCACTACGCTGCCCCCAAGGGTCTCTGCGTAACCACTGAAGGGTCTCCTGAAAATTACATTGTCCTTACTGCTGTTGCCTTCCTCTGCGCTGTCCTTGAGCTGATCTCTGCCTCTTGTGTATTTTAGACCCCGAGATCAGATCATCCCCTTGTCTAAATTCCCTTATCTGCAGCTGAAACACTTCTGAGTATTCTTAGCAAACCCTGCCCTAGAATCTCATCTCAACTTCAATGCTCTGCCTCTGTGTGTCTTTACAAATGACCCCAAGTCTTTCCTTTATACTTTTCTCGTTGACAAATCAACGACCATGATCAAATCTTGAATCAATGGCTAAGATAAAAGAAAGCTTAATCCCTATGACTTAAGACAATTTCATCACATGTTTAATTAAATTCACTTTAATTATTTAAGTTCCTTAAGTTTTAACTTAGGAAATACACTTAAAATAATTAATTAATTTAATATCTCCTAAACCAGATGAAATTTCCCAAATCCATTTCTGGGTCTTGTAGATCAAGTGAACTCTAGTCCTTCAAAATTTGGGACTTAGAGCACAACTGATACTACCCCAAATACACAAAATCTCAACAAAAATAAACACTACTGTAGCATTCACTCAAGTATATGCAAAGAATTGAACAGTAAGAAATAGGTATGTGATGATTTCACTGCTTTTGGTGAGGCAGTTGGACCCATAGAGTTAGTCAGGATAGTTGTAGCGGGACTTCCTAAGTCTTGGAAGGTCTTTGGAGATACTGTTACCTCTAGGGGAGAATCTTTCCAATTGGGACATATTCTGGGATGATTGTGTGCAGCATGAGATACGAAAGACTGGTAGTGGTGGGGTGAAGATAGCAGATGAGGAGGATGTAGCCTTGACAGCCAAGGGGAAGAGCAAAGGGAAGGCCAAGAAAGGGGCATCATCAAACGGGGCTAAAGGAAAGGAGAAGAAGAAGAAGAAAGATATGAATATGTCCAAAGTCAAATGTTGGGCATGTCAGAAGATGGGACACTATGCTGCTACGTGTCTTGAGAGGAAAAACAAGGGGGAAAAGAGTATTGCAACTTCAACAGAGGTGGAGCAGTTTGCTTCACAGTTGGATACGAACTTTGCATTTGTTACTTCTACATCTAGTAGGAGTACATCATCCGATGTGTGGTACATAGACAACGGGGCTTCCCAGCATATGACAGGTGCAAAGGAGTTCTTTTCAGAGCTTGCAGAGAGGGCACTTGATATTGAGATTGTACTAGGAGATGACCACATTGTGAGAGTTGTTGGTGTGGGGACTGTGACCTTTGAGAGGGAGTCTTTGCCTCCTTTGAAGGTCATGGATGTTTTATATGTTCCGAGGATGAAGAAGAACTTGATTTTAGTGTGTGCTATGGAGGAAAAGGGGTTTGACATCACTTTCTCAGAAGGGCTAGTATTGATGCATCCCAAGGGAGCTTCCATCACTTCGGCCAAAGTGATTAGAGTTCACTCTGGGAAACTATACAGGTTCAATTTTCAGTCGGCAAGAGCATTGGTGAGTAGCACATCTCATAGCACTCACACTAGTACCACCAGCAGTAGAGACTTGTGTGAGTTATGGCACCGGAGGATGGCGCATATGCATCCTGGAGCTTTGAGAGTTCTGAGGGAGATCACTACTGGAGTTCCTGATTCAGTGTCGAGCATTATGAGGTCTACAGAGGGTGTGCTTTGGGCAAGTACACCAAGTTACCAATCCCAGCGAGCGATAACAGATCTACAGGCATACTAGACTTGATTCATACTAATGTTAGTGGTCGTATGTCTCATGTGTCTGATGTTAGTGGTTATGAGTATTATGTTATATTCATTGATGACTTCTCTAGGAGGGCTTGGATATATTTTATGAAGACCAAGGGTGAGGTTTTCAGTCGCTTTAAAGAGTTCAAAGCTCTTGTGGAAAAGCAAACTGTTGAGATTTTGTGTATTTGGGGTAGCATCAGTTATGCTCTAAGTCCCAAATTTTGAAGAAGGACTAGAATTCACCTGATCTACAAGACCTAGAAATGGATTTGGGAAATTTCATCTGGTTTAGGAGATATTAAATTAATTAATTATTTTAAGTGTATTTCCTAAGTTAAAACTTAGGGAACTTAAATAATTAAAGTGAATTTAATTAAACATGTGATGAAATTGTCTTAAGTCACACGGGTCAAGATTTCTTTTAGTCTTAGCCATTGATTCAAGATTTGATCATGGGCGTTGATTTGTTAACGAGAAAAGTATAAAGGAAAGGCTTAGGGTCATTTGTAAAAGCACATAGACGCAGAGCACTGAAGCTAATCTGAGATTCTAAGGCAGGGTTTGCTAAGAATACTCGGGAGTGTTTTAGCTGCAGAGAGGCGAATTTAGACCAAGGGGATGATCTGATCCTGGGGTCTAGAATACACAAGAGGTAGAGATAAGCTCAAGGACAGTGCAGAGGAAGGCAACCGCAGCAGCAGCATCAAGGACAGCGTAATTTTTAGGAAACCCCCAGGGGTTACGCAGAGACCCTTCAGGGGCAGCGTAGTGACTGCGTCACCCAATATGGGGTAACGCAGTCCCTTTCGGAGCAGCATTGAGGGTTTGGAGGACTTCCAAGGCTGACGCAGAGGCTTTAAGGGCTTTAGAGGTTGACGCAGAGCCTTTCAGGGGCAGCGCTGGGGTTTCTAGGCCAAGAGGCAGCACAGCCCAGGATTGAGCAAAGTGAAGAAGGAAGATGATGAAGATGCAGCCTTGGCATCAAAGAAGTAGCCAAAGAAGAAGGATCTTTCTAAGATCAACTACTTCCAGTGTGGTGAAATGGGACATTTTACCAGCCATTGTCCGAAGAAGAAAAGGGACAAGGAAGCATCTTCTTCCAAAGCAATTGTGGCAGATGATGGGTCAGGAGATGATGCACCCATGAGTGCTCATGAACCACAGAGGTGGGGTGACATGGACATGTAGAGGAGCTACATGGAGGAGAGGCAAGATCCTTGAGGAGCTCATCTCTTGGATCACATGCGAGCTACGGCAGCCTTAAGACAGTAGCGCGACAAGTAGAATAGTGGCTGCATAGATCACAAATGAGGCAGAAGAAGAGGAAGATCTCAAGACTGGGAGTAGCAGCGCAGAGCAAAGCAGCAGCAACGTAGAAGAAGTAGCAGCGCAGAGGCTGATGTGACTTCAGCAGCACAGAACAGTGCAGTAGCAGCGTGATAGATTTCAGCACAAGGAGTTGATGTGACTTCAGTAGTGCAGAGGGACTCTGATTACGCAGGCAGAGTTGTAGTTGTGCATTGTTCTTTAGATATTAGCACAGATTTGTAGCCTATGGAGCTTCAGTGATGAGGATGTAGCCCATCTGACTTGTCTGTTAAAGATTGGGTAGGAGATTCAGTTGTTTCTCTCAACAATTAAAGTTGCACTGCAGCAGATCAGCAATGGCAGTGCTATGAGCAGCACAGATGCAACATATTGAGAGGGAGCTACAGTACAGTGGTTACAGTGGCAGTGGCAAAGTCATGGGCAGCAGTACAAAATGGCAGCAGCAGTGTAGAGTTGAGTGGCAGGAGGCCAAGCTTGAACAGCACAAAACCAGTACTCAAATTCATGTAATGCATAGTGTGATGTATTGCTAGAGCACACTCTTGATCTAAGAGGGAGTGTTGAGATTTTGTGTATTTGGGGTAGCATCAGTTGTGCTCTAAGTCCCAAAGTTTGAGGAAGGACTAGAGTTCACCTGATCTACAAGACCCAGAAATAGATTTGGGAAATTTCATCTGGTTTAAAAGATATTAAATTAATTAATTATTTTAAGTGTATTTCCTAAGTTAAAACATAGGGAACTTAAATAATTAAAGTGAATTTAATTAAACATGTGATGAAACTGTCTTAAGTCACACGGATCAAGCTTTCTTTTATCTTAGCCATTGATTCAAGATCTGATCATGGTCGTTGATTTTTCAACGAGAAAAGTATAAAGGAAAGGCTTGGGGTCATTTGTAAAGAGACATAGAGGCAGAGCACTGAAGCTAAGTTGAGATTCTAGGGCAGGGTTTGCTAAGAATACTCAAAAGTGTTTCAGCTGCAGATAAGCGAATTAGACAAGGGGATGATCTAATCCCGGGGTCTAGAATACACAAAAGGCAGAGATCAGCTCAAGGACAACGCAGAGGAAGGCAACAGTAGCAACAACAAGGACAACGTAATTTTCAGGAAACCCCCAAGGGTTATGCAGAGACCCTTCAGAGGCAGCGTAATGACTGTGTCACCTAGTCTGGGGTAACGCAATCCCTTCCGGAGCAGCGCTGAGAGTTTGGAGGACTTCCAAGGCTGACGCAGAGGCTTTCAGG
The DNA here is from genome assembly GCA_034641835.2 of Pinus albicaulis. Taxonomy (NCBI): domain Eukaryota; kingdom Viridiplantae; phylum Streptophyta; class Pinopsida; order Pinales; family Pinaceae; genus Pinus; species Pinus albicaulis. The sequence goes on along the minus strand of CM076575.1, from coordinate 663,759,083 downwards.
GGCTTCATAGGCTAACGCAGAGCCTTTCAGGGGCAATGTTGGGGTTTCTAGGCCCTAATCTTAGCTGAATTTTGTAAATCTCGTTTGAGGGTGTGGATCAGTCATTATTTTGGCCTTAGATCGGCCAGTTATCTGTAGATCTAGTGTTATTTCTGTCGGGTTTTCCAGATCTGGAACCCAAATTTGTGTATTCAGAAATATTCTTAATAATATAACCCTCTAGCAGCCAGAGACCGACTTTCCCACATTGGGTTTTTCCGGGGACTATTTGTCCATAAATAACTCTGTCACTTTGTCAATGTGTGCATGTGCTTATTCTAGATCTGAATTGGTAGAGATCTGTTATGTGTTTTGCTTCGATGTTAACTTGAATTTATTCAATTGATAACTTATCTAAGTAGGAGGAGCTTAACCGGATTAACAGTAATAATTTATGCATAAGATATAAGATTCAGAAATTTCAAAATTTCAAAATTTACTGGAAGATTTCTGTAAATAACTTTTTGGAAATAATAAGTAGGAGAAATAAATATATCAATGTAGAAGTATTTTCAGGATTGAAATTTTCACATGGTATCAGAGCAAAGATGAGTAACAGGAGCAGAGAACCGACAATGGAGCGTAGATCAGACATTGTTGCAGCAGCCACTCGGAAGGGCTCACGCAATTCTCTAGAGAAGAAGGAAAGCATGAAAGAACAGATAGATCACAACGTCTCTGTTCTGGCATCCAGATTGGAAGAAGAATTTGCTTGTGAGTCAAGCTCTACTTCCCTTGAGATCTGGTATATTGACAGTGGGGCTTCTGCTCACATGACAAGAGTGCGAGAATGTTTCTCAAGCTACCAAGAAGAGCAGATGAACTTTAAAATCACCATGGGCAATAAGGCGAATTGTACCCATGTTGGAAGAGGCACCATAGTGTTTCAAACAAAAGCTGGTAATAAGCTTCGGGCCAACAATGTGTTGCATGTGCCTGGTTTGGGGATGAACTTACTCTCTGTGTTGCAGCTCCAAAACAAAGTCTATGACATTTACTTCATTGGCAATAAAGTATACGTCAAACACCCGAGTTGGAAGAAGAAAGCACAAATCGAAGTCGGGAGCAATAAACTCTACAAGTTACAACTCAAATCCCCAATGGCACTGATATGCAACACTGATGAGAAGGATTTGAATGAGAATGGGTCACAGGAGAATGGGGCACTTGCACCATGGGGCATTAAGAATTCTCAAGAAGACTGTCACGGGGGTTCCAGAACTGAGCACTAAGAGAGAAGATCTCTGCAGAGGGTGCATATTGGGAAAGCATGCCAAGGCAGCGTACCATAGAAGCAGCAATAGGGCTAAGAGTGTGTTGGGCTTAATACACTCAGACATCTGCGGACCAATGTCCACTAGATCTCTTAGTGGTGCCGAATATTTAGTCACCTTTATTGATGACCATTCTAGAAAGACCTAGATCTACTTTCTGAAGACCAAAGACGAAGTCTTTCATCGATTGAAGGAGTTTAAAGCTCTGGTAGAGAATCCGACAAGAAAGCAAATAAAGACACTGCGATCAGACAATGGTGGAGAATACATTGATAAAGACTTCACACAGTTCTGCGCAAGGGAAGGCATCAGAAGAGAGTGGACCACTCCATATAATCTGGAGCAGAATGGAATTGCAGAGAGAAAGAATAGAACTATTATCGACGCTGCAAGGGCAATGTTGTGTGATCAAGACATGCCCAAATTCCTGTGGGCTGAAGCTTGTAATATATTTGTCTACGTACAGAACAGGATTCCTCACAATAGATTGGGTAAGAACACTCCAGAAAGTGTCTTCACTGGCAGGGAACCTGAAGTGAGCCTTTTTAGGATCTTTGGCAGTGCGGCATATTGTCATGTGCCTTAAGAGAAGAGGAAGAAAATGGATAATACTTTGGAAAAGGGATATGTGGTGGGATATAGTGAGAACGCAAAGGCTTACCACATTTACATTCCTGAGAGCACGAAGATTGTAGTAAGACAGGATGTGAAGTTCATGGAGGTAAGGGCCTTCAAGAAATCCCAGGAGATGCCTTCCACTACACATTCCAAGGAGGATTCATTGGTCCAACCACAATGACCTGCGGAGGGTAATATGAGTGTCTCTCCAAGGCATGGGGATCCAAGGGATACATTTCTCGAGGACTTGCAGGAAGGAGAGCAAGTAGATCCACGGACTACCAGTGGTAGGATGAGCAAGGAATTACAACAAATTCTAAGGGACGCATAAGAGTTTTTCAGAGCCCCAGAAATGACAAGAGGCAGCACAGGCAACCTGAAAGGTACGAAACTTTGGTAGCGTAGGTTGGGGAACCCTCTAATTTTCAAGAGACAGCTCAGAACCAAGTATGGGTCGATGTGATGGTGGAAGAATATAGCTCCATCATGATGAATGATGTTTGGGAAGTGGTTCCTAGGCCTCAGGACAAATCAGTTGTAGGTTCGAGATGGATCTACAAGATCAAATATGTTGCAAAGGGCAGCATCGAGAAATTTAAAGCCAGGTTTGTGGCTAAGGGGTATGCTCAGAAGGAAGGGATAGACTATGAAGAGACCTTCGCCCCAGTAGCCCAATATACTCTATTAGATCTGCGATATCCCTTGTTGCGCAGATGGGATGGGAGATTCACCAGATGGACGTCAAGGCTGCGTTCCTGAATGGGGTGATAGAAGAAGAAGTATATATTGAACAACCAAAGGGCTTTGAGATGCATGAGCAGAAAACTCATGTGTGCAGGCTCAAGAAGGCCTTGTATGGACTGAAGCAAGCCCCTTGAGCTTGGTATGGTCGAATTGACAGCTGCTTGAAGAAGATGGGATTTGTCAAGAGTGACGCAGATCCCAATCTCTATTATCTGAAAGTAGGGGATGAGCCTCTGATACTGGTGTTGTATATAGATGATCTATTTTTGATAGGATCATCTAGGCTCATCAAGGACTGCAAGGAGAATTTAGCTGTAGAATTTGACATGAAGGATCTAGGGCTAATGCATTATTTTTTGGGGTTGGAAGTTTGGCAACAGAAGGGTGAGATCTTCCTTGGTCAAGGAAGGTATACTACAGAAATTTTGTAGAGGTTTCAGATGGAGGACTGTAGACCCATGACTACTCCAATGACTACCAACTGGAAGAAAATTGACATGTCCGAAGATGATGAGGTTGATCCTACTTTGTATAGGTAGCTCATCGGATATCTGATTTATCTAGTCAACACGAGACCAAACATATGTTATGCTGTCAATACTCTCAGTCAGTTCATGGTGGAACCGAGGGCTCATTGGGCAGCAAGCAAACATGTTCTCAGATATCTACAAGGAACAATCAAGCTTGGACTGAAATACACCAGAGGCAATGACATTAGGTTGAGTGGGTTCACTGACACAGATTGGGTTGGGAGCCTAGTAGATCGGAAAAGTACCAATGGGTATTGTTTCAGTGTTGGATTGGGAATGACCTCCTGGTGTAGCAAAAAATAGAAATCTGTGGCTCTGAGCTCAGCAGACGTTGAATACATGGCAACAAGCATGGCTTCGTGTTAGGGCATATGGCTTCCGAAATTGCTTGTGAACATAATCCAGGAAAAGATTGAGACGACCATCATTTTATGTGATAATCACAGTTGCATCAAGCTCTCTGAAAATCCTGTGTTTCATGATTGGTCGAAGCACATTGACATCAGGTGTCACTTCATCAGAGATTGTGTCCAACGGGGAGTTGTACAATTGCAATACACTCCTACAGGAGAACAAGTGGCGAACATCCTCACGAAAGCTCTGGGAAGACTAAGTTTATCTATTTCAAATAAAAGATGAGGATGATCAAGAATCCATTTCAATAGCAAGAATGGATAGGCTCAGGATTCAAAGGGAGTTGCAGTACAAATGAGGCAATGACAGTGACAGTGACAGTGTGATGGGCAGCAGTACAAAAGGCAGCAACACAGCAGATGAGCGGCAGCAGCTAGGCATTAGCAATGCAGCAGATGAGGGGCAGCAGCCAGGCATTAGCAGCGCAGCAAATGCTTCAAGACAAAGTAGCATGCAGCAGGCATATTGCTAGAACACTTTCCTTGCCAAGAGGGAGTGCTGATTTTTTGTAGCATCAGAAAGTGTTCCAAGTCTCAAAATATATAACGAACTACCTTGCACGTGTTCGTGAACCCAAGGGTGGGGTTCTCGAACCCGTCTTGGGTTCTCGTCCCAAGTATCGAGTTCGGGTACGGGTTCCTCTAAAACACACCCAAAAAACTGTTGATTTTTGTAGCATAAGAAAGTGTTCCAAGTCTCAAAATTTGTAAGGAGGCATGGACATCAGTATTCCAAAGAACCCAGAAACCGTTTTTGAAATTCCACTTGGTTTAGGTTTTATTAAAATAATTAATTATTTTAATGGAGACCCTAAGTCTAAACTTAGGGAAATTAAATAATTAATGGGTATTGATAAAACAGAGTGTGAATCTTCTAGAGAATGAAGATTAAGTCAAGTTTTAATCTTAGCCATTGATTAGACTTCTAATCTGGGCCGTTGATTCATCAATAAGAAGATTATAAAAGAAGGCTTCAGGGTCATTTAGAAGGCAAGTCGATTATGAAGGAATAGAATTCGATTTCAAAGGGAGAGTTGCAGGGCAGAGGAATCAGAGGGAGTCAGCAGTGACAAGGTTTGAGGAAAGAAGGAAGCAGAAGGTCGGAGAAGGCAACACAGAGAGCCCACACAGAGTGACGCAATCTCACACATGCACTGTGAAAAGAGACACGGAGAGGGACGCAGAGGGAACCTCAGAGTCTTCCGAGTGTCAGAAATTCTCTAGTGGGTTCATAAGAATTTATCTCAAGTGTTTTCTAAAGAAATATGCCAGTCTTTTCCTTGTAAAGAATTTCATTACTAAAGAATAATATATAAACCCTCATCTGTCGCACCAGTTTTCCCACATTGGGTTTTTCCGGAGACAATTGTCCAAAAATAAGTGTCTATTTGATTGATTCTTATGCTTGTATTTCTTACTGTTCTATTCTTTGCATATACTTGAGTGAATGTTGTAGTAGTATTTATTTCGAAATTTACTGGAAGATTTCTTTTAATACCTTATTGGAAATAATAAGTAAGAGAAATAAATCTATCACTGCAAAAGTGTTTTCAGGACTGAAATTTTCACAAAACCGGGTCCCTCAAGTAAGCACCAGGTTCTTCATAACCAAAATTTGGGTTCTTTTGTCTAATTGGGTGCGTCAAACTCCGACAACAGGTACGCGGAACCCCAAATCGGGAACGTCAGGGTAATTTTTTTTTACTAATTTTGTTGTAATTTTTTTATTCATTTTGTCGTAATTCATTTCAAGCTTGGCCTTTTTACTTCTCTTACTGTAGTTTCGACCTAGAGATGGCCATTGTAGATTCATTATGTCGATCGAATGTCATTACTATTGTAGCTATATTAATGTCATTAATATTGTAGCTATGTAGCTGGAGAGCATGCTCACTGGAGATCTAAGTGATGCTAATGGCATCGCTTGAGGAAGCCATTGTTCACTATTTTGAAATTTCCTAGTTCACGTTTGGAGATGCCTCAAGGCAAATTTTGAATGTAGTATGACAATGGACATATATCGTGATTCTTATTAATATGTAAACTCCAATTTGCACTTGATATCAAACTAGAAATTTTGAAATTTCAATGTGAATGTTGAATGTTCAATGATGTGCATGTTTAAATCTTTAAAGTTTAAATCATAAATATTTCATTTTCCCTGTCCTTGAACCCACGTTTCCTAGCAACATAGATAAAGAAATCTTAATACATCCACGTCATATGCATGAAGACGTGTCGGCTCTGAGCTTTTATTATAGAGTGAAAGTTACAGGCATACAATTACATTGACAAGACACTAGCCCCAATAGTGGTACATGAAGCCAACACTTGCTTCTCCAAAGAATGATATTTCTCCTATGCTAAACTAGAGAAGCCAAGGCTCTAAAACAAAGCTTCCAAGGCTTTGGTTCTAAGCCCTTTGCTTGAGTTACGAGGGTTTATTTATAACAAATGGGACGACTCTTCATCTCTCGTTGTGACCTTTGAGCTTCCCTCGTGACTCTTTGACTTCTTTTGTCTTTTCCTAACCAATAATTTTTGACATTAAACAATTGACACTTGGACTTCCACTTACATATTTATTTCAAATACAATAATACAAAAACTCATATGAGACAAAAATGGGTAGAGCCTAATAAGACAAACTAGACACATCAAGCTTGAGTTGAAGGAAACTCGAGCTCATCAACTTCAATTTGTAAATCTTTAGTGACAAAGTGATGCCAAGCTTTGTATTGCGCGATGGTCTCCTCAAACTTTGCAAGAAGATTAGGCTGATAGCGGACTCTAAAATTCATTGCATCTAGGTAGACAATTTTGGAACCGGTTTGTGTCTCCTCCTTTAATAAGAACGGCACAGTATTGATCTTAGCAAGGCCACCAATATATTTTTGCATGGCGTGTCAATTAATCTCCAAGTCTTATTTGGTAGCAATATTCTTTAGCTGGTCCAACTATTCTGAAACTTCCTTCCTAACCTTGTTTCTGCCCTTTGCCTGTATAAATGACCTGACTGAAGGGATATTATGAGATTTCACCAGTTATTCCACACCATTGTACAACCATGCATAAGAAGATAAGATGTTGGTTATGAAAGTGTTGAGTTGTTTATTACTTTGCATAAGCGTTCTAACTTCAGCTTTCTCCAACTCAGCTTGTTGTTTTGTTTTCCTAGCCAATTTTGGTGGTGCACCTTTGTACTTCACTCCCCATTCATGAATTGTGGTAATGGTTGTGTGAATGACTTTCAGAGCGTTTGCATTCTCCCGTGATTTCTTTTGCATGTCATGCAAGGGGACAACTACTTTATGCATGGTGACCAACTCTTGAGTCATCATAGTGTCTCCCAATTCTTGAACTTCACCATATATAGCCGCCTGAAGCTCCTTTAAGTAGACATGTGCGGAAGACAACTTTTGAGTTTCTACTTGGAGTTGTTTTATTTGTTGTCTCGTAGCATCCAAATCCTTTGCCATTGTTTGTTTTCTACCATTAGATAATTTGTATTTGCCTTCGAAGCTCCTGCAAAGATCAAGTTAACTGCAGCAATGGTTTGAGGATTCCTCCTGGTATCCATGAAAATCACGTTTTCTATATTAATGAAAGCAGGATGTGTGAGGTCATTGGGGAAATGCTTCTTCCTTGCCTGCACAATTTTTCTCTGAACCTCATTGAAAGTCAGGCTACAAATATCCATGACCAAGCTATCATATAAAGGAGCAATCTCTTCTTCATCCCCTGCTGCATGCCCATCTGTAAGAGTTGGCAGAGACCGAGTGATGAAAGCAAGATGTGTGAGGTCATTGGGGAAATGCTTCTTCCTTGCTTGCACATTTTTTCTCTGAACCTCATTGAATGTCCGACTACAAATATCCATGACCAGGCTATCATCTAAAGGAGCAATCTCTTCTTCATCACCTGCTGCTTGCCCATCTGTAAGAGTTGGCAAAGACTGAGTGATGATCTATTTTTGTACTTAGCATAAGGTCAACATCTTGGTTATGCTGCTCTTGTTCTACTAATATGTCTTGGACAACTACTAGCTCTTCAATCTCTTAAGCAAGCTCTTGATCCTGTTGTTGTTTATTCTCTTCTTCCTGTAGTTTCTTTTGTCTTTCTTCTTCTACTTGCTTCAGCGTTGCTTCTTCTTCTTGCCTTCTTCTTTTATCTTCCTTTCTTATTGTTCTTTCTTTTCCTGTTCCTCCTTTTGCTCTTCTCGTTGCTTCTGTCTTTTTATTTCTGCTGCCATAGCCGCTTTCAAAATAACTCGATCCGCTTCGAACTTGCGGCTTTACTCCTTCGTTGAGTTGTGAGCAACCTTCCTTTTCTATTTAATACTCACTTGGTTTCACTCGTCTAGTTTCCTTGTTATCGGAGTAATGTCCTGCTCTAGAGCCACATGGGTGCCTGGTTGCCTGGTGTGTGAGGCCTAGAGGCACTACAAGATTTCTTGATCTTCTCCTCCTTTGGCCTAGAGAAAGTTCCACATGACCAATTAAAATGCAACTTAGCACGGTGTTGCTTGCAAATACCTCTGGGATTGTACAGATGATAAACTATTGTGCCAACCATGAAGTTATCCAACTATTTGTCTTCATCTTCTGCAACCTTCAGGTTCTTGATTTCATAGGATCCCACCTGCAAAGGAAAAGTAGGTCAGGGTGCTTTCTTTTTCCTCTACAGTATTGTTGATAAGCCTGTGGCAAGATGACATGCAACCTCTTGCATGACTAACTTATATGTGGGATACCTCGGTAACAAATGTGATAGTTTTTGGTAGTCTAACACCCTGAAGTAAGTGCCATCTAGTGAGGCAAACCAATCGGCAACTTCTGACACTGAGTCCATCACCTCACGGGACATGCAAGGAGGTTCTTCTTCAAAGATCATTCGATACCAGAATTTGAAGAAGTGATCAGCGAGCATCTTGATGACTCCTCTATAACTGCAGTCTGAAATCAGTTTGCAATGAATGTGAACAGGAGTTTCCTTGGGTGTCCATTTCCAATCCATGCCAAGAAAAGCATTCTAAGAACATATACAATCTAATAGGTACCCAGACATGTAGAATTTAGCTTGCTTTCCGTTAGGTGGATTCTTTGCATCGTTTACATTAATCCGGAGTTGTTGAGCCAAAAGATCATACCAATTAAATACCTTCCCCTCCGTGACAATCTGATGCAACATGTAAACCCATCCTTCAGGGAAGGATTCAGTATTCTTTTTCCCATATATTCGGCCGCATAACACTATAAGGTACTGAAACAACTTTATGAGAGACCTAGTCTTGTAAGTATTACTAGGTGTCTGGCAGAACTTAGTTGGCTCTTTACCCATGTCTTGATAACATCCTTGGTGTTTAAATAGTCAGTGACTGCATAGAAGTGTGAATCCATATATTCCTCGGGATTAGGCAAGTGGTACATCAAGTGATTTTATGGGCTAAATAAGAAGCAAGTTGTCACCCACTGACACTGTTGAGGGTCGTGCTCTTAGTATCCAAGTGTTGTAGAATCCATTTGATGACATCTGCACAAGGTAGGACTGGGAACCTACAAGAAGCTCTGTGAAAACTTGATCGTTGGATGTTAATGTACACTTGTCTATCCTCTAGATCTACTTTGAATTTTGTATTTATGAATGCATCTTTGACCATATGCCATGTCATATCTGATTCCTTTTCAATGAAGACCTGAGTATCCGATAGAATAGGAACAATAACTGGAGGGCGCTCAACGGCTTCCTCGGTACTTCTCTTTGTTGTTTCTTTTGAGGCTAATTTCTTGGGAGGCATGATGGTGGCTACTGATAAAAAAGAGATGAGCTCAAAACCTGCAGTACTTGTAACAAGAGATGCACTCCTGGAAAAACAAGTTATCTTAAGCAGGTCAGTTCATCAATCAAACTTAAAGCAACAACATTTTGACAAAGGAGGAGGATTGCGCAGTTGCTGGGCTCTGGGAGGCAAGTTAGGCTTCTGGAATTGTGCACTTCACAGTCTTAGCAGACAGGGAGGGGGCTTGAGGCTTGAGACTACGCATTGGGTAGGAGAGAGAAGGGACTACGCAATGTACAATCTCAGTGGCCAAGGATGGGCACTGAGGGTTGGATCTACACAATGTTCAGTTGGGTAAGTAAGTAATTGCGCACTGCAAAATCTTAGAGACCAAGAAGTGAGCTTGAAGCTTGAGGTTGCAAAATGCGCAATTGGGGAGGCAGCAATTGCTGCAGGATTGCATAGTTCTACCCGAGAGAGAGAGAGAGAGAGAGAGAAACTTTGAGATCTTAAGCTAGGGCAGGAAAAAGTGTAGATCGACCTTAGGATGAGTTAGATCAGTCACCAACACGGGCCAGAAGAGATCATGCAAAAGGAAAAACATCCATGCACAAAAAGACCCAGTAGTGGCAACTGCTGATAGGAAAAAAGCAAGAAGGCGATGCGACACTTATAAAAATTGAACAACGGACAGAAACAACACTTGTACAACCTAATAATGATAGAAATGACAACTACAATGAAAAGAAACACGCAAAATAGCACTCATAGAGACAAAAGCAACAGAAAAGTAGCAAAAAGCAACACATGAAAAACTTACCCAGAAAAGCGCTACAAACGAAATCCAAAGCTCCTTGATCTCGTGAGGAAGGCTAGAGATCCAAAGTCAAGTGTGCAAATGAGCTCTACAAGCATCTATAATATAGATCTAGCCCACACGGAGTTATGTTAGGTTTCATGACGCGCATGCCTAAAATCAAGGAGAAAGTCGACACTTGTCCTTGGATCAGAAATAGAAATTTTATGCCACTTGTCCAAAGGTGATTGTGCATACCCTATTTTCTAGGGATGTTCGCTTGCTTTCTCCGAGGAACTGTGCAATCTCACTGCCATAAGGGATTACACAATTCCCGAGGATAGGGGATTGCGCAATCTAATGACTCAATGAGTTGCGCAGTCTTGACTCTTAGTGAGTGATTCTGTAGTTCACATGCTCAGTGACGGCCAGTCTCTCAGGGTTGCACAATTATGATCTTCAAGGGATTGTGTAGTTGAAATCCTCAACGGCTTACGCAGTCTCTAGTGCCAGGGGTTTGGGAAATTCCAAAAGCCAAGACCAACAGTTGGGGCAAGATCAAGGTACAAGTTGGCTTGTGTTTAGAAGTTGTTCAATTGTTGTCAACAAGACTTAGACATCATTAACACAATATAGTGAAGTCATCACAAGCACTGCATGCAAAGAAGAGCGATATCGACAGTAAACAAGGGGAACGATTGACGACCGTGAAAGATAAGTTCTTATGAACAGAAGGTATGCTCCAAAATCAAGGCATAGGCAAAATTTTGGAGGGAGTTCTAGCAACTACAACAAGATCATTAGAAGTAATTATCAGATTATAAAATTAATTTTCTACTATTCATCATTGTAGAAAAATCAACACTAAACAGCATCACCAAGGCATTTTCCACATTCCAGAGAGCAGTGATGACCTTGCAAATGCATCGTCAAGCACTTTGATGGTTCCACATGATGATTGACACCCCATAGTACACCTATATGTTGAAACCTTGAGCTCCTCTTAATTGGTGTTGGATTCATTTGATGTTGTACCCAACGTAACCAAGATGTTGCCACGCTGGCCTTGGCACCCTTTGATGGGTTTTTGTTTTTCCATGATATTGGAGTCTAGGATAGAATCTTAAATCACGGTCGTTAACAATCCAAGTATCACAACAAGACTACTTTGCACAACAAAAAGATATATGACAGTAAATCTACTAGTGGACAAAATATACACAACTTTTTATAATTTTACACAACAACCCAACTTCGTTATATTAATCAAACTGATAATACCATAGTCTAGGGCTCCCGTACCAGGAATAATGGCCCTCATACATCCACTAGTACAAGAATACAAGATACAAGATATTCTGACGATCTAGATGATGTACCATGTAATCACAACTGCTTTATCGTATCCCACACACTACGGGTCTTTCACTTTCGTTCTGCAACACCTCCCCCCTCTAGCTTGTCAGAAGTCCATCTACAATCAACACATAGGGTCTTCACACTCATTAGTTGCTCCTTCGTCCTCCAAGGCCACAACACTTTGAGACTTCTTTCCCACTAATGCTCCTCAGCTACTCAGTGACTTCTCCCCATTGCAGTCTTCTTGCATTGCTCCAATGAATACTAACATATGACAGGGGGCTTTCCACCTATCGTTGTAAAATGTCGCTTCTCCAACAATGAACACGGGGTGTCCAAATTGCTCCTGGTCGGCCAGACCTTGAGCTTAACTTCACTACCTCTCCTAGCAACCACCTTAGTTCATCAAGGTATTACACTTAGGGCTTATATTTCGGCACTTTCATGTTGCCCTCCAAAAGACCACAAATGCCCAAACAAATTGTCCAACTAGACTCCCATCCACCTAGCAACAAAATTCAACTTGAAAACATCAACATAACTTTAGATTTGAATTGATTCAACTGTCGTAAGTTTGATATCTAGTTAGGGCTTGATCATAGTTCACATCATCCCTCTCAAGCTCCTCCAATAGCCCCTCCTATCACTTCCGCTAGCCTCCTTTATGTTGTCTGCCTATGCTGCCTGTAGCTTGGTTCTGCTGTGGGAAATATGTAATATTCCTAATTTGCGACAGCAAATTGGAATATTCTATTTTGTTTATTTTGCCACCTATAGTTTGTAAATAAATAAAAAGTGAGTAAAGAGGGTCTAAACTCACTTAAGGGAAATAAGACATCCACCTAGTAGCACAACGTTGTGACTTAAGTGGGAGTCAAGGGGGGACCAAACACCACGTGGAGGAGGGGGCCTATGTACACTCTAGAAGTTTCTCCAAGCTTCTGTGAAGATAAGGATGAGAATGTGGATAAGGACGAGGATGTGGAGGAGAGAGAGAGACTACGTTGGGTTTTGGAGGGAAACCAACCTTATAAAATATGGAGGATCCTCCTCATTTGATTCATGCTTGGATGCTTGGATTATGGATTGTTGAGTGAGACATATTGTCTTCTTTGGCACGCTGGCTGTTTAGCCCGTTCGCTGCACTGTTTAGTGCAACCGAGTGTCTCCGTGCGGAGATCTCACCCTTAGCCCCGGGGGACTTCGAGTGCCTGCTCGGGCAAGGTTATTTTCTTAGCGTCATCCTCCAGGACAGCGTTATTGCTGCAGCAGCATAATACTGTGTTGTGAGGTGTTGCCGTGGTGACTTTACGACACCACCTCCTTCTCTTGTTTTTCAGAGGGAGAGTCTCTCTTTCCTTTGGAGGATCAGATTGGGAGATATTAGAGCTTATTATCAGATCTTGGCATCAGGCCTATATGTTCTTCATGGTATACTGCGCAGTTCTTTCCCCAGATCTGCATTATTGCTGAGGGAGCAGCATTCCAGGGTTTTTGGCATCATTTTGGAGTTAGATCTCTGATTGAGGGTGATCCTTGGATTGGCCAACCAATCCAAGTATATTTCTGATCTGATACTGAAGTTTGCTTCAGAAATTTTGAATCATTCTTCAGATCTGCTGCAGTAAAACTCAGATCTGCTCCGGCATTCTCATGTATTGCTGAAATCCCCAAGGGGAAAGTAATAAAGAGCCTTTTGGGCATTTTGTCTCATTATAGATCTCTGATTTCATGTATTTATCAGTTGTAGATCTATAATATAATAAATATAAGCTTCAGCCTCCTGGAGAAACGCTGAAGGGTTTCTGCATCAATCTCTTGTCTTGCGGCACCTTAATCTTGAGGGGTTTTCTATAAAAATGTTGTTTAACATTGCTCAATGCCTTTGCCATGATCCTAAACCTATTCTCTGATTTTTCACAGTATTTTACATCTTATACCTTCAGAAAAAACGCAGCTTTGCTTCAGTAGAATTCTGCGTACTCAAAGTCTTGGGAAATCAGGGTTTTTCTTGACTAGTCGGGAAGGAGGAACTGTTTAATATAGCAAAACGCTTTTGTTTGAGCTGAAATTCGACATGGACGTCCCTCTTGACCTAATATAACATATCTTAGAACCTTGACCTGTCATTTTACGCAGATTTTCTTATACACTCATTTTAGGGCCAAAATCCTCACTTTTCCCCACCTTTTTGCCCCTAAAAGCTGAGTAAAGGTTGCTGCAGTATTTGGAGTGGGTTGCTGAGTGTTTCTAAACACTTTTTATGTTGGCTGAAGCATAATTTCCTGAGGAATGCGTTTTTGAGTCATGATCTGCTGAGAATTCCATTTTTGGGATACTACAATTTGCTGCACTATTATTGTTTGGGTGTTCTAGTTCTATACCACTTGGTGTGTTTATCTCTCACTCTTAGACAGATTCTGGAAAGGGCCAGATAGCCTCCGGATCTCGTTCTCTTTTAGAGGCGACATATCCGGTAAATGCCCTCCCAGTCAATCTCTAGTTGGGGTTTGGTGTGTTTTTGAGATATCTTGGAAACGGGATATTACAGTGGTATCAGAGCATAGTTCTGGCTCAGCCTGTGGAGCTAGTTATCTATGGCACATATGAGCATCTCACATCAGCATGGTCATATACCCTTTGGAGAGTATTTCCGAGAATGGCAGTCCAAGGGGGAAGACTTCAAAGCAGCTTTGCCCTTCAAAGATTACTGTCAACTCAGACAGGATGAAGGAGGAAGGTACTATGGTAACAGAGGAGTTTCTAGCATGCAGAGTTCAGATTTGCAGCGTACCACTGGGAGATCACCTCTTCCCATGCATGAGGAATCCAATAGTCCCTGTGAGTCTAAGCCCAAGAAGACCGGAACGGTGAAAAAGGAGAGTTTATTCTCATCTCTTTTCAGATCCAGAAGAAATACATCCACCTTTGAGGAGGTCAATAAGAATGAAGAAAAAGAAGAGGAAGTACCATGCGCTTCCAATTCTCATCAAGAAGAAGAGATCACATCACCTCTTGAGGAGGCTTGTGAAAACGCTGTCACACTCATGGAGGAGCAACCACATGCATCAACAGTTGGGGCAGCTGACACTTTTGAGGATGGGACTCTTGCAGCTCTACAAGAAGTTCCAAATGCAGATCGAGAGCAGCTTGGTTGCACTGCGCTGTGCAACATGGATGGAGGGGAGGTCTCAAGGAGAGATCTCACTAGAGATGCACTTCGAAACACCATGGGGTGCAATGACTTTCTTCCCTTCTCACAAGAGCAGATAGAAGATGGAGGACATTTTAGGATGGATAACATCTCTCATGCTTGTGTTGGACATCCCTTGAGCCATACACATCATGATGGGAGGTTTTTGCCTACCACCTATTTGATTCTTGATAGGGTCTCAATGATCCTTGAGAAGTTTATATTTCAAAATCCCATGAAGTGCAAAATCAGAAATTTGATTTGGGAGGATGGTAGCCCTCATGGGAGGAGTACCAGGATGAGGAGAAGGAGGCATCCACAAGTGATTGAGTGGATGGGGATGATGAGCAAGGAGCTAGGAGGCTACTTGCAGATCGGTGCTACCAGGCAGCAGGAGGCTTGGCTGCGCTGGTTACTCTTGAGGGAGTTTGGCCATCACTTGTACTTGCAGATCTATGATACCGGGCAGCAGGAGGCTTGGTTGCGCTGGTTACTCTTGAAAGAGTTTGGCCATCACTTGGCAAACACTCTTCCTAAGGGTCGGAGGATGAAGGAAAGATGGCGGGATACTTGCATCATTGAGCAGCATAGAGTATGGATGCATGGTGTTGATATGATACTCATATCATTCATTGTGTCTTCATCACATGACTGGTATGATGGAGGTATGGGGAGGCAACACAATGTCTTGTTGCTTGGTTTGTTTCTGGGAGAGCAAGGGCAGATTTGCTCTCACACTTTGTATGATGTTGCAGGAGGAAGAGATGGCACTATCTCCTTGGTCTTTGATGATGATTGGGAAGCACTTCCATATTGGGAGGTATTCCATATTTGTTGCATTATTAGAGGAGTCTTTGACAAGGAGCATGTCAAAGAACAGAGCTTTGTATTGATAGGAGCTTACTTGCATGAGCTCACAGCATTGTCACCTTGGAGCAGAGACTTATGGATGAAGTGTGCCCAGCGTAAATGTGGTGGATCTATAACCCATAGGTCCCAGGATCACTTCATATTTGTTTCACTTGATGAACAAAGAGGAGGTAATGATGATAGAGACATCTATGGCATATTCTTATTGACTTGGGTTCCCAAGCATCAGGAGGATTATCTTCTTGCAACACATGGTTCATTCTTCTTCACAGTGGGCCAAAGCACTATGGAAGACTCGTGTATGGACCCATGCACTATCTTACTCCCAAAATATGGTGAGAAGTTTGTTTACACATTCATTGATTTGCACATTCTTACCATTCCTATGCAGTGCATTGCTTCACAAGGGGGCAAGCTTGTCATATTGCTTCATGAGTTGTATTGGGCCAATCTACATGATGGAGGCAGCCATCTCTTTTGTGGCCTTAGGCAAATGTTTTATCACCTCATGTATGTTCATCTGTTGCACTATAGCATGTATCATATAAAGACATGCATGATTAACTATGTAAGAAGAAACATTTTGCCTTGTATTTTCATCAAGCAGCAACTTGTAAAACTGCGTTGTACTTGTTTGGGAGGCTGTTGGTACCTCTTTTCATCACATGTAACCTTCAGCGTTTCCTTCATTTTGCTGCTGATCATGTATCCATTTGCTGATATAGATCAAATTTGTATGGGAGGCTTGATTATGAGGGAGACACATGAGCTGGATGTGTCTTTGAGTGGGAAGAATTCTCACAAATTCTGCACTACATGTTCTAATGGGAGCATGGGAGGAGGCATGGCCACCACTACTACATATGCGTTTTCTTTTGAGGTGGGCCATGAGATTGATGGTCATCCATTGTACAGCCATGGGCAAGTGTTTGGTCTTATGTTGTTGTCATATTCAGCCATTTACTATCCATTAGTAGATGTGATGGATCTTGTACATTGCTTGCCATGTAATTTTCTGAAGTTGCAATGGATGAGACTGCGTTGTATCCTTGTGAGAGATTGTTTGCATCATGTATCATCATGTAAAACCTTCAACAAACCTCTCATTCGGATGTTCCATGATGACCATGTCCTAGTCTTCATGGATGGTTTGTTTTGGGCCAGCTTGTTCTTCATTGATGGAGGAACCTTCTTTGGAGGATTGTTCTTCACTTTGCCATTGGAGGGCAATAATTTTGCAGCCCAAGATCAGCATACACTCTACACTTGTCATCAGTGGAGAGAAGGACAGCATGGGGTAAGCTATGATGCTTGCCAAGTTCAGATTTTCAGCCCACCTCCATTACTGGAGCTTGAGGTGGAAGGAGATTTTCAGGAGTTGCCTTGTTGGGAGGTGGCTCATTTTGTTTGGATGATTGCTTGGGGATGGAGGATCCACATGAGGGAGATGTTCCTCATCACATTCCAGACTCCATGCCTCGAATGGAGATTCTTCAGTTCTACCCGTGCAGTTGATTGGAGAGAGGTGATGAGTTGGTACACAGTTGATGGGCCAGCTTACACAGTCATAGATGCAGAGCAGCAGCGGTCATGGTCTTCAGTCATAGCCAGAGACAGTGAGCAGTCCGAGCCATGGGACTTGGGCTATTATTGGCCATGGTGGCAATGGGATCCGGGAGGATTTTTGGTTGGCTGGTACCATGAGAGATCAGTTTGGGATCCTGGCATTGAGAGATCCCTTCATATCAGGATGATGCAGAGTACAGGGGAGATTCAGTGGCACATCTGGGACCTAGGCATATTTTGCAGTATTGGTGGAGAGCATCCGCTAGGAGGAGACTTGTTCAGGCAGTTGCTTGAGGGCAAGCAACATTTTGCCGGGGGGGACTGTAATATTCCTAATTTGCGACAGCAAATTGGAATATTCTATTCTGTTTATTTTTCCACCTATAGTTTGTAAATAAATAAAAAGTGAGTAAAGAGGGTCTAAACTCACTTAAGGGAAATAAGACATCCACCTAGTAGCACAACGTTGTGACTTAAGTGGGAGTCAAGGGGGGACCCAACACCACATGGAGGAGGGGGCCTATGTACACTCTAGAAGTTTCTCCAAGCTTATGTGAAGATAAGGATGAGAATGTGGATAAGGATGAGGATGTGGAGGAGAGAGAGAGACTATGTTGGGTTTTGGAGGGAAACCAACCTTATAAAATATGGAGGATCCTCCTCATTTGATTCATGCTTGGATGCTTAGATTATGGATTGTTGAGTGAGACATATTGTCTTCTTTGGCATGCTGGCTGTTTAGCCCGTCTGCTGCACTGTTTAGTGCAACCAAGTGTCTCCGTGCGGAGATCTCACCCTTAGCCCCGGACTTCGAGTGCCTGCTCGGGCAAGGTTATTTTCTTAGCATCATCCTCCAGGACAGCGTTATTGCTGCAGCAGTGTAATACTGTGTTGTAGGGTGTTGCCGTGGTGACTTTACGACACCACCTCCTCCTCTTGTTTTTCAGAGGGAGAGTCTCTCTTTCCTTTGGAGGATCAGATTGGGAGATATTGGAGCTTATTATCATATCTTGGCATCAGGCCTATATGTTCTTCATGGTATACTGCGCAGTTCTTTCCCCAGATCTGCGTTATTGCTGAGGGAGCAGCATTCCAGGGTTTTTGGCATCATTTTGGAGTTAGATCTCTGATTGAGGGTGATCCTTGGATTGGCCAACCAATCCAAGTATATTTCTAATCTGATACTGAAGTTTGCTTCAGAAATTCTGAATCATTCTTCAGATCTGCTGCAGTAAAACTCAGATCTGCTCCGGCATTCTCATGTATTGCTGAAATCCCCAAGGGGAAAGTAATAAAGAGCCCTTTGGGCATTTTGTCTCATTATAGATCTCTGCTTTCATGTATTTATTAGTTGTAGATCTGTAATATAATAAATATAAGCTTCAGCCTCCTGGAGAAATGCTGAAGGGTTTATGCATCAATCTCTTGTCTTGCGGCACCTCAATCTTGAGGGGTTTTCTATAAAAAATGTTATTTAACCTTGCTCAATGCCTTTGCCATGATCCTAAACCTATTCTCTGATTGTTCACAGTATTTTACATCTTATACCTTCAGAAAAAACGCAGCTTTGCTTCAGTAGAATTCTGCATACTCAAAGTCTTGGGAAATCAGGGTTTTTCTTGACTAGTCGGGAAGGAGGAACTGTTTAATATAGCAAAACGCCTTTGTTTGAGCTGAAATTCGACATGGACGTCCCTCTTGACCTAATATAACATATCCTAGAACCTTGACCCGTCATTTTATGCAGATTTGCTTATACACTCATTTTAGGGCCAAAATCCTCACTTTTCCCCACCTTTTTGCCCCTAAAAGCTGAGTAAAGGTTGCTGCAGTATCTGGAGTGGGTTGCTAAGTGTTTCTAAACACTTTTTATGTTGGCTGAAGCATACTTTCCTGAGGAATGCGTTTTTGAGTCATGATCCGCTGAGAATTCCATTTTTGGGATACTACAGTTTGTTGCACTATTATTGTTTGGGTGTTCTAGTTCTATACCACTTGGTGTGTTTATCTCTCACTCTTAGACAGAGTCTGGAAAGGGCCAGATAGCCTCCGCATCTCGTTCTCTTTTAGAGGCGACATATCCGGTAAATGCCCTCCCAGTCAATCTCTGGTTGGGGTTTGGTGTGTTTTTGAGATATCCTGGAAACAGGATACTACAAAATAGGCCTTACAACTCCTCCAATTTCCACAAAGCTTGCAGCTTACCAAAATAGGGAGGAAACAACCTTAACCTTGCACCAATCAACCCATATTTGCCTCAACCTACCTCTGCTACTACTCGGACCAAACAAAACCCACCACAACACCTCCAAAGAATCTCTCAATACCTCAGCCATATCCTCCTTCAATTGTGGCTGCCACAAAAGATTTTTTCCTATGAATTGTTGCACTTGGGATGTGGTTAGAATGCCTCTCACACACCTTATATTTATATGCTAAGTCGTGGATTCAAAACATTTATCTTTGGGCTCAACTTTAACCCCCAGCTGACCTGCCCAACTAGACAAATTCACCTATAGCCATACATAAAGATTAATATCTCATCATAGACACCTCTGATTTGAGTGATTTTTGCTACCCCTTTCTCCTCTAAGGGTCCTCCAACACCTCCATGTGTTAAATCACTCAAATTCCTCATGGTTTCACACCTACCAACTCACATGCTAGGGTTCCAAGCCCACAAAGCCATTTATGGCGCTCCAACCTCCAAACCCCGAACCCTAGTGCCTAGAGTACCTCCCAAGATACCTCAACACACCCACTTAGCAAGGGAGTTACTTCCAAGACTAGGAAGTAACTCATCACCATTGTCACCGCTCGCAACACTTGCCCAACTCCTGGCGCCCATAACTGTAGCAAACCCTATAGCTTGTACTATGCCTCTCTTAGAAGTGTCACTATCATCGGAAAGCTCCTGCTTCTTCTTCTCCTAAAATGTTTTACAATCTCTCCATAATTCCTTCTTGGCAGCTATAGAATCACCCTTGCTCCCTACTAACCACGCGCTCTTCCTAGGATGCACATTCTCCTTTTGAACCTGCAAACTCCCTCTAAGCCTCTTGAACCTAGACCTTTTATAGAACCTGTACCTGCTCCTCTGAAACCTGCACCTCCTTCTCTGGAACTTGTATATGTTTTGTTTCTTCTTCCCATGATCTATAGGCTTGCCTGTCAGCCTCTATAGATCATGCTCTCTAACTCTAATCAGGGCACCTGCGAAGCTAGAGCCTTTGGACCTAAGTCTAGCCTTCCCATCCTGGAACAAGACCTCAAACCTCTTTTGCTCGATTGTTGAGATAGACATCACGTTATATCTGAGTCCTAGTACAGACAGTACATCCTAAACTCGCATCACTTACCCTGACTCCATCCTGAATGGCACGACCCCCAATCCTTTGATCTCCTTCTGAATCTTGTCGCCCAACACCATGTGCAACTTCGAGTCCCACTCAGCTAGAGTCTCGAACACATCCTGTGACCCTATCATATGCTTCGACGCTCCACTGTCCACGTACCATGCAGCCTCATCGATGATACCCTGTGAGAAATGAAAGATCAAGGAAAATTCCTACTTCTCCAACCTCTCAGGGAGATCATCTATTTCTGTAGAAGTGGCGACACATGTGACTTGTTTCCCTTTCTTCTTCTTGTCATCTCCCTTCTTCTTTAGACATTTCATCGAAAAATGACCCATCTCGCCACAATTGAAACACTTGATCTTACTCAAGTCCTTTTGTTTTCCCTTCATTCTCGCTGCAAGTGCCACACCATCATCTGACGCATGCTTCATCGAATGAAGATCCTTGTCTCACAACTCCTCTTGAATGAAGTCCTCCCACAACCTATTACAATCTGTGAACAATCCCTTTAATGAATGGCTTCCACTCTCGAGTAAACCCCTTCAAGGAAATCCTTGCCATCTCATAATCTGCAATAGTCACACTAACGACGATAAGCTCATCTCAAACCTGAGACAACCTCGTCATATACGAAGTCACCCCTTCACTCTGTATCATCTTGGTGGCCTTCAACTTATCCTCTAATACTAATACCCAGTTCTCGTTCTTATTTTGGAACAAATTTTAAAGATCCTCCATCATTTCATGGCCAGTGTTCTTCCTGGACACATGAGGTATTAGGGAATCCTCAACACTGTCCAGGATGATCAACTTTGTGTTCGTATCAAATTTCTCATAGACTTCCACCTCCTTAGGGTATCTTGGCTTCTTGATTTCTTTCTCGACGAACTCTCTGATTTTGTTTACCATCAAAACCAATTTGATCCTCTCCTTCCACGGACTATAGTTGGAGAGCACTTCCAACCTCTCCTCATCACGGAGACTAACCTGCAAATTCGACATTGTTGTGAGCCCTTCACCAACAATGTGACCAGCTCCCTCTTAAGTTGTACTTTATTGTGCACACTCTAATTCATTGGTCCTTCGAAGTAGCTCTGATACCATGTTTTTTTCCACGATACTGGAGTTTAGGATAGAATCTTAAATCACTGATGCTACCAATCCAAGTATCACAACAAGACTACTTTGCCCAGCGAAACAATATACAGCAGTAAATCTACTAGTGCACAAAATATACACAACTTTTTACAATTTTATACAACCAAACTTCATTATATTAATCAAACTGATAATACAACAGTCTAGGGCTCTCGTACTAGGGATAATGGCCCTCATACATCCACTAGTACAAGAATACAAGAAACAAGATACTCTGACGATCTAGCTAATGTAGCATCCAATCACATCTGCTTTGTCGTACCCTGCACACTGTGTGTCCTTCGCTTCCATTTTGAAGCTCCTTCCACTATCAATGCAACAACTCCTTTAGGCCACTGAACTCGGCTCTCCAATCTGCGCTCTAGTTGATCATAAGTCCATCCACAATCAACACATGGCGTATTCACGCTCACTAACTGCTCCTACGTCCTTCAAGGCCATAACATTTTGAGACTTCTTTCCCATTGTTGCTCCTTAGCTACTGAAGGCCTTCTTCCCACCATAGTCTTCATGTGTTGCTCCAGTGAAGACTAACATGGGGCAGGAGGGTTTGCACCTATCAATGTCAAATGTCGCTTCTCCAACAGTGAACGCTCGTTGTCTAAACAGCTCTTGGATGGCCAGACCTTGAGCTCAACTTCACTGCCTTTCCTAGCAACGACCTTAGTCCATCAAGGTGTTGCACTTATGGCTCATATTTGGGCACTTTCACATTGTCCTCCAACAAACCACAAATGCCAAAACAAACTATCCAATTGGACACCCATGTCCTCCAACAGTCCTTCCTATCATTGCGGCTTACCTCCTTTATGTTGCCTACACACGTTGCTTGTAACTTTGTTATGTTGTGGGAAATATGCCTTACAACCCCTCCAACTAGCCTAGAACAGGCCTGTGGTGCTACTACAATTGCCACAAAGCTTGTGACCTACCAAAACAAGGAGGAAACCACCCTAACCTTGCACAAATCAGTTGACATTTTCCTTAGCCTACCTCTCCTGATCCTCGAACCTATCAAAGCCTACCAAAAGGCCTCTAAACAATCCCTCAATCTCGGCCCTATCCTCCTTCAGTTGTGGCTGCCACAAAAGATGTTTTCCTATGAATTGTTGCACTTGGGATGTGATTAGAATGCCTCTCACACAACTTATATTTATATGCTAAGGTGTGGCTTTAACACATTTGTCTTTGGGCTCAACTTTACCACCAAGTTGACTTGTCCAACTAGACAAATTAACCTACAGCCATACATAAAAATTAATATCTCATCACAGACACCTCGAATTTGAAAGATTTTCACTGCCCCTTTCTCCTATAAGGGTCTTCTGACACCTCCATGTGTCAAATCACTCAAATGCCTCGTGGTTTCATACCCACCAACTTGGGTGCAAGGCCCACATGCTTGGGTTCCAAGCTCACAAAGCCATTTGCGGCTCTACAACCTCCAAACCCCAAACCCTAGGGCTTGGAGTACATCTCAAGCTACCAAATCTCAACATGGGCATTGCTTGTTCGAAAGTCCAAATGTTGATGGTCATCCCCAATATGACAAGGGACGACTTGTACTCATTCTTGAAACCGCAACACTAGAGAGAGAAAGTGCCACATCACCCATCTAGCCCTTGAGAGGGTGACGTAGGGCACCCAATTTGACCCAAAGCATAGTTTTTGGACATGGAGGCACTTTGAGGCACATCTTGAGGCTTCCCCTCAGGATTTGGAGTTGATTATGACTGTGGAGCATCTCCTTAGCTCATTCCACACCTTGTTGTGGCATTTATTGCTCAAAGAGGAGATGACTTCATGCTCATAGAGGATATCGACCCACTCGTGTGGGAATTTAAGTCATTATTTATTGGTTTGAGGTATGAAGAGGGCCTGTAACCTCTTATCTTGTCAAACACTCAAAGTCAAACTTGCTTTAGGGCTTGTAGGTTTATTATTTCGTAAAAGTGAAGGTATACACCTCATATAAGTAAAGGATCCCTTCACTCCTTTTCATCCACATCACACATGTGAATTTGGACTCCTTAGAGAGATTGTGAATTGATTTTGTCTAACTCGCTACTTGGAAAAATGTGATTTTTCTGGAGCATCTTTATATTGGAGATTGATTTTTTCATTGGACACATTTTTGGGATTGAAAGACGATTTTATTAGTGGAATTTGTAAGTTTATTGCTGATTTTGCATGTGAATGAATTTATGCTAGGGTTTCTAAATGTCCCATGACTAAATACATATTGTTTATTGGAAATCTTGGTAATTTTCAATGTTAAAATTATCCCTCCTTGAAAAATATAGAAGAACTCCTAGGGTGCATCTTCTATATTTAATTTCTCCCCCCACAAAATAGATAGTTGGGGTTTTCCAAGAGGAAGATAACTCTTCCCCTTTACTCAAATCAATTTTCATTGTCCTTTAAAATTTTCCCTAAAAACTACATTAACCCTTGTATGATTAGGCATTGGGAAAAGTTGTGTTGATAAAAAATTATCAAACCTAAATATTTATCCTTTCTTATCTCTCCTAGGCTTTTTAAGGCAAGCCACTGGGGGTTTTTCTAGGGCTGATTCACCATAGAGGGGATGCATGTGGACGAAATTCCAAGGTTTGCCTTCATAAACCTTTTAAATGCAAAATATAGCATTAATTGTGGCAAAACCTCCCTAATTAGGACTAACATCATCTTTTCCAAGCTCCTTTGTGTCACTAAAACCCTAGTCTTTAGCCATATCTAAGGGTTTCCTTATTCCTTTGATGATCTAATTTACTGAGGGAATCCCTTATTTGAATTCTATGTCTAGATACTCCTTATCATCGCATATCAATAAACCCTAGCTTTTCGTAGTCATTAGCTAGTCTAGGGTTAGAACACATGTTCCTTTATAAAGAAGATTTAGGTCTATTTTAGTTTGAAGGTATCTTTCCCTAAGCCATTCAAATTTCATATCACCTCGAGCACTCTAATTAGACTAACCTTATAGGTGAATACAAGGAAACCTCCCTTGTGGTGAAATTCCACTAAACAACAAGAGGAAGATTGTTGAGATGATACTGGCAATCCCTCCTCATTGATCTCATAGGGTCTAGCCTTTTCGTTGTGAGTCCCTTCACAAGGATTGCTAGATTTTCTGGCAACAATGCCTATGCTAATACTAAGTCCAACTCCACCTATCTGAGTCCCTAAAGGTGGTGGTGTCACCTCCTCCTCTACCTCTCCCCTGCTACATCCTATAGTGCCTCCCCTCCTATAACCAATCGAGGATCAGTTCTCAACCCTCCATATAGCAGTGGTGTCAATCCCATCCAATAAGATGGCATCCGCGTCAGGTGTTTTCTAAATTTGCCTCACGCAATCAAAGATTGTAGTAGAGATGTAAATGCATCCATTGTTGAGGGAAATCAATCCCCACTCCCAAAAAACATGGTAATGGCAAAGGAAAATGGTGTCCTCTTCCTCCTTGGCTCAAGAAAAACCTATCTCCTCCTCCTCTGCCCTCCAAACCCTTGTTTCAGTTTGCAAAATGGATCAAAAAGATCAAAACAAAAAAGAAACTCTTAGACTGACATTGTCTGCAACTTGCTGATTTTTTGGATCGTTTGGCAATATTTACAATATTATTGAGACCAACTCGTGCTTCGATTAGGTCTAGTGTTGTTGTTGCTACTATTACCACAAAGGTTGCAGTCTACAGAGGTGTCCTTAGACTCTGAGCCAGATGATGTTTGTGTAGCTCTTGTTGATTATGCCATGTCTTGTAGTGGTGACGATATGAAGAATGATCATGTTGATCACTGATATGTAGACTTGCACTTGCAGTAGGCCAGTGGCCCAGTAGCTTGTGGCATTTTTTTTCACTCTATAGGCCATTTAAGGCCTCATTGATTATTTATTTTGTTGTTGATATGCATTGCACTCGGTGCCATTTTGATATATTCACCCTTACATTGTATCTAGATGAGCAAACTTTGCCTATTTTGTCTCTAATGGTTTGGAACCATGGTTTTAAAGGTTAAAAATAACTCTTTGTCATTAAAAATAAATTACTTCATATATATTTTTTTAAAGACACATTTATTGAGATCTGACAAGTCCTGTTTTCTCAGTTCCTGTTCCGGTTCAAAAACTGGTTTGAAAGGTTGACCAGGCCGGTTACCAGTTCCGGTTTTTAGAACTACTAATAATACAATGGAATCCATGCAGAGACCAGGTAAGGACATGGCAGGGCTAGGTGGCCCTGATGCTAACAGGGCACCACCCTCGGGGTGACATGTGCACTTGGGGTGCCACATCATATGCCACGTGTCAACAATATGTCCATGCTAATGTGGCACAAATTGTAGAATCTTCAAATGGCTACAATTTGGTGCCCTAGACTTTTGACAAATTTTAGATTGTCTAAAAGAGCTTGATGAGCAGAAGATGATGGTAGCCTCAGAAATGGGTCTGAGTTTAAAGGAAGAAGCAATTATTTTATAACCCAACCTCGTCAAGGTAACTTAGGAGGTCGGTTTTGTTACACAGCCAGTGCCATCCTATCCCTAAATGACCAACCAATGTCATCGTATCCCCAAATGTGGGGGGGCCACATACCTCAAAAGTAGCCCAAATGTAGGCCAGCCTCTTTCAAGCAGTAGTTTCATCCCTAACTTCCATATCTTTATCTTTGAGTCATAATAATTAATTATAGTTACAAAGATTACAATATGCAATTTAATTACAATCTTTCCTTATTCTTCTTAATGAAAACTAGGCCTGTAACACTCAATGGAGAGCCTACACTTATCTGGGATACAGTAATCAATACAGGACTATGGGTACATTAGTACTGGAAGAAAAATCATCCATACCTTAGAAAGGTCTGAAAACAAATTCCCAGCCAGATGTCAATGAATCTTTACTTCACCCTGTGTAAATTGGCTTAAAAGTGAAGCACTCTTTTTTACTCTAGCAATGATCTCAAATCCTCACTGAAAAGTGCCCCTACTGTTCTATTTCAGAGTAATCTGATCATTCCAGACCATTGTTGTGCACTATAGTTAATGAACCCTCAACGGGATAGGAAATTGTATTCGGACAACTATGAGTCAAAATCCCCATTGCCTTTCTGTATCTCATACAAAATGAATTTTTAACAGCTACAGCAAAGTGTATTTTCATTTCATGGGTTTCAAGTAGCAGAATGCTGAATACTTCCAACAATTTCGACATAGAAAGTTTGCATGTTCATCTATATTTTCATTTGTGGCAAACTTGGTGCTAATCAAATATAACTATTGCCATTCATCATGAAAACCTTATAAAGATCACTTATTTAAATATCCTCAAGCTCCCAACACACTTACTAGAATATTTATTTTATAAACAATTGAAAGAAATCATGCTTTCAAACAAAAAACATTGCCAGTGCAACTAGAATGTGTTGTTCTCACCATCTTATTTCGATACTATAAAACTACTTGCATTTCAAAGGTTTCATTGAGGTTACAGAATATCATGTCAAGTGGCTTTCATATAAAACTTCAAACTCAATATAGCTGAGTAGATAATACTTACTTTGAACATTGGATGGATATCATCATCAAGATTAAACCATTTGTAATTTACATTAGCCCTTGAGGCAGCATATAGAGCAAGTTCCCGCTGCATTAAGTAATAACTAGAAATTAGTTTTCGTGTGGAGAAACATAAAGGTACATTTGAAATCAGGTAAATTAAGATCATTCAAAGGAGATCAAAAGAGAGAATAATACCTTACTTTAACTGGCCAAATCTATATAATATAAATAACAGTCATGTTCTTGTACATGAAATCAATTTGAGGCATCGTATACATTTCATGTGCAAGCCTTTTGGGGGAAATAAATGGAATTAGGAACCTGAAGTCTCGGAGTATTCATATGGTCAGCTTTTGGTATTTAAATTGTTGAATGATAAACTTTTCAGATGGGATGATATCTGCAAAATCCATTTTTAGTGTGCTTCTCATACAAATCAACCTAATACTCAACATATTTTAGCTACTGTTAGCTATTGCTTACCTCATCTTCTTATGACAGCAACATTACATAAACAATTTTGAGTAAGAAATGAAAAAGGAAACAACATATAGAAACAACCCTAAACTGCCTGCTACCCACCACTTTGTGGGTCTTATCCCTAAGAGAAAATTTTATCCAAGATGGTCCTCAGCCGGCAGCCAGCAGCCCCATGCAGCTACCAACGAGCTCTTCATGCCATTTATCCGCTACCTGAGGCAGCCATGTGGTCCCTCACTCATCTATCATGATCGTATGTTTGAAGGTGGGCCTCCCAAACCTAAAGGTATGACTTGTCATTTGGTAATTGAGTATTGTAGTTTGCTTATCATGGACACTTTTGGGCATGGATTAATGGGGGGATTCGGCGGAAAAAGTGGGCTAGGTCTGTGTTTTTGTCCCCTAGACCTCTTTTGGATGCTACCCTTGGATCTTAGTCCCATTGAATCTCCTTTACTGACCATTGGGTTTTAAGGTGTTACTACATGGGGGTACCCACTGCTGCACCTTACACATCATGCTCTTATCCTTGAGCCCCTAGTAGTTAATCAAAGAAAAATCATAAGAGGCAAAAGGCATATAAAGAAGGGTGGAAAAAATCAAGGTTAGGCTATCTCGTGCAACAAGATTCCTCCCTCCTATGTATTATGTACCCAAGTATGGGGTTTCTTTTTCACTAACTACCCTTGTACCCTCACATTTGGCTCAGGTCTACCCCTCTCACTCCCTACTCCATTCATCTCTTTATCATATGCCACCACCATTTGAAGGATGTACCTTGGACATGCTATCCCCTTTAAAAGTAGAAACCACATAATAGTGTACTTGGTTAACCCCCTTTGGAGCTTGCAAACATTAGCACATGCCAAAGCCCACTATGGAAGGCAATGCCATTATGAAGTACCCACCTGTTGTCCATAGTTTGTAAGCCCTTTAACTCGATTACTTTAAATGACTTGTTGTGATGGAAGGCTAGGGGACGCATTGGATGTTATGCAGGATAGCAGATGGTCTCCATTTTGGGGTTTGGTCTCCCTATACGTGGTCATAACCAGTGTGGAAAAAATTGGCAAAAAGTCCCAACTTTTTGAAAAAATCCCGAATTTTTCCTTGAGCCGACTTTTTGCGGACTCTTTCATCCCTAAACAAGTCGCGATCTTATTCTCAAAGTCCCGAATTTTTGCTGACTTTTTCCAAAAAATCGTGAGTGAGGTAGTTTCTTTAATAATTTTTTAAATTTTTTTTGAAAAAATTGGGATTTTTTTCTAAAAAATCGGGATTTTTTCAAAAAATGAACATTTTAGTTTTGCTGACTTTTTGCGGACTTTTTCAAAAAACTCCTGACTTTATCGAGTTTTTCAACTTTTGGAACCTTGCCGATTTAATCCCGACTTCGACTTTTTCCACATTGGTCGTAACCCTCCAAAGGGCTACATTGGCACATGTACGGTGTGTGTAGAGAGCCATGGGCCTCCACAGCAGTAGACAGCACTCCATGGACCCCCAGAGATGTTCAAAGATTGCTCGAGATTCACCTATTGGACGAGGAAGATGCACTTGGTTCACCATGCCCAATTGGCCCCACAGTTTTACCATGCACTTTGCAGATGACCCAGGACTTGTATGTTGTTGTGGCATCATTTACACCATCATTTGAGCCCCTACAAATGGTCTATAAGCATCTTCGCCTTCTTGAAGACCCATGTGTTCCCCCCCCCCCCAAACATCCATTGGGAGCACCACAGGTTTATTATTTGGAGAACAAGGGGCCAACCCCTTGTCCACTACTTTTGGGACTCCTATTCACCATTATGGCACTACTTATGGACTTCATCCGGCTTCTTAGAAGGCCCAATGACATGTATTATTTATCATTCGACCTCTTGAGAGCCTTTTTATTTTGTGTATGAGCTAGTTTGGTGGCCTTGTCACCAAAAGTTACTTATTTTGCACATTATTTTATTTTAGGGGCTAATGTTAGCTCAAATAACTAAATCAAACTCATTAGAACTGTATAAATACAAGTGATGTGAGTTCATTTTAGCATCATCACTTCGTTTTGACTTGTATCTCCTGAGATATCTTCGCTATCCTTCTGGGTGGACGAAAATTTTGGAGAATGAAATGAATTTTGATGTTTGGATTGTCTTCTATTGTCTTGGAGCTTCTAATTGGCAAAGTTTATTGATGGTTGGATATGTTCTCTTACATGTAAGTACACATTTAAGGCTAATCTTTATTTTACTTTGCCATGTGCACTGATGATGATATTTTTGCTATACTTGGGCTAGTTTGTTGCATCCATTTATGCAACGTTGTGAAAATTATGTTTCTAGATAGTTCTATTTCATGTATGGGTCATGTTTGATGAATGAACACTCCTAAGGATGTTCCATTGTTGAAATTGTCTTGATAAAACATCCAATCTTGCAAATCGATGTATAAAGACTTCAAAGTTACTCTCTTTTTTCCTAATGCCAAACGAAGTAGTCTTTGAAGCCTCCTTGACCTAGAAAACAAAGTCCATAATCATTATTCTTCTAACTCTAATCTCCCCAAAGGATTAGGCATTGGTCTACCATATCGTGATCACTTTAAAAACTATTCTTCTTCACCTTTTTCTCTTCTTTCTAGGTCTAGCCCCATTAGACCTCCCAGGAAATCATTTTTTCGGCAAACGACCCATAGAAAAATTTCAATCTCTTGCCCTCTACTACGTTGGGGAGTCTCCTAGGTGTCTTCCGAATTTGAGGCCATTCCAACAGTTTGATCCCGAGATATCCCAAGCCAGGGCTTGAGACCAAATTATGCCCTAGGTTTCCCTAGGCTAGTTACCTCATAGGGATCGTTGCATTGCTTTCGGTAAAATTTCTCTCTTTGATTCCTTTCTCCTCCCCATTTAGGTCAAGTACACCATTGGTTGCTAAATCCCATTCCCTTGACCCATCTGGGGGTCCACTTAGTCCCATGTGGTCCCATTTCATATCAAGGTTGTTTCTCCAAGGACCATTTGGGAAACCAAGTTTTACAAGGATTTTAAGGATTCGGAAGCTCCTTTACAAGTTATATTCATTACACTTATCCCTCAAATATTCATCACCCCTCCTAGAGAACATTGTACCTTGCCTAAAAAGCAAGCAAGTCCTAATCTCAAGTTTCTCCTAGGAAAGAGCAATTGAAATCACTTCATAACCATTTCATTTGATCTACCCTTCATAGGTGATTTCCTACATACCATGTCTCTTTCCTGTTGATTTTTGTAGCATCTGGAAGTGTTCCAAGTCTCAAACTTTGCAGGGAGGCTTGGACAGCAACATTCCAAAGAACCCGAAAATAGTTTGTGGAAATTCTACTCGATTCAAGACTTATTAAAATAATTAATTATTTTAATGAAGACCCTAAGTCTAAACTTAGGGAAATGAAATAATTAAAGGGTATTAATAAGTCAGAGTGGATCTTTTAGAAAACATGGATCAAGTCTAGTTTTAATCTTAGCCATTGATTAATCTTTTAATCTGGGTCATTGGTTCTATAACAGGAAGATTATAAAGAAGGCTTGGGGGTCACTTGGAAAATAAGTTGGGCATACACTCAGTACCCGAAGGAGATCCATTCTGATGTAGAATTCCATCTCAGTGGGAAAGTTGCAGGGCGAGAAGTTGCAGAAGCAGAAGGAGGAGGTCAGGAGTCATCGAGATCAGGTTCAGAGGGCAGCAATGGGTCATTGGAGGCAGCTTGAGGCTACAGCGCAGAGACCCCACGCAGTCCAGCGCTGGGACTGCACAGTGAAACAACGCAGAGAGACGCAAGGGTATGCAGGGGTTGTTCAGGGTGTCAGAGAATTGTCCGAGTAAGCCGAAAATTCAATCTCAGGTGGTTCAGAATTTATCTGTTGTATATTTTCCCTATAAAGATATCATTTGCTGAAGAATTAATAAAACCCTCGTCTGTTGCACAGGTTTTCCCACACTGGGTTTTCCTGGGGACAATTGTCCAAAAATAACTGTAGACATGTGATTGATTCTTGTGCTTATGTTCTCTACTGTTTATTTCTCTACATATATAATTGTGAATGTTGCAGTAGTATTTATTTCGAAATTTGCTGGTAGATTTCTAAATAATAACTTATTGAAATAGTAAGTAAGAGAAATAAATCTATCACTGCAACTGTTTGTAAATTTTCACATGGTATCAAAGCCAGAGATGAATAACAGAGAGGGGGCATCTATCAGTGAACGGAGATCTACTGTTGCAGCAACAACACAGAAGGGTTCAAGCTGTTCTCCAGGAGGGGGAAGAAGCATGATAAAACAAATGGATCACGATGTATCTGTATTGGCATCCAGACTAGAGGAATATTTTGCTTGTGTATCGAGCACTGCACCTTCAGATGTCTGGTATATTGACAGCGGAGCCTCTGCTCACATGATGGGAGTACGGGACTGTTTTTCCGACTACCAAGAACACCAGCTGAATTTCAAAATAACCATGGGTAATAAAGCAAAGTGCACTCCCACTGGGAGAGGTACCGTAGTTTTTCAAACCGAGAGAGGAAACAAAATCCGGGCCACTAATGTAATGAATGTGTCGAGTTTGGGGATGAATCTACTCTCAGTGTCACAGCTTCAAAATCGAGGATATGACGTCTACTTTATTGGCTATAGAGTCTACGTCAAGCACCCCAGTTGGAAGAAGAAGGCACAGATCGGGGTAAGAAGCCACAAATTGTACAAGCTACAACTTAATTCTCCAATGACACTAGTTTGCAACGTAGATAAAACGGACCTGAATGAGCTATGGCACAGAATAATGGGGCAATTGCATCATGGGGCATTGAGAACTCTCCAGAAGACTATCACAGGTGTTCCAGAACTGAGGACCAAACGAGATGATGTCTGCAAGGGGTTCGTATTGGGGAAATATGCCAAGGCAGCATATCAGAGAAGTAACAATAGGGCCAAGGGTGTGTTGGATCTAATACAATCAGATATCTGTGGGTCGATGTCCACTAGACCTCTTAGCGATGTCGAATATTTCGTCAACTTCATTGATGACAATTCCGAGAAAACTTGGATCTACTTCTTGAAGACCAAGGATTAAGTCTTTAGTTGATTTAAAGAGTTCAAGGCTTTGGTAGAAAATCTGACAAGGAAGCGGATCAAGGTATTGCGATCAGATAATGGTGGTGAATACATAGATAAAGAATTCACAGGATTCTGTGCAAGGGAAGGTGTTGAGATTTTGTGTATTTTGGAGTAGAATTAGTTGTGCTCTAGCTCCCAAATTTTGTGGAGGGACTAGAGTACATTTGATCTACAAGACCCAGAAATGGATTTGAGAAATTTCAAGTTGTGTTCAAGTTATTCAAATGATTAATTATTTTTAATAGATTTCCTAAGTCTAACTTAGGAAAATAAAATAATTAAAGTGAATTAATTAAACACGTGCTAAAATTATCTTAAGTCACATGGCTCAAGCAGTCTTTTAATCTCAACCGTTGATGGATGATTTAATCTTGGCAGTTGAAGTGTTGAACGAAAAAGTATAAGAGAAAGGCTTGAGGGTCAGTTGAAGACACACAATTTCTGTAGAACTAAGGAATAGATCTGGAATTCTAGGGCGGGTTTGCTACGAATTTCCAGTGGAATTTCCTGCAGTAAGGGGTAGTATTGGCCAAGGGAATGTTTTGATTCTAGGGCCAAGAGACAGCAAGAGGCAAAAGGAGTAGCCACAAGAACAGCGCAGAGAGGCTTCAGAGCCACGCAGAGGCAGCTAGGTCCACACTGGCCAAGAAGAGGCAGTGCAGGGGCAGCGTAGACCCTCCTAGGGTGACGCAAGCCCTCCTAGAGCCACGCAGAGGCTGACGCAATCCCTCCATGGCAATGCTAGGGCTTCAGAAGCAGCATTGAGGGTCTCTAGGGTTAGATCCGGGCTGAGTCCTGTAAATCCCGTTTGAGGGTGTGAATCAGTCAGATATTTGGCACTAGATCTTCAAGTTAGCTGCAGATTTTATATCTTTTATTCTTTGTCGGGTTTTCCAAGGTTGGAACCTAGATTTGCTATACTCAGAACTACTTAATAATAAAACCCTCATATCTGATGAACTGGTTTTCCCGCTTTGGGTTTTTCCGGGGACTTATCTCCAAAAATCTATGTGTCACTTAGTTGCATGAGTGAATTATTCAGTAAATGATCTGTATGTGTAGGCTATAGTTGTGTTTATTTTAGGCCCACTCATGGTGATGAAGTGGTTGCCATGTCATTCACCTTGTCCCCCTCTAATTTTAATGTGTACCAACATGTTAAAATAAATCACATTATTTGAACTTTAGCCATATATAATATTCCAACGTTGCCTCTTTAACTCAACATGGGAAACTTTGACTCCCTTTGACTTGCATTGACTTTTGAGTTGTGGTTCATGTGGTGGGCCCCACTTGGTTGCCACATCATCTTTGACCCTCACTGAATCTACCATGTCAAAATTTGACTTTGGAAAAATTTCTAAATTTTTCCAATTATTCAATTTTTTTTATTTTTTCTCATTTTTGCCACCAACATTAGGAAAATTGGCTTTTGAGCAACTATAAGTCGTTTTCTGACCCTCAAAGTGGGTCCTAGGATAATGTTGGGTCTATGAGGATGAATTTCGAGTAGTCACACGCCCCAAACATTTCCTAAGGCCACTTATTTACATCATTACATAGAACCTAATTAAAAAATCTCATTTTGCGGGAGATTTTTAATTATTAAAAAATCCTACTTAGACCGAGTCAAATCTCGCAAAATTTCAGAGATGACTTAGCATGGTAAAATACATTGACTCTAGACACTAAGATATGTTAGGGCTCAACCTTCAAGATGTCACCCCGGCTTTGGGGAAATGCAACGAGTGAAAAACCTAGAAAATTATTCGTCGCTAAAAAACAGGAATAATTAACCAAGTAAAAGAACACTGCAAGGTGTACTTGCTTGTTGATCGAGTCCCAATACCCTAGGCCTGTTACATGGCATTATTCATCATGCTAGTAACATTTATACAATATCCCCGTATGGCTGCAGAATTTGAGGACTTAAAAAGAAAATGAAAAGAAGAAGTAGTAGAGTTTAAAAACTTTGTTGAACTGATGATATATGATGGTACAAGTGTCCTCTGTCCTTGGGCATGGAGTCTTCCCATAATCATCAAGTGCCACTCCAGTGGTCAACAATTCCTTTGCTGACGCAGCCTCCACCTACATCCTCACGTGGAGGGCATGCGCCTTCTAGTTATGGTCGTCGTACTTCCCGCGAGGAGACTCCTGGAAGACCACCATTACCACGAGCTGCTCAAAAATTAGACATTTCTCGTGGCAAGAGGCCAAGCAATAGATTAAATAGATTTACAGTTTACTAGTCTTTTCTATTTTCTAGTAGTTTTTAACTTTTTATAACTGTTGAAACTTGACTCTTTCATATTTAAGGGAAGATATTTTTTGTAAACAATATAAGACAATTTAAGTTTGAATTTTGAAACTTTGAAGTTGGCAGTTATAACTTTATAAGTCATTATGAATTATCTACGTTGCACGGGTTCCCGCACCCGGGGGTCGGGTTCCCGCACCCGCACCGGGTTCCCGCACCCAAGTACCGGATTCTCCGCACCCAAGTACCCTGAAGAACCCAAACGAACCGGGTTCTTCAAAAAAAAAATTCGGGTTCTTGGGTTCTTTTGGTATGAAGAACCCATCGTTTTTCAGTCAAACATCTGGGGTGTATCCATAACCATGCAAATTAATTTTGAATGCTTCCATATTTACTATGCATTTCCTTTGCTCTTTGGTATAAAGAACAAGAAACTGATATGGTGTTTTGACTCGTCTCGATACAGTTACACAATGGAAGAAGCAACTTGTATGCTAGGAGGCTTGAATCCTGTCAAGTTATTTGAAATCCAGTATGCTGGCACTTTATAAGATGCTTTTGTAAATAGTTGCTTTTAGAAGGGGTTTTAATTATTCATTACCAAAAAAAAGTTATCTGCTTACTCCACAACTAGCAATTTGTAGTGGACAAGAGCATGAATGCATGCTTTGAGATTTTGGAGTTGTTTTAATGTACTGACAATATACCTATCCAAAATTTTACTTGCCTTTGTGGGACTTTCAATAAAAGGAAGTTTGATCAGTAGACAGCGTGCAAAACATCCTGTCTGCCTGAGTTTTCATAGTTAGCAAAAATCAATCATCTGAGTATCTGAATTACAATACTAATAGGCTTACTTCATCAAGTGTATGTGTAGATTTCAAAAATCACATTCCTCATTAAATTTATGGGTAGGATCTTCATCAAATTTATGTGTAGATTTTGAAACAGTTGTTTTTTACTGCCGCAGGAAACTTGTGTGGATATTGCAGCAATTTTTCTGTTGCATCATTTTTCAGTTAATGAATGATTGTTTTCTAACGTTACCAAATCTGTGTCTGCATGGCAGGCATGACAAGCTTAAGAACACCGAGTGGGAAAAACACCCCAGATGTTTGACTGATGCAATTCTGATAAGAATTCTGATGGTAGCCGTTTTCTTAGAGTTTGTTTAGTCTTAATTTTCATTAAATTTATAATTTATAAATTTAATTTATAAAATATAATATTATATATGATATATAAATTATAATTTATAATTTATAATATATATTAATATAAAAATACCCAGACGAACCCACGCACCCTGTTTCAAAAAATGCCGTCCCCGTCCCCGTCCCCGTCCCCGCACCCGCACCCACGTTTCCTGGCAACATAGTGAATTATGAATATGATGCTTCATGAAAGTTGAAAGCTGTTTCATTTCGTTTCATTTTATAACATTTCATTTCATTTCATGTTAAATATTCTTTGTTGTAATGGTTACACTTAGCTTACAAGTACAACTATGGTGATCAATGATAAATGTTATATATCGAATTTTGAAAGCTTGAAACTTTGAGATTGATGAATCATGAGACTCAAGAGTCAATATGTTGTATGTTTCTAACTTGTGGACGTGGTTGATGAAGATTATAACTTCTAAATGATTGATGTTATATGGTTCAATCTATGTTTTTATGTTTTTTTATCTCTAATTCATCATTCTACATGTTTTTGTTGACATATATGCATCAAAATATAAAAAAATATAAAAAATATATATATTATAAAAAAAAGCTCCCTGAAACGCTCCCGGACCAAGACTTTTTGAAAATGGCGCTCGCGCTCCAGCTCCCTGCTTTCGCTCCTGCTCCCAAGTAACCTTGCTGCCAATTAAGCTTGTTGTTGAAATCGACCTCAAGGTACTTGTATTCATTTACTTCTTCAAGAATGTTGCCTTCAAAGAAGAACGTATGTTGGCTTTGCTTCCCTTTATTAGAGAAAAACATTATTTTGGTCTCACTGGTATTAACTTGCATCCCCACTGCTTTACAAAAATGCTCAAGGGCATATAGGTGCATCTAAAATCCATGGGCTGATTTAGCAACTAGAACAAGATCATCGGAATATAGAAGAGGCTTTATCACAAACTCCCCCAACCGACCACCATCCCCACCTTGCAGATTTAGCCACTCTTCCAATTTGTCAATATATAAACCAAAAAGGGTAGGGGATAAAGGGCAGCCTTTCTCGACTCCGATGTCACTTCTAAAACTTTCTGAAATGCCTGCTGAAGTTCTAATTTTGACTTTCACCTCTTCATAAAGCCTATAGACAGCAGCTCTATATTGCAAAGGAATTTCAAGTTCTTCCATTCTACACCACAGCTTATCTCTAGGAACCGAGTCAAATGCCATTTTGAAGTCAAAAAAGCATCAAAGTACTTCTTCTTTGTCCCCCCAAACCTTTTCAACAATTTGTCTCAGCGTGATACCATGATCTTTAGAATGCTTCGGCCTAAAACCCGTCTGCCCCTTTGCCCTCTTTTCTTTTACTTCTGCCCATTTACAGATTCTATTTTCTACCATACCACTGAAAACCTTTGCAAACAAAGGATTGATCATAATGGTTCTATAGTTGGAAGGATTATTAATCTCTCCACTTTTAAAAAGAGGTATTGCTAGACTAGTTATCCAATCCCTTGGGAATCCTTGACAAATAACGTTGTTGAACATTTCCATGATCTGTCGTGCCAAAATATTCATTCCCCACTTTAGATATTCTGCTTGAAGTTCAACCAAGTCCTTTGACATTCCTGTTTTCAACTTTTTAATTCCTGCCTCCACCTCTTGTACTGTGAAATGATTTGTAGTTGTGTTGATCCTGGGAGGAGGCTCAACCTCTAATTCTTTTTCATAGAGTTGTCTTGCATAGTCAAACCACTGAAATGCTCTGTAAGTATATTTTTTAGGTCCTCGTTAGTTCTTCCCCTTCCTTTCAAAAGGTACAGGAGGGAAAGTTCCCAAGTCAAGGCCAAAGGCTACTTCCTTGTTAAAGATGCAAGAAGTTGTTCGGAAGATGCATACTCAGATCTTGTACCAGAATTCTGACTTAGGAAAGTAGCTTGATTGTTCTAAGTAATAACTCTCATTTGTACAATTGTACAAATTTTCTGATGAATCTAAGCATTATTTTTCCAATAAAATTTGTTATAATCGAAGTGAAGAAAACAAAACAGCTCTATTTAGTATTAATTGATACAATGATAAATCTCCTTTTCACTTCTTTAAGATATACAGTAAAAAAAATTGGATCTAGATGCCAACAAGATTCCAATAACAGAAACAAAAGCTGTCGTTCACAAAAGGTAGTATTAATACATCTGGTCAAGACTCAAGAGTCATGAAAAGGCTGCAACAGATGTCCGAAAGCACCAAAATATCAAACATCAAAAGGTCCATAAACTAGAACATTATTGTGTCCAACATACTGAACAACAATGCATTGACATAGGGAATCTGAAGAAATGTCACTATTTCCCATCAAGATGTAAGACACAAGTCTGTATTTGTAAGATTAAGGAAAAAAAATTCTGTGATCCAGAGTTTTTGCATGTAACAAACCCACTTTGAGAACATCCTGAAGAATTATTACATCGAAAAAAATCCTTACAATCAATTTTTAGAGTCTAATATAATTCAGAACAGGTCACAAAGTGAACAAAGATAAAAACTAGTTCAATGCATTAACCGGATGCTCCATAGGAATAGACTTCCTCACTACTGCAATGAACAAACCTGGTAAAAGGCCAAGCACTGAAGTACAAACTTCTCTTGTGAGTCAATATCCATATTAACAACAGCATCATAGTCTTTCATCTGTAGAAAAGAAGCACAATTTCAATTAAAAAAACAGTTCTTATCTCGTCTCTTCCTGAAAATGTCTGAATAGCCTGACAGGTTGACACTTCAAAAATAAATCAAAGCTTCGATGTTACTTCATCAATCAAGATAAATTGCTTTTACCGCATTAGCATATTCTCCAATTGCATGGTGAGATGATGCTCTCAAGTACAAGCACTCTAAATTTAACTTATCAAACTCCAAGCCAGCAGAAAGCTCTCTAATAGCACCCCTGTTAGATATAATACCATGCATTTCAGAGAAGAAAAAGAAGCATACAGGCAAGTTATTAACAAATATAAGAAACTAAATGGATACATACAACCAAAAAGCCAGTATTCTACAGGTGAGGACTTTTGTCTCTGAATCAATTTTAAAATATATTTACAGAACACAGAACAGCTATAAAGGATGAAATCATGTATAAAAACGGACTCCGCCCAGCTACTCAGAAACAGATACAAGTATGCATCACACAATAGACTTGATCATCCATCCTAACCTTTCATTTTCATTAAGAATAAACTATATCTATATAATACAAGCTTTGCAACAGGCTATTTAAAATTTAAAAGTAAGCCAGTGTCCATAAGGGCTGGTTAAGAACACACAAAATAAAACTTTAATACCAGTGTAGCCAGTGCCCATAATGGCTGGTTAAGAACACAAAGAAAATAAAATTTTAATGCCAGTGTAAAAACATGGGTCTTTCATTTAAGTGCTTAAGTAAGAAAATTTATACAATTTTTGAGGCCTATGCTCTCTTAAACTTCGAAATGGGTAAGGTTTCAAAACAGGTATGAGTCTCAGAAATAGTACTTTGAAAGTTTAGGCAATAATGGATCAGCTGGTTAAGAACACAAAGAACATACAATTTTAATAGCAGTAACGAGCATGGGTCTTTCATTGAAGTGCATAAGTTAGAATATATATACAAATCCTGGGGCCTATGCTCTCTTAAATCCGGAAATGGGTATAGCTTCCAGAATCCAAACTATGTATAAGCTTCATGAATACTACATTGAAAACTTTAGGAAATGAGAAAACACTAAGTGTGTGTGCATTTAAAGAAAATGTGCATATAAAAACAATTATAAATTATTTAAAATTATTACATAGACACATATAACATGTCAGTGTGTATGCTCGTAAAACACACATGAGAGCTTTGAAACCCTAGCCATGGCGGTGACTTGGAGTTACAGAGAGCAATGGGAGGGTTTGTATCGGGCGATGGTCCTACACCTCGACATTGGGCACTGCAGCTGCACCTGATTTGTATCACCGTCTCTGTCTTGGGTCTTCAGGATTATTTACTACATGTTTTGTCAGGGTTTCTATCCATGGATGAGGCACTATTATATTCCCCACTGTTCCCCGTGACCTCTGGGCCCGTATATCCCTGTTGTCTTTTAACTTCCTTGCCGCTGACATCTCCCTCAAGGCTCAGTGCGAGGGTTGGGGTCCATAGTGCGTATTCTTTGATTTCGGTGATCACCCATCATTGCCCTCGCTGTCACTTTCTCCGACCCGCAGATATTGGCTTCTGTATTGGACTATCTCCCCCTAATCATCATTGTATCTTTACCCGGTGCCTGCTTCCCCTTTGTTCCTCAGACCGGGTTCTCACCTGACTGCCCTTTGTACTGGCCTGTGGTCTGAGCATTGCAGCGCACCTGAACATGTATGAAGATGAGGTGGACTACTCCTCAGACCCATTGGAAGGGTCTGAAACCCTAGCCATGGCAGCGACTTAGAGTTACAGACAGCAACGGAAGGGTTTGTATCGGGCGATGGTCCTACACCTCGACATCGAGCGCTGCAGCTGCACCTGATTTGTATCACAGTGTCCGTCTGGGGTCTTCAGGGTTATTTACTACATGTTTTGTCAGGGTTTATATCCATGGATGAGGCACTATTATATTCCCCACTGTTCCCCGTGACCTCTGGGCCCGTATATCCCTACTGTCTTTTAACTTCCTTGCCGCTGACATCTCCCTCAAGGCTCAGTGCGAGGGTTGGGATCCATAGTGCGTATTCTTTGATTTCGGTGATCACCCATCATTGCCCTAGCTGTCACTTTCTTCGACCCGCAGATATTGGCTTTTGTCTTGGACTATCTCCCCCTGATCATCTGGTGCCTGCTTCCCCTTGTTCCTCGTACCGGGTTCTCACCTAACTGCCCTTTGTACTGGCCTGTGGTCTGAGCATTGCAGCGCACCTAAACATGTATGAAGATGAGGTGGACTACTCCTCAGACCCATTGGAAGGCGTCCAGATATTCACTCGGTCTGTTGCCCACAAGAACGTTGGTCGGGTTGGGGTTCCAGTTACTGTGGGGGACGTGGATGCCATTGACTTGGGCAAGTCAGCAATACCACCGTCCCTGCTAGCAGAACCACTCCCGGTTTCTTCGGCTGCTTGCGCGGAACCGTTACTTCAACGGGTGGCCTTGCCAGTTTTCACTATTCCCTCGCCATCTGTCTTACGGCAGTGGGAACAACAAGCACAAGAATCGTCAGACATCCTCCCGTCCTCTGGCGATGCTCCAGGACTTGGTTTCAGGCCCCTTGCGCGGGCTGAGGATCTGGCTTTTGAACACCTCAACATCTGCAGGGAGGACCGCACATTTCATCAGCATATTGAACCGACAGGGCCATTTCCTACGGTGGCATCGGGGTGTTTTGAGGGCATGCCTCTTGTCGTGCCAATTATCGACAATCCCAACTCTTCAGACTTACATGAACCAGTGGACAAATCGGCGTTGAACACTGCAAGATCTCAGGGCGTTGCAACAAAAAACAGCGCTGCGCCAAGAATAGGACCATTGAATTTTACCTTACTTTCTTTGAACTCATTGGAAAGGATCTTCTTCGTGTTATTGAAGACAGCAGGACTACTGGGCGGATATACGATGGCTTTAACACTACCTTCATCACTCTTATCCCCAAAGTGGACAAGCCCTCCTCCTTCAACGACTATCGATCGATTTCTCTCTGCAACTGCATCTACAAGATCATTTCCAAGATCATCGCCAACCGCATCAAACCCATTCTCTCACAGCGCACTGCTAAAGAACAATTTGCATTTCTCAATCAGAGACAGATCCATGAAGCTATTGGCACTGCACAAGAGGCATTACATTCCATCAAGACTAAATGTCTCAAGGGCACCATTCTCAAAATTGACCTTGCCAAAGCATTTGACTGTGCCAACTGGAATTACCTGCACCTCATTCTCATTTATATTGGGTTCCCACATGCATTTACAAATTGTATCATGAGATGCATTACTAATGCCACTTTCAACATTCTTATTAATGATGCCGCCTCTGATATTTTTTCATGCTGGGAGGGGACTAAGGCAAGGATGTCCCCTCTCCCTGCTGCTCTTCCTTCTCATTATGGAGGGACTCTCTTCCCTTATGACTCATGCCAAAACTGATGGATCCATTCTTGGAATTAAACTAAATGATTTTATTCAACTGACTCATTTATTATTTGTTGATGATGTTATCATATTTCTTGATGGTTCTGTTAAACACCATGTTGAACACACACATGGTGTATGAGAAAGATAAACACACACAACAAGAGACTCAACACACAATAGAAGGATAAGCGTGTAGCTCCCTTATTTTTCCATTATACATGATGTACATTTATAAGACAACAAAGACACTGTTTCAGATTCCATGTCACTTGACCGGACAGACTTTTCATTCCACACCACCATGGAGAGATTAGGTGTCTGTCATCTCCCTTAACCCGAAAGGGTATGTGGAGTCCAAAGGTAGAGTTGTTGTACAAAATCTGCAGAGTGCATGGCAAAGACTTGGGCTGAATCAACTCTCTGAAATGTTGGCAAAAAGAGGTGGTTTAAGGATGACCACCAACACTGGAACGCAATACTTGTTGCAGTTCTCGGAACTCTTCCAAAACTGGCAAGAAGCTGAAAGCTTCTGCTAGAGGAATTGTCCCTCATAAAAAGGGGAGACCTTCAACCTAAAAGAAGGGAGGTCTACAACCTGTGATGGTTTAAGGATGACCAACAACACTGGAATGCTTGAAGCATTCCTGGAACTCAACCAAAGCTGGCAAGAAGCTGAAGGCTTCTGCTAGAGGAAGAGTCCCTCGTATATGAAAGGGGGACCTTCAACCTAAAATAAGGGAGGTCGACAACTTGTGATGGTTTAAGGCTGTCTACCAACCAAAGATGATGGTTTAAGGCTGTCCACCAACCGAAGGCATGCTCATGGGCATCCGTGTCTCTGGCTACAACTCTGAATCTGGAATGACGAATTGTGGCTCAGGCTCACTTAAACTGTTATGTCTCTGGCTACAACTCTGAACATGGAATCCAGCACAATGACTGCGCAGAGGGGCCACGCAAAGTGATGCAAAGGGAGGAGTGCCTACCGTGTGTCGGGAATTTTCCGGAGTACTCGGGAATTTCATCTCAGGTGTATGCTAAATGATATGTTGCACCGATTTTCCCACATTGGGTTTTTCCGGGGACATATCCAAAAATAATTGTGTTCATGTGGTTGTTTCTATTGTGTTATATGCGTTCTATTTGTTCTTCTGCTTTTGATTAAAGTGAATACTACAGTTGTATTTATTTCAATATTTACTAAAGTATCTTTGAATAACTTATCATAAATAAGTAGGCGAAATAAATCGATCACTGCAGTAATATTTTCTGATTGAAAATTTCACATGGTATCAGAACTAAAGGCAAAAGACAGAAAAGGAGGTTCTGCAATGAAATCAAGACCCGACATAGATGCAGCAGCAGCTCGAAAGGATTCACGCAGTCCTCAAAACACATGGAGAAACAGAGGGATCATGACATCTCAGTTCTGGCATCCAGACTAGAAGAGAATTTCGCTTCTGTGTCAAGCACGGCCTCTCCAGGCGTTTGGTATATTGACAGTGGAGAATCTGCTCACATGACGGGAGCTCGAGAATGCTTCTCGAGCTACCAAGAAGAGCAGATGAATTTTCAGATCTTGATGGGAAACAAGGCCAAGTGTACCCCCGTTGGAAGAGGAACCATAATATTTCAGACACAAGCTGGTAACAAGCTTTGGGCCACAAATGTACTGCATGTACCGAGATTGGGGATGAACTTACTCTTGGTGTCTCAGCTTCAAAACAAGGGTTATGATGTATACTTTATTAGAAATAAGATTTATGTCAAACATCCTAGTTGGAAAAGGAAGGCACAAATTGGAGTAAGGAACCATAAACTGTATAAACTACAGCTTGA
Source organism: Pinus albicaulis (assembly GCA_034641835.2). Lineage (NCBI taxonomy): Eukaryota > Viridiplantae > Streptophyta > Pinopsida > Pinales > Pinaceae > Pinus > Pinus albicaulis. The sequence goes on along the minus strand of CM076575.1, from coordinate 663,714,785 downwards.
GTCCCCAATGGCACTAATCGGCAGTACGAATGAAAGAGACCTGAATGAATTATGGCATAGAAGAATGGGGCATTTACATCATGGAGCCTTGAAGATCCTCAAGAAGACTGTCATGGGAGCTCCAAAACTCAGCAGAAGGAAAGACGATGTCTGTAGTGGGTGTGTACTAGGGAAGTATGCCAAGACAGCATTTCCAAGAAGCAGTAGCAGGGCCAAGAGTGTATTGGAGTTGATACACTCAGACATCTGCGAACCAATGTCCACGATTGCACTCAGTGGTGCAAAGTAATTTGCTACATTTATTGATGACCATTCTCGGAAAACATGGAAATACTTTCTCAAAATCAAAGATGAAGTCTTTGAGCGATTCAAAGTATTCAAGGCTTCGGTAGAAAATTTAACCAGAAAGAGGATCAAGAAGTTGCGATCAGATAATGGTGGAGAGTATATTGATAAAGACTTCACAAGTTTCTGCGCAAAGGAAGGCATTGAGAGAGAATGGACAACTTCATACAATCTAGAGAAGAATGGAGTTGCAGAAAGGAAGAACAGGACCATTGTGGCAGCTGCGAGGGCGATGATGTATGATCAAGACATGTCCAAATTTCTGTGGGCAGAAACCTGCAATACGCAGTGTATGTACAGAATAGGGTGCCTCACAGAGCATTGGGGAAAGTGACTCCTGAGAGTGTGTTCAATGGCAGCAAGTCTGAGGTGAGCCACTTCAAGATATTTGGCAGTATAGCGTATTGCCACATACCCGATGAGAAGAGGAAGAAATTGGATCAGACTGCAGAGGTTATCTGATGGGATATAGTGAAAATGCGAAGGCATATCGCATCTATATTCCAGAAAACGGGAAGATTGTAGTAAGGCAGGACGTGAAATTCATGGAGGAGAGAGCCTTTGGGAGATCCTGGGAAATGGCTACAAATACGCATGTTGAGGAGGATTCGTTAGTACAACCACAACGACCTACAAAGGATGGCTCGAGTGCCTCTCCACGACACGAGGATTCCGAGGAAAATTCTTCTGAAGAAGAGCAAGCAGGAGAGCAGGTAAGTCCACCCACCACCAGTGGAAGAACGAGTAGAGAGCTCCAACAGACTCTGAGGGATACAAAGAAATTTTTTGGAGCCCCTAGATATGAGAATAGGGTACGTAGGCAACCTAACAGGTACCAAGCACTAGTAGCACAAGTCGGAGAACCCTCTAGTTTTCGGGAGGCAGATCAACATCAGGTGTGGGTAGATGCCATGGTGGAGGAGTACAGCTCCATCATGACAAACGACGTGTGGGAAGTAGTCCCCAAACCGCAGAACAGATTGGTTATAGGATCAGGGTGGAACTACAAGATCAAGTATGTTGTAGATGGCAGGCCACAGCATAGAGAAGTTCAAACCCAGATTTGTGGCTAAGGGGTATGCACAGAAGGAAGGGATCGATTATCAAGAAACTTTCGCCCCTGTAGCCCGGTACACTTCAATCAAATCTGTCATCTCTCTTGCAGCGCAAGATGGGATGGGAGATTCACCAGATGGATGTCAAGATAGCATTCTTGAATGGGGTGATAGAAGAGGAAGTGTACATAGAACAGCCAGAGGGCTTTAAGACACATGAGAAAAAGACTCATGTATGCAGGCTTAAGAAAGCCTTGTACGGACTAAAGCAAGCCCCCAAAGCATGGTATGGGTGAATTGATAGCTACTTGCAGAAGATGCGATTTGTCAAGAGTGACGCAGATCCCAACCTCTACTATCTGAGAGTAGGGGATCAGCCGCTAATTCAAGTATTATATATAGATGATATGTTCTTGACTGGATCATCTAAGCTCATCAAAGACTGCAAGGAGAATCTGGCAAATGAATTCGACATGAAGGATTTGGGGCAGATGCACTATTTTCTTGGTTTGGAGGTCTAGCAACAAAAGGGAGAAATCTTTCTTGGACAAGGAAGATATACTACAGAGATCCTGAAGAGGTTTAAGATGGAGGATTGTAGACCCATGGCTACGCCAATGATTACAAACTGAAAGAAGATAGACACGTCTGAGGATGATGAGGCTGACCCTACCTTGTATAGGCAGCTCATAGAATCATTGATGTACCTGGTTAACACTAGACCAGACATCTGTTATGTAGTTAATACCCTCAGCCAGTTCATGGTAGAACCAAGGAGGGCTCACTGGGAAGTAGCCAAACGTGTTCTCAGATATTTGAAGCGGACAGTCGTTTATGGGTCGAAGTACACCAAAGGCAATGAAATCCAGTTGAGTGGGTTCACTGACGCAGATTGGGCTGGAAGCCCAAAGGATCGGAAAAGTACCAGTGGGTATTGTTTCAGTCTCGGATTAGGAATGACTTCCTGGTGCAGTAGGAAACAGAAATCCGTAGCACTGAGCTCAGCCGAGGCTGAATATATGGCAGCAAGCACAGCTTCGTGCGAGGCCATATGGCTTCGTAAACTGCTCTTGAACTTGCTCAAGAAGAGGATGGAACGGACCAGAATTTTGTGTGATAAGCAGAGTTGCATCAAGCTCTCTGAGAATCCTATGTTTCATGACTAGTCGAAGCACACTGACATTAGGTGCCACTTCATCAAAGACTATGTCCAACGAGGAGTTGTACAGTTGAAGTACATTCCTATAGGAGAACAAGTGGCAGATATCCTCACAAAGGCTCTGGGTAAGATTATGTTTACTTACTTCAAGGAAAAGATGGGGATGGTCGAGAACCCTTTCCAGTAGAGGAATGGGTGGTATTCAGATTCAGAGGGAGCTGCAGTACGGATGAGGCAGTCGCAGAGGTGATGTCACAGACAACAGTACAGAGGGCAGCAACGCAGAGATGAGGGGCAGTAGCCAAGACATCAGCAGCTCTGCGAATGCTTCAGGTCAGAGTAGAAACACTTTCCTTGCTAAGGAGTGTTGATTTTGTAGCATTGGAAAGTGTTCCAAGTCTCATATTTTGGGAAGAGGCTTGGACATCAATATTCTAGACAGCCCATAAATCATTTGTGAAAATTCCACTCAGATCATGCTTTATTAAAATAATTAATTATTTTAAAGGGATCCCTAAGTCTAAACTTAGGGAAATTAAATAATTAAAGGGTATTAATAAAGTAGAATGTGAATCTTCTAGAAAATTAAGATCAAGTCATCTTTTAATCTGAGCCATTGATTAAGGATATAATCTGGGTCGTTGATTCATCAACGAGAAGACTATAAGAGAAGGCTTGAGGGTCATTTGGAAAGCAAGCCGGGCACACTCTCAGTACCCAAAGGAAATCAATTCTGAAGTAAGAGAATTCGACTTCAGAGAAATCGATTCCCTACAGAAGAAGGAAGGAGAAGTTAGCAGTGACAGAAGAAGACAGAAGGAAGGCGAGGAGGCAGCATTGAGCAGCAGCACTAGCCCTCCATGCAGAGTGACGCAGTCTAGCGCAGTGACTGCGCAGAGGGGCCACGCAGAGTGACGCAAAGGGAGGAGGACTGCCTACCATGTGTCAAGAATTTTCCGGAGTGCTCGAAAATTTCATCTTAGGTGTATGCTAAATGATCTGCTCATCATATTATCTATAAAAGAACTTTCACTGCTGAAGAATAATATAAACCCTCATTTGTTGCGTCGTTTTTCCCACGTTGGGTTTTTCGGGGACAATTGTCCAAAAATAACTGTGTTTATGTCGTTGTTTCTATTGTGTTATATGTGTTCTATCTGTTCTTCTGCTTTTAATTAAAGTGAATACTGCGGCTGTATTTATTTCAATATTTATTGAAGCATCTGTGAATAACTTATCATAAGTAAGTAGGCGAAATAAATCAATCACTGTAGTAGTATTTTCAGATTGAAATTTCACAGTTAGTTCCTGTGGAGGAGGACCCTTTTCAACAGGAGTTGGATTGTACTTTCAAGAGTTCACTCTTGAGGTATATGAGGTTGGTTTTCCAATAGAGTAGCTTCTCGAGGAGATGGCCAAGATTTTGCATTTTCGAGATGCTCTACTTATCCACAATATGTAGAGGGCCTTCAGCATCTATGCCTTGTTGGTGAGTGCATGGAGCGAAGAATGCCTCAGGATGATCAAGATGGTTTGGGACCCTGGTATTACTTTGGATCCGCTTAGGGAGCAACAACAAGGGATGACATTGCTTGAGGACAAGCAATTTTGGGGAGAGGAGACTATAATGTGCCCAAATTTTGCATTACCTGGCGAGGTGGTTAGGAGGGTTTTCCAGAGCTTATGTCAACCTGGTCATAGGAGCGCGATTACTCCATTGGTGGGCCCGAAGGGTTTTAGAGGATTTTTATGGGTCCCACTGGGATTGCTTAAGATATTTCATTATCGAGATCAATTCTGCACGGTTTGCTCTTGGTTTTGTTGCATTCCGACAATTTTCGTAAAACAACGTTATTAACAAGCATATTTTAATTGATTACGTTTAAGGTGTTTTTTTGGGTTGATTACTTGGAGAAACACCTTAGTGTAATAGCTCATTGGAATTGGGATAAAAATATCTAAAGGGAAGGATGATAAAAATGTTGATTTCTGTAGCATCAGAAAATGTTCCAAGTCTCAAATTTGGTGTAGAGGCTTAGATAGTTGTATTCCAAAGAACCCAGAAACCGTTTGTGGAAATTTCACTCGGTTCATGTTTTATTAAAATAATTAATTATTTAAATGGGGACCCTAAGTCTAAACTTAGGGAAATTAAATAATTATAGGGTTTTAATAAAACAGAGTATGAATCTTATAGAGAACGAAGATCAAGTCTTGTTTTAATCTTAGCCATCGTTCAGACATCTAATCTAGGTCGTTGATTTGTCAATGAGAAGACTATAAAGGAAGGCTTGAGGATCATTTGGAAAACACACCGAGGCAGATACTCAGTTGCCCAAGAAGATAGATTTTCTCACTCGCTTAAGTTCGGCACGAGAAATCGATTTAGAGGGAAAGTAGCAGGGTGGAGAGAGAGAGGGATCGCCAAGGGCAGAGGATACAGAGCTTGACAAAGAGAAGCAGCGCAGAGGCAGTGACGCAGTAGCAATATTAGTGACAGCGCAGGGGTTGTGACGCTAGAACTGCGTAACCATTGCGCAGGGACTGATGCAGTGAGACGCAGAGGGACGCAGAGGCTCTCTGGGGTCAGAAAATCACTGGGAAGCTAGTGAGGAACTCAGTTGTAAATTCCTCATTGTATTTTCTTTCTGTTCTGCTAGTCATTTTCTGTACAAGAGACTTTTGCTAAAGAATAAATAAAACCCTCATCTGCTGCACTGGCTTTCCCACATTAGGTTTTTCCGGGGACAATTGTTCAAAAATAATTGTGTCATTGATGTGCTTGTATTACCTTATGTTTTGCTCAGCATCTTATATGTGATAACTGCAGTGGTATTTATTTCAATATTTACTAAAGTAATTTCTATAAATAACTTGTTAATGAATAATAAGTAGGAGAAGTAATATCAGATACTGCAGCAGAATTTCGTTTTTGAAATTTTCACAAAAAAGGGGCTTTGGGTAGCTAGTGTGACCACAGAGGCGAATTAAGCATTTTTTCGGCATTAAAAGTGCTTTAAATAGTTTATAAAAGTCACTTTATTAAATAAAGAAAGGAAAAGTGTTTTTAAATATTTAATTGGAGGAAAAAGGCTAGTGAGTTATAAAAAGGGAAATGAGGGTGTCTCTCCTTATTCATTTGTGAATTTGGAGAAGAGCACTTGGAGAGAGTTTGAAGGAAAAGCTTAGGGTTTTGGAACCCTAGCCGCCATATTAGAGTTCGGTGTTGAAAATAGACACCGTAATTTGGATCTGAAAGTGAAATCACTCAGATTTCACCGCTCAGGTTCAATGGAGGACAAGATTTCCGAGAAATTTTGAAGTATTCTAGTGTTATCAGTTGATTTTATGGTCTTATTTGTTGTTTTCCATCTCATTGTGACAAGCTGGGAGATACCCATGAAGATATTAAGTGCCAAGCCATTGCTGGGGTCAATTTTGTAGGCACATCTCATACAGCCAAGGGAAATCGAATGACTGGTGCCAAAGATGAGTTCTGGAGTTTGAACAGACCCCAAAAACTTTCACTTCCTTGCTGGTCGAAGTCTTTAACTGAGGCACGAAATTGCTAAGGTGGAAAGAGGTTGAATACCCTCTCATTTGCTGCTGGACGTGTTTCCTTTCTGCTGACGAATGTATTGCTGCCACTGGGGACGAATTTACACTGAGCCGTGAGCCTCTTTGCTGCTGGAGGAAGTTTCTGGGTCGTATTCCTTCATTCTATTATGTGTTTCTCTGCTAGGGACGAGGGAAAGAAGTTCTGAGTTCAAATATTATCCAGGCCGAGCCTCATACAGCCCATTTCTCTAGAATGTTGTAGCTGTTGGTGTCATTTCCTTATGCATGGGATGAGGTATAAAGAAAGGAAGTAATGCTGGGCACTCTAAACACAACAGTAAGCATGTGTGACCATCTTCTCTGGAGGTATATCAGCACTGTAAAATTTAATTTCTGAGTTGTTAATATAAATTTATCATTCCACTGAGGTGTTTTTAAGGGTGTTTATTATCACTGTATGTCATTATTGAGAGTGAATGCATGAATATGCACCCACAACAGTGTTTGTCCTAAACTTTTTGAAGAAATCTGCCATCAAACTCAGTCACACAATCAGAAAATTATTGAAATTTGGTACTGTTCCCTATGTGAGAATATTACAATTTTCTAGGAGTTGTGTTTGTACTCCCACATTGTACTCGTACTGGATGTATCCTTTAGTCCCATTGACCTACTTTTGTGGTCATTCCTTGGACATTAATAAAATTATTTTATCCTATCTTCTCTGCTGCATTCCATACTGCTTCCAAACCAGAAATGTTTTCTGTATGGAAATGGTAGCATTTAGTGAAGTTTCAAAGTCAAATTGGCCATGAGGCTCAAGCATTCAATGCCTTTTGCACTTCAAGTCCACTCTCAGAATTTCAACTCCGCCAGGGTAGCTCATAGGGGCTTTGTTGTCTGAACAAAAGTATCAAAACCGAAGTCAGGAAAATTGAAGCACAAATGATATTTGCATTAATATCAGTAGATAACAAAAGTGGCCTATTAGACTGGAAGCTACAAGCAATAATGGTACAGAAAAATGGAATATTCCTGAATCCTAATGCATCTCCACATCAACTCTCTGTTTCCAATAGGTAGTCCAAACAAGGTATAATCCATTGGAATGCAAAGCACTCCAATGTGACTAAAAGAAAAGCAAAAATAATATAGAAAAAAAAAAAAAAATTAAAAGATTGTTTAATATTTATATTAAGTGCACTAGCACAATCTTTACCTTTGTTAGAGCAATAAATAAGGTTGAATACGTGCAAAATAATAATAAAAATTAACAATTCTGATGAACCTTGTAACCTCCCTATTTTGATCTTCATTTCTGCATCATTTTTCTTCTCAATATCAAGCTTTCAGTCTTTCCACCAGTACCTTTTTGCCCAATTCATGTATACAATAACCAGTTATAACTTATGATTTTATGCATTTTTTCGTCGAATTTCATATTTTAATGAATGTTATTGTTAATGATTAAGTCAAATGCATTAATCTACAAGTATGGAAGTTGTTGGTGGTCCTGTTTCAGGACATAGAGCAATTACATTTTCTGACATCGCAGAGATATGTTTTGGTCAAGGAATTTCATGACTGAAATCATCATTCAGTGGTGTGCTGAAAAGTCCTTAGGCATGCTGAAGAGTTCTTCAGTATGCTGACAAGTTCCTTAAAATGTTGAAGAGTTCCTTCCATATGTGGATAAACCTTTCCAGTGTGCTAATGAGTCGGCACAGTGCACTGTGTCTTGTAATGAATGTATTTTATAGATGACTAGAGCTGTGAACCTTGTATGTCTCCTCTTTTTGCGACTCTATCCAAAGTTGTAGCAGCGAATATCTCCATTTATTATGAGAGGCAACCTCGGACTGCTAAAGCACAATATGGCTTCAAAAATTAGTAGCTCTTGTTATGGAATGAGGTTCATTCTTTTTTTCTCCTTATTGTAAAGAAAAGCATTAAAGCAGTTACAGAATTACCTAGTCATTTTAAGTCATCTTTCCCAGAATTTGGGTCTCTACTGAATTATCTAACAGAACAAGTTGAATATGACCGACTTTGTAACCATTTTTGATTGGGCAGCTAAAACTTAAAAGAATAATCTTGATCCTTCTAGTTCCAGTAACTGGTTGTTCTTACCATCTCGAGTTAAATTAGTAGAGATCCAGTGATGCGCAGAGTAAGGACCCACGCTTGCAGTGTACAACTGGATGCCTCTTGTGTTCATAGCATTAGATTTCATTTTCTGTTTAACCATTATTTCCTGTTGATTGCATTCTTCATCAATAAGATAAGATAATTTTATTGATGTCCAAACTCTATGGAGGTGTACATATTCCACTCCCCTCTGGATCTGAGCGTGTGGCCCCTCAAGAAGAAGCACATCATCTTAACCATTAGGCCCACTCATCAATGGAAAGAATAATGCAGTGTAAATGTTTCTTTCTCATTGCTTCAGCTTTCTATAACTTCAAATCTGTAAAGTTAAATAACATAGTAACTTTTATTACTGCTGGTTTCAATCTTCCCAGAAAGATTCAGTAAGCCAAGAAAACTGCCTTTTGGTTGCTTTCAGAAGGATCCATCCAGGAGTCTTGGATTAGTTAACAGTAAATTATAGTAGCATTAGTTTCCTGTAGAGGAAGCACTATGGATCAATGTAAGCATGCTTAGGTTCTGCCGTAGAATGTTTCTTCTGCATTTTCTTGCTTATTGTTTAGCAGAATAATAGTCCAGAGAAATCCCTCAGGGCAACCAGTAAAATATTTAATAAACCAGACAAACAAAAGTGCCGGGATTGCATATAGTGTAGGGATTTTGAACGTTTACATCTTCTGGTTTATAAGCTAAACTGACTTTTGGTGTTTATCGGGCTCATCAATCCCAAGCATTACTGGAACCTGTCGAACTCCATGACAACATAAACTAGTATATTCTAGAAAGTATACTTACTTATGGTCTCCCAATCCATGTTTAAGCAAACCAAGCAAACGATATGCATTTACAAACCTGGACCACAACAATCAGAAAAATATCACTTCAGATCTAACTTAAACATTGTTAGACCAGGGTAATAAAATAATATTTTTAAACTAAGAAAACAACAGTAGACATAATATTGATTTCAAACTACTGCAAAATCAGAGCCAGCAATAGATAAAAAATTGGGCTATCACCTCCTATCAATGGACAAAGCTCTTTGTAAGCATTCCACAGCCTTCTCAGCTTCTGCTAGCTCTTGGTATGACTGTCATCCAGTAAAATATCAACAAATGAAAATTTAAAAATCAGTTAACCACCATAGCCAAATGAACCTATTCATATTTATACCTTCATATTCTTGTAAAGGGAGCAACAAGGATTCATATTGCAAATTATAATCACAACATACACAAATTTAAGACACAACACCATACACTACAGTCCAATCACACATTGTTTCTGACCAGAAGATACGTGTAATAGAAAGGGAAGACTTGTAGATGTAAATAGCCACTAATCATCATACGTCAGCTCTACTAGACTTTAGAATTAAAAAAATCACCTTAGAAGAATACATTAATTTATACCACAAATAATTTAAAAGCAGGGAAGGGACAATGTTATTTTAAATTCAACCACATTAATACAAGTGCCAAACAAAGCCATTTTGCATAATGTAGCGATTCCAGCCATTCTAAATATGTAAAGAAAGAAACATGACTGTAGACTGCAACTAATACATTATTCCTTTACCATTTTTGCAGGAAAAATCAATACTCGACACTAAAAATAAGAATGAGCTTTCTGTCTTGAAGAGGTTCACATTTATTTTAATCTCACAAGCTTGGTCTGCTATTTTCAGATTGTACTGACAGAAAGATTGATATAACAAAGTTACAACTGGGCATGACAGTACACTGCCAGGTGACAGGACTTGCTGTCACACAAGTTACAGTGGAAACCAAAAGCCAGTTTACCCAGAACTCAATCTCATTTCTTAAGACAACAAATTCTAAAATCTGTACACATAATACCTTCATAAGTTGGTGGAAAAAAACACCGCCAGAAATTACAATAACATTGCTTTTCTATTGAAAGTATCACTCTTACATATGAACTGAGTTCTTTTCGAACAAGGTTTTGAACTGTAACTAGATCAAACAAGATTCAACGAACCAATTTGAAAAATACATAAAATAATTAATTTTTAATGAAAAAAACAGATTTTAAACCATGATTCTGTTAAGTCTGTGTAGCTCAGACATGTGTTCTAGTCCGAAACTAAGTTGCACTGAAACAGATACAGGGAACGATACAGATACGGGGTTTGAAACGAATACGGAAAATTTTCAAAAAATCTGGATACGATACGGCAAGGAAACGGCACATATATATGTAAAAAAAAAAAATATATATATATATATATATAACAAAATAAGAATTTCATATTACCATTCATCTTTTAGAATCTAGATTCTATATCTAAAAATACATGATCAATTTTCATCTATCATCATCATCGATTCAGTGGCATAAACATTGTCATCATCATTACTGTTTATTATAACATTCATGATTCGACATATCATCAAGTTTTTGTTTCAAATTTCAATCATCAATATAACAAGCTACAACATCATCACCAAAATTAATAATGCACACTACATAGTACAAAGTACAAAATGAACTATGACTGGAAGTCTACTATCATTATTCATAATGCATATGTCATATTATGGTATTCAATATACATTGTTCAAAAGTTTAAAACACCATCTTAAATTACATTTACATATCATCAAATATGTCTTCATTCATGTCACTAAGAACCACATCCTTTGCAGAAGTGGGAGCATTGTTGCCATGTCCACTTGAAGATCCAACTATTGGTGCCTCCTCATCAAACAAAGTCATATGAGACCTAGCATTCAACGTCATATCCAAGTCAGGCAACCCGTACCACATCCCATAGTTTGGCGAGCCCAAATTTGTATTTATCTCTCTTGTGTGACAGAAGACGAAGGTTTGAATGTACATACACTAGTTCCTTAGCCTTCCTAGAGCCCAATCTGTTTCACTTCACTGAATAGATGAAGCCATATGTACTCCAGTGCCTTTATACTAAAGAAGAACTAACAAACTGTGACAAGATCCTGATGGCCAATTTTTGGATATGTGGAAGTTCCCTACCCTAGTAGTTCCACCAATCAATTGGACTTAATTTGGTCTTGTTCCAAATACAATCAATATCAGCACCCCAACCCTCTGATCTCACAAAATGAGCAAACTCTGAATGAATATGAATCCCGATTTCAAGATCTACAAAATGTTTTCTAGAAGTTTTTTTAAATCCTTGTGAGACTTCTGAGTCTTTGTTTGGTGTGGTTCTTTCGGGATCATTTAGCAACTCTGCAACCTACCATTTTGGATTCACTACATAGGCCAAAAGGTGCAATGGGGTGGGCATCTTGTTCCACCTTTTGGTCAATATATCTTTTACTTCTCTATAAAGAATTCATCTGGGTCATTCTCCTTAGCATTTATAACCAGCCTTATCTTCTCTATCATGGAATCAATGCCCTCATACACCTCTCCCAAATTAGGGATATATGTGTCAAACAAGCGGGGCAAACCCACAATTGGCTTAGTAATGCCAAGAGGTACTCCACCCTAACCCACCATTCATCATCAACAACCAACATTTTCACTGTTTGTGCTCTATCAGATTGGGATTACTCCCATTGATTCCAAAGAGAACTGCATACCATTGATTGGAATGTTTCATTCACCTGCATAAGCCTTGTTAAGACTATGATGTGAGAATCAAAAAGAGTCTCGGCAACCTACAAGTGTCAAATTGCCAATGTTTCAATAAATTAAAAATCATAAATTTATTGAATAACTATTACGATTCATGAATCATGACATTTGAGAATCCAATTTACATATTTGAATTTATTGTCATAGAAATTAGAATTTATGAAATAAACTTTAAAGTTTAGGTACCTTAAGGAGCTCCAACTTTGCAAATTCCCTGTAGAAACCTTGAGACATGTGGTGGTTTGTGATAAAGGCTTGAATTTATTTTGCCTCTTCAAAAATAACTCGAACTTGCTCAATTTGCTTCCCCATCTTGCTCAACATGAAGTTCAATGAATGTATAGCACAAGGGGTCCAAAAGATGTGTTGATATTTGCCTTCAATAATTAGATTTGTTGCTCTACGCATCGTTGCATTGTCAGTTATTACCAAGACAACATTTTATGGCCTCGCCAATTCCATCACTTCAATCAAGATGTCAGCGATGAATTGCGAATCTTTCATCTGCTACTCACAATCCACTTCCTTCATAAACATTGCTCCCTTTGGGCTCTGAGCAATCACATTAACCAAAGGCACATTCCTTTTATCTTTCCATCCATCAGAAATCATGGACACCCCTGAAATGTGCCATGAATTACGAATTGGGCTTAATTTAGCCTGCAAATCTAACTTATTAGCACTCAACATTGTAGTGTGTACCTTCTCATATTTAGGGTTCTTGTACCCTTTTGAGGCTTCATTCACTGCTTGTATCATCTTTGCCCAGTAAAGAGATCGCATAAGGTTAAAGGGAATGCCATTTGCATAAATTCATTGACCTATAGCTGCATTTGTCGTCTCTCGGGCATCATTATTAAAACTCCTTTCAAGCGGTCCCAAATTAGACTGCTTTCAACCATGCTTGACAATTCCATAAGACGAAAGTGGAGACTTTGATGAAGATGCTCCCAACCTTGTTGGTTATTTGAATTGAGAGACATGATTTGCCTCATTTGCTTTACAATTTGTCTCGTCTTGTTCTTTCTGATATTTTGCAAGTTTTGATTTGTTTAAATCATTTTCATTTGTCTCATTCTCTCTAGGTGGGTCAGTGCATATTCGAACCCCATTGTCTTTTAAACCAAGTAAATGTGCTTTAACCCGGGTGCGTGATCCCTTATACTCATTTTTACACTCACTGCAAACCCATGCCAATGATCCCCCTCCTTGGATCTTTCCAACAACAGTTACATATTTCCAAAGTGGTGACTTTGGATCAACTTTAGAGTAAGATTCAATTTCATGTTCCATTTCCTTTGTCTCACAAATGGTTGAACTTGAAATTGCCATGATGATAATGTAAATGAAACTGCAAAATAAAATTGACAAATATGTATTTCAAAACAAGTTACAAGTCTTAAAAAAGAACAATCATTATCAAAACCAATGATTGGACATGTAATCGAAGTGATTGGACAAACCTGTTTTCTAATTCAATTTTTCTGCCACAACATTCTAGAATCTTAGACTCCCTTCAAGCAGCCTAGTGTGATCCCAAACTAAAGAAACTAAAGAATGTATGGCATACACCACCTAGACTTTGATCACATAAATATGAGGATCTCCCACAAACTAAAGGCTAAATCTATGTGCAAAAGAGTCAACATTTACTATCCAAAAATTTTGAATCGATATGGCAATTTGATACAAAAATACAATACTGTAAAGTTTTGTAGATGTTCTATGCTAGTAGCAATTTCACTTTTCTTTCAGCAATCATACAAGTAGGTAAGCAAAATGCAGATAGAACATATAAGTAGATCTTACAGAAGACAAATCGGAAAATGAAAATGTGTGTATCTTCTGCTTTGTTAGCTTAAGGAATGGACAAGCCTAAATCCACTAAAGTCTCCTTGGCCTTGCACCTGATGTGTCACAACAACTCCAATCGATGGAGCCAACCCAAATCAACTCGCAAAGTCATCGTATTCCCCAAAAAGTCACTCAGGCAGTAAGCTGCAAGTCAACGTAAAAAAAAACCACAACCTTGACTACCAGCTACGTGCTGTAGTAATGCGCTTCATAAGATAGATATGCCACAAGCCTGGGCGAGCTGATAAAGTCCAAGCGTTGACCTAAAGTCAACGTCGCACGTATTTCTCGCTAAACCCCATGTAAATAAAACCAGTACTTCAACAATGCATATTTGTCCTCTTTGTCCTTCACACGTGTGGCTGAAACTTGTCTTTAGGTAGCTCGTACTATTTGATGAGAAGAGAAGATGATGAGATGTGTTGATGATGAAATGCTCTTCAACTTTTCCTGTATTTATATCAATCATGAGGGTGTGTGACACATCTGTTGGGCATGCGAGCCTACATTACAAAAACTGGCCGACCTTGCACATATAATTTATTAAAAATAATAAATTCAAAATATAAGTTCTGCTCATCGGATTAAGACATATTTTATATGGATTTTACATCTCTCAGAAGGAGGAATCCAACAAAAATATTAGCTTCTTAATCTGAACATCTTAACATGGAGTTTGGACCTAGTTGTCCAAATTTAAATACCTCCTCTCAACTAGAGACCCATCTATTAGTGCACTCAACATCGTGCGCCATCCGCTTTAAAACTTGCTTTATTGGCTTTTTTATTTAATGTATAATAACAAGATTATCCTGACTGAGAAGATGACTCAAATTGAGGTCCCGATCTCATGTCTCGATCCGTGACAAGTGGTTGGATCCGTGCCATCCTGATGAGAAATGCACCGATACGTGCCCACTACTTGCTTACATTAGTCGACAATAACTTTTCCACACCTCATTGGCCAAATGAGAGGTACTTCCCATGAGCCCTGAACTCAATGGGCAGGATGCATACGGGGCACAGAAAATGAGAGGTGAACCAACTCAAAATCACAACAGTGGGGTCCAAGCACACCACCAAGGTTGGCAAGCCTAGCCTTGTGGTTGCCCATAGCTCCAAGAAGCTCTCCCCAAAGCCCCCCAGAGCTCCCAGAGCTCATCGTCCAACAAGACCCACATCATAGGGTCTTTCCACGACACCAAGACTCTCACGGAAGGTTAGGAACTTGACCTTCCCCAAGGGCTTAGTGAGAATATCCGCGACCTGCTCATCAGTTCCTATATGATTGAGCCTTACGGCGCCTCGCTGTACCATATCCCGGATAAAGTGGTACCTCATATCAATATGCTTGGATCTAGGTCAAACGTCGTGATTCTAAATATACGTAATCCACTTATTTATCAAAGTGAGTATCACATATCTTAGCATGTCCAAACAAATTACTGCACTAAGCTCGCAACCAAACTCTGCTTCACAACAGCCATACCAGCAACATATTCTGCTCTGTTGCTCAAAGCCACCTCGACTTTTGCCTTCCTGTCATCCAGCAGACCACAGCAGAACTCAAGATTGAAGGCCAAGATCCTGTGATGGACATGATCACCACCGCCGCTGCTCTCTTAATCAAGATCAGATATCCACCACGAGACGACCCTACCAGGTGGGTATCTCGTGCTCCTCAGATGGCTTTCTGACTGCCCCGAAGACATCTCAAAAGATTCTTGGCACCAACCCAGTGAAAATGATGAGGCTCAACCATCTGTTGACTCAAAGTGTTCACTGCAAAACATATATCCGGTCGGGTGTTCACTAAGAACATCAAAGCTCCTATGAGTTGACGATACTCAGTAGGATTGGCTAAGATAGGCTCCAAGAATACCGTCACCAATCCCCTCAGTTGAGGTCCATCTATATCGACACCTGACTACAAACACCATCCCAAATCTTTTCCGTAAGTCACGCATATATTTTCCTTGAGAAAGGAAAATCTCTCCAGGCCTTTGCCAGACCTCTAGGCCTAGGAAATAGTGCATCAGTCCTAGGTCCTTCATCTCGAATTCAGCAGCAAGCTCCCTCTTACATTGATGAATGAGAAGGTCATCACCTGTCAGGAAGAGGTCGTCTACATACAGCACTAGAATGAGAGGCTTTCCTTCCACAACCTTGAAGTAAAGGTTTGGATCAGCATTGCTTCGAGTGAAGCCCAGCTTCATCAAGTAACTATCCATCCTCTCAAACCAAGCTCTGGGTGCTTGCTTTAGCCCATAGAGGGCTTTCTTCAACCTGCAGACATAAGTGTCTCGATCTTGAACTTCAAATCCCAGAGGTTGTTCTACATACACCTCTTCCTTTATTGCACCATGCGAAGCTTTTGCCTGACATCCATCCCAGAAAGACCCATCCTCAGAAAGGCGAAGGGCTACATGGATCTGATGGAAGATGTTCTGTGCTAGGTGCAAATATAGCCACACATAGTCAATTCCTTTTCCTTGAGAGAAACCACTAAACAAATCTTGCCTAAACTTTTCAAAGACTCACTGGACCATGTTTAACTATGTAGAGTCATTTAGCGACAACAGGTTGAACTTTTCTACTTTATTTTATGTACATCCTGTACATCATTCTTCATAATAGACTCCATTTCTTCATGCATAGCATCCTTCCTGCATTTGATGTCATATTTTACTTCCTCAAAAGATCCAGGTCTTTATCTAAAAGGCTAGTACTCATGCAAATGCAGATACCCAGAAGGCCCACACGTTTCTGCTTTAATGTCCTCTTGTATGCGCATGACCCTCAGCATCTACGAGGGTGTCCCTGGTCCCTGAGCCATGATGGTCTCTTTCCAAGTGAAGGGGGTGGATCAATAGGGTCCATTGACCCTTCAATATCAGGCATAGTCTCATCCTGGGGTTCTTCCAGATTTCCAGGTCTTTCTTCATGATTTTCTTCAGATCTAGGAAGATCTACTACTTTCTTCAGGGAAGCATTTTCATCAAAAGTGACATCATGGCTTATCTCTACTTCCCTTTGACCAGGTACATAGACTCTATATGCCTTAGAAGTCTCACTATAGCCCACAAACATTCCTTTCTTCCCAGTAGCATCCAGCTTACTTCTCCTTTCTTTCGGCACATGAAAATAGACGGGACATCCAAAAATTCTAAAATGTGAGACATCAGGTTTCTTACCAGAGAAAACCTCTTCGGGAGTTTTGGAGTCCAAAGCGGAATGAGGGCATCGGTTTTGAATGTACACAGCAGTATTTGCAGCTTCTCCCCAAAGAAACTTTGGAAGACCCTGGTCACATAGCATGGCACGGGCAGCTTCCACTATAGTCCTATTCTTGCGTTCAGCAACACCATTCTGCTCAGGAGTATATGCAGTGGTAGTCTCCCTCTTAATGCCAGCTTCTCTGCAAAAGTCTTTGAACTCATTTGACTCATATTCGGTGCCATTGTCAGTCCTCAAAATCTTGATCTTCTTTCCGGTCATATTTTCCACCAAGGCTTTGAATGTACGGAACCACATGAAAGCCTCATCCTTCTTCTTCAAGAAGTATATCCAGGTTTTGCGAGAGAAGTCATCAGTAAATGTCATATAGTAAGAACATCCCTCCAGGGATGTTACAGGCAACATACCAGAAAGATCAGAATGAACCAGTTGCAATATCTCAGATGTCTTTGTGACACTTGAGGGGAAAGGTCCCCTTGTATGTTTTCCTTCAGCACAGCCCTTACATACACCTTCATGATTATTTCCAAAATCAGGCATTCCTGTCACCACCTTCCTTGCTTCGGGAAGGGCTTTGTAATGAAGGTGTCCAAATCTTCGGTGCCATAGTTCGGTTTGTCGGATAGTATCACAAGTCATAGCTCCCAACGGACTCCCTCCAACCTGATAGAGTGTACCAACCCTAAAACCACTTGAGATAGCTTCCTTGAAGCTCTTCTTCCACATGAGCACCTTTCCATTAGAGAAAGTAACATTGAATCCTTTGTCTTCCATGGCAGATACAGACACAAGGTTTTTCTTCAATTTGGGTACATAGAGTACATCTTGCAGACGGAGGACTTGTCCTTGGGACAAGTGGAGGGTCACAGTCCCGGTCCCTTTCACAGGATAAGTGGCATTATCCCCAAGGATAATTTCTAGATTAGTATCCCTTTCAACCATGTCAGAAAGTGCTTCCTTGAATCCGGTGATGTGTCTTGAGGCACCACTATCAATTAGCCAGACATCAATAGTGTCGGGCAGAGATGCAGCTGAGAGAGCAGATACCAGAATATACTCATTTCTTTTATCAACAACATTAGACTCCTCATACCTGGTATTTCTGGACCTCTTAGAAGGTTGATTGTTTCCTCCAAAGTGTGCCTTCCTCTTTCCTTTGGATTTGTCATTTCTTTGATTCCCATTTCTTCGGTTGTTGTTGTTATCGTCACTATCGGGAGAATCCTTCTTGAAGGGGCATTCTCTAGCATAGTGTCCAGGCCTATGGCAGGTGAAACATTTACCCTTCTTTTCTTGAGTCTTTGTCCTTCTTTTGTCCTTAGAACTGCCAGAGTTCTTCTTTCGGGAATGAGCACCATAGGCAGCATTTCTTTCATTATCAAATTCCTTCATCCTTGTTTCTTCTTGCATACATCTTGACAGAAGCTCATCAAAGTTAGGAATGGTATTATTGTTGAGAATAGTAGTTGTGAATACTTGCCATTCATATGGAATTCCTCCAAGTGCGGTGAGAACCATCTCACGATCAACTATTATCTCCCCAATAGCTAGCAGATTGTTCCTGGTTTTGGTCAACTTCAGAAAGAAAGTTTGAACAGACTCATCTCGGCCCTTCTTCATATTCTTCAACTTGTTCTTGAGGAATAGCACTTGGTTCACATTGTTTACTTGAAACATAAGTATCAATTTGTCATACATCTCCTTGGATGTGCCTAGTTCGGATATGTAGGCAACCAGACTCTTATTAATGGATTCCCTGATCAGCAGCTTTGCTCTGATTTCTCCCTTCTTATACTTGTTTCTAACAGCAGCAGAGGCATTGGATGGAGGTTCTTGAATCTTCCCTGTCACATGATCCAGGAGATCATGATCTTCCAATTTGAGATCTAATATCATCTTCCAGGGATGGAAGTCATCACTTCCAGTCAGCTTGTCATTCTCCTTGAATTCAAGACTAGTGGAACCCATTTCCTCCGATGATGATTGCTATAGATTGAGTTTGTCTTCACCTCCCTCTGATACCATGTAAAGTTTTGTAGATGTTCTATGCTAGTAGCAATTTCACTTTTCTTTCGGCAATCATACAAGTAGTTAAGCAAAATGCAGATAGAACATATAAGTAGATCTTACAGAAGACAAATCAGAAACAGGAAAAATGTGTGTATTCGTTTCGGCGGTCAACAGGATGCTTCAACCAGCAAAGTCTCCTTTGGTCGGCCAGCCCAGCATGTGTCACAACAACCCTCCAAACTGTAGATGAGTCAACCCAAGTCAACTCTGCAAAAGTCAACGCTGTCCTGAAAAGTCAACGCAGGGGCAGCAAGCTAAAAGTCAACGCAGCAGCAAAACGGTCAACCCTTTGACCTCGATTTTGGTGCCAGGTAGTACGGCCTTCATAAATCGAACCTTCCACAAGTTTTCAGCTTGTTTGGACCAAGCGTTGACCAAAGTCAACGCTGGTCAAAGTTTCTGCGAAACCCTAGCAGCAGAAAATCCGTACTTCAGCTCAGCCGTACAATTTGTCCTCTTCGTCCTTCACACGTGTGGCTGAAACTTGTCTTTAGGTAGCTCGTACTATTTGATGAGAAGAGAAGATGATGAGTTGCGTTGATGATGAAATGCTCTTCAACTTTTCCTGTATTTATATCAATCATGAGGGTGTGTGACACATCTGTTGGGCATGCGAGCCTACATTACAAAACTGGCCGACCTTGCACATATAATTTATTAAAAATAATAAATTCAAAATATAAGTTCTGCTCATCGGATTCAGACATATTTTATATGGATTTTACATCTCTCAGAAAGAGGAATCCAACAAAAATATTAGCTTCTTAATCTGAGCATCTTAACATGGAGTTTGGACCTAGTTGTCCAAATTTAACAAATACAAATGTTGAATCTCCCTCAAATACAATACAATACAATATAAAAATGTTGAATCCCCCTCAAATTAAATTTTGAATATATATGGAAAAAGAGTCAAGTTAATAGTAGCAAAGCCTACAAGGATAGTTGGATCTACTTTTTTGGAAGTTTTGAAAAAGTACTTGCCCTAAGATGATGTACAAAAAAACAAGGTTCTACATTTTGAAGGTCTGACAAGGCAAAAAAATTTAACTGTGCAATCTTTAAAAATATTTCTTTCCCTAATGCACTACACAACAGTCTGTGTGATTATTTTTAGAACTAGGAAATTGTTTTATTTGGCAGTTTTTAAAGCTTCAAAAACATAAAATTGAGGTTTATCATCTTGAATGAGTTACGCACAAGTGACATAATTCCCCAAGGCATATTTTCAATACCATTTGGGCTCACCTCCAAAATTCATGAATGATCAATGAGTGGCATGATGGTTTTAATATTTGAAGACACATCGATAATGTAAAGAGTTGTTGTATACAGCAATTGACCTTTAGAGTTCATATATGGCATAATGAATGGATACGAAAAACACGATGCATATATGTTCCAAGAAGGTATCATCGGTTCACACTTGACATAAAAAAACTATATCAAGAAAATGTGTTTGTTCATAGCGTTTCCATGTTGGACATAATGTTAGTGACTTTCTGATCACATGGATGCAAGGAAGTAGTACATTGAGATGGTTCTTGTTGACCACTCTACACTTTTTCGCAAAGGGATTCCATCGTGTTCGAGCATTTAGATCATCCTGGATTCATCATCATCAGTTCTCAGTTTGTCAGAGTTGTAAATCCATTCTGCAAGTTTGCAATGTAAATGACTCTAGTAAGACCATATATGTATGTAAAAATGTTAATTTTGGGCAACTAGGTCCAAACTCCATGTTGCACTGCTCATATGATGATGATTATATTTTTGTTGGATTCATCTTTAGGAGAGATGTAAGATTTATCTAAAGATCATCTTGTTTGGATGAGCAAAACTTATATTTTGATTTTATTTTCCACACATGTGCAAGGCCAGCCAGATTTGTAATGTAGGCTCACAAGCCCAACAGATGTGTCACACACCCTCACTGATGGATATAAATTGGAGAAAGATGATGCTCATTTCATCATCATCTCATCACACACATTCTACTTGTGATGTGATTGGTTCGTACAACCTAGGAGAGGTTTCCTTCCCTCACACGTGTGAATTTGAAACTGAAGAAGCTACTGAAATTTTCGGAACGTTTTTAGGGCTTTCTGGACAGTGTTGACTTTGGGTCAACTATTGGATATTGACTTCGATTTTTGCACAGTTTTTCGATCTCTTGAGGTCGCATTGGAGAACACAAAAATTGGGAAGAAGCATTGAAATTGACTGTTGTCTGTTGACTGCAGCTTTGACTGTGACATTGACTTTTACGTTGACCATTTTGGGTTGACTTGCGTTGACTTTTTGGAGCTGTCTTTGAGGGGTGTGTGTGACACTTCGAGAAAGGCTCATTTGATTGCTGGAAAAGTTGGTTAAGCCAACTCAAGGCTTTGCTGGCTAGGGCATCCTGTTGACTGCTATAACAAACATTTATCTATCTATTTGTTGGACAAGGAGAATTACAAATTTTGATACATTATTTGGCTTGTCTTCTATTGATCTATTTTTATGTTCTATCAGCATTTTACTTTCAAGTTTCTGTGATTGCTAAATCTGAATTGGGCCTTAAAGAAGTTGAAGTAAAATTGCATTTAAGCATAAAACATACCATGGTTATCTACATTTAATACGGTATCAGAGCTGAGGTGAAGACAAACCCCAAGATAGTGTGAAAAGCAATCACCGAAGAAGTCTTATCAAGGATCAATCGCCTCCTCAACCTACAAGGGTTTCAAGTCTGATGATAAGTTGACTGACAAGTCTAATTATCATGCACGGAAGATGTCTTTGGATTTGGTTTTGGAAGATCAAGATGTCATGGATTATGTGCAGGAGAAGATCCATGAGCCTCTATCAAATGCACTGGCTGCCACAAATACAAAGTATAGAAAAGGGGAAATCAAAGCGAAGATGATTATCAGGGATTCAATATATAAGCACTTGGTTGCTTACATCTCTGAGTTGGGCACATCTAAAGAGATGTATGACAAGTTAGTTAGCATGTTTAGGGCTAGCAATGCTAATCAAGTTCTTTTCTTCAAGAACAAGTTGAAGAATATCAAGAAGGGCAAAGATGAATCCATCCAATCATATTTTATGAGACTCACAGAAATCAGGAATGATCTCCTTGCCATAGGAGAAGAAGTAGTTGATCGAGAGCTCGTCCTCATTGCTCTTGGAGGACTTCCCCGAGACTGGTATGTATTTAATACTACGATTCTTAACAATAATGTGATTCCTAATTTTGATGAATTGCTGACGAGATGCACTCAAGAGGAGACAAGAATGATGGAGAGATATCATCCCTCTCATGGAAATGGAGGTGACCCTACTGCCTTCACCACTCATGCAAAGAAGAAGAACCATGGTGACCCGAGAAATCAAAACCATGGAAGAGCGAGGCCCGAAGGAAGAAATGGAAGACGTTACACTTGTAACAAGACTGGTCACTATGCAAGAGAGTGTCCCAATAGAAGGGACTCTCCCAAGGATGATGACAACAACAACTTCAGGGGGAATGGCAATCAAAGGAAAACCAGGTTCAAAGGAAAGAAGAAGGCTCCCTCTGATCGTAGTGGAAATGGCCAACCTTTCAAGAGGTCAAGAAATTCCAAGTACGATGAGTCTAATGCTATTGATAATAAGAAAAATGAATATATTCCTACATCAGCCCTCTCTGTTGCATCTCCTCCCGACACCCTGGATGTATGGTTGATTGATAGTGGTGCTTCAAGGCACCTCACTGGTTATAAAGAAGCCCTCTCTGATTTGATTGAGAAGGATACTAATTTAGAAATTATCCTTGGAGACAATGCCACCTATCCCGTGAAAGGGACAGGGACTATAGTCAAGTCCTCCGCTTACAAGATGTGTTGTACGTACCTGATTTGAAGCAACTTCTCTCTCAATGAAATTCGTGCCTTAAGATAGGTTTTGACTGCCTAGAGACTCGAGTCATTCAACCTGTTGTCTTATCCATGTTTTGTGTGCAAACTGTCACCCTGCCTCTATCTCGAAAAATATATTGACTAATACAGGAGTGACATTAAAATTTGTGCAGACTGCCTCTAGAAATGTGTGCAAACTGTATCCTTTCTCTGCCAGGAAAAACCTTCATCCAGACTTCTAGTTTCTACCTCAAACTGTGTGCTAAAAAGCTCTGGCTACCTCCTTGTTTTCCATGCTCCCTCCTTGAGCTTAAACTCAACCTCCTAGGAACTCGAGCCTGTTGTAGCTTCTCTTTTGTTTTCTTTGTTGTAACTATTCCCCTTCGTTTGTATTCCACCTTGTCCTGAGGATGAACCACATTAGTTGGTTCGAAACAACGACCAAATCCTAATGATGTGATTAATCCGAAAGACATTTATCTGTATACCTCCCCTTCTCCTTTCCCCCGCTCTTCTCCAAATGCTCATGTGAAGAATGAATGAAATTCTCTTGCCTTTTCTCCCTTTTTGTCTCTCATTAGATAGGAAACCCTAACCCTTTTGATCAACGGCTGAGATTAGATCTCATCCCATGAGATCAATGGTAGAGACCATTCCCTCACTTGACCCCCTTTTAATGTGGCCCCCCTCATTAATGACTCCTAGTCACATTATAACTTTAGCTTTGTACCTTGTACTTTTTCACCACTTAAAGTGTACTTTAAATATAAAGTGTCTTTAACATTAGAAATTACTTTAGTACTTTTTCTCATAAAGTCACTTTGAAACAAAAAGTGACATTGATATAAAGTACCTAGTACATATACCACATAAAGTGACTTTTCCTCATGACTTCAATATAACCCATAAAGTCACATGCCAAAAAGGTAATTAAAGTGTCTTCTTAGGCAAAAAGGCTAATGCACTAGGAAACACTTCCTTGGTACCCTTAATATTTTTAACAGATCTCCCTTCCTGCACACTAGATCTGTGAAACTACTGCGTAGATCAACAATTTGGCCCACGCGTGCGAGCGCACTTCCTCTGTCTTATGCACATGTGTAAATGGAATATTGTGCTAGTCTATAAGAGTTCATCCCTCACTCGATTTCTTTTGCTCAGATGTTGAGTTCTTTGATTTGTTGAAACTCTCGCTCTTCCATCGCTACTCTCTCACACCTACTTGTGCTCAACTAACTTGCCACTTTCTCACTTTATCTCCTCTTATAATTTTGATCTCAACCCTAATCTCCTTCTCCATGGTTGAGATTAAATGATAAGTTAACTTAGGAACTTTTACTTTTTCCTAAATCTAACTTTAGGAAATAGTTAAATAAATTAATGTTCTGCTAAAGTGGCAGTCCTTTGTGTTCTTCTGCTAGTCTTAGCACTTAGACAAGCATAACAGTTCTTCTCAACTCCAATCAACAATCATTGATAAAAGCGAAAACCCATTAGCCAATGTGTTGGGGGCAACGTTCGGTAAATTTTGGGGTTGTTGGGGCAAAAAGCCCAAATTGGGGGCTACACATGTGACCCCTCACATGTAATGTTCCCTGTGGATTAATTGCCCAAGGAAGGACAAAATAGTCTATCCACACCTATAGGTTATAGTCATTGATAAAGGGGGAAACACATTATCCAATGTTTTGGGGCAACATTGGGTTAATTTGGGGTAGTTGAGGCAAAAAGCCCAAATTGGGGGCTACACTAAGCCCCAACATTAAATCACGTAAGAGAGAGCCCAATGAGGAATCTATAAATAAAGGAGAAATGGAATCATTTTCTCATCATTGAATTGGATTGAAATATATGTCTTCTTGAGCTGAGGCTTGTGAAAATTTTACTACTGAAATCCTATTGCAGCAACTGGTATTATTTCTTCTAACTGATAATTTAACTATCCAAGTTATTCCTACGGAAACAACGAAATAAACACACTACAACCTTCACAAATAAATCTGTAGAAATTAAATAGCGCTGGACTTGAGAAATTACTAGCTCAGACATAAAAATAACACCATTATTTTTGGACAAAAGTCCCAGGAAACACCCAATGCGAGAAAACCGGTGTAGCAGATGAGGGTTTTATTTTATTATGCAGCAGTGAAATCTGAGTACAATCTATGGATGTCCAACTGGAAATCCAATCAGCGAGTATCTGACAAAAATAATTAGAGAGAAAATTCTCTCACCCCAAAAGCAACCTTGGCACTGGCTTCTACAGAAATTTGGTCGTCCAAACCCCAGCGTGAGCCCTTCTGCGCTGTCTCTCACACGTGTGGCTCGATACTACCTCTAAGCAAGTCGTCTATCATGTCTCTACTGCTATAAGTGACTCTTCGGCCCTCTAGAAGAGTCTCCCTGCCTCTGGAAACTAAATTGACCTCCTATTGAGCTAAATCGAACTGCTCTGCATCAGCCTTTACGCAGTCTCTGCGCTGCTTCTACGTGGATCACTTATGTCACTTGTTGTTGCCTCTCTAAATCTGGAAAATATCCTCCCAACTCATTGTCCCTGCCCCTCACTCACTGCTTCGATATTTTTCTCTCTGACAACTAACTGTTGCTACTCTGGAAATCTATTTGCTAAGGAAATCAAACTACTGGTGTTCTCAAGTATGTTCTCCAAGTGCCCATCGACTTCCTCTTATAATCCATTGTTGGACCTCCAACGGCCAAGATTAAAACTTAATCGATGGCTAGGATCATCTTGGAATCGATCTGTGTGAGTTTCTAGATGATTCTCACCTTGAATTAATTAACACTGATTAATCAACCAGTTTTCCTAAGTTTAGACTTAGGAAACATCAAAAAAATGGTTAATAATCTAATTAAGTCACTTCCAGGTGGAATTTCCAAAAACGATTTCTGGGTCTTGGAGATCTCATGTATTCTAGCCTCTCCACCAAATTTTGTGACTAGAACACATCAGATGCTACAAAAACTAACAAGGCTCCGAGAGTTTTAAGACCCCTTCTTGATTAGTTTCGGTGGAGATGATCCCACCCTAGCTAGTCCCCTTTCTTTGATTAGTTTCGGTGGTGAGATATTCCACCCTAGCTAATCTCCTCTCTTTTCTCA
The DNA here is from genome assembly GCA_034641835.2 of Pinus albicaulis. Lineage (NCBI taxonomy): Eukaryota > Viridiplantae > Streptophyta > Pinopsida > Pinales > Pinaceae > Pinus > Pinus albicaulis. Next base: position 663,688,707 of record CM076575.1, on the reverse strand, counting down.
TTTCTGTTGCAACCTACATATTCAGTCATCTATTATCTCGTTTCGTAAGAAAAAAAGAGATTTCCAAGTGGTTTTTCTTGGTCTACAAGCACTGGAGCAGTGAAGGTCTTTCCTATGGTCTGCCTGGTCACCAAAGGTCTGATTTCTAAGACAGCAAGACTCTCTATGGATTCATGTGGTTCATCCGACTTCCAAACTATTGACTGAGAGAAATTAAGGCAGCGAGAGGTCTCCTCTGAAGCAATAGTAGTGCAACAAGGTGTTTTAGGGTTCTGTCAGGAGGCTGCAGACTGAGGGTGCAGCCGCAGGGCATGAGGAGGTTGATTTTCGCTCCCTGTAGCTCTTTAAGGACAGCGGCACCAATTCTGTCCTGAAGTTGATTAAGACAGTGAACCATCAATGTTTACCCCTGGTTCACACAGAATGTTAAGGATCAGTATGACTTGTTTAGGTTCGGATTCGGCACCAAACAGCTCTCCAAAGCAGTCGTTACACAACAGTTAGGCCAGCACAGTGTGGTTGGAAGTAGCAAAATAGCTTCAGGGATCTTGTAAGGTTTATAAGGACAAATAGTGAGTGGTTGAAGTATCAGTAGTAAATGAATACAGCTGGTTATTGTAAAACAATAGGGACAGTTTGTTATTAAATTATTAAGGGCAATCCCCGCTGTTGCAACAGCCCTAGGGTAAACTTGTAAATTGAATGCACTCTTGAGCCAATTTTATTGTTTACAGCGTTGTATCTACTTTATTTTATTATTGAAGTGAAAGATTATTGTGAAATCTGGTTATATGTTACGAAACCCTAAGCGAAAAAATCCCTAGGGACATTACAGTGGTATCAGATTTGGCTTATCCTGCCAGCCTGTGAACATATGGGTGGATATCTGTAATAGCCCCAGTTACCCTTATAATTATTATAAGCATTGTAAATAAATTAATAAAATATGGGCTGAGTCAAGGGACAGACTCCAGGGCTGCGGAGGATTAGTGTTTGGCATTTATTTTGTTTTGTTACAGACATGGGGGCTGACAGGTGTGCAAGCAGGGACTGAAGAAAATTTGTAGCAGCATGGTTCCTTGTGGTGCCATGCAGGAAAACCAGAACAACTGAAATGATGGTGGCGTGGCCATTTAGGGAGTGGCTTATTGGTGGCTGGAAACATTCAGGGGTGAGCTGGCCACCCACTGCAACAGGAAGTACCAGACAGGAAAAATCTGGGAGACAGAGACAGATGTCATGATTTTGATTGACCTAGAAGATCCTGGCCAGGCAAGCAGAACCAAATGATGGAAACACAATGCAGTATGGAGAGGTTGGGCAGTGAGTTGTGCATGGGGTATATGGAGGAATGCGTAGGCAGGGGGAAGAATTGGAACAAGCTATAGGAGGTATGCAGAGCAAAATAGGAGGCAAAAAAAAGGAAAATACAATCACCATGGAGAGAAGAGGGAAGACTCGGGCAGGGGCAGAGGAATGCGTAGCTGGGAGAAAAGACAAACAGTAAGAGAGGAGCAGTGATGAGGAATCTGTACGTTGTTGGAATGAGCAGTGATGAGGAAATCACAATTCATGTGGGAGTGAGTAGTCACGAGGAAGTCACATTTCATGCATTGCTGGAGTGAGTAGAAGCAGAAAGGAGGCAGCTAGGCTGTGGGGAAAGGGTATGTTGCTGGAACAATCCGTGACAAGGCGGAGTCATGTAACAGAGTCGATGCAAACAAAAGATTCTGACTGGAAAAACATAAACCAAATGGCAAACAGGGCATTCCAGAATGTGTGTGTTTAACCCAGCAGCTGAGAGGAGTTGGAAGCATAGAGTAGATGAAGGAGCTGAGAACGACAGCTCAGAGGTAGTAGTGAACAAGCTTGCCTTGCTACACCAGTTGTGATGGGAGGCCATTGACTGCATTGGTAGCTGTTGATGGAGGTGACCTCTGGAAGTCCCTGCGCATAATCTAACCATGTGTTTCAGCTGGTGGGTGGAGGTGGTTGGGCCTCTGCAACCCCTGTTCCAGCTAGCACTATCGGTTTAATCCCTTGAGCAAATCCCCTACTCAGGCTCTGGAATCTAACTCAGGGGTGATTAGCTGCAAGAAAGACATTGCAGCTCAATCAGTGGTTGGGAGGAGAGTTGTAGTCCATGACACAGTTGCCTAGTCTTTGAGACAAGTATTCCTTTGGTTTGATTTGTATAATGAATTTCAGGATATACTTGTCATGATTGTTTCCATGGTTGTGGATACTATTCTTTTGCATTGCTTGTATAATGATGAGCATGATGGAGCTCATGTTTAAGGACCTGTTTGATGAGTATGGAGTCCGGATGCTGTTTAAAATCTTGATGCCTGTGTTAATGAATTCATGTATATGCTACAGCCATAGTTGTGTTCTCATTAAATAGGATGCATCACAGTCATGAGGCACTATGTCTAATCCTGGGATGTAGGAGCATGGATGTATACCTACACATACATGGCTACCATACTTACTATCCTTAAATATTTGTATGTGAATACCAGGTGAGGTATGACTAACCCACGCTGATGGCAAACTCCACTAACCTTCATTTTCTGAGAATAGTAATACAGGCTTAGCTGAACAAGAGGTGATGAACACTCGTCCTGCATCCGAGAAAACGTTAACTCATGGTGTTTCACCATCTGCCTTTACGACTGTAAATAACTCTCAGACGTATATCCAACAAAACTTTTGGTTCCAGGAAGAGACATTAGTTCCAGGAATTCTTGTAGCTGAGATTGATTTGTACCTCCGCAGATTGCAGGGCACTTCCAGTAATGACTTACCATTCAAGGAAAAGTACCTAGTGGGTTTCACTGTTAAGCTTCCACAAATGTATTTTGTCCGTATTACTGTAGGAAGAGACAAGGTAAGAAGAAGAGATCATTTAAAATCATTATCCATGCCAAAAGGTAGTCATGCTCGACCTTGGCCTTATAGTGCTAGCCTACTAGTTAACGTGGAGATATCTTCACTGTTGTAGAACTGATGACTTTGCCCCTGTAAACTTTCAATAGTTATCAAGTGCTACACACCTAGTACCCATAACTACGAGATATATTACAATGACATGTCCAGATATCAGAAATCATTCTAGACTGGTACTTCCTCTGCAAGAGGCAAGCAACAAATATGCAGCTTGCTCTTTTCAATGACCTAATGGTTTCCCTCATGTGAAACTGACAGTTAAGCCTATTTAGCCTGCATTCTTATTAATTGGAGGGTTACAGTGTCATCTGAGGCCTCTTTGTAGTTGGACTTACAAATCATAGTTGCACTCAAATTTATGTTGACCAACATTTTCCTAAAACCGATGAGAACTTTGTATTGCACATTTGCCAGATCAAAAGTTGTGAATGTTTTTCTTCGGCATCCAATCATCAAATAGGTGAAATTCCTTAGGTACTTAGGCAAGAATGGTTATGTCTTGCATCCTCTATAGCATTATCATGCACTTAAGACTGCTATCTTCTATGATATTGAATTTGTTAGTGATATTTTGTAGGGCTTACTTCTGTTGAGATATTTTCAGAAACTGAAGTGTACTCTGTCCAAAAGTTCCAGTGATTAAAGCATATCTGTTGAAAAAATCCATGTTTTTAGAATCTACAGCCCTCGTTAGACCCTGTTTGAACTCTCTGAAGGGTTTCTTAGGAAAGCAAGAAAGAGTGAAGTGTGTGATATTCACAACAAAGGTATCATTATGACTGTATCCCAACACATTGCAGGCAAGAGAGTGCTTACAAGATACAACAGTAGGCTTAAATAACGGCCCACTGTATCATGTTTGAAGCATTCGGAAGAATGATCCCACATGATGGTTTGTTTGGAGAGCATCATTTAACTGGATGCCATGCCACAAGACATTACCCAATAACCCAAAGTTTTACACAATTCGCTCAGAAGGATGGGATGGTTTCTCACAGAATTTAAAGGTAGGGTGAAGTTGAGAATTGTTGGCCTTTATTTTGCTGGGGGAAAATTCCTATACTTTGCTGTGTAAATTTGGGATAAAATTTATGATATAAATATGTAATCCTGTGCAATATAAATTGGACAAGTGTTAGTGGGAATTTCTTTCCCACGTTTGTGCTTTGAATAACTATCATAGTATCTGTGCACTACTGACTGATATTGAGAGCTGAAGAAGTGAGAGGGGTTACAGAGAAAACATGCTATTGACTGTCATTGAGTCTTCTCAACTCTGTCTGAACTGACTATCTTGAACATTGGTAAGGAATTTATGCTTGATGGTGCTAATGCTCAGATCGTTGGATTTGTGCTTAAAACTTGGCTTTTCCTTTAAAGTTTGTCATCTGCACCAACAGGGATTGTATGTTGATATAACTAGAACGTTATACCCTTTCAACTCATCATTGTCACTCCATTTTAGTGAATTGACCAGCCACGTAAACTGTATGCTGATGGAGCAATAAGAACTCTGCATCCTCTTCTTGATATGCTTTGGAAGTTGTGGTAGACATACATTGTGGTTTTCCCTATTTACTGGTGTACCTGGCCACTTGTAGGATAGTTTTGTTGAAAACATTTGAATTTTCTAAATGTTGACCCTTGAGCAATGGCGAATTTTACAACAAATTTGATGGAAATCTTATTTTTGTATTTAATGACAAGGCATTTGCATACACCATTATTTTTAATGTTAGGAAGTGAAAAACTTTATACCCCATTTCCATAACTGCAGAATGGAATCGGATTAATACAGTAGCCACCTCTACCTAACAGGGTAGATAAGGAGGGGTGTGTTACAATATCACTAACCCAGGATCCTGAAGGATTCAATGGAGGATAGGAAGAAGCAGCCTCTAGATGAAACCATCCAAACAATGGCACCTCAATGGTAGCAGCACCAGCCGCTGATGACTCGGCTTCTTGCCCCGTTTGTGAATAATGTGAGTAGAAATTACCATTTTCCTATTCAGCCTAATACCCCTGGACAGACTGGCATTGGGACAGCCATTCAAAAGACTCTGAGACCTTGGCTTCCCCCATTCCTAGATGGGCGGAAAACAGGGAATTGTGTACCACAGCCACCAATACAAAACAAAGATACTTAGATTATTGGAGGGAGTACCAAATGATGGGAGAGGGTACTTAGGCAGCCCTGACCTTTCAAAAATTCTATGATATTAAGTATGAAGGTAGGCCCAAAATCAAAGGTGTCAGACAAGGACAACAAATCATAGCATTGGTGGATTGTGGAGCAATGTATAACTTCAATGATGCAGCAGTAGTGGTAAGGAGAGGCATACCTACAAAGGAATTTGAAGTTTTCGAAGTGAGTGCAGCTGATATGTATAACATGACATGCACACAAGAAGTTCCACATTTAAGTATCACATTAGGTAATTATAGACTTACTGATGATTTTTATGCGATAGAACTAGCAGATATCAATGTGGTGCTGGGAGTACAATGGCTGTACTCAATAGGAAGATTCATCATGAACTACCAAGTGACGGAAATGAAGTTCTGTGACTCAAACGGCAGCAAGGCAGTATTAAGAGGCATGACAAATGGTGGCCCCCGAGTTGTAACAGACAAGCAAATGGAGGTCATACCTAAGCAGGGCAAAGAAATTTGCAAGGCAGCTTGTAGAAAGACAAGCCCCAGCTTGTCAAGTAGCAGCTCACAAGTTTATGAGCTGGAATGCAAAAAGAATGTTGGACCTGACATACATGCGCTAATGAGAGATTGGAGGGCCCACCTCTTAGTAGAATACTCCAAAAATAAGTTTGTCTGCGGAGTGATGGACGGTCTCATTCAAGATGACAGGTACAAGGTAGAATACGAAATCATTTTCTATAAAGAACAAATATATTTTGTCCCTGAGTCTGCACTCAGGCAGAGGCTCTTTATGACCACACCAATTAAAGTCTCATTGGAGTCCTACCTTCAATTCAAGGAATGTACAACCTTGGATACCAAGCAAGAATTTGGTGAAAACAAGTTGGAGGCTGACAAGAAGGACCACAAAGGAAATAACATTACAAAAACAGATTTTCCTGAAAATCACAGTGACCCCAAAGAGGAAGAGAGCACAGGTCACATTGAGGGTCCTGTGCATCATATTCATAACAGAAGTCACATGCCAAAAAATGGAAGTGAGCAGCCACACATTGTTAAAATTTTCTGACTGTTCCCAAGTGGAGAAACATGAAAAGGTAATGTGTGTCTGCTTGTCCATACAAGTAGACAGCAGGTGTCATCCCCCCACTCTGGCACAAGGCATGAACGGTTCCAACCATCAGTTTCCAAAGAAGCCATGAATCATCAAAACGTGAAACTTGCTGAGTACAAATTTGATCATGCATATCAGAACTGCATTGCAGAAATAGCTGGGAGGAAGATTTTGATGAAATTACAAGGCAGGCAAGCCAGGGAACTTGAATTATGGAACTGAAGTGATCAAAGAAGAACAGCTTCAAAAACATCTGCTTACATATATTCATCAGGGTGTCCTAGTAGCTGTGGGATTGTTTGACAAACTGAGGCTGGCTATAGTTAATATGGCATCATTTGGCACCAATATGACCAACGTTAATATTGGTAAGCTGAAGTACTTTACTGAAGAAGCCTTGGTAGAACCACTGTATAAGGGTGATTATAATCAGCAGGTAAAAGACACAATTTGCTCTAATAGAAGCTATCACTCAGTCCCAAAAGAAGAGGAATATGAACCCCAACTGATTGATGAAGGATGTGTGAGTGAAAAGACTGTTGGTACAAGAAATATGGAGGCTCAAGATACAGAGCTGAAAACAGAATTTGTCTCACCAGTAGCATATTTTTGTACTCTTGGCCTAGAGTTGATCTATGAGTTGGTAAATGAAAGCAGTGACTATTGTAGGGTGACACCTCTCACCAGCATGTTGGTTATTGGGCTGCGAGAAATAAATAAGGATGCTGCAAGGATTGAAGAGAAGTTCTCATTCTCGAAGATAGAAAGGCAAATTTTGCAGCACCCAGATTTGCAATTGCTTGGGGACAGGATATGTCGGGAAGGGGAGACTGTAATGTCCCCTATGGATTAATTTCCCAAGGGAAGACAAAGTAGCCTATCCAACCCCGTAGGCTATAGTCATTGATAAAGGGAAAAATTCATTATCCAATGTCTTTGGGGCAACATTGGGTAGATTTTGGGGTTGCTGGGGTAAAAATGCCAAATTGGGGGCTACACTTGTAACCCCCACAAGGAAATCTATAAATAAGAGAGAGTTAGATTCATTTCTTCATCATTGATTCAGCCTTGGAATATCTTTGTTTCTTTTGAACTGCGGCTTTAAGGGTTTTAAGACCCCTTTTTCTCTTGACTTGTTTCGATGGAAGTGATTCCACTCTAGCTAAGTCTCCTCCTCTCTCTGTTCTGTTACAGCACAAACTTTGAAAGCAACTCAGGTCTGTTTGAAGTGAACAAAGTTCGTACTTCTCATTAAATACTCCAAAATACTTCGAATATGAAAATATCCATTGAGGATACAAGTATATATATTAAATGTATGAGGAAATGAATGATTGATGTTACAAATGAGGTCCGCTTATATACCTAAACAAGTGCCTCTTCACGGAAGGTCATGTCTGTAAATTTTTGTAGATGTTCTATGCTTGAAGCAACTTTACTTTTCTTACAGCAATCACACAAATAGTTAAGTAAAATGCTGATAGAACATATACGTGGATCTTATGGAAGACAAACCAGAAACAGAAAAATGTGATGGTGCGTTACGGCGGTCAACAGGATGCTTCAACCAGCAAAGTCTCCTTGGTCAGCCAACCCAGAATGTGTCACAACAGTCCTCCAATCAGCAACCGAGTCAACCCAAGTCAACTCCAACAAAGTCAACGCTGTCCAAAAAAGTCAACGCAGGACAGCAAGCTAAAAGTCAACGCAGCAACAGTTTGGTCAACCCTTTGACCTCGATTTCTGTGCCAAAGAGTACGGCCTCTCAAAATCGAACTTTCCAACAAGTTTCAGCCCTTTCGGACCATGCGTTGACCAAAGTCAACGCTGGTCAAACTTCCAGCAAAACCCTAGCTGCAGAAATTCGTCCTTCAGCTCAGCCGTACAGATTCGTCCTCCTTCTTCTTCACACGTGTGGGCTGAACTTGTCCTCCAATGAGCTCGTACTAAATCAGATGAGAGAAGAAGATGTTTGTTGAGTTGTGGTGAAATGCTCTCCAACTTTGCCTGTATTTATATCCATCATTGGGGTGTGTGACACATCTGCTGGGGGTGTGAAACCTTAAGGCCGACTTGCACATATACTTTATTATAAATAATAAATTCAAAATAAATGTTATGCTCATCGGATTAAGATATATTTTATATGGATTTTACACCTCTTCGAAAGAGGAATCCAACAAAAATACTAGCCACTTAATCTGAGCATCACAACATGGAGTTTGGACCTAGTTGTCCAAATTTAACACTCCCTCTCAACTAGGGAGAACTCCATCCATCAGTGCAATCAAACATCGTGTGTCATCCCGCCGTAACTTGCTTTGCTGGCCTCTTTATTTCAGAACAGAAGTGGGTCAGTCACAAAGACATCATCCCTCGACTGACATAATCAGTCCAGAGGTTCCAAACCTCTATCAAACTCATGAAGAGTATCCAACCAACCCAAAGTTGGTTCATCTGACCCGAAGTCAGGCAGAGGTCCCAGACCTCACTAAACTTGATCCCAGATCAAGTGGTTGGGCCGTGCCATCCTAGATAGAGAGTACGGCAATCTCTGATGCGTCCATCAGTCTTTGCTAATAGTCTCTAGCTTTTCCCACCTCATTGGCCAAATGAGAGGTACTTCCCATGAGCCCTGAACTCAATGGGTAGGATGCATACGGGGCACAGATAAATGAGTGGCGAACCAGCTCAATAATCACAAGGGTGGGGCACAAGCATTATGAGTGCTTATAGCTCCGAGAAGCTATCCCCAAAGCCCCCCAGAGCTCCCAGAGCTCATCGTCCAACAGGACCCACATCATAGGGTCTTTCCACGACACCAAGACTCGAAAAGGTGCAGGAACTTGGCCTTCCCAGCAGGGAACTTAGTCAGAGCTGCCTCCAGCGACACTGCTCATCGGTTCCTATATGATCGAGCCTTACGGCGCATCGCTGTACCATATCCCGGATAAAGTGGTACCTGATATCAATATGCTTGGATCGATCGTGGAACACGGGATTCTCGATCAAGAATCACTGCATCCGATCTAGAGTATCACGGTGGTATCTAGCACATGTCCAAGCAGCTCACTAAAGAGGCTTTACGCCATAAGCCAGCTACAACGAGGCCATACTTGATGGCTTGGTAGCATTCGACCTACGCGATGCTGCCAGAAGCCACCAGAACTTACGCTACTTGCTCATCCATGAGATCGAAGCCAGAACCAAAGACAAGCCGACATCCGATGTGCTCTTCGATCCACCCTGCCATTGTCGACATCGGTATATCCACCAAAGTCATCACACTCCGAAGCGGTGTATCTCGGCCCATGGTTTTATCGTGCCCCGAAGATATCTCAAAAGATTCTTGGCACCAACCCAGTGAAAATGATGAGGCTCAACCATCTGTTGACTCAAAGTGTTCACTGCAAAACATATGTCCGGACGTGTGTTCACTAAGAACATCAAAGCTCCTATGAGTTGACGATACTCGGTAGGATTGGCCAAGATAGGCCCGACAGCGCTGCCCCACTCAACTTCTTAAAGTTGAGTTCCATCGGTGTCGACACGGACTTACAGTCCACCATACCAGAAGCTTCATAATGTATTTTCCTTGATAAAGGAAAATCTCACTAGGTCTCTGCCAGACCTCAGGGCCTAGGCATCAGTCCTAGGTCTTTCATCTCAAACTCAGCAGCGAGCTCCCTCTTACATTGATGAATGAGAGGATCAACACGTGTCAGGAAGAGGTCGTCCACATCTCTGACACTAGAATGAGAGGCTTCCCCTGGACAACCTTGAAGTAAAGGTTCGGATTAGCATTACTTCGAGTGAAGCCCAGCTTCATCAAGTAGCTATCCATCCTCTCGTACCAAGCTCTGGGTGCTTGCTTTAACCCATAGAGGGCTTTCTTCAACCTGCAGACATGAGTGTCTCGATCCTGAACTTCAAATCCCCGAGGTTGTTCCACATACACCTCTTCCTTTATTGCACCATGCAGAAAAGCGGTCTTGACATCCATCTGATGAAGACTCCATCCTTGCGTAGCAGCAAGGGCTATGATTGATCGGATGGTGGTATATCGTGCCACAGGTGCAAATATGTCATCATAGTCTATTCCTTCTTTTTAAGAGAAGCCACGGGCAACAAATCTTGCCTTGAACTTTTCAACACTCCCATCAGATCCATGTTTGATCTTGTAGAGCCATTTTGCGGTGACAACTGATTTGTCCTTCGGTCTTGGGACCACATCCCAGACATCATTCTTCATTATGGACTCATATTCTTCGTGCATAGCATCCTTCCAAACTTGATGCTTTACGGCTTCCTCAAAAGATCTAGGTTCAGATTGTACAATAGTACTCATGGCAGCTAGATACCCTTGGTATCTACACGGCTTCTTGCTTTCTCAGAATGTCCCCCTTTGGGCAGCATGACCCTCAGCATCTTGGTATCTACACGGCTTCTTGCTTTCTCAGAATGTCCCCCTTTGGGCAGCATGACCCTCAGCATCTTCGAGGGTGTCCCTGAGCCATGATGGTCTCTTTCCCAGTGAAGGAGATGGATCAATAGGGTTCATTGGTTCTTCAATATCAGGCATTGTCTCATCCTGCAGTTCTTCTTGATTTCCAGGCCTTTCTTCATGATTTTCTTCAGATCTTGGAAGATCTACTACTTTCTTCAGGGAAGCATCTTCGTCAAAAGTGACATCATGGCATATCTCTACTTCCCTTTGACCAGGTACATAGACTCTATAGGCCTTAGAAGTCTCACGGTAACCCACAAACATTCCTTTCTTCCCAGAAGCATCCAGCTTACTTCTCTTTTCTTTCGGCACATGAAAATAGACAGGACATCCAAAAATTCTAAAATGTGAGACATCAGGTTTCTTACCAGAGAAAACCTCTTCGGGAGTTTTGGAGTCCAAAGCGGAATGGGGGCATCGGTTTTGAATGTACACAGCAGTATTTGCAGCTTCTCCCCACAGAAACTTTGGTAGACCCTGGTCACATAGCATGGCACGGGCAGCTTCCACAATAGTCCTATTCTTGCGTTCAGCAACACCATTCTGCTCAGGAGTATATGCAGTAGTAGTCTCCCTCTTAATGCCAGCTTCTCTGCAAAAGTATTTGAACTCATTTGACTCATATTCGGTGCCATTGTCGGTCCTCAAAATCTTGATCTTCTTTCCGGTCATATTTTCCACCAAGGCTTTGAAGGTACGGAACCACATGAAAGCCTCATCCTTCTTCTTCAAGAAGTATATCCAGGTTTTGCGAGAGAAGTCATCGGTAAATGTCATGTAGTAAGAACATCCCCCCAGGGATGTCACGGGCAACATACCAGATATATCAGAATGGACCAGTTGCAATATATCAGATGTCTTTGTGACACTTGAGGGGAAAGGTCCCCTTGTATGTTTTCCTTCAGCACAGCCCTTACATACACCTTCATGATTATTTCCAAAGTCAGGCATCCCTGTCACCACCTTCCTTGCTTCGAGAAGGGCCTTGTAATGAAGGTGTCCAAATCTTCGGTGCCATAGTTCGGTTTGTCGAATAGTATCACAAATCATTGCTCCCAGCGGACTTCCTCCAACCTGGTAGAGTGTACCAACTCTAAAACCAATCGAGATAGCTTCCTTGAAGCTCTCCTTCCACATGAGCACCTTTCCATCAGAGAATGTTACATTGAACCCTTTGTCTTCCATGGCTGATACAGACACAAGGTTCTTCTTCAATTTAGGTACATAGAGTACATCTTGCAAACGTAGGACTTGTCCTTGAGACAAGTGGAGGGTCACCGTCCCTGTCCCTTTCACGGGATATGTGGCATTATCTCCAAGGATAATTTCTAGATTAGTATCCCTTTCAACCATGTCAGAGAGTGCTTCCTTGAATCCACTGATGTGTCTTGAGGCACCACTATTGATTAGCCAGACATCCATAGTGTCGGGCGGAGATGTAGCAGAGAGAGCAGATACAAGAATATACTCATTTCTTTTATCAACGGCATTAGACTCCTCATACCTGGTGTTCCTAGACCTTTTAGAAGGTTGATTGTTTCCACCAAAGTGAGCCTTCCTCTTTCCTTTGGATTTGTCGTTTCTTCGATTCCCATTCCTTCGATTGTTGTTGTTATCATCACTATCGGGAGAATCCTTCTTGAAGGAGCATTCTCTAGCATAGTGACCAGGCCTATGGCAAGTGAAACACTTACCCTTCTTTTCTTGAGTCCTTGTTCTTTCTTTGTCCTTAGAACCACCAGAGTTCTTCTTTAGAGAATGAGCACCATAGGCAGCATTTCTGTCATTTTCGAATTCCTTCATCCTTGTTTCTTCTTGCATACATCTAGACAGAAGCTCATCAAAGTTAGGAATGGTATTATTATTGAGAATGGTAGTTGTGAATACTTGCCATTCATATGGGAGTCCTCCAAGTGCGGTGAGAACCATCTCACGATCAACTATTGTCTCCCCAATAGCCAGCAGATTGTTCCTTGTTTCGGTCAATTTCAGAAAGTAAGTTTGAACAGACTCATCCCAGCCCTTCTTCATATTCTTCAACTTATTCTTGAGGAATAGCACTTGGTTCACATTTTTTACTTTGAACATAAGGATCAATTTATCATACATCTCCTTGGATGTGCCTAGTTCAGATATATAGGCAACCAGACTCTTATGTATGGATTCCCTGATCATCAGCTTTGCTTTGATCTCTCCCTTTTTATACTTGTTTCTAACAGCAGCGGTAGCATTTGATGGAGGTTCTTAAATCTTACCCAGCACATGATCCAAGAGATCATGGTCTTCCAATTTGCGATCTAATATCATCTTCCAGGCATGGAAGTCATCCCTTCCAGTCAGCTTGTCATTCTCCTTGAATTCAAAACTTGTGGAACCCATTTCTTCCGATGGTGATTGCTAAAGATAGGGCTTGTCTTCACCTTGGCTTTGATTCCATGTAAATTTTTGTAGATGTTCTATGCTTGAAGCAACTTTACTTTTCTTACAGCAATCACACAAATAGTTAAGTAAAATGCTGATAGAACATATAAGTGGATCTTATGGAAGACAAACCAGAAACAGAGAAATGTGATGGTGCGTTACGGCGGTCAACAGGATGCTTCAACCAGCAAAGTCTCCTTGGTCAGCCAACCCAGAATGTGTCACAACAGTCCTCCAATCAGCAACCGAGTCAACCCAAGTCAACTCCAACAAAGTCAACACTGTCCAGAAAAGTCAACGCAGGACAGCAAGCTAAAAGTCAACGCAGCAACAGTTTGGTCAACCCTTTGACCTCGATTTCTGTGCCAAAGAGTACGGCCTCTCAAAATCGAACTTTACAACAAGTTTCAGCCCTTTCGGACCATGCGTTGACCAAAGTCAACGCTAGTCAAACTTCCAGCAAAACCCTAGCTGCAGAAATTCGTCCTTCAGCTCAGCCGTACAGATTCGTCCTCCTTCTTCTTCACACAAATGGGCTGAACTTGTCCTCCAAGGAGCTCGTACTAAATCAGATGAGAGAAGAAGATGTGTGTTTAGTTGTGGTGAAATGCTCTCCAACTTTGCCTGTATTTATATCCATCATTGGGGTGTGTGACACATCTGCTGGGGGTGTGAAACCTTAAGGCTGACCTGCACATATAGTTTATTATAAATAATAAATTCAAAATAAATGTTCTGCTCATCGGATTAAGACATATTTTATATGGATTTTACACCTCTCCGAAAGAGGAATCCAACAAAAATACTAGCCACTTAATCTGAGCATCACAACATGGAGTTTGGACCTAGTTGTCCAAATTTAACAATGTCCCATTTAGACATGCCTCTTCAACCTAATTACTAATTAATTATCAGTGTTTATGATTATTATCTTTTACATTATTTTCTATATATTTTATTCATAACATTGCCTTCCTCCTCAAAGAGCTTTGTCCTCAAAGTTTGTTGATGAAAAAGGCTTGATTCTCGTCTCGGAATCTTTGTTGATACTAAACGATATGATCCTTGTAGCGATATATAAAATTGTCGCACAAAAGAAGGATCAGACCATCCTAGATCAATCTTCTGTGGAATCTTGCGGTGACTAGCAACTTGTGATGAATTGTTATCACATGTGTGGATTGCACCAACATTAGTATTCTTCGGAAAATCAGTTTGTTGTTTCTATTTTGAATACGTAGCTTGATCGAGTTGTCTACTTTCGTGATTCGGATGTCGATAAGGAACTTTATTGATTTGATTTTCCCTTATCTTGTTTATGTCGTCTCCTTGATTTATTTGAAGTATCGGATTTCCTTTAGCCACGAACGTTGAATGGTTAATTTCTGGATCTTCACTCGAATCTTCTGTTGCCAGAACTGCAACTTCTGAGTGCATCTTTACTTCAACTAGTTTGTTTTCTTTTTGAGTTGTGATTTTTACTGGATCGATGTTCGTTTTTTCTTCAACTTGAATTTCTACATTTGAAGATTTCGACGCTTCCTTTCGACAAGTTGTTGCACCTTGTTTTCTAATGACTCCTTGTCCTTCTTAAGCTTCTTAATTTGCATCAATAGTTTTCACTGTGGTCTTTAAGTCGAAAAACTTCTTCATTTTTGTCAGTGGTGATATTGTCAATTTCTCTTTGCATATTTTGTAGCGCCTTTTTACTTTCTTGAAAAAATTACTTTTGAGACTTGTTGTATGTCTTCAAGCATCACAGAATTTGGCTTCAAGGTAACATCCTATAGCGTTATTTTTTTCTTTTGTGGAAAAATGTCAAAAAATTCTTTTTCGTATTTAGGATAAAGGACCCTATAGTTTCCATCCACGGTGAGCCCAACACAATGTCACTATCGTCAAAAAGTAAGGCTTTCACAGTAAATTGAGAGATAAAAGTATAATCCCCAATATTTAGTTGTATATTTTTTATGTCGTATTTTTTTTTGTTAAAAAAGTTTAATTTTTCGATTATATTTGACTCAGGAATCACCAATTGGTTTGCAATTTTAGCGTTTATATAATTTTTATCTTCGGCGTGTGATATAGCAATAGTGACATCTTTTCCAACGAGAGTTCCTTTAAATTTAAATAGCATTTTCGCGTCGATGGGTAAGGTTTCTAAAAATCTTTCTTCCTTCAATTTTGATTTAGACTCCATTTTTCTTCTTGAATATTAAATACTTTTGCCCACCGCTTTTTTATTTTTTTATTTATTTATTTATGACTTTGATACTTAAACCCTTCTTAATTTTTCTCCTTCAAAGATCGAATCCCTTTTATCTTTATCAATAATTTTATTAAATAATACTTTGACTCTTTCCTTGATCAATTACACTTTATAAAGATTTTTTATTTTTATTTTTTTATTTGATTTTATAATATAATTATAATTACTAATTATATAGCAATTATTATACAACTTATTATATAAATTATATAATAATGATTATTATATAACTTAATGTATAACAATGTTAAGTATTGAAAGGGTACGATGGAAGAAGAAACGTTACGATGGAAGGACGTATGACTGGCTCGATACACGAGGGCTTCATCCAGAAGATAGACAGCAAGGATGAACGAGAGGTGGTCTGAATGACAGGGAAACTATCAACGAGGGAACAAACAAAGGCCTAACGTCATTGTCGACAAGGCGGAATAGAGTGTGGGAAAGGGTCGGAACCAGGCGTCAAACAGACAATGACTCGCATGGTTTGTTGACTGCATTATGATGACAGCAAGAGGTGGTTGTCGTTGTGTGCCTTGGAAGTCTGAACGACAGCAGTGTCGAGGAACAGTGTGCAGTGGAGCAACTCGAGGGCGGCCTGTATAATGGTTGCAATTTATGAAGGTTATGCATGCAACTGTGTAGGCTGTTGTTCGAAGCGTCGACCTGGTGGCGATTTGCTACGGTCTGTCAGGGCTGCACGACAATGACGAAACAATGTCTAATGTACGACACAACGATGGGTTGTTGGAGCTATGGAAAATGAAGGCGATGTCCTTCTAGATTCCAGTTTGTGAATGCGGTTTGCTTGGTCGTTGTGTAGTGGTCGAAGCGGGAGCGGGGCGTACGCTGAAGAAATGGTTGTTGGCAGCGATTGATTTTTTTTATATACTTTGCTCTCCATTTTTTACATATATATTTTTTTAAATCATAATTTTTATATATAATTTTCTTTATTTTTTTTATATCTCTCTCTTTCTTCTTCTTCTTCTTCTTCTTTTTTTTTCTTCTTTAAAAATGGCCAAGGGCCTCTGATGAACTCAACACGGAGAAACTCCAAAATTTGTAGCTAATGCTTCAGTCACGACGACAACAAAGTTGACGATTTTTATGTTCAAGGACCTAGATCAGAGAGCGTGGCTCTGTGCAGTGATGGAGTGGCCAGAGGATTGAATTGCTCTGATACCAAATGAAGTGAACAAAGTTCGTACATCTCGTTAAATATCCAGAAGACTTGGAATATGAAAATATCCATTGAAGATACAAGCATATATATTAAATGTATGAGGAAATGAATGATTGATGTTATAAATGAGGCCTTGTTAATTTTGGGCAACTAGGTCCAAACTCCATGTTGCACTGCTCATATGACGATGGTCATATTTTTGTTGGATTTCTCTTTCGGAGAGATGCGAGATTGATCTAAAGCTCATCTTGATTGGATGAGTAGAACATATATTTTGAATTTATTTTTCACACATGTGCAAAGTCGGCCAGATTTGTAATGTAGGCTCACATGCCTAATAGATGTGTCACACACTCTCACAGATGGATATAAATTGGAGAGACTTGGAGGTCATTTTCATCATCAAATCATCACACATCTCTCATTGTGCTCTGATTGGTTCAATAGCCTTTGGCGGCCTTTTTCCCCTCACACGTGTGGAGCTGAAGCTGTTGTTTTCTGCGGATCTATTTAGGACTTATTGCTGCAGCATTGACCTGCATTGACCATGGTCAACTCTTGGTCGTTTGACCTCAAATCTCTGCCAAAATTGTTTTGAAAGGTCGTACTGCTGGGCACTAAAATTGAGGAAATCAGAGAAGTTTGACCAAAGCTCTAATCTGCAGTGTTGACTTTCTGTTGCTGTCCTTAGTTGACTTTTCTGCGTTGACTTTCGGTTGACCAGCGTTGACTTGTGATGAGCTGTCTTTGAGGGTTGTGGGTGTGACACTTGGAGGATTGGCTGACCAAGAAAGACTATGCTGGCTGAACCATCCTGTTGACTGCCGTAACGCAACAATATCTCATATCTTTGTTGGACAAAAGGAATTGTTAATTTGATCTATATTTGGCTTGTCTTCTGTTGATCTATTATTGTGTTCTATCAGCATTTTACTTTCATGTTGAAAGATTGAAGTAAAATTGCATCAATCATAGAACACCATGGTTATCTAAATTTAACAGGCCCGCCTATATAACTAGGCAGGTGCCTCTTCACGGAAGGTCATGTCCCATTTAGACATGCCTCTTCAACCTAATTACTAATTAATTATCAGTATTTATGATTATTATCTTTTACATTATTTTCTATATATTTAATTCATAACACTGTTCTGGCCAACAAAGAAGATATTCTCTCTCATTAAGGATCATACCTTCTCATCTGAAATATGAGGCTGCTCTAGAGGAAGTGAGGGTACAGTTTATGGTAACAGGATACAACCAAAGTTTGTTCCCTAGTAAAGGCACAGCAAAGAGAAACAAAACCAGAGCAGTCTGAGGTGAAGTAACCAAACCAGTCTCAGGCTCAATTTGAGGACAGCTAAGGCACAGTAAGGAGCAGCGAAGTCTGAGGCTCATTTTGATGACAGCTAAAGGCACAGCAAGGAGTAGCAAAGTAACCAGACAACTCTGAGGTTCATTTTGAGGACAGCAACTTAGTGATAGGCCCTTGCAGGGCTGTGGCCATCCTTGGCAAAATAATTCGGATCCTTTTGCAATGAAAAAACAGTTAGGGACCAGGCTGTCTGTGGTCAGCCCTACTCCTAGACTTGTCTGGCAGTGAATTTTGTATAGAGGCATATTGCGGACTATTGAAGGTAGCAAGAGGCTTGGATCCCTGTGGGAGTGAGTTCAGCAGACACCCAGCCAGTCAGGGCATCCTTAGCATAGCTGAAATTTTTGCAAGACTGAAATCCATTGGTTACATAGAACAATTATTTTGTAATTTAATTGAATTTATTTGTGGACCAGCACTCTTGATTTGGTTCCAGTACTATTGAACATCACTATTACTGTTGGGAATTGTTCTGGTTGTTTGGGCTTGCTGTTCATTGGATAGTTAGCCCTAATCTATAGTAGTTTGCGGAAGAAATTATGACCGTTCAACATCTTTTATATCATTAAGAATACCTACTGTTATATGAGTAAATGAATGTGTACTGCTGTTATGATTTACAATTCCCTTCGTATGTTGTTGAAACCATAGACAAATAGAACCCTAAGGGCAAAAATACCCTAGGAACATTACAACCATTTGAAACATGAAAGCCATATCCGTTGCTAGAAAAGCAATTCCCGAGTACCTCTATTTTCAGCGCTAAAAGTAATTCTAATTTTGCACAAACCAAAATCACTTGAAATTTCAGGGTTTTCTTCTCCATAACCATACCATCCCATCCATGTATAGAATTTTTTTTATTTTGACCTATTTTTCAGGTTATTCAATCACCACCAGAGTTGGCACACATGCTAATTTAAATCTGAAAGTAGCAACCCTGTCTGAGATAGAACTTGACATCAAATAAACAATGTGACAAAACAATCAGGAAGTTACCTGTGCCATATGACACCATCCCTCCTTGAAATTTGGATCAAGCTGTAATGCTTTTTCATGTGCCTCAAAAGCTCTCTTGTATTCCCCAACAGATACTAGTGCTAATCCCTTTCACAGTTCATATGAATTCAAATAATATAGATGAGTCATCTGCTATATGGAAATTTTAAACAGGATTTACTAGATCAACAATTATTGAAGCCTACCATGTAACTGTACGCAGACTTATTATCCTTATCCAACCGTACACATGTGTCCAGGTCTGCCACAGCATCTATATAATCCTTGGATTTGAAAAATACCATACCTGCATTAACATGTACAATAAGTATCATACCCACCACAGTGGCTTTCTGTTATGATTTTCTAAATCAAAAATTATGAATTATTCTGAGCCTGGAGGCAAGCCTGTGGCAGTTAATGAGCTTTTCCAGGAAAGCCTGATGAGTAGTCTATAAAATAGTACTGAAAGGAAACTTCTTACAATCCCACATTTTGGGAGACAAGAATATTCAACTCTATATCCATATACTACCCTACTTTGGAAGACCATTCCTGCCCCATATGGTAAAGAAATAACAGTAGTATTTCTGCACACTTTTAGATTGGCATCTCTGTTGCTGAAAAGAAAAATTTTGGTTACTAAAACTTTGAATCACAAACATGGTATATAGCATATGTCCTGATCAATATATAGGAACAATTGAAGCGCCCTGACTCAGACCATCCTTCAATGTACATAAAATATTATTTAAGAGAATTATTCTTTTAAAATTTTCAAAAATTGCCAAGATTGTCACCACTATTGTAAACAGAACCTGTTCAAAAAACCATTAATTTTCAAACAGGCAAACTCAAAATAATACAGCAAAGTTCAAGTTGCATAAAATCATTCAGAAATCAAAAGTTCAATGTATTGAATGATCAAGAACTGAAAACGAGCAAAATAAGGAACAAAGGGGACTTGATGGAAGGAAATATAAAAACATTCTCCAAAAGATCAATTAGTCAGGTATAACACATTTGGTGCACACAATGGGGAGTCAATTGCTTGATTAGGGGAGGTACCTACCAAGGAGTAGTAGTATTGGGCATTTGTAGGAGGGCAATTAGCCCCAGGAGTCTAGGACCATGCCATATATACCGTGGAAGTTGGACACTTGACTTTTGGGTTGGAAAGCATACTTCATGGAGGTTGGAGATGGACCTGGACACACATATTTTGAGGAGATGAATGGGAACTTTGTGACCACATTCACACACATGAGAGTGGCACACAGTTAGAGGAGGAACACGTTGCATGAGGACACTTGGATAGTAATCCACTGTGGAGGAGGAAGAAATGGACTACCAGCTTGTTGAAGAGCACAACATCTTGGAGGAGAAGCATTAAGCCCATGAAGGATCATGCTTGGATGGCATTTCACTTTGGGGGTTGGATAAACCCTATAGTTTGACACTTGTAAATCATTGTATTGTAGAGCACACCAACTAGGGTATCCCTCTTGGTTACTTGTATGGACTCATGTCCTTAGTTTAAGCTAACCTTTGTCACCTACTCTATATATAAAGGGAGGAGAAAACCCTTGCATCCATTATCATCATTGTACTCTTGTACTTGTCTCAGAGAAATTAGGGTTCATGAGGAAACCCTAGGAGAGAGTAGTCTTGTAAGGAGCAAGAAATTATGGTTCATGAGAAACAATAGGAAAATACATGGAAAGAGAGTGCTCATGGAGAAATATCATATTACTTGTGTGATGCTAGAGCCTGTGCTATGCATGTAAGCCCTAGAAAATAGCACGACATTTAAAATGATGATGTTTATTATGGCTCTTGTTGTAGCACTATGGTTTCTAGCCTATCAGAAGACATGGGACATAAAGTTAATGTCTTCCAAGTTTTCCAAGTCTTATTCTTGTGGGATCTAAGACAAGGGCAAAATCATGAAGAGATAATCTTGATGACTCTTAAGCATAGTGATGCCTTGTTCGAAGGAAGAATCACTTATGGTATCCTTGATGTTCCATGGAGGTCATGGTGCTTGTGTTGCTACAAGAGAGGAAGACCTAGGTTTTGAGAACTCAAACCCTAGATTTTGAGGACTCAAACCCTAGGATGGACATGTAGATATAGAGGCTAGTGCTAGAGTTGTCAGGCCATGTACTTGTGTGATGCAACATGATAGGTTTTCAAACCCCAAGGAAGACAACAATGGCACCTTGGAGAGCTTATGTGATACAAGCTTCCTGAACCAGAGAGGACTTGTCGATGTTGATCCTAGCTGCCTACAGATCTTTGGTGACTACTAGGGTTTTCACGGTTTTCCCAAGATAAGGCTTGGTGCGCTGGATATTGTACTAGTTTTTTGATAAAAGTGTGGTGAGTGCATGTACTTCAATTCCTTTACATATATATGAAATTTTCAGCTATAAAAAATTGTGTAATTGCAGATTTTATTTTCAACTGGCATTGTCTTCTTGGTTGGCTAATAGTGCTGAAATTGTTAAGTGATTTAACACGTAATTTGAACTTGAAGATAACAGAGAAGAATTTCTGTTGTAAAATCTTAGTAACAAATTGATTTTCAGATCTGGTAGATGCTTCGAAAAGTGTGTGCTAAGGGATGAATATTGTTGGCATTTGTCTGGTATCTCTTCTCTTGAAGTGAAGTGAAATATTGACCGCTATTAATAATTTGGTGGAGTCGCAGAGAAAATTCCTTGCGAGTTTCAGAGAAGCAGCAGCTAGGGTTTAAATCAAATGGCTTCCAAAGGGGGAGGGAGGGGGACCCCTCCTATCGAAATGTAGTCATAGACAAAGGGAAGGGGATACAACTAGGTTTTGGAGCACATGGCCATGAAAATGGTATGTCAAAAAAGCCCCAGGGCACAGCAGAGGTAGGTGATAAAGGACAGAGAATGAATGATGACAGGGCCCCAACAGGAAAGCCCACAGACCAATAGCAACAACAGAAGTCAAAAGGATCTACTAGACCATGCAAGCCAAAAAAGAAAGTAATCCCAACGACATTGATCATCGATCCCGAGACTCAAACCTTCAGAGAACGAATGAGGTTATATGTTGTCATATGCAAATTCATGGGGTTCTGGCCAACAAGAAAAGCTTTGTGCAATTGGATTAAACATCACTGGAAACCAAGGGGACAAATAAAATATGTATGTATATATATATATATATATATATATATAGACGATTTTGTTGTTGTAAATTAAATATTTCATATCAGTCTTAACACTAAAAATTAATAGAGATTAGATGCAGGAAACCTCAATTCAATGAGGTGAAATTTCATACATGCATTGATTGCACGGTTTTTGAAATTCCAACAGTGTTGTAGGGAGAAAGAAGCTTGACATAGTCTAATCCAGTCTAGGATTGTATCACCCAAACATGTATAGAAAGAATGACTTCACGCTTGTGGTTTACCTCCTCTGACTTCCAGAAAGGTAGGGAAAGAGGCATGAATCGGATCAATAGAACTAGTTTTACCAAAGAATAATTCATAAGGTTTCACACCTAATATGAAACCTTAGTTGCATTGGAACCTCCATTTTCAAACATATATGCACTAAAATATATAAATAAATAAAAATATACATGTGTGTGTGTGTACAAAAATTTTAATGGAACCACTTCACCGCACTACACTCTAGACAACTATTAACATCACATAAAACCATGTTCTCAAATCAAAATATCTTTGCATTTGAAGAAAAGGGAGCTAGGAGTCCAAGTGTTGGCATAAACAACTCTCTTAGACCACTAGACCAATCAGAGAAATATGAGCCTTTACTTTAGGAGAAAGCAAACACCACATGCCAAGGACACATTATATATTGAAAGTCCTCCACTAATAAATTCCAAGTTGCGACAATATTCTCCATAGAATTAGAACTTAATCGGGAGGCCAATTGGTAACACACTCAAGAAGCATCAATGGTGGAACAACTCGATAGCCTAAAAAACCTCCTTCCTTCAAAAATTTCGGAGGAGGATTTCAATGGTGATAAAGAAGAAGGAAAAGCAACTACCTAAGAAATTGAAAACTGTTAATTTTAACATGTTCTTAGCTTAGGTTAGTTACTTCATTAGCCCATTATCAATTCTATTAGACCATAAGCAATCACTTTAACCATCAACATATGACAGTAACTAATTAAAGAACATTAAATATAAGTGCAGAAGACAAGCCAAGACAAGAGAACACAAAGATATGGCTCAAGCCAGGGAAAAATCCCAAGATGGGGAAAACCCTTGATCAATTCTTCTTATTATTATCAAAAGTTCGGCAGAGGATGAGAGAGTACAGTCAATGTCAACATTGAATTGTCCATGTGATAACTAGGACCATTGTTCAAAAGCCAAATAAGCACCCAAATCGAATATGTATTCTTGCAGTCACAACCTGTAATGTTCAGTGGACAATGGTAGACAAAGCATAGACTGAATCTAGGTAAGGTCTTATAGGTTCATGACTATAATACCTCCAGACTTCCTTTCATTGTTGCAACCTTTCTTCTAGGATCGTTGTTCACATCCAATCAATAGATCTTAGCTAGTGTCAGCGCCTACATACGCCTTTCGGCCTATCTAATCTATGGAGACTAGGCCTGTAGCCTAGATGAGATACCAACCAGAATTTCTACCTTTTGTGACAAGAGACATAAGCATTGTGGCCTACCTGTACCTTATGTGACAAGAGACATAAGCATTGTGGCCTACCTGTACCTCCTGTTAGGAATGCGAATAACAGTTGAGGAAGAAACCCATACATACGTGTGCCAAAAACACCATCCAATAGCCTTTGATAAGAGTGGCTCACTTTCTGCTTAGTCTCGGTCTTGTAATGAAGATAAATGAGCCCAAAATATTGTATTGATAAGCCCAAACTGATTTCGACCTCCTCTCTGTGGAATGCAGCCCTAACCAACCTTGAAACAGTTCTCCAAGTCTCCTTACAGGCTACGGAAAGCCTTAATTAGTGCGGCCTTTCTTCTACAGGAAGCACCTAAACAAAGATGATCCTCTTCCCCAACGCGGCTCCAGCTTCTTGACGTCCTAACCTCAGACCCACACCCTATTTCAGAAGTATTTTGTACCTCTATGATGTCTCAAATGAAGTTGGAGGCACTTCTATATATAGGAATTGATGGGGGGTCAAGAGACGTGTCTATTGGGCTTAATGAGCCGACATTGAGAAGAGGTCGACCATGGTAATTTATATAAATTTAAAAACCCATTTCTCCTTATGAAAATCTGTCGACCTTTAGGTCAATTTTGGTCCTCTCGAAAAGGGGAATTCAATGTCATAATTATCTTCTTCAAAGGAGCAATCCAAAGTGGAATTTCGCCCCAGTTGCCAATTTTAACAATCCCTCTCAACTAAGGAGAATTCCACCTGACAAACCATCTGTTATGGTCACCGATCATCATGCCATCTTGTCGCCATGAACCATCTTTGTATCTCATTTCATCTCTGCTTTGTTGAACACTGATATGAATAATGAAGAAGAATCGATCGAAAGTGAGTGACAAGACCTTACCACTCTCCACTGACAAAGGCAATCCACATAACCATGTGAAGAACCAAAATCAAACTTGATCTCAAGTGATCAAGTTTGTTGAACATCAGCATCCTAGACATAGGGAGTACAGCAGTACACGATACGTCCATCGATAGTGCTATGGTCCCAAACCACTTTTCCCAACTCATTGGCTAGATGAGAGGTACTTCACATGTGTCCCGCACTACATGGGTAGGATGATGCAAGAACATCAGTAGGGAAAGAATATATTACATCATACTCACAACCACTCGTAGGGAAAGGAGAAACCACATCCTAAGAACACATGTCATAACCACACGTAGGGAAAGGATGAACCACATCCTACAAACACATGTAATAACCACATGTAGGGAAAGGATGAACCATGTCCTACATGCATGCCAATCATCGCTAGTACGAAGGATCCTACACGTGGGGAAAGGATGAACCACGTCCCACCAACATGTCAACCATCAATCATAGGGAATGAGCATCCTACATGTGGGGAAAGGATGAACCACGTCCCACTGACATGTCCACATGTGACAACAAGCAGATGCCTACATGCATCTCTACAGGAGAAGGTGAACCACTCATCCTGTGCATATGCCATAAGAGAAGGTGAACCACTCATCCTATGCATATCTCATCAATTGTAGGGGAAGGTGAACCACTCACCCTACACACAAGTGTCATCAATCATAGGGGAAGATGAACCACTCACCCTACACACATGCCAATCGTCACAGGGGAAGGTGAACCACTCACCTTATTCATAACGCACTTATAGGGGAAGGTGAACCACTCAGCCTATAGTCGCCCATAGCTCAAGAACAAGTAACCCTATCAATCAAACAAAAGATGTTAGAAAGATATGATATCACTTGAAAGATATAAAATTTGCTTTCAAGGAAATGATTTCAAAATATAATCTTTCACAATGCTACAGCATATAAGGAAGCAATATACAATGACTTGCAAATGAAACAAGCTAAAACTTTACTTGCTTAAAATGAACAATATGGTCCTTTCCTGAGTAAGATAATCAATTGAACACATTTTCATCATGACAAGTATATAAATAATCTGCAAGTATAATCGCTTGAAAACTAAAATGTGTTAATATGAAATGCACTTAAACTAAGATTGAATGCAATTATCTTGCTTAATTTTAAGCTAAAATGTCTAATCTAGGTGAGAGATTTTCCTCTTGGACTCATACCAAACGATAAAAATTGGGGTGACTGTAAGAAAGAGGGGTTGAATTTTGAAAAATGTGTAACTAGGTTCGGTCTTCATAAATATGAAATGTACTTTTGATTCTTGTAAATTGTAAGATGAAATAAAATTATTATTATTGTTTTGGAGCATGGGTTTCATGCTCAAGGTCATTTATTTTATAGGTCAAGCACCCATTGAGTGCTTCTAGGGTTTGTCCTAGGTCACGAAGTCAAAAGATTCATTGTCATAAGTTGAAGACCCCATCGGGAACAGTGTAACTTGTAAAGAAAATTATTTGTCTTTAAAAGTGTCAAAACACCCTCCAAGACCAAGTCGGCCTAGCAGTTGGCAAGTCGTCCTAAAAGGAAGACCCACATCCACCTTGAAGAAACTATATACTAGAGGAAACTCGACCTCCTTGAGACACATTCACCCATTACTCATTCTAGCAGAGAAGTAGGAAGAAGGCGGCAACGAAGAAGGAAGAGGACGAAGAAGACTTTTGTTTGGGCTATTTCTCTCTCTCACATGCAAAGGAGCACTAGGGTTTCTACGGCAGATCTAGGGTTTTCATCAAAAAGTTTGATATTGGAGAAAAGAAGGCAAGAAGGTCAAGTGAAGGTCACCAAAGGTCATCCTCAAGCTCTAGAAGTCAAATAAAGACAAACGAAGGTCTAAGGAATCCTTAGAAGGCCAAACGAGTCTCACGCATGTGGCAGCAGCAACTGCAGGAGGGCCAAAAATTTTAGGTCTCTGCTATCTAGTGGAGGCCGAAATTCTGCAACAGAAGGTCAAAGAGGTGTTATTGGAAGAGATTTGACTAGGTTTGATTGGATCAAGGTTAGCACATCATCCGGAGAGATTGGTCTTGGTCTTGGAGGGTATTGATCTCATTCTTAAGGTCTTGGAGGGTATTGATCTCAGTCTTAAGGTCTTGGAATTCCTCAATTGAAGAATCTACAAGGAAGAGAAGGGATTGCGGGTTTTCCTCTCAAGTGGAGAGGTTTTGGCCCTCCTTGCAACCTATATTTGTGTTCTTTTTCTTCTTGTTTTGGTAGTTGTTTGATGATATACAAACATAATAATAAGTAACAAAGCTAATAAGTAAAAAGACATCACAAGCAGTTATCAAGTAAAGAGAAATCACTCTAATCATTGCCCTATAGATTTCTCAATGGTGTTGTTAACGATACCCTTCCCCTGAGTCTTACTAGTCAGCATGTGCCTTTGTTCCTACAAGGGGGCAAGCCACCTTCATAAATGCAAGGTCACACACCCTTTACCTAACTTCGTACCAATTGGAAGTATTTTCCTTATGATTTCTATCAACCAAGCTTTTGCTTTGAGGTTAATTAAGTTAAAATGCAACTATGCTAAAATGCCTAATATGCTATGCAACTAAGATTGTTAATGCCTTGCAAAAAGGAAATGCTTCAAGTAAATGGAAATATGCTCAATGAGATAACTTGAATAATTGCTCTCAAAATTGTAAAAGACACAAGAACATAAGCACATAAGATTGTAAGTTGCTCAAAGTAAGTGCTTTAACAAATGATATATCAATGATCAACCAACTAAAGCAATGAAATGAGATGAAGCTTCAAGGTATGATATGTTTGCAAAGTGAGAAAATAACTTTAAAATAAATGAGCTGTGAAAATTTTTGAATATAGAAACCCTGTTGTAGTATCTTGATTTACTTTTCCTACTTGTTTGATTTAATTAACAAGTTATTTTCTGAATATTCAATAAAATATCAAAGCAAACACAACTGCAGCCTACACATGCATACAGATCATTCATTGAAGTATAACGCACACATGACAAAGGACACAGTGTTTTTTGGACAATGTCCCGGAATAACCCAATGCGGGAAACCGGTGAGCAGCGCTTAAGAGGGTTTGTTTATTGAGTAGAATATCTGAATACAATCAAGGGCGTTGGTAATGGTTTGCCCAACAGAGACTTTCACGGCAGATGTACCTATCACTCGGAGACAAAAAATATGGTTGATTCAACTAAGGAAGCACTCCTCTGAAATACGCAGATTACGAGCCCTTTCTGGCCCACTGGAGCCCCAGCGCTACTCCTCCAAGATCTGCATCAGCTTCTCATGCCCAGTGTAGCCACCTCGGCTCAGCGCTGCCTCTGCGTGACCCTGAAGACCCCGCCCGCGTCAGCCTCTGCGTCAGCCTGGCTGGGTTGTGTCCCTCCTGCTGGTCTTTGCACTACCTGGTACGGATCTACCTCTCTACCTTTGTATTCTCGGCCTCGGATCAGAATAATCCCTCGCCGATCTACCCCTCACAAGCACTGCAAGCTCACTCAAAAATTCTCAACACCCATAATTTCGACTTAGCTCAAGTGCTACTGCTCTCTATGTGTATTCTCCAACTGACCCCAAGCCTTCCTTTAATACTTTTGTCATTGAGAAATCAACGACTGTGATCTAATCTCTAATCCACGACTAAGATTAGAAAAGACTTGATCCATGCTACTTAGAACCTTCTCACCCACATGTTTAAATTAATTCCTTTTAATTATTTTATCTCCCTAAGTTAGACTTAGGGTCTCCATTAAAACAATTAATTTATTGAATAACTTTCACACTGGGTGGAATTTCTCCAAACGATTTCTGGGTCTTGGAGATCTCATGTGTTCTAGCCCCTCCACAATGTTTCGGAGCTAGAGCACATCCAATGCTACCCAAAATCTCAACACTCCCTCTTAGCGAGGAATGTGCTCTAGCAACACTTCACTCCAAAAGCGTTACTTTGATCTCTGGCATCGGTCCCCTGCACTGTTGATGCTCGGCACGCTACCCTTCATCCACTGCGCTGCTACTCTCTGTACTACTATCCATGTCATTGCCACTGACACTGCCACATCTGTACTGCAGCTCCCTCTCAAATTGTTGCATCATGCTGCCACTGCTAACTGTTGCACTGCAACTCAGTTGCTGAGAAGTAAGCAACTGAAGGACATCACCCAACAATTGACAGACAAGTCAGCCTCACTACATCTCATCACCGAAGCACCCTTTGCTGTTGCTCTGCATTGTCTCTCTAGAGCCTCTGTGTTGTCGCTGCTCTGCGTAAGTACTGCCCTTCTGCGTTGTTGAAGTCCCGTCAACCTCTGCGTTGCTGCTTCCACATTGTTGCTGCCTTTGCACTACGTTGCTCTCATCTTCAGTGTACAAGAAATGCCTTGTGCCTTTCCATGATCCTTTGCATCCACTGACTCCAATCATCCAGCTATTGTCTTAAGGCTCCCGTAGCTCGTATGTGATCCAAGAGTTTGGGCACCTCAAGGATCCCATTGTCTCCATCTATAGCTCACTCTATAGATCTATGTCGCCCCACCTCTTCTCTCAAAGTACATGAGCACTCATGGCCACATCATCATCACTCCAGTCATCCCCTTTCGTTGCTGCTACCTTGGAATCTAAATCTTCCTTGCCCTTCTTCTTAGGACAAGTATTGGCGAAGTGTCCCAATTCGTCACATCTAAAGCAACAAGCCTTGGATAAGTCCTTTTTCTTCTTCCTTTGCTGCCTCTGTCCCTTAGATGTTAGGGTCGCATCTTCCTCCTCCGCTGTTGAATTCCCTCTTGGTTATCCTCTTGATCTACTCCTGTCGAAGGATTGCCCACATGTCTCCCAATTTGGGAGTTGTGCTCTGCCCAAGATACTTTGAACAAAGGTCTCCCACTCATCGGTGACTGCATTTAGGGCAGTCCTCACCATAAGTCCATCATCAAGAGTTGCCCCCATCGCAATCAGTTGGTCTCAGATAGTCTGCAATCTAAAGAGGAAAGGATCGATCTCCTCTCCCTTGTGCATCTGGAACATATGTATCTGATTCTCCAGAAGTGTCTTCTTCTAGACAGAGCTACCTTGATACAACGTGGTTAATGTCGTCCACACCTCGTTCATCGTCTTCTTCTCGGCAATATGCGAAACCACATGATCTTTCACTCCATCCACGATCAAGAGTTTCGCCCGAGCTTGATTTTCATTTAACTTCTTTAGAGCATCAGCATCGGTCAGCACAGCCAGGACGTTCTCGGCATGGTCTTTGATGCCATATTCATTAAGGACCGTAAGAATTCTGGCTTTCCAGATGGAAAAGTTAGACACACCGTCTAACCTATTCCAATCTTAGTCCATACGGGTCCATCTCTGCTCAAACTGTCGAAGCAAGTGCTCTTCTCCTTTCTATTGTTGCTACACTCAGCAAAAGACCGGATGTGGGCTTCTTGGCGATAGAAACCCTCTAGAGAGTATGCTCCCTCTGACAAACGACTTCCCTCCCAAAAATCCTTCACCAATTTTGTCAAATCAATCCTCTACGATCACTCCTCTTGATCAAATCTCGGATTTCTTGGCTAGAAAATCTGCTGAGCGACTGTTTCCCCTTACTTTGTCAAACTTATAAGGCATTGTTCTGCACCGTCAAAAACAATGCCCCACCAGGAACTTCGAAGATCATAAAACTGCACTTCCAACCACAGCAACCAACACAGCGTCACTCCCCTTGGATTGTGTCAGCCTCTATGTTAGCTCTATATGAGCATACTGGCTCTGCATCACCCCTGCAAGGCCTCTACGTTATCCCTCCTGTGTTGCGCTTCCTCTTTCTGAATCTGTGCAACTTCAGCTGCCCTCCTGCAGCAAAAGATCTTCAGCCCTATGCTGATGGCTTCAGCTTGATCTGCAATCCCTCTTAATACCATGTGAAATTTTCTAAATATAGAAACCCTACTACAGTATCTTGATTTACTTCTACTTGTTTGAATTAATTAACAAGTTAGTTTCTAAATATTCGATAAAATATCAAAGCAAACACAACTGCAGCCTACACATACATACAAATCATTTACTGAAGCATAATGCACACTTGACAAAGGACACAGTGTTGTTTGGACAATGTCCCCAGAAAAACCGAATGCAGGAAAACTGGTGCAGCAGCTCTCGGAGGGTTTGTTTATTAAGTAGAATATCTGAATACAATCAATGGCACCAGTAATGGTTTGCCCAATAGAGAATTTCACTACAGATGTACCTATCACTCGGAGACAGAAAATATGGTTGATTCAGCGGAGGAAACACTCCTCTGAAATATGCTGAATATGAGCCCTTTCTAGCCCACTGGATCCCCAGCGCTGCTCCTCCAGCCTCTGCATCAGCTTATCCTACCCAACGTAGCCTTTGCGCAGTACAGGCTGCCCCTGCGTCACCCTTCTAGGCTCAGCATTGCCTCTGCATCGCCCTGAAGGCCCTTCGCTAGCCTCTGCACTCCCTCTTCGTGAACTTGGCTGGGTTGTGTCCCTCCTACTGGTCTCTGCGCTACCTAGTACGGATCTACCTCTCTGCCTTTGTATTCTCGTCCTCGGAGGAGAATAATCCCTCGCCAATCTGCCCCTCATAAGCACTGCAAGCTCACTCGAATATTCTCAGCGAATCGCGCCTCAAAATTTCGACTTAACTCAAGTGCTACTGCTCTCTATGTGTATTCTCCAAGTGATCCTAAACCTTCCTTTAATACTTTTCTTGTTGAGAAATCAACGACCATGATCTAATCTCTAATCAATGACTAAGATTAGAAAAGACTTGATCCATGTTACTTAGAACCTTCTCACCCACATGTTTAAATTAATTTCCTTTAATTATTTTATTCCCTAAGTTAGGCTTGGGGTTTCCATAAAAATAATTAATTTATTGAATAACTTTCACACCGGGTGGAATTTCTCCAAACGATTTCTGGGTCTTGGAAATCTCATGTGATCTAGCCCCTCCACAAATTTTCAGAGCTAGAGCACATCTGATGCTACCCAAAATCTCAACATGAACAAATAACCAATGAGCTTATAGTGAGGCCAACATGAAGCAATTTGTCAATTTAACTAAATCCAAACTTTGCCACATGAAATATATGCTTGCATATAATGAAATTAGTTACACCTAAGTGAAATCTCAAGTTGTACTTAAAAGAAAAACTTGAAATGCAAAGAATAAAATGGAAATTTGGAGCAAAATCAAATTTAGAAAGATAAATGTTATGGTGAGATTGAGTTAATTCTTAAGGCATGCAAATGAAAACTAAGAGATCAATGAAAGATCAATCCACCCACATGTTCGTCCTAAATAAGGAGAAAGGATGTCATGGGTAAAACACAAGCTCCCACAAGAAAAACTAAACCTTTTTATTAAATTGTTACAAAGATGAGAAACCTTCCAAAAGGGTCTCAACTAAAACTTCTAGAGGAATCTTTACCACATATGAGGCTTTTCAAGCACTAGACTCCCTTCTTGAAAGTCAAAATTAGTAACTAAGGTAAGTACAAGAAGAATGCTCTCAAGTTTGAAGATGTTAAGTGTCTTTGGTATCCCAAAGATTAGCCTCCAAAGGTGAATGAACTCTTCCACGAGAAAAGGAGCTAGTCTTCTTTGTCCACGGCCTTGCCAAGGGAGAGATCCTCCTCTATCTTGTCCACGACCTAGCTAAATGACAGCTTTCCTCAAATGTCCACGGCGTCCTTGAAGATGAACCTTGAATGCTTGAGAGGTCCTGCAAGAAAATAGTTAGAGTTTTCCTCAAGTCCCTTGTTATCAACACTCCAACTATGAGTTGCAAATCAAGACACAAGTAGTGTAGAGAGAACATGTAAAACAAATAAATATAATACAATAGCATACAAGAAACCAAATCAAGTGATGAAGGAAAACCCCATCACTCGCTTAATTTTAGAAAGTGCTCTCAAGCAAGGGTTGTAGGGGAGCAGCTTCCCCTCCCCCCCTCGAACCCGCTCCCGAAGCTCGCTACCGAAATCGCTCTCATCGGGAGCAATTTTAGAGAGCGAAATTTTTGCTCCCCAACCTTTTTTGCAATAAAATTCCAAAAGCAATTTTTTTCAAAGAAACGGTGATTTTTGAGTGGGCAGCGTAATGATCAAAGCCTATGGCTCTATTATTGATATGTGATTCATGGTAATGTTAAATTCTTAGAGTAAAAGTGGCATTCTCCTTAATCTTCATTTTCATCCTTTTACTTAAATTTCTAACATTACCGTGAAATGACTCGGGATGTTTGAGATTGGTTCCAACCTCATTGGATTTCATATGTAGAAAGTAGAATTTTAAATATCATTAAAAATCCAACAAACTTATCAGTTTTTCAGAATTGGGGGGATTGCAATGTTTCCATTGGATTTTGTCATGTATTAGGGTATGGAACTCGTATTTAATAAAGAGCACCAATCCCTCTATGTACCTTGATGTTAGTGACATGTAATATCCCAAATTGGGAATAAACGGTAATATAAAGGATGCAAAGACAAAAAGTACAGCAAACAGAAAATAGCCATAAAAACACCATGATACAGCCAAAAACATCTGAGCCATTTTATTAATTCTCTAAAGGAAAGAGGTACAAGAAGGTGCTTAGAAAGATGGCACCTTGGCCTGCACAAGACAGACTGAAAAAACACTCCTCAACCCTACTCAGAAATCTCTGTTGCGCTACTGCTCTGCGTGGCTCCTCCTCGACGTAGTCCTGGCTGAAATTAATGTTGCTGGCTATAAAGACCTTGCGTATTGAGGTTGTTCTACTGCTCCGAAAATTGTGGGAATTAGACACCAGACTCTCATCAACAAACCCAGAAAAACCCGCGAATGGTTTCCAGAAATTCTAACCCCGAAAATTCACCCCCTTGGACTTGGCACGTTGTTCTGTTGGGCTCTCTGGTTTCTGGTTGATTGTTGGAAGAAAATGTTGGAAAACTGCACAAGAACCATGTTAGGAAGTGGCTAACTCCCTCATCAAACTCTCGGCCGCAATCTGTTCCTTCTCCCTCTCTCCCAAGTGTTGCTCCTTACTAAGTTACGTAATCCCTATATACATGTGTGGCCTCTGCGTTGTCCTAGAGGGACTGCGTATTGCCAAGATGTGTGATTGTGGCTTCTCTCTCAAAACCGAGTGTGACTCCTCTCCTGAGCGGGCACTTGAAGTCCCTGAAGGATGAGGTTGAGATCTCTTTGTGCTAAACAACATTGCACACTCGGCTAAACAAGCGTGCTTGCAGTCTTTCAGACAGAAAATTCAGTAGATGATGAATGAATGAGGAATGAGCTGCTCTCATCCTCTTTTACCTAGCTGATCCCCCAACGTTCCCTTGGGCCCCACTAGATTGCGCTGTCACCTCTTCCTGCCAATCTCTGCGCAGCCATTGCACTATTGCTACCCCTACGCTACCACTAGGTGTTGTCTTCTGCGTGATGCTGGCCCCACATGTCCCACTCCAGCTCTAATCTTTGCCTTGGTGACTTTAGGAAAGTGATTTAATCATATAAAGTTTATTTGTGGGTCACCCTTACCCACTTTATTTTCTGCTAACATTAGAAAAGGCAAAATTTGACAAAATTAATATTCCAATTAGTTGACTACTTATTTGGAATATTACAGTCCTCCCCGTCAAAACGTTGCTTGTCCTCAAGCAACTGCAAAGATGGATGTTGTAGGGTCTTCTCCCCCTCCCAAGTGGCATCCTCATCTGGAAGGTTTCTCCACCTGATCATATATTCTTTCAATGTCCTAATCCTCAAATGCCTCTCCCGAGTGTCCAAGATGGCCTCCGACTGTAGCACTAAGTGCCCTCATTATCAGTAGGCGGAAGCTCCATAGTTGACGTCACCTATTGTCCCAAAGCCTTCTTTAGGAATGAGACATGGAAGATGTTGTGAATCTTGCTCCCTGACGGCAACTCCAGCTCATATGCGACCTCTCCAACCCTCCTAATCACCCTGTACGGTCCATAGAAGCGTGGCTTGAGCCTCTAAACCACTTTCTGCTTCAACGTGGACTGCTTGTACGACTAGAGACGAAGGTAGACCAAGTCATCCACTTCAAACTGTCTCTCCACGCAACCCCTCGTAAAGCTTTTGTTGGTTTTGAGTTGTGGCTAAGTTATCTTTGAGAGCCCAGAGTATGTCTTGGCTCTCTTAGATCCAATCCTTGGCCCTGGGGGCCTTGCTAGCTCCAAACATCGCATCAACAAAGGTCAATTCAATATAACCATACAAAGCATAGAATGGAGACACACCGATCGACATGTGGAATGTCGTGTTGTAGCAATACTCTCCCAAGTGAAGCCAGCGTAGCCAAGCCTTCTACTGTCCCGTGACATAGTTCCGCAAGTTGCCCTCCAACCACTTGTTCACGATCTCAGTTTTCCCACCTGTCTGTGGGTGGTAGCTGATGCTAGGTGTTAACTCGGTGCCCCACCAAACAGAACACCTCCTACCAAAAGCCTCCCATGAACCGGTTGTCCCTGTCACTGACTATGGTCTTTGGAAGACCATGAAGTCTAAAGATATCTCGGAAAAATAGCTCAGCCACCTGTGAAACAGTGTACCGAGCTGAAATGGTGAAGAAGTGAGCATACTTTGTCAATTGGTCAACCACTACAAAAATACAATCCTTGCCCTGCACCATGGGAAATCCAGTGATGAAGTCCATGGAGATGCTCTCCCATTTCCCCTCCGGAATGTGAAGCGATTGTAACAAACCTGCTAGAAAATTCAACTCCCTGTCGTTCCACTGGCAAACTACGCACTCCGGGACATGCCGGAGTACGTCCTCCTTTAGGCCCTTCCAAGAGAACCTCTCCCTGATGGCCCTGTATGCCTTGGTGGACCCCTGGTGGCCTGAAAGCGACGGGTCATGGGCTACGTGCAAAATCTTCTCCCTTAGTTGGGAGCTTCCTGTCAAAAAGATCTGTTCACAGTAGTAGATGACTTCATCCATCACCCTGTACCGGTCATCAGTCACTTGCCCATCTAGGATCTCACATGCAATTTGCAAATCGATCTTTGGAGTACTCCACCAACAGTTGGGCCCTCCAATATGCGTCAATGCTAATCAAGGACAGCGTTGCGGGTCTCCGGGACAACGCATCTGCAACCACGTTGTTCTTTCCCTTGACATACTCGATGTCAAAATCATATGCTTGGATCTTGTTGACCCATTTTTGTTGCCTTTCCTGCAGCTGCTTCTGCTCAAGGAAGAATCTCAAGTTGTTGTCGTTGGTCCTCACCCAGAACCTATTCCCCACAAGATACTGTTGGAACTTGGCTAACGCATGCATGATAGCCAACATTTCTTTGTCATAGATGGGATACAGCCTTTCATGTGGTAGTAGCTTCCGACTCTCGAAAGCTGTGGGATGCCCTCCCTACATCAATATTGCGCCTACCCCTTCTCCTGAAGCATCACACTTCAGCAAAAAGGGTTGCGTGAAGTCGGGCAGTGTTGAAATCAGACAACTGCTCATCACCTCCTTGAGCATGTGAAAGGCCCTCTGCACAGTCTCTGTCCAGCTGAAAGCCCCCTTTTTGGTGAGGCCTGTGAGGGGTGCTTCCAGCTGTGGAAACCCCTTGACAAACTTCCAATTGTAGGTGCAAATCCCCACAAACCCCAGGATTTTTGTCACATTCTTTGGTTCCGGCCAATCCCGGATGGCCCGAATCTTCTCCTCATGGACTCTCACTTCGTCCACCCCGATGATATGCCCCAGGTAGAGCATCTCTGTCAGCCCAAGCTCGCACTTGGACAACTTGGCATAGAAATGTTGCTCCTCCAAGATACGCAGTACAGCCTCTATGTGTTGCAAATGCTCTTCCCATGTGCGGCTATAAAATGAGAATGTTGTCAAAGAACAACAGCACAAATTTCCTCAACTGACCACGGAAGATGTGGTTCATGCAAGACAAGAATGTAGCCAGAGCATTGGTCAACCCAAAGGGCATCACCAAAAACTTAAAGTGGCCATAGTGACATTAGAATGCAGTCTTGGGGACGTCCTGGTCACTCACCCTGATCTGATGGTACCCTGATCTCAGATCGATCTTGGAGAAGAATTGTGTTCCCCTCAAGTCATCCATCAGCTCATCGATCCTGGCGATAGGGTAGCGGTTCTTCATAGTTTTCGTGTTTAGGGCCCTGTAATCTATGCACATCCGCAATGAGTCGTCCTTCTTCTTCACCAGAACCACTGAAGAAGCAAATGGGCTCGTGTTGGGCCTAATGTGTCCCAATGCCAAGAGCTCATTTATAGCTCTCTCAATCTCATCCCTATAGGCCTTGGGGTGCCTGTAGGGAGTGGTGATCACAGCCTAAATGCCCTTCTCCAGCTCGATGGTGTGCTCAAACCCCCGAACCGGTGGCTGTCCTGGTGGGATGTCCCCAAAAACTGTGGAGCAACGATCTAGGATGGCCTGCACAACCAAGTGCGTAGGCTAACCTGAGACACCTGCCTCTGAAATCCTCAGCTCCACTGCCCACTCTATGTCTCCCTTCCAGAAATCTGCCTCCATCTGATGCATAGAAACTGTCTGTGGAGGGTATATGTGCATGCCCCTGAGCATCACGTGCTTCCCACTCTTCTTGTTATTCCACTCCATCTCCAGTGTCTCCCAATCTGTAGTGACCTTCCCAAGTGTGATAAGCCACTGAACACCCAACACTACGTTGGTGTCTGGAATTTCAACCACGAAGAAGTGATCTGTCAATGTATATGTTCCTATGGTCAATGTTAGTGCCGGGACATAATGCATGCACTGCATTGTCCTAGTCCCTGGAACCAACACAGAAAACCCATCAAAGTTTTATGTCTGTATGCCCCTCCTCTGAACTAGTTGGGCATCAGTGAAATTGTGGGTGGCCCCATTGTCCACCAATACTGATACACGCTTCCCCTTAACTATCCCTCGGACCCTCAGCGTGAGATACTTGGGAACTCCCCGCAAGGAATGCAATGACCTCTCCTGTCGGTCCAAATGCTGACCCTCCTGCTGCTAGGGGAGGTGGTGGTGGTTGATCCCCTCTTGGTGCTCCGGTCTCGACATCTCCTCCCAACTCCTCATATGCCTCCTCTTCTCCCTCACTGTCAGAGAAAACCACAATGTAGTGTGCCTTCCCTCCGGCACATCTGTGACCCGATGCCCACGGCTCCTGACAAGTGAAGCAAAGCTTCTTCTGTCTCGAATCTCTCTTGTTATCATCATCCAAAGGCCCACGACCCTGGTTCCCTCTCGGTGGTGGGGCTCTCAAGTCCTTCCCCTTCTGGTGGAACGTTGGTCTATTGGGCAAGGGAGCCCTCGTCCTCAGCAAAGCATCCTGCAAATCTCTAGTTCTCCCTACTATGTCTTGCAGCGTAGTGGTTCGAGTGGACCTCACTAGCCCATGCAAAGGTCATCCAGTCTGTCAATAAACATGTACACTCTCTTGGGCACGGACAGATCTAGAACCATCACTGAGAACCTCAAAAACTCGGAAATGTAAGTTTCCGGGTTCCCCGTCTGTTTGAGCTTGGTTAGCTCAACAAAATGTTCCTCTGGGTCTTTCTGATCAAATCTCTCTATCAGCCTCCGGGTGAACTCATCATACGTTGTCACTGCTGAGTGACCCAGGATGCAGCGTAGCCATCCCATGGAACCACCAGTCATGGGCTTCTCCCTCAACATGCAGCGCTGCCACTTTGATGGCCTCTACCTCAGCTATCTGGTTAAGCTGGAAATAGATGTCCAGCTTCTCCACCCAAGCCTTGGCTAAACATTTTGATGACCCATCGAAAGTAGGCAAGAAAAGTCTGCCTATGGTACACTTCAGGTCAGTGCCTTGCGTGTACCCTCCTCCTCTAGTCTGGCCTTGTGGTCTGCTGTTGTTTTTCAACTGACAGAATTCGTCGAAGGTGAGGGCATCTCTAAACTCCGGCCCATAAGATTAATACTCTCCAAAGTACACTCCGTAGTGAACCACCTCCGGCTCTTGTGGCCCTCCTGCTCATGCTCCCGAAGCCATGAATGTGGGCATGGTAGAATGTGGTGGAGTGTGTGGCACCCCCTGTTGTACAATGTTAGGCTCAAGTAGGTGATGGGAAGTGTCGGAACCCTCTCCACTATGAAATTCCCTTGGAATTTCCCATTGCTTATTATCTCCAACAATCTTCTACCCCATCTCCTCTATCCTCTTCATGAGCTCCTGCATCAACATCAGAAGGAGGATGGCAAACTCCTTTCCATCCTATCTTTCCTTTGCCATTGATGCTTTTCCCTTCTCTTCTTCCTCCGAAACGTTGTCTTCTTGATCTAGCGTGATTTCAAGCTCTCTTTCTTTGCTTCTATATCGATGCCTTCGGAATGTGATGTTCTGCCTATCCTTCGATGTCATAGACCACGTGTTCCACAAGCTGAGCCAAGTTTATGAGCTTTGATACCACTATAATATCCCAAATTGGGAACAAACAGTAATATAAAGCATGCAAAGACAAAAACTACAACAAACAGAAAATAGCCATTAAAAACACCATGATACAGCCAAAAACATCTTAGCCATTTTATTAATTCTCTAAAGGAAAGAGGTACAAGAAGGTGCTTAGAAAGATGGAACCTTGGCCTGCACAAGACAAGCTGAAAAATCACTCCTCAACCCTGCTCAGAAATCTCTGCTGCGTTGTTGCTCTGCGTGGCTCCTCTGCATGGCTCCTCTACGCAGTCCTGGCTGAAACTATTGTTGCTGGCTGTAAAGACACTGCATGTTGAGGATATTCTACTACTCAGCAAATTTTGGGAATTAAACACCAGACTCTCCTCAACAAACCCAGAAAAACCCGTTAAGGGTTTCCAGAAATTCTGACCACGAAAATTCACCCCCTAGGGCTTGGCACACTATTCTGTTGGGCTCTCTGGTTTTTGGCTAACTGTGGGAAAACTGCTCAAGAACCCTGCTAGGAAGTGGCTAACTCCCTCATCAAACTCTCGACTGCAATCTATTCCTTCTCCCTCTCTCCCAAGTGCTTCTCCTCACTGAGTTGTGTAATCCCTTTGTACCTGTGTGGCCTCTGCGTTGTCCTGGAGGGACTATGTATTTCCAAGATGTGTGACTGTGGCTTCTCTCTCAAAACTGAGTGTGACTCCTCTCCTAAGCGCGCACTCAAAGTCCCCCGAGGATGAGGTTGAGATCTCCGCTCGAAAATCTATGTGCTAAACAGCACTACAAACTCGACTAAACAGCTCAAGCGTGCCTTCAGTCTTTCAGACAAAAAATTCAGTAGATGATCAATAAATGAGGAATGAGCTGCTCTCATTCTCTTTTACCTAGCAGAGCCCCCTACATTCCCTTGGGCCCCACCGGATTGCGCTGTCACCTTTGCCTACCAATCTCTGCATAACCACTGCGTTGTTGCTGCCCCCACGCTGCCTATGTTGTTGCCTCTCCTGCGCTGCCACTAGGCTGTTGTCTTTTGCGTGATGTTGGCCCCACGGGTCCCACTCCATCTCTAATCTTTGCCTTAGTGACTTTAGGAAAGTGATTTAATCATAAAGTTTATTTGTGAGTCACCCTTACCCACTTTATTTTTTGCTAACATTAGAAAAGGAAAAATTTGACAAAATTAATATTTCAATTCGCTGACTGCTAATTTGGAATATTACACGACATTGGTTGTCGAACTCCTCTATCATGACCCTATTAAAAATGTACCCATCACTCAAACAAAATCTTGACTTGAGATGCTATGTTTTTTCTATCTTATGTTAACGTTTAGAGGGTGATATTAATGACAAAGATCCCTATACAGATCCAGAGGTAAAGACAAAGATACCTTTGGATATTAATGCTTAGAGGGTGATATTAATGACAAAGATCCTAATTTTCCAACAAGACTAAAAAATTAGATATTTCTCATGGCAGAAAGAGGCCCAAGCATTAGCTATAGATAATAGATTTACTTGTCTTTTCTAGTTTCTAGTAGTTTTTATAATTGTCGACTCTTTCATATTTATTATGATATTTTTTGTAAACAATATATGACAATTTAAGTTTGAAGTTGTCAGTTATAACTCATTGGTAATGAATTATGAATATGATGCTCCCTAGAAGTTGAAAGTTGTTTCATTTCATTTCATTTCTTGTTAGATATTCTTTGTTGTAATGGTTACACCTAGCTTACAAGTACAACTTTGGTGATCAATGATGATAAATGTTATATATTGAATTTTGAAAGCTTGAAACTTTAAGATTGATGAATCATGAGACTCAATATGTTGTATGTTACTAACTTGTGGACATGGTTGATGAAGATTATAACTTCTAGATGATTGATGTTATATGGTTCAATCTATGCTTTTATACCTTTTTATATCTAATTCATCATTCTACATGCTTTTGTTGACATATAATGCCTCAAAATATTAAAAAATTTATATTACATAAAAATTCGCTCTCAAACAAGGAGCTTCTGAAAATGTTACTCCCGCTCCCAAGTAACCTTACTCTCAAGTACCTACATAAAATCAATTTGTCACTACTTTAAATAGATTAACTTATGAAATGTTTGCTAGTACACAAGCTATGTCCATACCAATCCCCGTAAGAACACTTCTTCGTAAGATGAACTATGAATGATCCAAATAACAAATGAGAATTCCTTGGAAGTTGCTTCAAGAGTGGGTTGGTCTCTTCAAAGACTTCCCCTCACGCTTGATCCAACTAAAATGATTCTTCTACAATACTCCAATCACACATTAATCCATATAGATTTAGAGAAGCAAACAATGAAAAGAAGCTCTACAAATTTATCTGAAAATAAACTAGAGCTTTCAATATCTAGAGCCTACTTCCAAACCACATGTTAATGCAAGATAGCTTTGCACTAGCAAATCTACAAGAATATATGGAAAACGAAATAACTCACAGCATAAATAGAAGAGATTATACCAATAGTTCACAATGCACCATACTCCAAAGGAAGAACACCCATAAATGGACCCCCAAAGTCTTTTTATTGCAATTTCTGAAAAGTGTACAAAGTAGCATTGCTTCCGCAAGCACAATAGCTAGTAACAATGATACAAAGTGAGAGCACAAATATCTATTATAGAGAGAACTGGGATCAAATCCCAATGTACCAACCAAGTGAAAAATAGCCATGGAGAAAATCCCAAGAATGAAATCGAATTCCAAGTGGATGGATGAAGTGACATGTGTGTAGCCTCCAACCAAATTGAATTCCATATGTGGCACCAAGATATCCTCAAGCAAAATAGAATTCTCCAAGTGTGAATATGAGCAAATCCAAGTGT
This sequence comes from Pinus albicaulis, assembly GCA_034641835.2. Classification (NCBI taxonomy): domain Eukaryota; kingdom Viridiplantae; phylum Streptophyta; class Pinopsida; order Pinales; family Pinaceae; genus Pinus; species Pinus albicaulis. The sequence continues at coordinate 663,646,798 of CM076575.1, read as the reverse complement.
GAACCAATCAAAGAGCTAACTCAATTCAAACCCCATGATCAAACCATGTTATGACACCTCATGTAGATGGTTCCAATGAGCTCCGCGTAAATCTCCTTGGGAATTGCATAGGCCTCCTTGAGCCAACACGTAGTAGATGACGATACCAAGTGTAGAGACGTAGGAACTCAAGTGGAGACAAACTCCCAAGAAAATCTCCATCAATATCCTCAAAATATCTCACATGTCCATTAACTCCTCAAAAAATTTGATTTTCCAAGTCACCAATTGCTTCATTAATGCCAAAAAATCGATTTCCTTGAGTGGGCCATGAATTTATGATGCAAGATGTCAAATCATCCTCCATTTTTCCTTTGACTCATTCCTTTGACTTGAGATAATTTTCAAGTCATTTCCATGTCATTTTGTCATATCGAGCTATTTATTTCTCTCCATTTAATTTATTTTTGGTTTAATTTATTGCTAGATTTCCCACTAAACTTAGGAAAAGTGGGTTTTGAGGGTCTATAACACATTTTTAACCCCTCAAAGTGTGTCATAGTAGAAATTTGAGGGTGAGAGGTGTAACTTTGATTACTCATACCCCATACAAATTCTCTAGACATCACTTCTTATTTATGTACAAAATTTATTCCAATTTCAACCCTGCGAGAAATTTTAAAAATTAAAAAATGACCCCCTAAACCTTATTAAATTCCACGAAATTTTTTGTGTGATCTAGTATGGTAATATACAATGACCCTAGACACTAGAACTCACGCAAGGCCTCCCCATCAAGACGTACTCCGACTTTCGGTTTACGTTTGGAGGAAAAAAGTCATTTAATTATTAAATACTTGGAGGAAAATGATAATTAACCAAGTGAAAAAAAAACCTCCCGGAGTAAACTCACCTGATAACAAGGTGCCAGGCCACCCAGGCCTGTGACATGACTCGACTCCTTATACTAGTATCACTTTTACATTGTCTCCACAGGGCTTGTGGAATTTGAGTACAACAGAAGAAGAAGTAGAGTTAAAAAACTCTAGTGATATGATGATCTTTGATGGTACATTGAAGCCTATGTTACATCCTTGGGCATGGAGTCTTCAAAAATCTTCAGGTGACACTCTAGTGGTCAACATGACCTAGCAAGGGTAAGAGAAAGAGTCAGGAGCCAACCTCACATCGATGAAAGGACTTGAGTAAAATCAAGTGCTCCATTTGCCATAAGCACAATCATTATGTATCATTGAGTCCAAAGAAGAAGGGTAAAGAAAAGAAATAATAGAAACATGTAGCAAGCCTCTATCGAAACTCAAATGAAAAAGTTTATTGCTAAGTTTAAGAAGGATTTTCTATTGGTGTCTTGCCTTTTTTATGGCACAATTATAAGAAGTACGTGGTATGTGGACAATGAGGCATCTCATGACATCAACCCTAACAGTTATTTTCTAGTCTAAAGAACCGTACTTAAGAGTATAAGTTCAAAATGGTCATGATGTTGATGATGCCAAGTACCCAATAGGAAGAGTTAGTACTAATCCCTTTTAGCTCGATTCAAATAACTCTTTAAATTTTAACAATTTCTTGTTTTTTCCAAGCCTCAAGAAAAACTTGCTTATAGTTTCATTAGGAGGATAAGGACTTTGTAGTTGAGTTCAAGACCCAACAAGTTCTCATCAAATCAAAGGAATCTAGCCCATATACAACTTAAGTAATGGGTGTAGGAGAAGGTAGCATTTACAACTTGCAAGGTGAACCTATTCGAGCCCTAGTTTATAACAATGACAGTTTGTGTGAGTTATGGCACAATAGGATGGGGCCTCTGCATCAAAATCCATTGCCTATTCTATGGGAGTCATAAGTTTTACCGAGTTCAATATTGAGCACCATGGTGTATGAAAAGGTGTGTGCTTGGTAAACATGCCAAAGTTGCTCTCCCAAGTAGCAAAAATAGGTCTAAGGAAATTCTAGACATAGAACATTCAGATGTTCTTTGATCAATGCTAGTATTATCAATTCCAAAAAGCATGGACTATGTTTGCTTCATTGATGATTTTCTCCTAAGACTTTGATCTACTTCCCAAAGACCAATGATGAGGTCTTTAGCAAGTTTTAAGGATTTAAATCTCTAGTTAAAAGCCAAATAGGGAAGAAGATCAAATTTTTCAAACAGGACAATTGTAATGCGTATACTTCCAAGGATTTTGAGTGTTTCTGGAAGAAGGTAGGAATCAAGAAGGCGTTGATTATTCCTTACAACCAACAGTAGAATGGGGTTGCAAAGCGGAGGAATCAATCCATAATAAGGGTTGCTAAGGCCATAATACATGATCAAGACTTGTTAATGTTTCCTTAAGAAAAGGCATGCAACACAACAATCTAGATCCAAATGGTGTCCTAGCAGAATTTTAGAGAACAAGATACCCAAGAAGGCATTCAGAGGTGACGACCAAAGGTGAGTCATTTCCACATCTTTGGTTGTCCATTTTATGTCAATGTACCAGCATTGAAAAGGACCAAGTTGAAGCCCTCCAAAAGAAAAGGTTTAATAGTGGCTAACAATGAGACTTCAAAGGCTTACAAGGTCTACATTCCAAAACTAAGGAAAACAAAAGTTCGCAGGGTTGCGAAGTTTGAGGAAGACTTTACAACCAATAAGTCCCATCAACTTATTCCAATGACAAAGTATGAAGAATAGGAAGCCTAGAAGATTGAGCCAAGGTCGTCATTGATTTCCAAAGTAGTGCAATGCCTTTCAAGTGAACTCAGGGAAAAAGTAGCCTCCTCCAATTATGTCTGGAGACCTCAAAGGTTCACTCAGACATTGAAAGATGCTCAGGGGTATACCTCAATCATGAGGAATGTTGTTTGGGACATAGTGTTTAGACTAGAGGGAAAGTCAATAATGAGATCTAGGTGGCTCAACAAAATCAAGAATGCATCAAATGGCAGCACTGAGAAGTTCAAAGAAACATTCGTGGAAAGTGGGCTCTCCCAGAAAGAGGAATTGAACTATGAGCAAACATTTAATCCAGCAGGAAAGTACACTTCCATTATAAAAATAATGTCCTTAGTTTCATTTATGGTATGGTGGATAAATTATATGGATGTGAAGACGATATTCCTTAATGGATCATTGAGGAAGAAATGTACTCGAGCAACATCAAAGTTTTGAGTTAAATGGGAAGGAGTCCCATGTTTGCAGGTTTACGAAATCCTTGTATAGACTTAAGCAAGCATCAAGAGCATGGTATTCCAAACTCGATGGATACCTACAATGCATGGACTTCACCATAAGTAAAGTGGATCCTAACTTCTAGTACATATTTGTTGGGACTAATTTGCTTGTATTGGAGAGGTATGTAGATGGCCTACTTCTTAGAGGTAGAGAGAACTAGAAGCTCATTGCAGGGGGCAAAGAAAACATGGTAGCTAAGTTTGAGATGAAGGGCATGAGCACAATGCATTGCTTCTTGGGTCTGGTGGTTTGACAAAGACTAGGGGAGATTTTCCTTAGGCAGAGAAGGCATGCAATTGATCCTGAAGAGGTTTGAGATGGACTGCAAACCTATGTCCACATCCATGATCACCAATCCAAAGAAGGTGACAACTTCAGATTCAGAGCTTTTGGTCCCATGTTGTACAAGAAACTCATATTTTCTTTGATATATTTGGTCAACACTAGGCTAAATATATGTTTTGCAGTAAAGACCTTGAGCTAGTTCATGGCAGAGCCGTAGGAGCATTAGGTAGCAACAAAACATATGCTAAGATAATTTAAGGGCACAGTGGAGTATGGTATGAGATATCTTGGAGATGGTGAATTGTGTTGATGTTTGTTGCATCGGAAGGTCTTCTACATAAGCTAAAATAAACGTGGCCCTTATAAAATAAACATATAAAATAAAAACTTTGAAATAAACATGGCCCATATAATGGTCTTGACCTCTCTCAACCTTTTAAGCATGATGAATGAGGAGACAAACTCAACATCTGCAATCTTCACCAATGAAAATGTGTGTACTCTTTACAGAATGTGAGGGCATTGTGCGGTTCTGTATAAAATTGCAGATATGGTATGCATCATAAAAAAGACTTCCCATCCATGTCACATCCAAAGAAATAGAATTAAGTGCTAAATTCAAAAGTGAACAATGAACGTATCCAAAATATTTGTGGATATTTAGCCTCCACAATTATGCCAAAAACTTTGCAAAGAAGTGTGTTATCCATTATAATTTCCACACAAGAATCGACACCTACATCTTATAGAACTTTAATGAACAACTCACCCATATATCATGCATCCTTGTATTTTCCAAGAGCACCTACCGCTTTCAAGAAGACCGGTCCATTCAGGGAAGAGACCATGAAATTGATGAGTGGATGGCATGCTACAATCGCCCATCCATCAAAAACAATACCAACACTAAATGAGGGCCATGATGATTAAATAGGCTCTAGGTTTTAATCCTGCCTGACACCTTCTCCAAGACAATATTGTCCTCCTTTTCAATTTCTTTTCTTTTGGATGCACTCACTGCTTTATAGGCTCTAAGTGCACATTCAAGGGCCAACAGATGGATTCTACTCAGTAGTAGGTGCTCTTATACTAGATGTTGCAGAGATTACATGTCCAAAGAGCATTCCTCCCACACATAACTTGGTCCTGAGGCCCTACTATCTTGTTACATACTTCCACAGTAATATTTCATTTATTGAGCATATTATCCTGATTCCTGCTACAGCAGAGATTTTTTCAGCATTGGAAGCTGCACTTGCAATAGATGGAACACTGGAAGAGAGATGAACTTTTAAGGAGCGGGGGCAACACCAACGGTGGCATTCCTCCCTTACCATTGACCCTTACCAGCTGCCCTTACAGATTGAGCCATGAATTCTGGGGAATGCGCATAAAAAAACATTGCTATTGGAAAAAAGAAGAAATCTGGTTTGCAAATCCATTTAGAAAGCACTTGGAATCCCTTCAAATATCAATTTTACCCTTCAACTGAACACCAACAGACCTCAGAGCTCCTTCCTGCAAATGAACATTACAAAATAGAAGTGACAATTCGCTTTCTAGAGACCCACAAGCCTCTTTTTACACAGCACGTGTGGGACACCTCTGGGGTACATGTCCAACACATGTTTGGTATGTGTCCTGTTTTCATAGATGTCTAGGGCACATCCTGTTTCAGTATTGAAAATGTTAGCGAGAAAGGGTTCCTTGATTTGTGCCTTAAACAAACCACAACGAGTTTCTCCTTGAGCATGCACAAGTTCCTACGAGTTAGAAGCTAATTCCTAAAAAGTAGGATGAGTTCCTAAAATTCAGAACGAATTCCTAAAAGTTAGGAGTGCAAGAAGCAGTTGACTAGTGCTAATTAGCGGAAGGCCAAGTTTATTGTCTTCTAGTGCGAGTTATTTTGGGTAAAGGACAAGTTGATTGAGTCAGGCTCCTAAATTATAGGAAGGACGATTTAACACCAACCATTGAGCTTTTGTTAACTATTCAATCAACAGTTAAACTTTCTTCAAATAGAACTTGCCAGTAATAGCCTAATCAAAGTGCTTACAAGGAGGAATGAATTCACAATTTCATCATTGTCCTGTGAGCACGAGTTGGTGAGACAAGATAATAGAGGTCACTGGTTTGTGAGAAGGTTGCACAGGTTTATGAGAGAAAGGATGTACAAGAGGAGTGTGTGCGAGTATTGAAATAGGCAAGCAGATCAGCGGACTTGCAGATAGGTTCAAGCTTGGTACTAGCAGAGAAATCAGATTGATTTCAGATTGAAACAAGCTGTACTTGTATAAGATCTATTGTTCTAATTTCTTCAATAAAGTTCTCAATCAAGCAGAGGGTCTACCCAGTTGGGTTCCCTAAAAACAAATATTATGCTTTATTGTGTGATTGTGTTTATTTCTGTTCCTATTCCACTGCAAATTTTAGTAGAGAAGTTGTGTTTACATGAAAAGAAATTATATTTCAGATTGCTCATATTAGCATATAAGAATTTCGTGGACTTTCTACATTCAGGACACATGCCAAACACAACTGACATATGTCCTAACCTGTCACACGCAACATGCAGGATAGTGTCACAACACTCCTAGGGACCGTGGTTCTATCACTTAGCTAAATACATTGTTTACTTATGTATGAACCTATGTTGCACGAAACGCCTCCCTGGGCAGTGTACTGGTAACAGAAATGTACAGAAATGCCAAAATGGCCCCGAAACACCACCATCTGAACCATGCAACATTTCACTATTCTGAAACACCATATGGTACAGCCGGTGCTGTTTTGGATGAAAACCGCAGTGTTTCAGCAAGTTAAGTGGTCGTTTTATGCCTACCTTAAGCAGCCAAGAAGGTCGTGGATCCCTTCTGTGGCCCAAAAGCACTTAATTAAAGATTTTTCGTAAAGTATATTTTACTTTAAGCTAATTTCCTTAAAAAATTAAAATCTCTATGAAGTGCAATAGGTTGGGATCACAGAAGGTTGAGAAGATTGTATATGTTCATTCAACCTAGCCTTGTGTTTCATAGGGGTGAAGAATATACAAGTGGACCTCATAAAGATTGGCTGTAGAAGCAGAATGTCCAGACTTAGAGCTCTCCCTTGTTGTTCTTGATATTTAGTGGTGATGCAAGTGGAATTTTTAGTACTACTAGAGTTGCTTCTTCTGCTGAACAAGCATCTTGTTCTATTTTTGTTGATGAAAATGAGGATTATTATGATTACTGATATGTAGTCAATAATTGTCGTTAGCTCACGTTTTATTTCAGTTTTAGCACATGTAGCCTCATGTATAAAGGCTGATTTTGGAACCTTCAATGTACAGCGGCCAGCCTCATCTATAAATGCTAATTTTGGATTTTGCATCATGTAATCATCTATGGGAGTTAACATAGACTTTCAGATGTTTCATCATTTCATGCAACTTAGGTATGAATGTTAAGGACACAGGCCAAACATGTGTCTGACACATGTCAGAGCATGTCATGTCTGACAGGCAAGATATGGACACAGCAACCATGTGGGGCATGTTCTATTACTTGGCTAAGAGTATTAATGCTCTATGTATGAATGTTCGGCGTATGATTGTCAATCTCTTATTCTGTTGAATATTTAATAAGGGAGGGATCTAGGCCAGAATAATCACCCCAAGACATACTGTTGGTTTTAAATTGAAATCCAATATTAGAGCCATTAGGAAATTTCACCACCCATTGGGTTATGGAGCCATACAAGGCAAATTAGTTAGCTGCATCACTCTATATTACCGCAAAAAGCAGGGAAATTATCTTCAATACATAAACAATTAGCCTGCCAGTTCTATTTTAAGTGAGAACTAAAATTACAGATATTGAAAAGAATATTTTCAATAAACAGTCTATATTTGTCCAAGGTATGGTTGTTCAGAAAGAGGAATTCAAGTCTAGAGCGAACTGTCAAAGATTAAAAATTAAGAAATCAATATGTAAATCTGATATACCACATCATCCTCGAACGATCTACTCATTCCAAAAAAGAGAAAAGACAAAAAAAAAAATATAGTTCTCCATAAATGACACATGTAATTTTCCCTTCCATGCACACACAGGCTAAACAAGAATCAACATTTGACCAGGAAACTGGATTCCTTTTTAAAGCATTTTTTCAATCAATCAAGTGCATATTGTTTGAAAGAAGAAGCAATTTACCCCTTTCATGTAGGATGTCTGATGAATTGGGGTCAAATTCAAGAGCTTTAGTTAAGTCTTTGACAGCCTGAAAGTTCAAACAGAAAGCCAGACATTAAATCTCACAGATACTAGCAAATACAAAAATGGCATAGAAAAACGTACAACACATTTCACCCAAATAGATAAACCATATACAATGATTCTTGAAGGCAATCTCAACAACCAATATCACTAGATAAGCATAAAGTAAGTTGTCTTTCTCAATGGGATTAATGAATTTGGACTTTTTGAGGGTGTACATTCACTCTCAGATTATATACAGAGAATGTTGCTCTATGGATCTTGTAAATCTTGGACTGGGAGAGGCCAGGAACTTTGAATCTAACATGCATGGAATTTGTCCGTAGTTTCTCCAGGATGCATGGAAAAGAAAACATAAGCACCCTCAAAGCTATTCTGGCAAAGCACATTTGAGATTTTCTTAACCTTAAACAAGTTCTGACCCAAATTGGAAATAATAACTGATAAAGGATGATAGCATGTCAAAATAAGTGAAGATGTTTACAATGTCTACAAATAGATTGAAAGAGACAATATTATTAGACAATATTATTGTAACTCTAGCTAATTAATCAGCCTAAGAAGCTACCCAGACTTCCAAATGTTTCTCTCATAAGTGTTTTCCTGCGAAAAACCTGCCATCTGTCAATTCATATAAGGTCAGAAAAAACTACCACACCATTCTTCCACCATGTTTTCCTGTTTGCACAATTTTTTTTCCAAAATTGTTTTTAAACGTTTACCTCTGAATTAATTTCCTAATTATAAATGGCTGTGATCCACAGCTTCACAGATTATTTAAAACAATTATAATCACTGATAAAGGCATTATTTCATTTATGGAAGATAAGAACACTAACAGACATTCTTTTCTAGTCATATATGGAATGCATTATCCTTGAAGATTTCTATCAACTACACCACCCCACTGGAGCATTCAAACTTAGAGCAACTGGAATTCCATATTTAAATGTATATATATATTGATAAATGATTGAATGATGATTTACAGAATAAGAGGTGCCTTGGCTTAAACACAGCCTTGGGATATCTCTTGGTGAATGGTCATGATCTTTGATCATGCTCTTTGCCTAATACAGCCTAATATAATTACAATTTGTTATAATTAATTTTTATATAACATTGTCTTCCTCTAAAAAGATGCTTTGTCCTCAAAGCATACGTAACGACGGATGTTGTTGACGAAATGCTTCGGTCTTCCAAGAAGCTTCTTCTTCGGGTAAGTCTTTCCACTTGATTAGGAACTCCTTGATTACACGAGATCGGAGCTTCTTTTCTCTAGTGGATATGATACCTTCTGGCTCTAAGATGATTCTTCTTTCATCATCTAAGAATGGAAGTGTTGTTTTCCCTGATTGATGGTCACCAAGTGCCCTTTTAAAGCAGGATACATGGAAAAAGTTGTGAACACGACTTTTATCTGGAAAGCTTAAACCATATGCAACTTGGCTGATCTTTTTGTTGATCTGATATGGTCAATAGAACTTTGGTGCCAATTTATTTTCTCCTTTTTGTTTCAAGGACAATTGTTTGTATGGCTAGAGCTTGACAAATACCCATTCTCCAACTTCAAAATCTCTCTCGGTTTTGTTTCGGTCAGCTTGTTGCTTCATACGGTTTCTTGCATTATTCAAATTTTCTTTTAGGGTTTGGACGATCTTTTGGGTTTCTTCTAGTTTCTTTTTAACAGCTGGTAGATTTGTCTGCACGGTAGCTAGATCCTTCCATTTCGGGGATTCGTACCCATACAAAGCTTGGAATGGAGTTATTTTTTGTTGACGTATGGTAAGTAGAATTATACCACCATTCAGTGAGATGCAACCACTGAACCCACTTATTTTGTTTTTCTGTAGCGTAAAGACGTAAGTAGGCTTCCAAACATTTAATGACAACCTCTATTTGTCCATCTATTTGAGGGTGGTACGCGGAAATCATATTTAGGTAGGTTCTGATATGGTCAAACAATTCCTTCCAGAAATTACACTTAAATTTGGCATCTCTGTCGCTCACAATGACTTTCTGAAACTCGTGTAGTTTATAAATGATTTTGCAAAATATCTCGGCGATTTGTTTTGTTGAGTCTGTTTTCTTTATCGCAATAAAGTGAGCATGTTTAGTGAGTCTGTCGACTACTACAAAGATCTTATCCTTGCCATCGGATACAGGTAACCCCTCAATAAAGTCCATTGATATTTCTTCCCATTTCTGATTCGAAATGTTTAAGGGGTGAAGTAATCCAAGCGTCATAATGTTTTCACTTTTATTTCTTTGACATTTGTCACATTCTGCTACATATTTCTGAATATCACGACTCATCCCCTTCATTTGTACCATAGAATATCGTTCTTCCATTCAAATTTTTGAATTGTCTGGGAGGTTATTGATAATAGCAATTATTTCTGGATCCTTGGTGTACTCACTTCGAATCTCATTAAGCCATTCAGGAATAACAAATGAGACTGCAAGTAGTGTTGGTTCCTCATCCTTTATAGATAGGGCATCTGCTACTACATTTTCTTTTCCCCCTTTATGTAACATCTCCATGTTAAAGGCAACAATTTTTTCAATCCTTTTTTTGTTCTTCGGAAAGTGTTTTTTGTTGGAGGAGGTGTTGGAGACTGTTATGGTCTGTTCAAATGGAAAACTTACTTGCTAAAAGATATTGTCTCCACTTGGCTAGTGTGTGCATAATAGCGAGCATTTCCTTGTTGTATGTGGATTTAAGACGTTCTTGTTTATCGAGCTTCCTACTTTCAAAAGCTATTGGATGCCCCTCTTGCATTAACATTGTACCTATACCGAACCCGGAAGCATCACACTCAATTATAAATGGTTTAGAGAAATTTGGAGTTGCCAAATACCAGGGCATCGGACATAACTTCCTTCAATTCTTCAAAACACTTTCTTGCTTCCTCATTCCATTGAAATGAATTCTTCTTTAAAAAATTTGTTAGAGGTGCAGTTATGTGTGCATAATTTTTAATAAATCTTTGGTAATATCTGGTCAATCCTAAGAACCATCTTAGCTTGGATATATTATGCACTTTTACTCCTTCATGGGATATTATGTGTCTGAGATATTCTACTTCTTCCTTCCCAAAGGTGCATTTGGATTTCTTAGGGTAGAACTGATGCTCTTCCAGTAGTGTAAGAACTTTATCCAAATTTTGTAAGTGCTCCTTCAAATTTTACTGTAAATTAAATGTAGAAATTATATACATTAAGCATGCATATGTCCTAGATTCCCCTGATCTCACAATATTTAACTTCTTGCAAAATACAAAATCATTCCACTGTTAATCTTTTGCGGAAAATTAATTGCAAACACATGTGAAGCATAAATAAAAACAATCGCACATAACACAGTTGTTTAACGGGAAAGCCTGACATTGAAAACCCCAATTATCATATATTATGTATCATGGAGATCATGTAACAATCTCATACAAAGCTTAGTACATCAAGCTCTTAGTACAATCAATCGTCACACACTAACAAGATGAAATCTGCAAATCCATGCAATGATTTCTGCCCTCCTGATAGCCTGCCTCCACTACGTAATCCATGCTGAAGAATAGCTCTGAATGAATTCGAATTACCCTTGCCTTGACTGTGCAATCCTCATTGGCAACTCCAATGTGTGTGTGATGCAATCAATGCATCACTATAACACAACGATAGTCCATCTCACCCTTTCACCTACCTCTCCACCGGGTCTCCACGAATCTGACATGCACCGTAGTTACCTGAGTTACCTTGATATGTTTAAGTTGTTGATTAATGAGTTATTATTTGTGAATTAATTAACTAATTAATTCACTCCACTCTCACTAGTGTATCATTCAGTTAGACTAGATACAACTAGCTCAACTGGGTCTAACTCACTTTAACTGAGTTAAACTGAATACAACTCCATGAACTACTCCTCCAACTCTGTCATGACTTTGCCACTTCAGTTCTAACTGAGTCCTCCATGCATGAACCACCAGTCAACCCTAGGAATTGCGTAATTCCTTCAGCCCACTAATTTGCCAAATCTGTACACTGAAATAAAGTGTTCCAAAAGAATAAGTTGTTGTTTATTGTCAGATAATTATTAAGGGCTAATAATATCCGACATGCATCTATTTTTAGATCGACGATCTATAAATAGACTTTGCCCAATATTCTAAAATTATATTTTCATTTATTTTTCCAACTTGACCAACCATCCACAAATAGCATCCTGCAACTTCTGAAATATGATCACCATGTCTAAAAATAGACATAGTCTAAAAATAGACTTGCGCCAAAAATAGCCTGCAGGCCCACTTAGTGAAGGCGACTCATTTTCAGTAAGCTCCATCATCTTGTTGAATCTCAACACTCCCTCTCAACAAGAAAGGGATTATCCTTCACCCCGATCCTACCTCTATGGTATTCGAATTTGCTCCTGGTAAGCGCCTTCATTAGAATATTTGCATCCTGATCTTCCGTAGGAATGTATTGAAGCAACATGATCTTCCACTGCACAAAATCTCTGATATGATGATACCGGATATCAATATGTTTAGATCTATCATGAAACACAGGATTAATCGAGAGTTTAATGCAACTCTCATTATCACAATGTATCAATGTAGGATCTAAATGAAAACCGAACAAACCAACCAAGATCTTCCTCATCCATATAGCCTCACATGTAGCTTGACTTGCTACCATGTATTCTGCTTCCATTGAACTAGTGCCACGGATCTTTGTTTCCTGTTGTACCAAGAAACTGTTGTAGATTCGATACTGAAAATCCCTCCTGATGTGCTCTTTCTATCTGTTGGGCTGCCTGCCCAATCTACATTAGTGAAGCCATGCAACTTCACCTCATCCGTCGATCTGTGCCATAAGCCATACTCAGATGTGCCCCTGAGATACCTCAAGACGTGCTTTCCTGTCTTCCAAAAGAGCTTGGTAGGCTTAACAATCGCTTGTGAAAGCTGGTTCACCACATAGCATATGTCCGGTCTTGTATTTTAACTAAATACATGAGCGAACCCACCAACTATCGATAAACAGTGGCATCCACTACCTCTGCCGATGTAGCATCCTCTTTCCTCCAATTTCCTGGAAGAGGAGTATCAATAGGCTTGCAGCCTTGCATGTGAAACTTCTCTAGTATCTCCCGAGCATACTTGCCTTGAGACACAAACAATTCACCTTCCCGTTGCCATATTTCTAATCCAAGGAAATAATGAAAGAGGCCCAAATCCTTCATCTCGAACTCCTTTGCAAGATCTGCCTTGCATGAGTGTATCAACTGCTCATCTCTCGTTGGTATTAAATCATCAACATAAAGAACAATGATTAAAAGCTTACCCTCCACCACAATTTGGTATAGGTTTGCATCCGCCTCACTCTTGGTGAAACCAAGTCCAGTGAAATAGTTGTCGATCCGTGTGTACCAAGCATGAGGTGCATGCTTCAGCCCATACAGCACTCTTTTGAGCCTGCACACATGGGACTTGTTGTTGTAGATCTCAAATCCTTCAGGTTGCTCAATGTACATCTCCTCCTCAATGATCCCATTAAGGAACGCAGTCTTCACATCCATCTGATGAATGTGCCAACGCATCTGCGCTGAGAGAGTAAGGATGGTCCGTATGGAAGAATATCGTGCGACATGTGCAAAGGTTTCTTCATAGTCAATCCCCTCGATATGTGAGAAGCCTCAGGCAACAAATATTGCCTTATACTTCTCGACACTCCCATCAGCAGCTTGCTTTACCTTGTAGATCCATCTTGATCCTACAACTGATTTACCAACCGGCCTTGGAACAATCTCCCAAGCACTGTTTCTGACAATGGAGTCATACTCCTCCACCATGGCATCTACCCATGTGGGCTCCTGCACTGCTTCTTCGAAAGAAGATGGCTCTATCACAATACACTTGCTCATAAGAGCCATGTATCCAGTATAACGATCAGGTGACTGTCTCTGTCTGCACTGTGATGTAGGAACTCCTACATTTTGTGCCGCATCAACCTTCAGTCTCTCAGCGTCTATGGTACGTTTTTTACCTTGTCTGATGTTTGGTTCTGCATGAGTAGACTCCTCCACTCCATGAATCTCCTCCTGCGGTCCACATCTAGAGGCTCATCTTTGGGAACAAGTAGTTCCTCCTCTGCATGCAAGTGTAGCTCCCTCTCAAGCGACAACTTCATGGCTTTCACCTCATTGAATTTTATATCCCGTCGCACCACAGTCATTCGACTATCTGGCAAATACAGACGATAATTATGGGGTGTTTCTGTGTACCCCACAAATATCCCAACTTCTGCAATCGGCTCCAACTTCTTCCTGGCGTCCTTTGTCACATGAATATAAACAAACGAGCCAAAAAACTTCAAATGAAAAATATCAGGCTTCTTACCAGTAAAAGCTTCTTCAGGTGTACTCATGCCAAGTACTCTATGAGGACAATGGTTTTGCACATAAACCGTAGTGTTGCATGCTTCCGCCCACAAGTGCATCGGTAGGCCCTGGTCATGCAGCATAGCTCATGCAGCACCCACGATCGTTCTGTTCTTCCTCTCCGCGACCCCATTCTGCTGTGGGTTATGAGGCGCTATGAGTTCTCTTTGAATTCCTTCTTTGCTACAGAAGTCTTTGAATTCGCTCGAGATATATTCACCACCATTATCACTCCATAGAGCTTTCACTTGCTTCCTCGACTCCTTCTCCACCAATGCTTTAAACTCACAGAACTTTGAGAATATTTCACTCTTCTTCTGCATGAAGAATATCCAGCATCTACGAGAATAGTCATCAACAAAATAACACAATACCTGTGTTTTGTTGTTGAAGCAACTGAGAAAGATCCACACACGTCTGTGTGAATTCTCTTAAGGATCACCGAAGCACGGTTCTCCTTCTCATGAAAGGCGGTCTTCACAAACTTACCCATAGTACAACCCTTGCACTGATCTGACTGCGCAAGAGTACCCTTGGGAAGTCCAGTAGAAATCTGCTACAAAATCTTAAAAGCGCCATGGTAAAGATGGTCCAATCTCCTGTGCCATAATTCGCCCTCATCCCGGCTCACCACTTCTTCTGCTTTGCCCATCATTGCAACGCATCCATCTACCTCCAACTTGTAGAGATTCTTAATTCGAACCGCTATCTTCTTGGTTTGACCAGTTGTTTTATGTCAAAGGAAGGCTTTTCCCTCACTGAAAACAACATCATAACCTTTGTCTTCCAACATTGCGACCGATACCAAGTTCTTCTTCAGACCTGGAACATGCATAACATCCTTCAACAAGAATAGATTACCGGACTCCCTCTCAAAGGTAATGGTCCTAATGCCAGTCACACTGTACCGACCATCGTCACCCATCTCTATATGCATCTAGAGGTCCTTCTCCTCCAAGTCACTAAACAACTCCTTGTCTCTCGTCATATGGAAAGACGCACCACTATCAAGATACCACATCGATCCCATTGCACTTGAAACCAAGCATGCGATCAAAGAGAAATCAAGTTCAAATTGTGAGGCTAAGGCCTCTCCAGCTGCAGCTCCAGCAACCTTCTTGTTCTTCTTCTATGGGCAGTTTGTGTCGAAATGCCCATGTTCGTGACAGTGAAAACACTTCACTTTGGACAAAACCTGCTTCTTGCCTTTAGCTTCGGATTTTGAAGAAAATTTCTTCCCCTTCCCTTTCCTTGCTTTGGCAGCCAAAGCGCAATTCTCTTCATCTTCATTCTTTGATGAAGAACCATCCCTGGTACTCCGCCTTATCTCCTCCTGCACAAGATCCGACCAAAGTCGCTCCCATCCCGGCAGTTTCTCCCATCCATTGACAAGTCTTCATAGCTATGCCAACTCTACGGAAGCCCAAGGAAAGCCAAGCTCACCAAGTCTTCATCATCAACAGTAACCCCCACACTTCCCAGTTCATCCTTGCAGTGGATAAACTTTGTGAGATATTTGGGAATATTGTCACCCTTCTCCATTTTTATTTTTCTGAGCTTGTCTTTAAGCGCCAACTTCCTCTGGTCGCTTCTGCTTTGGAACAAATCTGTCAAAGCCTTCCACATTGCAAATGGAGTGGCTTTCCCATGAAGGCTGGACACAATATGGTCCTTCACACCTTCCAATAGAATTCTTCTTGTCTTTGCTACCTTCTTTTGCCATGCGTCAGGTCCTACAACATCACTAGAATCCGTCTTAGGAACATCGCTATCGATGAACTCCTTCAGTCAATTATCCTCCAGCACCGCCTCCATCCTATCCTTCCAGACTATGTAATTCGAGCTACCATCAAGGGCATACTCCAATCGCAACCCATTGAAAGACATTTCAATATATACTCAACTTCTGCACCAAGAATTTTCTGCAGCAAATTCGAATTGTCCACCAGCACAAACTCAACAAATCTCCACAATTGCAATCTTCAAGAATTAACACTGCTCTAATACCATGTAGAAATTATATATATTAAGCATGCATATGTCCTAGATTCCCCTGATCTCACAATATTTAACTTCTTGCAAAATACATAATCATTCCACTGTTAATCTTTTGCGGAAAATTAATTGCAAACACATGTGAAGCATAAATTAAAACAATCGCACATAACACAGTTGTTTAACGGGAAAGCCTGAAGCTGAAAACCATAACTATCATATATTATGTATCATGGAGATCATGTAACAATCTCATACAAAGTTTAATACATCAAGCTCTCAGTACAATCAATCGTCACACACTGACAAGATGAAATCTGCAAATCCATGCACTGATTTCTGCCCTCCTTATAGCCTGCCTCCACTACGCAATCCCTGCTGAAGAATAGCTCTGAATGAATTCCAATTACCCTTGCCTTGACTGCACAATCCTCATTGGCAACTCCAATGTGTGTGTGATGCAATCAATGCATCACTATAGTCACAACGAATAGTCCATCTCACCCTTTCACCTACCTCTCCACTGGGTCTCCACTCGAACTGAAATGCATTGTAGTTAACTGATGTATTTGTTCAGTTGATTAATGAGTTATTATTAGTGAATTAATTAACTAATTAATTCACTCCACTCTCACTAGTGTATCATTCAATTAGACAAGATACACCTAGCTCAACTGAGTCTAACTCACTTTAATTGAGTTACACTGAATACAACTCCATGAACTACTCTTCCAACTCTGTCATAACTTTGCCAATTCAGTTCTAACTGAGTCCTCCATGCATGAACCACCAGTCAACCCTAGGAATTGCGTAATTCCTTCAGCCCACTGATTTGCCAAATCTATACACTGAAATAAAGTGCTCCAAGAGAATAAGTTGTTGTTTATTGTTGGATAATTATTAAGGGCTAATAATATCCGACATGCATCTATTTTTAGATCGACGATCTATAAATAGACTTCGCCCAATATTCTAAAAATAGAATTTCATCTATTTTTCCAACTTGACCAACCATCCACAAATAGCATCCTGCAACTTTTGAACTATGATCACCATGTCTAAAAATAAACTTGCACCAAAAATAGCCTGCGGACCCACTTAGTGAAGGTGACTCATTTTCACTAAGCTCCATCATCTTGTTGAATCTCAACATTAAAATATCATGAAAGAACACTAATACAAACTTCCTAAGATATGAAAGGAATAACTCGTTCATAGTAGCTTGGAATGTTGTTGGTGCATTGGTTAATCCAAAGGGCATTACTTTAAATTCGTAGTGACCTTCGTGTGTTCGGAACGACATTTTTGGTATGTCTTCCAACCTGATTCTGATTTGGTAATAGCCTGACGTTCAGTCCAATTTTGAGAAGTATTTTGCGCCATATAGTTCATCCAACATTTCACCGATAAAGGGAACTGGGAATTTGTTTTTAATCGTTATCTTGTTTAATCCTCTATAATCAATGCATAGCCTGAACGATCCATCTTTCTTCCTTACCAATACAACTGGAGCAGCATACGGACTCTTAATTTTTGAGATGATCCCACATTTTAAAAGGTCTTAGATTAACCTCTCAATTTCAGTCTTTTGGTGATGCGGATATCGATACAGCTTGATGTTGACGAGGTCGGATCCTACTTTGACTTCTATTGTATGCTCAATTTTCCCTATTAGAAGGCATTTTCATGGGCAAGTCTTGGAACTTCGTGCTTTTGAATTAGTCCTTGTACTTTTGGTGACTCTTTGTTGATCACTTTTGCAAATAACATTTCTAATTGGTGACATTGTACTACATAGGCTGGCACTCCTTTTCGAATCATTTTCATCATCTAGGATGACGACACAATTTGATTTTCTGGTGCTTGGAATCCGTATAACTTGTACCTCCGCCCTTCCCATTTAAAGCTTATAAACTGCTTTTGATGGTTGGCAAAGTAAGTGCCTAGGGTTTGTAGCCATTGGATACCTAAGACCACATCTACTCCTCCTAGTGATACAATGTAGAACGAAGATTCTAAATTAAAGTCTTGAATCTGCAATTTGACCTTATGGCATTTCCCTACTTTTTCAATCTTCTTACCGTCGGCAGCCGACTACCATCACCTTCATGTTGGGCATGGGAAATGTAAATATGTTGAGTCTCTTGGCCATGGTTGAATCTAAAAAATTGTGGGTGTTGCCAGTGTCGATGAGAACCATTACGTTGTTCTTCTTGATATGTCCCTTTAATTTTAACGTCTAGGGTTGTGATATACCTGTCATAACTGATAATGACGCTTGCAAAATGCTTTCGTCATCTAGTCCTAGATACAACTCTTGGGTGTCTTCAATTCCTTCTATGTTTGACTCATCACTGTTAGAATCATTAGTTGCTTCACAGGTTATATAGGTTCTTTGTCTCTTTTCCTTTCGCACACCTATGCTTAGGGTCCCACTTTTTGCCACAGCGTTTGCACTTGCCCTCTTTTATCCTTTGTATTTCCACGTTAGATTTTTCTCCTTCATGAAGATGTGGTGGGACATATTTTGTATTATCCGTATTCGCAGACTGGGAAATCTTCATCTCGAATATACTTTTTCGGCTTTGACCAAAACATCTTTTCAAATTCCTTTTCAGCAGCTTTTACTTTTTGTCTTGCTACTTCTATCGATGTAATGTCATGAAGCTCAAGCTCCACTTGTAGATGGGTTTTAAGTCGAGAAATGTACGATTGGACTAGACGAGATTATGATAATCCAAGTACTCGTGTTGCTAAGGTCTCCCATTCTTGAGTGTATTCATCGACATCTCCTTTTTGTCACAATCTAATGAGTGTTGAAAAGAGCTCGTCTTCCTCAAAACCTTGGAACCTTTTAAAGAACGCATCCTTAAATTTTCTCCAATTGATAGCGAGTGTCATCTTCTTCCACCACTTATACCAATTATATGCTTCGCCTTCAATTTTCATGGAAGTGTGCCTAATCTTTTCGTCATCTTTGTCAATATTGTAAAGCTCGAAATATTATTCAACTTTATTGAGCCACGCAACGCTGCATTTTTCGTTACCGTCGAACTTGGGTAGCTCAATTTTTGCTCTTCGTTGATACGTTGCTAACGGTGGAGTAATAAAAGGGTATTGATTGGTGAATGGATTCTAGAGCTGCTTATTTTGAAAATTTGTGTTACTATTTTCTTGATGGTGCGGGGATGATGCTTTTGGAGACTCGGTTTTTCCATGACAATCTGATGAATTTGTTGAATCTAATGAATTGTGCTATCGATTACCTTCATCATTCTGGAATATTTGTTCGAGTGTAATACTCATCCTATCACAAATAGAGGCCAGTATCAACATTGTCTGCTTATGATCCCTTTTGGACTCGATATGGTTCTGCCCGAGTTGTCTTTCTATCCGATTTGTCGTATCCTAAAGTTTCTTGATATCGTCGGAATGTCCGGTAACCTTATTCTCGAGATCGACTAATTTTTGGTTAAGATCATCGGAATGGCTAGTAACCCTATTCTCAAGGTCAACCAATTTTTTATTGAAATCGGCCATCAACATTGAAGAAGCCATCAAGCGTGTATGAGGTGGAGTATACTTATCCAGCTTAACTCTTTTTCTTAACTTGATCCTAATTTTTTTTAATAATTAAATAATATATATATATATATATATATATATATATTAACAATTAATATATAAGTATATTAATTTTCTTATATAATATAGTTTATATTACATATGCCAAGTTAATTAAGAGTGGTGGTTAGTATGTATAGTTTAACAAAACAATCGTATCGTATCTCAGTCTATCCAGGTCAATGGACGCGATATTTGAAACGAGTGTCAATGGAAGTCACGATGTTTAGGGAATGTAGTTGACAGCGAAAGGAATGGACAGGTTGAGTGGCCGTGGATGCTAGTGTGGTGGTCATGGACACGGGTAGCGGAAGCTCGGACGGAAATGGATGGAATGAATGCGGTGGTCGTGGACGCAAGGACAGCGAAATGAAAGGCGTTGACAGGAACGGGGATCGACAGCGAGATTGGACAGAGACTGAACGCGTGGAATGATGGCATGGGATCGAGTGGAGATAGAACGGTGGCTCGATGGTGCCATTTCTCTTCCACCTCAACTAGCTCGATGTGCCATTTCTCTGCCACCTGAGCCAGCCATGTGGTCCCCCACCCATCTGTATTGATCGTATGTTTGAAGGTGGGCCTCCCGAACCTAAAGGTATGTCTTGTCATTTGGTAATTGAGTATTGATTTTACTTATCATGGACACTTCTGGCTAATGGGGGTTTTTCAGCTATTGCAATAGATGAAATTTTCACATGAGGGTCCATTCATGGGTGTTCTTCCTTTGGAGCATGGTGCATTGTGAGCTATTGGTATAATCATTTCTATGCTTTGAGTTATTTCATTTTCCATATACTCTTGTAGACTTGCTAGTGCAAAGTTATCTTGTTTTAGCATTTGATTTGAAAGTAGGCTCTAGATAATGGAAGTTCTAGTTTATTTTCAAATAAATTTCTAGAAGTTTCAATTCATTGTTTGTTTATCTAAATCTATATGGACTAATGTATGACTTGAGTATTGTAGAAGAATTATTTTTGGATCAAGCGTGAGGGAAAGTCTTTGGGAGACCAACCCACTCTTGAAGCACCTTCAAAGGAACTCTCATTTGTTATTTGGATTTTCATAGTTTATCTTACGAAAAAGTGTCTTGCACAGATTCGTTTGGACATAATTTGTATACAAGAAATCATTTCAAAAAATTTAAATCTTTTCAAATAGTGCTTTATTGATTTTATATTAGCTACTTAATAGCTTTTTCTAAACTGAGTGAGTCGGTTCATCTCCATCATTTGATTTGGTTTCTTGTATACTATTTGTATTTTATTTAGTTGTTTTACATGTTCTCTCTACACTAATATGTCTCTTGATTTTGCATCCCATAGATTGAGTGTTGGTGATAAGAGCATCAAAGAAGGATCACACATACTCTAATCATTTTCTTGTAGGACCTCTCAAGTCATTCAAAGTTGAGTTTTGAGGAGGTCACAGACACTTAGAGAGGGTTGCTATTTGGCAAGGCCGTGGGCATTTGAAGAGGCTTAGCTCCTTGTCCTACGCAACATTTCATTCACCTTTGGAGGCAAGCTTTGAGACAACAAGAGACATCTAACTTCTTCAAGATTGAGAGCATTCTCATTGTACTTACCTCGTTTTTCTAATTTTGAATTTCAAGAAAGAAATCTAGAGCTAGAGAAGTCTCATACATTGTAAAGATTCCTCTTGAAGTTTTACTTGAGACCTCTTGGAAGGTTCCTCATTTTGTAACATCTAATAAAGGCTTAGTTTTTCTTTTGGGAGCTTGGGTTTTCACCAAGGCATCCTTTGCTCCTTATTCTAGAAGGAGAAACTTTGGGTGGATTGATCTTGCATGGTTTTCTTTTAGTTTTCATTTTGCATGTTTTAAAATTAACACAACCTCACCATCACAATCTAATTTTCTGAATTTATTTTTGCTACTTATTTCCATTTTATGCTTTGCAACTTCAAGTTTTGCTTTAAAGTACAATTCTGAATTTTACTTTTGGAGCAATTTATTTCATTTTATGAAAAGCATCCTATTTCATGTAGCAAAGTTGATTTAGTTAGTTTAACAATTTCCTTCATGTTGGCCTCACGATAGACTCATTGATTACATGCTCATTTATTTTAAATTATTTTCTCATTTTGCAAGCATATATTGAAAACTTCATTTCATTAATTTAGTTGGTTAGTGGTTTATCATTTGTCAAAGCAATTACTTTGAGCAACTTACAATCTTATATGATTATGAAGCTTATGTATCTTGCATTATTTTGAGCGACTAACTAAGTCATCTTGTTGAGCATATTTCCATTTACTTGAAGCATTTCCATTTTGCAAGGCATTTGTAATGTTACTTGCATAACATATTAGGCATTTTAATATAGATGCATTTTAACTTAATTTACCTCCAAGCATAAGTTTGGTTGAAAGACATTTTTTAGGGACCCATTTCTTTCATCAACTTGAGGGGCATTGTAAGAACCTGAACTTTCAAAATTTACAATCATTCACAAAATTCATACTACAGAATTCAGAGTGAGATTTTTGAAACAGAATATATATCAATTGACTAATTAATACTTACCTGGAACCGTGTTTGAAGATGTTTCTGATCTGTCATGGCTCCAACTCCCGTTACCAAACCGTCGTTTTCCTCCCAGCCTATCTGAGGTCAACCTTTCTGGTCCCCAAATCCAGAAGACAAGCCTTCTGGCCTCCCGTGCCCAAAACTTCAATAACAATCGAGAGCATTCCATAACTCCGTTAGAACTCTCGAACTCACTGCTCAGGAACCATGCAGTTAGAGCTCCTCTGACAGCATCCGAGTCAGTTTTCCCCTTCACTACCCATGCTCATCAAGTTTACCCCTCTTCTCCCTCTTATACACAAACTCCATTCCTGATATAGAGCTCCTCTGACAGCATCTGGGTCGATTTTCCCCTTCACTACCCATGCTCATCAAGTTTACCCCTCTTCTCCCTCTTATACACAAACTCCATTCCTGATATTTATTAGAATATGATATTTTAATAAATATCTTTGAAAAATATCTGAAAATATTATATTTTAATAAATATCTCAGATTTATTAAAATATTATTATTTAATAAATATCTTGGTTTTATTAAAATAATATTATTTAATAAATATCTTGGTTTTATTAAAATATCATTATTTAATAAATATCTTGGATTTATTAAACTATCGTCATTTATTTGCACAAGTCAATGCTTTTAATTCTCTTTGAACAAAGTATTAGTTTTCATTATATTATGGTGAGTTAAGGAATTACTCAATACTTCAACAATTCACTCCTTACTCTACACCGAGTTTCTTTTCATAATTTCTTAGTGCACGTACTAGTGTCATACATGTGATACCTGCATATATGCAGGTCTCATATGCATGTTAATATTTCTATGTTCCATAATTCGAGTTGGGTCGTTACAGGCATAGACCCTTTTATGTGGTTAACACAGTGACCTTGCAGTCGTCAGAGCCACAGTCTCACATAAGAGACTTGTTTCAAAACAATCGAAAGAATGGTCACATTAAAATTAGATTCACCATTTAGATTTAAATTAACCATGATAAATTGCATTCAATCTTAGTTTAAGTGCATCTTATGCTAACACATTTTACTATCTTACTTGCAAATATTTCATGTACTTGTCATTGATGTTTTGAATTTATTATCTTATTTAGACAAGTATCATCTTGTTCATTTTTGCAAGTAGAATTTAACTTGCTTCCTTTGCAAGTCATTTTAATTTGTTTCCTTGCATGCTTTAGATTTATGAATAATCAATTATTTTGAAAGCATTTCTTGAAAGGAAATTTTATACCTTGCATGTATCTTGCTAACATATTTTGTTTCATTTGACAGGGTTACTTGTGTTTCATTTTGAAACACTTTCATTTTTCTTTAGCAAAGTGTTTTTCATTTTTTAAGCAATATTGAAGACACCGGTTTTATATATATGCTCATATTTAATTCATATGTTGATGATTATTGAAGTTCATTTTATTTCATATTGCACATTTCATTTGCTCACAATCTCAATTAATCCAATTCACTCTAACATCTCCTAGAAACATTACCCTTTTGATTTAATTTTCCATTTAGGGACCACCCCCCTTGGCTTACCTAGGAGAGAGCTTAATCAGAGAGAGTTGGGAATAGGTGACAGCCCCATCTCTTAGTTTTGCCACCAAACACACCTTGTGGGGTTAAGGGATTTTCTCACTAACTTTTAGGTGTGTGTGATTGGCGGCAACAACAAATCCTAAAGGTGGGTTTGCCTCAACATCTTCTACTATGTTTGGGAAATTTTTCCTTTCTTATTTGGAATACATGAAGAAAAAATGATAGAATAGTTGGAGACAGTTGCCAGTGGGGTAAGTCTAGTCCAAAATTATTGAAAAGAATCCATGACACAATCAACGGTTTGAAATAGAATGTGCAGGCAATGAAAATGATAGATCAGATTAAAAAAGGATTATAAGGAACAAAGACAGTGAAAGTGGATGGACTCCGCAATGTCTGAATTGTAACTGTGCCTCTAAAGGGAGTCTGGGATCAGCAGGGGCACAAGGTTCTCAGGAGATCCTGCTGTACAAAATCCAGATAGTTTCTCTTAAAATGAAATCTTCTTAAGCATCATTGTGAACAATGTGGCACAATCTATAGGATCGCTGGAAGGTATCAAGCTAGCTCTCTTATCTTAACTTAAAATTATATTATCTTATCTTTCAAGAATTAAAGATCTATAATATACAGATTAAGGCCCAAGGGAGACTCAAAAATTCTAATAGACCGTTTTGATGCAATTGGATGAATAGAAAGGTAAGAAGCTTAAAACTGCATGCAACTCTGGAGGAGAACACATATTTACCCTTATCACTGATATGCCAACAGTGTTACAGATTTTGTGGCGAATGTCAACATTAAAGCCATGAGGAAATCAGGGCAGATAAAGGTGGGTTATCTGGACACATAGACATCCCAGATATAAACAGGGTGCTAAATTGCATTAGTGCAGATAATGGTGATCTTAATCACCCAGAACAAGGTTATCTTGAACACAAGAGCCATCACAACGACAGACATGAGCACTCAAGGAAGACCACGCTCTGATTGATAAGACCGGAACCATCATCCACGGGACATACTTGATGCAGGATGCAGAACAATCATGGCAAGAAGGCAGGGTAAAGGAAATGGAGAGGGCCTCTATCTTTCAAGCCCGAACCAGGACTGCAATTTTAACAAATACCTTCCACCACAGCAGTATCTGTGATAGCATTGGGCATTCAATTTGACCACCTTCAAGCTAATATCTGGCAAGTAGCGTTCTTCCCAATGGATTTTAAACTGGGTGCTGATAAGGCACCCTACAAATAGTAATAGACATCAAAGGACTGCCATTAAAGATATGTCACCTTTCCTTTCGAACACATCAGTTAGTGTTGCTACTGCTAAGAGCCTTGAACTCTCATTCCTTTTGTCGGAATTAATAATTTTCAAGGCTTATGTTGTTTGCTTCTGTATAATCTTGTAGTCCTTGGATTGCTACCTGAGTATTCATCACCATGTGCAGTACTTTTTTGAGAAAGTACCTCTGAGTCCATTTTGAGGACCAAATCTGTGTTTGAAATTTGAATGCCATCACAGCATGCAGTCAAGGACACTTCAAGCTTGAGAGGAATAAAATTGATGATAATAGCACTCTTCTACTTGGTATGTCCACAATGTCCAACAAGCTCACAGTTTGAATATTCAAACCATGTCAAAGCTTAATCAGGTGCAAACCTGCTGCTTCCACATTTTGTAAAACACTATATCATCAATAGAAATCAAAGCTTTATTATTACCTAGAATAGAGCCTTTTACTTTAGCTCAGCACTTCTGTATAAGTTCTCTCAGCCCAAAAATAGAAGACTGTTTACAACTTTCTTCAAGGGATAAATGCTAGGAACCATGGCATTTGCCACAACACTCTACTGAAAATATCTACTAAGAGGTTGGATCTACTGCCTAAAAGAGTGTTCAAATGGAAGTGTCCAATAGAGCTTAAAGCATAACGACGTCTGGTTTCTGCTTTTGTCTAATGATGTTCATTTTCAACTAGAGTGTAGTTGATTAAAGTATATGACAAAAAAAAAAATTGTCCTCTGTCTGTCCCTAAACTAATTTATCTTGTACAAAAGTAGCTTAATGATAAATAGAGCTACGAAAATCTAGTCCTTCAATATTTAGTATGGAGGAATGACCCGACTCTTTTGACAAAACACATAGTATTTGTCTTTATTATCACAATAGAGTGAGTTTAGAAAAGTAAAATACTATTCAGTCTCACATTAAATAAAAATTCAAAATGTAAGGACAATATTTGCAACACAAGTGGAACTATGCCAAGTATGTTGCATATCAATTGAAAAATCAAACGTCAATTTCAGAAGAATTTTTTACCATGTGTTAAAATTTGGGTACCAAAGGACAAGTGGTTCCCTAAGGCTTTGATCTTGGGCATAGGGAAAAGTGTCCAAAATTATTTGTACTTTTCTCCTATAGTGACTTTCTAAGTGGTAAAGTCAAATCTAATTTTAAAGTGACTTTATTAAAGTCAATGAAACATTAGAAAATGAAAAAGTGAATATGGAAATAAAAGGCTAAGTGGGTCTTTATTTAAATGGGTGAATTAAAAAAAATAGAAAGTGAGAATTAAATGCACATTTATTCTCATCCCTAGATCTAAATGAACCTCAGCCATTAGATCTTAGGTTTACCCAAAAGGTCACTTAGCGTAAAAGGAGAGAAGAAGAGGAAAAGATCAATTCAATCTTTCATGAGCTATTGAGAGAAAGAGAAGGAGAGCAAGGAGAAGATTTCTGAGCAGTGATAAGTTGAAGGAGGGCAGCAAGGATACTTAAGCAAATCCATACAGCAGCATTATTGGCACGAATCCCAAGGCAGAATCCGTACAGCAAGAGAGGCACGATTTCCAAGAAAAGGAGGCACGAAAATCGAGGAAGATAACAACATCATTTAGCACGGAGTTCGAGGCAGATTCTGGGCACGAAAAGTGAAGAAAGTACAGCTGATATTTGCACAAATTTCGAGAAAAAGGACAGCCGCTTCAGCACAGTTTTCGAGGCCCTTTATGGGCACGGATTTCGAGGAGGGTTGCTATACAAACCCGTACAGTTCTGCACAGCCTGTTCCGGCATGTTTTTTGAAGTATCTGTACATCATTTAATGTTGTCATTAATGCTGTAAAATTTCTGTTTTATAAATTTGCTGATTGGCACATTTTCCGAGGCAGAGTTCAAGCACGGAAATCGACATACGTCTATATTTGTGGTTGCTGGAATATTTACTGTGTTTTTCGGTTTCTCTGTAACAGCACTTTCAGAAATAAAGAAGAACTCTCCAATTGGTTTTCCCCAAGAGTTGTAAGGGGTTTTTCCAAAGTCACATTGACCAAAAATCACTGTGTTATTTTCTATCTGTGGCTGTCATATTTTTCCTGTGATTTATTTCTGCATTTTCAGCGGTTGCAAAAATCTTCAAATTTGTGTTTTCAGAAATTTCAGTCATTTCCAGATTTTAGTATTTATATCATGTTCAGATTTAAAACTATATAAACTATATGCATAGTGATAAGGAAAACTGATAACCGGAGTGGGGGTTGAATTTCTACACCATGAAGAGTTTTGCTCCTTGCGAGCAAGTGCAAAATGCACTCTACACATCTATGCTTTCAATTTAATATCTGGACAATAAAGAGTTTTGCTCTTTCCTAACAAGTGCAAAATGCACTTGACCCATCTATCCTTTCAATCATAACCCTGACTCGTTAACAGCTGGAACAGCTGAAAGGCATATGGCTTGTTCAAAGTTACAACTTAGAATTAAATACAAGGAAACCGCCACTTGATACCAAGAATCATCTGTCATGCACCAATTCTCAGTCTGAGCATTTCCAATTATGTAGTTCAAAACATGCAAGGAAAATATACAAATTGGGTGTAAGGTTGCATAGTTTGACTGTTTAACTTTGGTATGGGATTCATGAAGTCCATCCAAAATATAAATGGAGTGTGCACAAATTACCTAACAAGAAAATAATACAAATTTTATATACCTCTAGACTTTCTCCTAAAGCTGCCCTTGCCTGTCCACGACGCTTCCATGCTTCTCCAGTTGTGGGATTTGATAGAATTGCCTTCCAAAAATTAAGACCAAAAAATCAGTGAATGTATACCTCAAAAAAAGGATCAGGGAACATGTACGTACCATTGTACCCTAATGACATCTAGATACAGGAAGACATATAAAGTTTGTACACCTTAGAAAAATCTGCAATTGCAATATCAAGCTTTCTTTGAAATGCATATGCAGTTCCTCTTCCAATAAGTGCCTCAGAGGAGCTTGAATTATCTCTAAGTATCTGCATGTTACATGAATAGATACATCACATCAACAAATAAAAATAGGAAAGTAACCTGGAAAAAAGTCTCCTAATCCTGGAATCCAAACATGAGAAAATGACTTGCCTGGTTAAAGATTGCAATGGCCTGATCATAATTACCATCATTAACCTGCAGATAACAGCAAGGATTTCATTCACTGAAAACTGCATAGAATGAGACAGATCTGCTCTAGTGCTTTTATTTGCTAAAACAGGCTCAGAAATTACGAGAAAAGATACATATTAAAGATATAATTCAGGGCTTAAAATCCTACAACAAAAGGAAAAGGTTGACCAAACATGTTGAAAACTACATAACATACAATATTGTTACAATGCATGACTGACATGAAGCATGGTGTCAAATGAGAACAGTTTCAGTGGTAAGAGCAGTCACTGTCAAAAGTCTCAACATAATAAGAATGAGATGATTAATCTGCCAGGAGAGAAGCCTCAACACCATCTATTATGTTATTGTACCCTGAGGAGTTAAGCACTCCCTATGTTCATCCAGCCTATAGCAGAGAGTACACCATGTTTTCAACCATGTAGTATATGTTTTCAACGAGAAAAAAATAGTTGATATTGTACTGAATTCTCAGTTTCAAAATGCAATGTACAGGAGCGGGAGTCTCAAGAATATAGTTCATATTTGTATAATGTATTCAGTTTTAATGTAATAGAGTGAAAAACTTAACCAAGCTACTAAAAAGTGGTAGTCAGATACATGCCAGAAACATACCTGTGCTATTCCTCTGGATAACCGCAGATCCAAGCTTATCGACCGAGTTTTTTGAGTAAGCTGAGAGGCCACAGCATTCTCTCTTTGTAGCGGCTTTTCCCTCTCAACAGTTTTGACAGGGCTCTTACAAGTTGAGTTGGATGAAGAAGTCATAGAGCTGGGGGAGTCTTTGGGGGACTCTGCAATTTGACCATCACTCACCACTGATGAATCATCTTTTGAATTGGCCAGTAAATCCTGCAACTCGAGTAGTTGCTTTAGATCAACAGATTGGTCTAATACACTTGCATATGCTTGCTTCCAAGTTTGCAATGCCTCATACCCCTTTCCCAAAGCAGCCAATGCATGACCTGAGGAAGTGAAGTACTGTAAATAGAAACTTAAACATAAAAACAATATAAAATGCCAGAACACTACCCAAAACAATTAAAAAGAATAAAATTTCTTCCACTTTAATCCATGATACGTACGAAGTAACAAAGGATATACCCGAAACAATTTAAAGAATAAAATTCTTCCACTTTAATCCATGATACATACAAAGTAACAAAGGATACAGTACTTCCAGATTTCTCAAATTTTCAATTCCCTAATTACTTAAAGACTGAAATTGTGCTTGTTATTGCTTAAATGCTAAATTTATGCTCACTCTCAATCCAGATTCCACTTATATACCCATTTAAACAGTATAAAAGACAGATTCAATAATAAAAGCCTGACCAGCACATCATTGGAAGGTTATGACCAACAAATCAAACAAACAGTGCCACTAAACAAGCATACAAACTTTTCACCTTCTCATATATCTTGAAGTCCTCTTCGTAAAAAAAATTCCAATTTTTTGGATCCTACCAAAATTTTGTGGAGTTAAGCACCATTAACAGGTTTTTCTTTTGAAAGATTCAACAGCTCAATAACCAGTGACGGGAAAATTTACATGGAATCACCAATAACCAGCATAGATCCATCTAAAGCACGGATCTAACATGAGCCGAAAGGGATCAAATTTCTTTTGTTACAAACTTATTTTAGAGTGCAAAAAATAATGTGTAATTTTTAACTGTTTAAATTGCATTTTTGAAAGTCATAAAGATTACATAACATGTGTATTGAGCGATTTTATATTAATTCATGTTAAATATTTTACTCATAACTCATATTGGACGTTTTATCTCTGTAAAATTATATCTCTGTATTTTATTACTTGAAGAGTGAAAGTGAAATATCAACAACCGAGTTAATTCTTTTGTTAATAAATTTTTAGATGTTTATTTATATAGTTATTTAATTGTTTTATTTTTGGCCGACATGAGCAAAAATTATTTTTATTATCATGTTTAGGATGTGACATACTTACACATGTCCCTCATACTGGATTGTAGAATGAGCCTTTCGGCTCAATCACACAATTACAATATGTAGGTGCCAACTTAAAGTTTAGGCAGCAGCCACAATATTGAAAGGGGCCATGAATAGCTTGGGGAGTAGAACAGCCTCTGATTTTGTTGTTTAGGTCCAGAGATTATCACACATCATGTTAAGCAACTACTAGAATATTTGCTTGGGGTCGAGAAGTATCGTTTCCATTGTTTTGAAGTATTAACACTCCAACAATAGGATTCCTAGATCAAATTACATGACCATCATCAATTAATAAGGTGCCACTAATATGAAGTAATTAGAACTTAGGAAAAGTAGGTAGAACTGTTGAAAAATGTAATTAGTGTCGGTCTTCATAGTTGTATTTGAGTCAAGATGTAATGTAATTATCAAAAGAAAGAAAAAGAAATTGAATTATTAAAGCAAGGGTTTCATGCTTGGGTCAATGATTTTTAGGTCAAAGCCTCCATTGCAGGCTTCTGGGGTCTATGTCAAGTGTCCTTGTCCATGTCATAATGTAAAAGACCCTTCTTGGGCTCTATCAATCAAGAAAGATATTTATTTTTATGTCAAATAGGTCATTTAGGCCTCCTCCACCAAGTTGGCCTCAACTTGGACAAGTCGACTTAATTAGGGAGGGAGAATCCACTATAAAAGGGCAGCAACTCAACTCATACGGAACACAACTACAACAAGTTCGATCTGTTGTTGCTGGAGGCAGTGAAAGGTGTGAAATTCAAAGAAGAGGAAGGAAAACCTAGCAAAGAAGAAGGAAGTCCTTGTCAAGCAAAAGAAGTCAAATTTTCTCTCCTTGTCTCACATGTGCAAAGTTGCGGGGTTGTTGGAAGGGTCGTAATTGCAGTACTCTAGCTGGGCCGAATTTCTGGAGTAGCTGGGCCGAAATTCTGGATTGTTGTTGGGTTGTAGCTGCTGGAATAGAAGAGACTATTGAAGTTTGTTGAATCGTATTGGAAGGCTAACTTGGTGGAAGAAGGTCTTTTGATCAAGTCTAAGGTCTTCTTTGCCTATCTCAATTTGATTAGTGGAAGAGTTTCACTGGGTTTTCCCCTAGAGACAGGTTTTAGCCCTAGCTGAGTGCCTACATCTAGTGTCGTGGATCTTCATGTTTTGATTTGATCAAGGAAAAGTTAAGAAACCTGCAGATGGTGCAGGAAAGGAGAAATTCAAGGAAACCGACATCCTGGCCATGAATCTAATAGTAGATGGAATGAAGGACAATCTAATCCCATACATATCCAATATAGATTTCGTTCAAGAAATGTATGAAGCCCTCTCCAAGTTGTTTACCATTAAGAACACTGGTCAAATAGTTAGTCTCAAAAACGAATTAAAAACAATAAAGATGACAAAAGAACGACATTGTATCATCCTATTTTGTAAGGATCTCTAGAATAAGAGATGAACTCCAAGCTATAGATGAAGTTGTACCAGAGAAAGAACTAGCGATCGCTGCACTACTAGGTCTACCAAAATCTTGGAGCTCTTTTGGGTGAAAATTTCACTACTGAAATTCTATTGCAGCCACTAGAATTAATTCTTCTAACTGTGAATTAATTAACAGTTTATTTGCCACGGCAAATATCGAATAAATCACACTGCAACCTTCACAACTAAAAAATATTGTGGAAGATAAACTGGATACTCCGAAAATACTGGAACACACATAAATATGACAATTATTTTTGGACAAAAGTCCCCGAAAAAACCCAACTTGGAAAAACCGGTGCAGCAACTGAGGGTTTTTATTATTAAGCAACAGTGAGAAATGCTAGGTACAATCTATGGATGCCCAGTTGGCTATCCAATCAGCAAGTATCTGACAAAAGTAGTTAGAGAGAAAATTCTCTCACTCCACAAGCAATCTCGGCACTGGCTCCTCCAGAAAAATTGGTCGACCAAACCCTTGCGCAAGCCTCTACGCAATCCTTGTGCTGCCTCTCGCACATGTGGCTTTGTTCAGCCTCGGATCAAGTCGCCCTACATGTCTTTGTTGTTGGAAGTGACTCTCTTGGCCTCTAGAAGCTAAATCAACTTCCTCTCCAGCTAAATTGAACTGCCTTGTTGAAGCTTCTACGCAGCCCTTGCACATCTTCTGCATGGAATACTTCTGCCACTTGTTGTTGCCTCTCTGGATCTAGAAATTTTCCTCCGGACTCACTATCTCTGCACCTCCCTGTCTTTGCTTTCCTTCTCTAGCTCGAACTCTTACGACAATTGATGTTGCTCTCTAGAAAATCGAATTGCCTAAGGAAAATTGATCTCAAGTGTGTGTCTCCATCTACCCATCGACTTCTTCTTATAATCTCACTGTGGAACTCCAACGACCAAAATTAAATCTTAATCAATAGCAGAGATTATTTTCTAGTCGATCTGTGTGGGTTTTAAGATGATTCACACCTTTCTAAATTAGTATTAATTAATTAACCACTTTTCCCAAGTTTAGACTTAGGAAAAAATATTTAAAAATAAGCTAATAATCTAATTGAGACACTTCTAGGTGGAATTTACATAAATGATTTCTAGGTTATGCATAACTCCGGTGTTTTAGCCTCTCCATAAAGTTTCGAGACTAGAACACGTTTGATGCTCCAAAAAACTAACAGTCCCTCTTAGCGAGCAAATTGTTCTAGTGTTGAACTGCTCCAACACCCTCTCTCTGCATCATCCTCGATACGTTGTTGATGTTTGGCCACTGTGACTGCCTGCCACTGCCCACCAACCACTGCGCAACTCTGATGTTGCATCTATGTTGTTGTTGACACTTGTATACCACTGCCAACTCTGCATCTGCACTACAACTCCCTCTCATCTGTTGTTGCTACTACTGCAATTGCTTCAAGCTGTAGAGAATATCTTACCCTTGCTTACTGTTAATTTTAGTTAATAATGGTATGTTCTATGCTTAGAGCAATTTACTTCAATCTTTCTTATTAGCCCAATTCAATTTCATGTTTAGCAATCGCATTAACATTGACAGTAAATGTTGATAGAACATAAACAAATAACCAAAAAACAAGCCAAGACAAGAGGACACAATAATTTGGCGGATGCCAAGGAAAACCCCAATGTGGGGAAAACCCTTTGATCAAATCTTATTATTCTTCAAATTCAGCAAAGAGAGAAAGTACAATTTACAGCAGTCAACAAGATGCCCTAGACAACAAAGTCAACATTGGTCAAACCAAGAATATTCCTCCTCCAATGGAGCTCGGTCAAACCCAATCAAACTCAGCCTAAAAGAACAGTCAAAGTTAGCCCAAAACAGTCCTGAAATTCTCGGTCAAACCTAGTCAACACACTGGTCAAATTCTGCAATCAATGCTACAGTCAAACTATCCAAATTTCCTCGATTTGTGTGCCACCAAACTCAGCCTCCAGAAATCGGTTTATGTCCCAAAAATTGAAGTCAAAGAATGAGACCTAACCCAAGGTCCATGCTGGTCAATGCTGTTGCAAAAGCCCTAAAACAATCCGAAAATTGCAACTCCCCTTTCACACGTGCAGAGGAGAGAGAATGTCTTATGAGGCTGTAAGAACCAATGAGAAGGAGAGAGAATGTGAGATGAGATGATGTCCAAATGAGGTTTGAGTCTCTCCTTTTTATATCCATCAATGAGGGTTGGTGACACATCTATTGAGGCTTGTGAGCCTACATTACAATTCTGGCCGACCTTGACAATTTGCACGTGTGAGAAATAAATTCAAAATCCAAATTCTGCTCATCCAAACAAGATGATCTTTAGATCAATCTTGCACCTCTTTGAAAGAGGAATCCAACAAAAATATCATCTCCATCATATGAGCAGTGCAAAGTGGAGTTTGGCCCTAGTTGCCAAATTTAACACCCCCTCTCAACTGGGTAGAACTCCACCCGTCAATCCATCTGTCAACTTGTGAAATCCTGTCATCCTGTACCATCATGTACCATCCTGTCATCATGTGTCATCATGTTGTCTTTGTACTCTGTCGACTCTGCTCTGCTGAATGAAGAAATAATGAAGAAGATTTGATCGAGAGTGAGTCACAAGACCTTGCCACTCTCCACTGACCCAAAGTCAGTTTAGAGGCAATAACCTCAACGAGACTTGATCCCAAATCAAGTTGTTGGACACAACCCATCCTAGACATAGAGAGTACGGAAATACACGATGCATCCAATGGTAACGCTATGGTCTCTATCCTCATTTCCCAACTCATTGGCCAAATGAGAGGTACTTCCCATGAGTCTCGGACTACATGGGTAGGATGTATGTGGGGCATAGATCGTAAGAGGGTTAACCAACTCAATATCATAATGGTGGGGAAATAGCACACCAACAAGGTAAGGCAAACCTAGCCCTGTGGTTGCTTATAGCTCCAAGAAGTTATCCCCAAGCCCCCTAGAGCTCCCAGAGCTCAAAGTCCAACTCAAGCGGGACCCTCATAAGAGGGTTTGTCCACGATTCCAAGCTTCTCACGGAAGGTTAAGAATCTGACCTTCCCTAGGGGCTTCATGAGAATATTGCAACCTGCTCATCAGTCCCAATGTGATGGAGCCTTATGGCGCCTCGTTGTACCATATCCCAGATAAAGTGGTACCTGATATCAATATGCTTGGATCGGTCGTGGAACACGGATTCTCTGAAAGTCGAATACCACTTTGGTTGTCGCAAAGGATCACGGTGGTATCTAGCACATACCCAAATAGCTCACTTAAGAGCTTCCTCAACCAAACACCTTCACAACAAGCCATACTTGTTGCAATGTATTCGGCCTCAGCAGTGCTCAAAGCAACCGATTTTTGCTTCCTGCTCATCCAGGAGATCGAAGCAGAACCTAGAGTGAAGCAACATCCAGATGTGTTTTTGCGATCCACCACACTGCCTGCCTAGTCAGCATCGGTATATTCATGGAGCCTCATACTCCCGACAATGTATCTCATCCCATGGCTGACTGTGCGCCAGAGATATCTCAAGAGATTCTTGGCACCAATTCAACGAATGTGATGAGGCTCAACATGTTCACTGCAAAACATATGTCCGGACGGGAGTTCACTAAGAACATTACGGCCCCTATGAGTTGACGATACTCGGTAGGATTTCCCAAATCGGGCCCAGCAGCACTTCCACACAACTTCTTAAAGTTGCGTTCCATCGGAGTAGTCACAGACTTGCAATCCACCACCACAAATCTTTCTAGCAGCTTCACAATATATTTTCCTTGAGAAAGGAAAATCTCACCTGGTTTTTTCCAGACCTCCAGGCCTAGGAAGTAGTGCAACAGTCCTAGGTCCTTCATCTCAAACTCAGAAGCCAACTCCCTCTTACATTGATGAATAAGAGGGTTTGCAACTGTTAGTAAGAGATCGCCCACATAGAGAACTAGAATGAGAGGCTTGTCATTATCAACCTTAAAGTAAAGGTTTGGATCAACGTCACTTCGACTAAAGCCTAGCTTCATCAAGTAGTTGTTGATCCTCGCATACCAAACCCTAGGGGCTTGCTTCAACCCATAGAGGGCTTTCTTCAACTTGAACTTTGAACCCCAAAGGTTGTTCCACATAGACCCCTTCCTTGATCGACCCATGTTAGAAGGCAGTCTTGAGATCCATCTGATGTAGACTCCATCCTTGCGATGCAACAAGGGAAATGATCAAATGGATGGTGGTATAGCGAGCAATAGGTGCAAATATTTCATCATAGTCTACACCTTCTTTCTGCAAGAAGCCTCGGGCAACAAATCTTTCCTTGAATTTTTCAGCACTTCCATCAACTCCATACTTGATCTTGTAGAGCCATTTCGAGGTGACAACAAATTTGTCCTTCGGTCTAGGGACCACATCCCAGACATCATTTTTCATGATCGACTCATTTTCTTCGTTCATTGCATCGTTCCAAACTTGGTGCTTCGCAGCTTCTTCAAACCCTTGGTACCTATTCGCCTTCTTACTTTCATGAAATGTTCCCCTTGTTGCAATATGTCTCTCGTTCATCTTCAAGAGTGTCTCTAAGCCATGAGGGTCTCCTTTTATTTAAAGAAGGTGGATCTATAGGGTCCATCGAACCTTCAACATCAAGCATTTGTTCGTCCTTCGGTTCTTCCTGCATTTTTGCTTCTTCTTCTTTATCTTCCTTTGAGATTGATGCAGTCGGAAGGCCGCTTTTACCCACAATACGCAGAAAACTTTAATATTCTGCCTTTCCCAAATAAATGCTCATTAACAGAGTATATGCGTGCAGAACTTAAACTTTTATGGCCCACACAGAACAGACCAATTAGCGCCAAGCGCAACTTTGCAATTCTTGTAACTTTTCACTTCGCAATCTTTACAACTTACCTCCCCTTCACCGCATCGCAAATAAAACAACTTAACTTGCGAAATCTTAATGATACCCACTAAAATTTGTGATGTGTGAATTTGCGATTTGTCGTCCACCGTTGATCTACACCAAATCTAACGGTCCTCGCTCTCCTTTACTCCTCCACTTCGCATCGCACTTCAAATAACTTATGGGTTAAGGCCATAGTGCGAAACACTAAATTCTGCGACTTCTGAAATCGCTTTTGAAGCAATTTAATCTCCACCGTTGGTCTTCTGTCAGATCTAACGGTCTCTATTGCACATTCACTGGCCCACTTCGCATCGCAATTGATATAACTTATTGTTGCGACAGCCAACCTTCTCCGGATGCAATGTACGATGTGGATGATGCACGAGCTTCAAAGTTTTTCTCAAA
Source organism: Pinus albicaulis (assembly GCA_034641835.2). NCBI lineage: Eukaryota > Viridiplantae > Streptophyta > Pinopsida > Pinales > Pinaceae > Pinus > Pinus albicaulis. The sequence goes on along the minus strand of CM076575.1, from coordinate 663,609,674 downwards.
TCAACAACTTCACCGAACCTTTTTCACAGAACTTCGTTGTGTTTTTACAGTTAGCACCGTCAGTCTTCTTCTTTGCATACGCTCTGCGATAACACAATATTCAACTCAACAACGAATTAAAGAGTAATAATTAACACAGACAGGAGAATTTAAACATACAACACTTGGAATTATCATAAAGGTAATTACATAAAGCCGAGCTCTTCAATGGCTGGATTTTTACATTCAATGACTTCTCCTCTCTGTCTCTCCTCTATCACACAACTCGCACACACTTCTCACACTTCACTCTTTGTCTACTTACCTTATCACACTTCACACACTTATCTACGCTTCCACCTAACTGAAAGCGGTTTATCATTTACTATATTTTAAAACGACTCTATCTTATCCTCTCAATCCTAATTTATTTGCAAAATCTCCTCGCAGGGAGAACCAAATGCTACTTTTATTCCTATTTAATCTAGAACATTAAAACCATCTAACTTCACACATTTAAATCTAACTAGACTATTAATGATCAACTTTTCCCACTTCTTATTTGGCCACAACAAGTGAACACATAATCACATTGTTGGCAATTGTCCGGATGCTCCTGCATCAAACTCCCGGAGAAGAAAAGATTGATCCATCAATGTTTCAGGATCTACATTAAACTTTTGTAACTTTGTTGTTGTCATCCAACTAACATCTTCCACTGGTTGTCCTTTCCATTTGACTAGATACTGATAATAGTTTTGTCCCCTTGTCGTCTTTGTTGCTCTTTTCTCCATAATGGCTTCCACTTCTCTCTCTCCTGTCTTTGGCATCTGTTCCTTCCAATTCAAAGTTTGATCCTCCTCTTCTGTAGATTCTTCTTGTAGTTCCTCCTCTGTCCCTTAGTATGAATACAAATCTGCAACATTAAAGATGGGTGATATCCCAATTCCTTCTGGTAACTCAATCTCATATGCATTTGAGGAGAACTTCCTCAAAATTCTACATGGCCCTATCTTTTTCATTTTCAGCTTGTTATAGATCCCGACTGGAAACCTTTCCTTCCTTAGATAAACCATGACTAAATCATCTTCTTGAAATTCTCTTTCAGTCCTCTTCATATTAGCTCTTTGTTTATACTTTTGAGTGTTTTTCTGTAAGCTCTTGTTGACATCTCCCTACAACTTCTGCATCTGTTCTGCAAATTCTTCAGCTTTTGCACTCCTTGTCTCTTGTTTACTCAAATCTCTAAGTTCATACACACCTCTTGGATGCGTTCCAAAAACAATCTGAAACGGACTCATCCCAGTACTCCAGTTAGGAGTATCATTATATGCAAATTCACCTTGAGCAAGTGCTAAATCCCATTGCTTTGGACTTTTGTAAACCAAACTCCTTAACATGTTTCCCAAGCTCCTATTCACTACTTCAGTTTGTCCATCCGTCTGAGGATGATAAGCTGAACTGAAACTGATGTTTGTGTGAAATTTTCAAGAGGAAAATATTTTTGCAATACTTGGTTTATTTCTCCTACTTATGAGATAAGTTCTTTACAGATGCTTCAGTAAATTATCAAATAAACACATTTGCAGATCTTCACTATTGTTAAGAGCATAAGAACAGAAAGATAATTTACACCAATAGCACAATAGAAATAGCCACATGAACACAGATGTTTTTGGACAATTGTCCCCGAAAAAACCCAATGTGGGAAAATCGGTGCAGCAGATGAGGGTTTTATATTTATCTTCAGAAATGGAAAGTACATTTTCAGGAGTCTAATGAGCAAAGAAAAACTAGCATACAGCTAGCTGAATTTTCTAGACCTTCTAGACAATTTTCGGACCCTCGGGGTGACCTCCTTCACCCTCTGCATCATCCAACGTGAATGCTCTACGCAGTCCCTCTCTAGACTGCGTGATTCTGCATGGAGGGGTTCTTGTTGCTGATCAGCTCACCCTCCCTTCACCCTCCTGAGATCTGCTTCCCGATAACTGACTTCTCCCTCCTTTTGCTTCTGCAACCCAACCTCTACAAACTCACCCACTGAAATCGATTTCACTTGCTTCAGAATTGATTTCCTTCAGGTACTGAGAGTGTCCCCAGCGTGATTTCCAAATGGCCCTCAAGTCTCTTCTTATAGTCTTCTTGCTGATAAATCAACGACCAAGATTATATCTTTAATCAATGGCTCAGATTAAAAGATGACTTGATCTTCATCTTCTAGAAGATTCACACTCTCCTCTATTAATGCTCTTTAATTATTTAATTTCCCTAAGTTTATACTTGGGGTCTGCATTAAAATAATTAATTATTTTAATAAAGTCATATCCGAGTGGAATTTCCACAAACGATTTTTGGGTTCTCTCGATAGCTGATGTCTAAGCCTCTTTACAAAAAATGAGACTTAGAGCACTTTTCGATGCTATAGAAGTCAACACTCCCTCTTAGCGAGAAAAGTGTTTAAGCAAGATACAGTTGTACTGCTCTGACTCTACATCATCTGCTGCACTAATGTTGTCCTGGCTGCTACCACTCATCTCTGCGTTGCTGCTTCCTGTACTGCTGCCCTGTCACTGCAACATCCGTAATGCAGCTCCCTCTTCTTCTGAAGACCACCCTTTCCTCTAGTGGAAGGGGTTCTCGACCATCCCCATCTTCTCTCTAAAGTAAGTGAACTTGATCTTACTTAGAGCCTTTGTGAGGATGTCTACCACTTATTCACCTGTAGGAGTGTATCACAACTGTACTGCTCCCCTCTGGACATAGTCCCTGATAAAGTGACACCCAATGTCAATGTGCTTCGACCGGTCATGAAACACAGGATTTTTTGAGAGCTTAATGCAACTCTGATTATCTCACATAATCCCAGTCGGTTCTATCCGTTTCTTGAGTAAGTTCAAGAGCAATTTGCAGAGCCATATGGCCTCGCATGAAGCTATGCTTGCTGCCATGTACTCTACCTCAGCTGAGCTCAGTGCTACAGACTTCTGTTTCCTGCTGCACCAAGAGGTCATTCCTAATCCGAGACTAAAACAGTACCCACTGGTACTTTTCCGATCCACTGTGCTTCTAGCCCAATCTGCATCTGTGAACCCACTCAACTGGATCTCATTTCCCTTGGTGTACTTTAGCCCATACTCGACTGTCCCTCTCAGGTATCTGAGAATATGTTTGGCTGTTGCCCAGTGAGCCCTCCTTGGTTCCACCATGAACTGACTGAGGGTATTCACTGCATAACAAATGTCTGGTCTCGTGTTGACCAAATACAAAAATGACCCGATGAGTTGTCTGTACAAAGTGGGATCAGCCTCATCATCCTCTGATGTGCCTATCTTCTTCCATCTGGTGAATCTCCCATCCCATCTGCGCTGCCAAAGAGATGATGGATCTAATAGAAGTGTATCGTGCTACTGGAGCAAAGGTTTCTTCATCGTCAATGCCTTCTTTCTAGGCATACCCCTTTGCTACAAATGTTGCCTTGAATTTCTCTATGCTGCCATTTGCAACATATTTGAACTTGTAGATCCATCTGGATCCTACAACAGATCTGTCATGTGGTCTAGGGACTACTTCCCAGACATCATTTGTCATGATGGAGCTATACTCCTCCACCATGGCATCTACCCATACCTGATGCTAAGCTGCTTCCCGAAAGGTAGAAGGATCTCAAACCTGAGCTACCAGTGCCTGATATCTGTCAGGTTGTTTCCTTATCCTCTTCCCTTCTCTAGGTGTTCCAACAAATCCTTCTGCATCTCTAAGAATCTGTTGGAGTTCTTTGCTCGATCTCCCATCAGTGGTGGGCAGACTCACCTGTTATTCCTCCTGTTCTTCGTCGGAGGAGCTTCCCTCAGAAATATTGTGCCTTGGAGAGGCACTGGACCTCTCCTCCATAGGTCGTTGGGGTTGTACCAGTGGATCTTCCTCAATCTGCGTATCTGTGGCCATCTCTCGAGATTTCCTAAAGGCTTTCTCCTCCAGGAATTTCACATCCCTTCTTACCACGACTTTCCTGCTCTCTCGAATATAGACGCGGTATGCCTTTGCATTCTCACTGTAGCCCATCAGAAAACCCTTTTTCTGCAGTTTGATCTGACTTCTTACTCTTTTCCTCTGGAACGCGGCAATATGTTATGCTGCCGAATATCCTGATGTGGCTCACTTCTGGCTTACTGCCTGTGAACACACTTTCGGGAGTAACCTTCCCCAAAGCTCTATTGGGAACTTTGTTCTGAATATAAACTGTTGTGTTGCAGGCCTCTGCCCATAAGAATTTGGGCATCTCCTGGTCGTACAACATTGCCCTTGCAGCTTCTATTATGGTCCGATTCTTCCATTCTGCAACTCCATTTTGTTCTGGATTGCAAGGAATTGTCCATTCTCTCTTGATGCCTTCCTGTGCACAGAAATTGGTGAAGTCTTTATCGATATATTCTCCACCGTTATCTGACCTTAACTTCTTGATCTTCTTTCCTGTAGAGTTCTCCACCAATGCTTTGAAATCTTTAAACCGACTAAAGACTTCATCTTTGGTCTTCAGAAAATAGATCCAAGTTTTCCTGGAATAGTCATTAATGAAGGTGGCAAAATACTTTGCCCCACTGAGAGTTGTTGTGGACATCGGACCGCAAATGTCATAGTGTATTACCTCTAATACACCTTTGGCTCTGCTGCTGCTTCTTGGAAATGTTGTCTTAGTGTACTTCCCTAGTACGCATCCCCTACAAATTTCGTCTTTCTTTGTGTTGAGTTCAGGAGCCCCTATGACAGTGTTTTTGAGAATCCTCAAGGCTCCATGATGTAGATGCCCCATCCTTCTGTGCCATAACTCATTCAGATCTCTATCTTCTGTACTGCCGATCAAGGCCACCGGAGATTCAAGCTAGAGCTTATACAGCTTGTGACTCCTTACTTCGATTTGTGCCCTTTTGCTCCAGTTAGGGTGTTTGACATACACCTTATCTTGAATAAAGTATACGTCATAGCCCTTGTTCTGAAGTTGAGACACCAAGAGTAAATTCATCCCCAACCCTGGTACATGCAAAACATTCGTGGCTCAAATCTTGTTGCCATCCTCTGTCTGAAATGTTACGGTACCTCTCCCGATGGGGGTACATTTTGCCTTATTTCCCATAGTTATTTGGAAATTCATCTGCTCTTCTTGATAGCTCAAAAAACATTCTCGAAACCCCATCATATGAGCAGATGCTCCACTGTCAATATACCAAACACCTGGAGGGGAGTTGTGCTTGACACACAAGCAAGATCCTCCTCTAGTTTGGATGCCAACACCTTTATGTCAGTTTCTCTCTGCATTTCTGCGTGCTCTGGAGGACTGCGTGAGTCCCTTTGACTGCGTGAACCCTTCCTTTGGTCCATGGCAGATCCTCCCTTCCTGTTTTTAGCCCTTTGCTCTGATACCATGTGAAATTTTCAAGAGGAAAATATTTCTGCAATACTTGGTTTATTTCTCCTACTTATGAGATAAGATATTTACAGATGCTTCAGTAAATTCTGAAATAAACACATTTGCAGATCTTCACTATCGTTAAGAGCATAAGTATAGAAAGATAATTTACACCAATAGCACAATAGAAATAGCCACATGAACACAGATGTTTTTGGACAATTGTCCCCGGAAAAACCCAATGTGGGAAAACTGGTGCAGTAGATGAGGGTTTTATATTTACCTTCAGAAATGGAAAGTACATTTACAAGACTCTGATGAGCAGAGAAAAATTAGCAAACACCTGGCTTAATTTTCTAGACCTTCCAGACAATTTTCAGACCCTCGGGGTGACCTCCTTCACCCTCTGCATCATCCAACGTGAATGCTCTGCGCAGTCCCTCTCTGACTATGTGATTCTGCGTGGAGGGTTTCTTGCTGCTGATTAGTTCACCCTCCTGAGATCTGCTTCCCGATAACTGACTTCTCCCTCCTTCTGCTTCTGCAATCCAGCCTCTACAAACTCACCCACTGAAATCGATTTCACTTGCTTCAAAATCGATTTCCTTCGATTACTGAGATTGTCCCCAGCTTGATTTCCAAATGGCCCTCAAGTCTCTTCTTATAGTCTTCTTGCTGATAAATCAACGGCCAAGATTATATCTTTAATCAATGGCTCAAATTAAAAGATGACTTGATCTTCGTCTTCTAGAAGATTCACACTCTGCTCTATTAATGCTCTTTAATTATTTAATTTCCCTAAGTTCATACTTAGGGTCTGCATTAAAATAATTAATTATTTTAATAAAGTCATATCCGAGTGGAATTTCCACAAACAATTTATGGGTTCTCTAGATAGCTAATGTCTAAGCCTCTTTATAAAAAATGAGACTTAGAACACTTTTCGATGCTATACAAGTCAACAGTTTGTACCTAGCTTCTTCCATAGAGTCCTCCAGAAATGTCCTACAAACTCTGTATCTTTGTCTGAAACAATACTCACAGGCAATCCATGCAATCTTATAACTTCAGAGAAAAACAAATTAGCAATGTGAGTTGCATCACTAGTTTTCTTACAAGCAATAAAATGTGCCATTTTAGAAAATCTACCTACAACAACATAGATAGAATCATGTCCTCTTTGAGTCTTCGGCAATCCTAAAACAAAAGCCATGTTGACAGCATCCCAAGGTCTATTAGGTATTGGCAATGGCTGATATAACCCAGTGTGTTGGCTTCTTCCTTTGGCATGTTGACAAATCCTGCACTTCTCAACAAACCTCTTGATATCACTTTGCATTTTTGGCCAATAATAAAAAGCACTTACTTGAGCAAATGTTTTATCCTGTCTAAAGTGTCCAAACAGTCCTCCACTGTGTTTCTCCTTAATCAGATTTTCCCTCATGGAAGACTTGGGTATACACAATTTATTATTCTTGAACAACAATCCTCCTTGAATCAGGTATTCCATCCACTGGCTTTAGTTATGAATCACAAGATTTTTAATAGCTGCATATATTTCTTTGAAATCAATGTCTTCCTCATACATATCAATCATATCTTCAAACCCCAAAATGCCAATCTTCAATTCCTGCATAATCAAATTTACTCTACTCAAAGCATCAGCAACTTTGTTTGACTTACCACTTGTGTGTTTGATTACAAAGGTAAAACTCTGCAAATACTCCACCCATTTAGCATGCTTTTGGTTCAACTTTGGGTGATTATTTATGAACTGTCGTGCATGGTTATCTGAATACAACACAAATTCTTTGGGCAACAAGTAATGCCTCCATTTCTTCAAAGCTTGCACAATAGCATAGAACTCCTTATCATAGGATGAATACTTCTTCTTGGCCTCATTTAACTTTTCACTGAAATAAGCTATCGATCTCTGCTCTTGACTCAAGACAACTCCAATTGCTATCCCACTAGGATCAGTCTCAACTTGGAATATTTTATCAAAATTTGGCAAGGCCAAAACAGGGCTTTCAGTGATTTTCTTTTTCATCAACTTGAAATTTTGATCTGCTACTTTTGTTCATTTAAATGGTTGGTTGCTCTCTTTTATTGTTTCAATTATTGGTGCACAGATCTGACTAAAACCTCTTATAAACTTTCTGTAAAAACTTGCAAGACCATGGAAACTCCTTACCTCAATAAACTTCTCGGAGTTGGCCAATCCAGTATTACCTGGATCTTTTCTGGGTCCATCTTCAAGCCTTCTTCTGAGACTATAAATCCCAAATAAATGAGCTCTTTCTTCATGAAACTACACTTCTTCAAATTTATAAGCAGTTTCTCCTTTTTCAAAGTACTTAACACCAGCTTGACATGCTCCAAATGCTTTCCCTTACTCTAACTAAAAATTAGAATGTCATCAAGATAGACTATCACAAATTTTCATGGATACTCTTTCAAGACCTCATTCATTAGTCTCATAAATGTGCTTGGTGCATTAGTGAGCCCAAAAGGCATCACTAACCACTCATACAACCCACTGTTGGTCTTAAATGCAGTCTTCCATTCATCTCCTTCTCTAATCCTTATTTGATGGTATCCACTCTTCAGAACTAACTTAGTAAGATACTTTGATCCACTTAAACAATCCATCAAATCATCTATGCGTGGCAATGGAAATCTATACCTGATAGTGATCTTGTTTATAGCTCTGGAATCAGTACACATGCGCCACTCTCCTTTCTTTGGACTAAGCACGGCTGGTACTGCACATGGACAGAGGCTTTCTTTGATTAGTCCTTTATCTAACAACTCCCGTACCTGTCTTCCAACTTCTTCATTTTCCCAAGGTGTCATTCTATATGCTGCTTTGTTTGGCAAACTTGCACCAAGTGTTAAATCTATGTGATGACTTATACTTCTGACTGGTGGCAATTTACTTGGTACTTCATCAACAACTATATCAGCATAATCATCTAACAGATTTTTAATCTCCACAGGCAAATTGTCTAAATTTGTAGAAGTCAAAATTACCTTGGGTTTACCCACAATAGCAAAATGCATTTCTTTCTCCTTCTTGACTTCTTGCAGCAATTCTTTTCCACTAATCAGCATAACACTATTCCCAGCTACTCCTTTGTCTGCCTCATCCTTCAAAGGTAACAATGTGTGCTTCTTTCCATCCTTCTCTATAGTATAAGTATTCCTTTTGCCATCATGAATGGCTTTTTTGTCAAATTGCCAAGGTCTCCCCAGCAATACATGGCACACGTCCATTGGCATCACATCACACAATATAACATCTTTATATGTACCAATATGTATCTCTACTTTGCACTGTTCTGTCACCAAAATTTGATGTCCCTTTTGTAGCCACGACACTCTGTAGGGAGAAGGGTGTACTATCTTATTCAACCCTAATTTCTCAACCATCTTTGCGGAAACAAGATTATCAGTACTTCCATTGTCAATCACAACTTTGCAGCACTTATATTTAGACTTGCATACAATCCTAAATAGGCTCTTCCTTTGCGCTAGCTAATTTGCGTCCTTCTCTACCTTAAGCAATATTCTTTTGAGCAATAAAGACTCTCCTGCCTAAGGTGGTTCTTCTTTTTCCGTGACCTGAGGATTTTCTTCTTTTGCCTCAACTACATTCACATCCCGTTGATTTGTTGATTTGTTATGAGGACAGTGCCATGATTTGTGTCTCCATTCTCCACATGTGTAACATCGCATCTCTCTTCCTCGTCCCCTACCTCTGGGTGCAAATCTCACTCTACCAAAGTCTCCTCTTTGCGGTGGTCTACTACTCGAACCTCCTGCTTCATTTTGAGAGTGCTGAAATCTTGGTCTGAAAGTTTCTCTTCCTCTCACTGGATTTTTACCTCTATTCTTCTGACTTTGTTTCCTCAACATTTTCTCCTGTACCTTCAAAGTTGCTTGATAAGCATCCTCAATTGTCTTCAGACTCAACAAACTGATTTCATCTTGTATATCATACCTTAAACCATTGATGTATCTGGCTACTTTCTCCATATCATCTTCAGCATGTCCTGCTCTAATGCACAGCTTGTAAAACTCCTTTGTATACTCCTTGACAGTCATTCCTTTCTATCTCAAATTCTGCAACTATTTAAAAAGATTCAATTGATAATCTTTTGGCATTAACTTTTTCTTCAATTTACTTACCATTTTATCCCACTGCTTGATCTTAGGCTTTCCCTTTCTATTCCTGGATGTCTGTAGTTCATCCCGCCAGATAGATGCATGGCCCTTCAACTTGGTAGTTGCAAACTTTACCTTCTTCTTATCTTCGACCTCTTCTAAGTCAAAATACTTATCCACCGAACTGATCCAATCTATCAGCTCATCCACATTAAGGTTCCCTTCATAATAAGGAATCTCCATTCTTGGTTTTCCACTAACCTTTGCCAATATCTTGAAAACTTTAGCTTCCTCACTTTCTTCAGAAGAAGAAGAAGAATATTCTTCTGTTGCGCTGACATCTTCTTCTTCAGGTGCTCTCTTCTGAGCAGTCTCCATTGTCGCTATCCTTGTATGAAGGTGTCAAATCTCTTCGAGCAAAGTTGTGTTTGCTGTAAGTCTCCCTCAACCTCTGCCAACTCCTCTGCTGGGCGGCATATTTGTTACACTCCTTGAGAACAGAACTCAACTTCGGCTCTGATACCAAATGATGCAGCCAAAAGGTCGCTTTTACCCACAATACGCAGAAAACTTTAATATTCTACCTTTCCCAAATAAATGCTCGTTAACAGAGTATATGTGCGCGGAGCTTAAACTTTTATGCCCCACACAGAACGGACCAATCAGCGCCAAGCGCAACTTCGCAATTCTTATAACTTTTCACTTCGCAATCTTTACAACTTACCTCCCCTTCACCGCATCGCAAATAAAACAACTTAACTTGCGAAGTCTTAACGATACTCGATAAAATATTTGCGATTTGCCATCCATCGTTGATCTACACCAAATCTAACAGTCCTCGCTCTCCTTTACTCCTCCGCTTCGCATCGCACTTCAAATAACTTACGGGTTAAGGCCTTAGTGCGAAACACTAAATTTTGCAACTTCTGAAATCGCTTTCGAAGCGATTTAATCTCCACCGTTGGTCTTCTGTCAGATCTAACAATCTCTACTGTGCATTCACTAGCCCACTTCGCATCGCAACTGATATAACTTACCGTTGCGACAGTCACCCTTCTCCGGATGCGATGTGCTATGGTTGATGCACGAACTTCAAAGTTTTTCTCAAATCAACGACTTTGCCGAACCTTTTTCACAGAACTTCGTTGTGTTTTTGTCGTTAGCACCGTCAATCTTCTTTGTATACGTTGTGCGATAACACAATATTCAACTCAACAGCGAATTAAATTGTGATAATTAACACAGACTGGGGAATTTAAACACACAACACTTGGAATTATCATAAAGGTAATTACATAAAGTTGAGCCCTTCAATGGCTGGATTTTTACATTCAATGACTTCTCCTCTCTGTCTCTCCTCTATCACACAGCTCGCACACACTTCTCACACTTCACTCTTTGTCTACTTACCCTATCACACTTCACACACTTATCTATGCTTCCACCTAACTGAAAGCGGTTTATCATTTATTAGCTTTTACAAACGACTCTATCTTATCCTCTCAATCCTAATCTATTTGCTAAATCTCCTCGCAGGGAGAACCAAATGCTACTTTTATTCCTATTTAATCTAGAACATTAAAACCAACTAACTTCACACATTTAAATCTAACTAAACTATTAATGATCAACTTTCCCCACTTCTTGTTTGGCCACAACATGTGAACACATAATCACATTGTTGGCAATTGTTCGGATGCTCCTGCATCAAAGATAAGAAGATCTCTAACCTTCCTAAGGGCAGAATCTTTGTCGAAGGTGACATCACGACATATCTCCACTTCTCTTTGACCGGGCACATAGATTTTATATGCCTTCGAGGTTTCACTGGAGCCCACAAACGTTCCCTTCTTTCCAGAAGCATCCAATTTGCTCCTCTTTTCTTTTGGCACATGAAAATATATGGGACTTCCAAAAATTCTAAAATGAGAAACATCAGGTTTCTTACTAGTGAAGACTTCTTCGCGAGTTTTAGAATCCAATGCTTGATGTGGGCATCTATTTTGAACATACACAGCAGTGTTGGCAGCTTCTCCCCATAGGAACTTTGGAAGACCTTGGTCATGAAGCATGGCACAGGCAGCTTCAAGAATGGTTCGATTCTTCCTTTCGGCAACTCCATTTTGTTCGTTAGTATATGCATTAGTTGTCTCCATATTAATGTCAGCTTCCCTACAATAGTCATTGAACTCATTTGACTCCTATTCGGTTCCATTATCGGTCTTCAAAATTTTGATCTTCTTCCCTATTTGATTTTCCACCAAGGCCTTGAATGTGAGGAACCATTTGAATACTTCGTCCTTTTTCTTCAAGAAGTATATCCATGTCTTGCAGGAGAAGTCATCTATAAAGGTGACATAATACAAGCATCCTCCCAAGGATGTTACAAGCAACATACCAGATAGATCATAATGAATCAATTGTAGAACATCAATAGTCTTGGAGTTAATTAAGGGGAATGGTCCCCTTGTATGCTTTCCTTCAGCACAACCCTGACATACACCTTCATGATCATCTTTGAAATCAAGCATACCTGTGACCACCTTCCTTTCTTCGAGAAGGGCTATGCAAACCTCTGGTGCCATAACTCGAATTGAAGAGTTGTGTTATATGTCGTGGCTCCCAACAGACTTCCTGATAAAGTGTATCAACCCTAAAACCAAGAGTGAATGCTTCTTTGAAATTCCTCTTCTAAATGTGTACCTTTCCATCAATGAATGCCACCTTGAATCATTTGTCTTCCATTGTCGAGATAGACACTAGATTCTTCTTCAAGTCAGGTACTTACAACACATCTTGCAAACGAAGGACTTGACCTTGATTTAGATGAAGGGTCACAGTCCCTGTCCCTTTCACAGGATAGATGGCATTATCTCCAAGGATAATTTCCAAATTAGTATCTGATTCAATCAAATTAGAGAGGGCCTCTTTATATCCAAAGTGCCTTGAGGCACCACAATCAATCAACCAGATTTCCAAGGTGTCGGGAGTAGATGCAACAGAGAGGGCAGATATAAGAATATATTCATTTTTTTTGTTATCAACAACATTAGAATCATCATACCTGGAGTTCCTTGACCTCTTGAAAGGTTGACCATTTCCATTTCCATTTCGATCAGAGAGAGCCTTTCTCTTTCCTTTGTTGTTGAACTTGTTGTTCCTTTGATTTCCATTTCCCCTGAAGTTGTTATCATCATCTCGAGATGAGTCCCTTTTATTGGGGCACTCTCTAGCATAGTGACCAAACTTGTTACAATTGTAACATCTACCCTTCTTTCCTTTGGGTCTGTCAGGGTCATATAAATTATAGGATCTCAAGGTGATTGAGTATTTTGTCTCAGTAATCTTATATTGTAAATAATTTTCAATATGCAAATGATTTCCAAAAATAATAGATATAAAAGAAAATAAAAGAAAAGTTGAAAAGAATAAAAAGAAAATAAGAACCCCACAAAAGAAAAAATAGAAAAATAACACTGAAAGTGCTGCAAATTCAAATGTCACAACTGATAGATTAGTTTTCTTTATGTCATCATCAAATAAGATTGTGTGCAACTTGTTTAAAAATGCCATAGTAACTAGATTTTTGTTCAAATCATACAGCTTAATCATGATTGAATAATTGTGAATTTTTGTTAATTAGGTTTTAGTGAATAAAGATTTGCCAAACAATTTAATCTTGGTAAATCAGTAGTTAGGTAGAAAATGAAATTGATTCAATTGCTTAATCTGAATCAATACAAGAAATAAATAGAGTGGAAAGATTTTCATAAAAAAAAAGTGATGTGGGTTAGCTAGCTTAAATGCACCCTAAGAAGAAAGAAGAAAAAAATGTTAGTTTAGCAAAAGAAATAAAATTCAATGGGTAGGTAGAAGTATTTTTAAAGCCTTGAAAAGAATTAAATTGGTTATCCTAAGTTTTGTTTTCAAATGTATTTTTGCATATAAGAGGAAAAAGTGATAAAAACGCTTTATCCTAACTCTAAAAGCATTGGGTGCTTAAATGAAAATATTGAATATTTTACCATACTATCCAAAGTTTTTACTTTCATTAACCTACCGCTACCCGACAACCGGTCAAGTCATATCACATTAAACCCCGCCCATCTATCCACCCTTCATCTTACCCACTTCCGATCTAACAGTTCACGATAATCTTCGCCCCCCACCCCTCTCCATCTAAGCTTTACCGGGGGGGTCAGAAAAAAGTTGTTTTAAGCTGAGGGCCCACGACGACGTGGTGGCTTCTTCGCGTTTCGTATCCCCATCCGCTCATACCGTTTACCACTTCATACCCCCCCCCCCCCGCGATGCCCCTGAAAACTGCCATTCTCCGCCATTCCAAAACCACTCACCTATCTGTTGCGCCCGCCAGTCCCGTCGCACCAGCTGATATGCCCATTGCCAATCACATCCCTTCCCACGGAAATCAATCCGTTAATGCATTTAATTAAACAAATGATCGTTAATGTAATGGTTCCGCGCCATAATCAACGGAAAAACCCAATTGTGTATAAAACCAGGCACTGTAAACCAGTTTAACCTTTACTCTGCTCATTTTTCTGTCATTTCCATTGTTTTGACAAGTTTTATAGCGCTCCTTTTCGATTCATCAGTTCATCGCCGACCCTAGCATTGCGTTCACTGCACCTCCTTCAACCAATCCAGAGCTTTACACAGTCTCGGTAAACCTGTTCCTTTCTAAATCCTTTCAATTCCTCTAAAACAAATTGAATCATGCCTCCTATGAAGAAAATCCAGGAGGAGCCATTTAACCCTTTGATCCATCCTCTTGTTAATCTAGACTATGTCCCTCTAGCTGACAGAGATTATAAGATCCATGAAACTCTCTGTGAATTTGAACTATTCCAGATGTATTGCTGGTTAGAGGACAAATACATAGATAACTCAGATGACATTGGACTGTGGGAGTCAAACTTACCTCACTATATTTTCCCCCATCCTCACAGTGCCCCTGAATTCATCCGAAAATGTCAGGCCTGCTACATACCCAGCCAAAGAGCCATAATTGCCCCCACAAGTGAAATTCTCTTCACCATCACTACACAATTCATTGATCAAATGATGCAAGCCCCCTCTGTGGAAAATAGCACCCCCTTTTCCCTAGGATCCCTCAATGAGCTATATCAGAATTTAGATTTTGCCAAATGGGCTAAAACCTTTGACCTTTTCCTAGCAAAATATACTCGGTTGCCTAAGAAGAACCCTCCATACTCTTCCTCTATCTTCCCTGACAGAACCAAGCAAATCATCACAGTCATTTCATACCTCCTTGGCTACTATTCTGACCATTGGATAGATGAGCCCATCATAGGTTTCCTCTCCATTATTTCCACAAATTCTAAACCATCCATCATCTTCAATTTCAGCCAATTCCTGGCATATAGTATTCATGACCAATTTGTAAAATTTCAGACAGAAGAGGTGTTTAAATATTCCTCTGTTCTAGTCTACATGTTTCTATATTTCTAGGCAGATAGGTTTAAATTTGCAATGCAGAAATTGGATGAAGATGGCAATCAGCAGTCAGTCATCTTCTGGACCACATTGGTAATGAAAGAGTAAAAAGAGCATTCATAAAAACAATTCATTGAACTGTTTGTACATCCAGCAATGAGTCTTCTTATCAGTACAGTTGAACCAAGAATTAGTGAAGACATCAAAAGGATTCTGCATTTATCAGATCAAGCAAAGACAGGTGACTGATATTTATACCAGAACTACACAGAGTTGAGAGTTTATGGTTGTGAGCTTGCTCCTTACAAGCAAAATTCCTCCCAATGAGGATTTTTCCTGAGAGTACATGGGCAAATGTTGAATGCTAATGAAATCCACTTTGTATCAACAAAGAAGAAATCACAGTTTAGGATCAAAACACGGATCGGACCATTCATTTGCAACAACAGGTCAGCAGGGGAGGAAGCAGACATGATCTTGAAGGAAATGATGTTCAATCTCAGTTTTACCTGGTCCTATGATCCCTAGGGAACCATTTCAAAGTTAAGGGTAGAAAACAAGATTGCTCCTTACATACATACCCATAGGCCAGAAGTAGAATGGTATATGAACCAGTTGGGCTGGGCTGAAAACACTTTGCAGGAAGCTGGGGAGTAGCTAGTCTCAACATCAACATCACAGACTCCTGTTCCATAGGAAAAAGACAAAGAGAAGAAGACTCACCTTCTGTGACTGACACTACAAGCAAAGAGTTCAAGATAATGTACAGGAAAAGAACCAAACTTAATCCTAAAGTCAATCCAGATAAAGATTCAGAATGGGAGGTTGTCATAATCACTAAGGAGACACCTACATCCTCTCAAGTTGGTGGCCAATCCACCCTTTCTCCTACTACTTTTACAGCTTCAAAGGACCAGCAACAAGTTATTCAGACAACTAAGGTTGTCCCAGGGGATAAAGAGAAGACAATGTTTGATACCTTCAAGGAATAAAATTGAAGAATGAGATTTTGAAGAACAGTACATATAGTCAATTCTGGAAGTAGACTTCCAGTTCTCAGAGTATGTTGGTGTCAGCATTTGACTCTGAGAAAGGTAAAATGCAAAAGGCGTTTCTTGAGGCATAAATTTCACAGCCTAAGACAGTAGCAGATTACAAGAAGACTTCATTTGAGTTTGACATCAAAGATATTCATCCCATTGATCAAATGAAGATGCACAAGCAAACACGTGAAATGATTTCCTCTACCTTAACTAACACAGCCATGAGTTTATCTAAGTTGCGGGTTTCTTTGGCCAACATTCAGTCACAGCTAAAAATGGAGAAAATCTCCTCTCTTACCAAGGATACAAGGATAAAATCTTTAGAGAACTTGGTAGTTAAGATAGGATATGATCCCTCTAACATGAATGCTACAGAAGAGATAATAAAGAAGAATAATGTTGACATAGAAACATTGAGGAAACAACTGAAGTTGTCAGCAACAAAAGACCCTCTCACCAAAGACATTGAAGAAACAGAGTCTCAAAAGACTGATATGATGAAGCTCATCATGGAGCAAAATGCACAGTTGAGACAGATGGAGATAGAAATGGAAAAGATGATTAAAGAAATGGAGCATACTACAAAACTCTCCATGGTTCCTTTGGATGTTGTACCTCTTACAGCGATCCACACAGCGACAACTTCTACAACACAAACAGTAGATGGTGCAGAACAATTGACAAAAGCAGTGGAGAATCTGTCTATCCAGACAGAGGAAATCAAGAAGCTACAAGATCAAGTTAAAATATTGCAAGACCAGAGATCAAGGACTGAAGCCTCACATTCAGCTGAAACACAGAGAGCACAAAAACTAATAGAGAGATTGCAGAAGTCAGAGAGAGAATCAGCCATTGGAGAGACCTTGGCCCAAGGCAAGGAAATCATCTGGGCAGATATTACGAATTCCATTAATGAAATCTGGCCCTGCATCCAGATTATTTATGAACAAAAGGAGTTGATTCAGAGGGTGAATGATGCTATCAAAACTATCAAAGAAGATCTTGGGGATATGCATGTTACAGCAAATAACATCATCAAGTTCTTGAACTCCAAGCACAGATATAAGTTGGATGACTTGGGAGTGGATGACAGAACAGGGACCATCTTAGAAATGAAGAAGATTCTTACCAAGAAGAATCTGGTGGTTCAGTTGGAAGAGAAATGCCATGGCTTAGAGATAGCAGTGAATAGATTCTTCAACAGGATTGAGCCTTTAACACAGAAGGGTCTGCCTTCTTTGTTTGTTATTAATGATAAGTTAATAGCTCAGGAAGATTATGTGAAGAAATTGAAAGAAATTGCTAGGGACAACACCAAATTTTCCAGCATCAGTATGACAGGCAGAGCGTTCCTAGACGCAATCAACAATGACTTTTTTATTCAGCAAGAGGTAAATCACATCTTTGTGATAAAACCTACCTTTGCCAAATATACTAAGGTTGATGAGATTTACCGAAAGGTAATCAAATTAACCATCCCAGATGAAGATCGATGGGATAAATTATGTGAACTACAGGAGTGAAAAGTAATTGAGAAAAGTCAGTTGCATCCAGCACAACAACCAGCACAACAGCCAACATAACAGCCAGCGCAGCCCAAACATTGGTCTACTCAGCAATTGTTTCCTCTAAAACAGTGCCAGCATTCCAGATCATCTCCACCGAGCCTATTTTTTGTCACAGTTAGAGTTTATTATTCAATTTTGCTAATAATACACTGTCTGTTGAGACAGCATTAATGTAATCAGTTTTGTAAAAGATTAGTATAAATACTTCATTGTTCAAAGAGAGTATATTTTTCCTACTAAGCAATTGTAATTTTCAAGTTTGCTAGAGCATCAATAATACAAGGACTTATTACAGGATTCATATGGTGTATTCACTGGTGAAGTTTCTTCTTCTGTAACTGTGTTTTTCATTGTTTTTCCTTTCTCTGTAAATCTAAAAAACCTTAATTGTAAAACAGAAAGTGTGATGAACAGGACATGTTAATGAGAACACCTTATTCTGGCTGTTTTTGCAATTTATATGTTTTCTACTTAAGTCAAATTGAAGAATACTTAATTGCTTTTCAATCTCTACTGAATTTCACTTTTCTTCCACCTCCATAATCCATTTAAAATCTTAAACGATCCAGTTAATGCAACCAAGCTTGCCCTGCGATAACTCTTTTAAATATTGATGCAAAACCAGTTATATTTTTTGACTCCATAGCCCAATGGAAATATAGTCACATAATCAACCAAACAATCAAAATCAAACATACAATCAAGCACCATCATAACTAGCCTAAAATTTATTAAAAACAAAGGTAAATTTTATAGAGAGATCCCTCTCTGAAGCTGGCAAGGCCTCTGTGTTTATTCTCACAATCTCGTAAATTATAGAACGATAACAGGGCCCCACTCTTCCTTGACCTTGATTTCTCGAACCAGCATTATTCTTCTTCTTTGCATGAGTAGGTTCACTTCCATTTCCATTAGTCTCTCTCCATCATTCTTGTCTCCTCTTCAAGTGCATCTTGTCAACAATTCATCAAAATCGAGAATTATATTATTATTGAGAATAGTGGTAATGAATACATACCATGCTCGGGGAAGACCTCCAAGAGCAATGAGAGTGAGCTCTCGGTCAGCTATGACCTCTCCAATTGATAAGAGATCATTCTTGATTTCGGTGATCCTCGTGAAGTAAGATTGGATGGACTCTCCCTTGTCCATCTTGATGTCCTTCAACTTGTTCTTCAAAAAGAGAATTCTAATATCATTGCTAGCCCTGAACATGCTAACCAACTTATCATACATCTCCTTAGAAGTGCCCAGCTTGGAGATATAAGCAACCAAGTGCAGTGCTTATGAATAGAATCACCGATGATCTTCTTCGCCTTGTTTTCCCCTTTCTTGTACTTTGTTTTAGTGGCAGCCAGTGCATTTGATGGAGGCTCGGTGATCTTTCCCTGCACATAATCCATAACATCTTGTTCCTCCAATGTCAGATCTAAGGACATTTTCCAAGCATGATAATCAGACTTATCATTGATCTTGTCATCATATTTGAAGTATGATGAGGAAGCCATTGACCCTTGTCCTTGTCTAATCAACTTTCAGTGATTGCTCTTCTCACTCTTGCTTGGGCTTTGTCTTGACCTCAGCGCTGATACCATGTTAACAATGGTATGTTCTATGCTTAGAGCAATTTACTACAATCTTTCTTATTAGCCCAATTCAATTTCCTGTTTAGCGATCACATTAACATTGACAGTAAATGTTGATAGAACATAAACAAATAACCAAAAGACAAGCCAAGACAAGAGGACACAATAATTTGGCGGATGCCGGGGAAACACCCCAATCTGGGGAAAACCCTTTGATCAAATCTTCTTATTATTCTTCAAATTCAGAAGAGAGAGAAAGTACAATTTACTGCAATCAACAGGATGCCCTAGCCAGCAAAGTCGACGTTGGTCAAACCAGCAATATTCCTCCTCCAATGGAGCTCGATCAAACCTAGTCAAACTCGGCCTCAAAGAGTAGTCAAAGTCAGCCCAAAACAGTCCTGAAATTCTCAATCAAACCTAGTCAACGCACTAGTCAAAGTCTGCAATCAAACTATCAAGATTTCCTCGATTTTTGTGCCACCAAACTCACCCTCCAGAAATCAAATTATGTCCCAAAAATCAGAGTCAAATAATGAGAGTTGACCCAAGGTCAACGTTGTTGCAGAAGCCCTAAAACAGTGCGAAAATAGCAGTTTCCCTTTCACACGTGCGGAGGAGAGAGAATGTCTTCTAGGGTTGTACGAACCAATGAGAAGGAGAGAGAATGTGAGATGAGATGATGTCCAAATGAGGTTTGAGTCTCTCCTCTTTATATCCATCAATGAGGGGCGGTGACACATCTTTTAGGGCTTGTGAGTCGACATTACCATTCTAGTCGACCTTGACAATTTGCACATGTGAGAAATAAATTCAAAATCCAACTTCTGCTCATCTAAATAAGATGATCTTTGGATCAATCTTGCACTTGTCCAAAAGAGGAATCCAACAAAAATATCATCTCCATTATATGAGCAATGCAGAGTGGAGTTTGGCCCTAGTTGCCAAATTTAACAGCATATTGTTGCAGTCGCTTCGAGCCCTGGAGAATATCTTACCCTTGCCTACAAACTAGAGGGTAGGGTGCAAGTTATATAGAAAAAAATACATAAATATTAAAAATTTAATTGAAACTATATATGTGCACTAACACATCAATGGAAATACAAATTAATAAACCACACATATGCAAGGATTGTTAATATCTATTGCATGCAAAAGTGCAAATAGCAAAATTATGTCTGATATAAGTTAAAAGATACATGTGATTAAAGTTTTGAGAAAAATACGTATAAATTGAGGCTTTCAATTGTTTATAGGGTCAATACTATAATCATACTATAATCAAATGACTGTATAGCATACTAGGTCATGAGTCATGACTCATAACTCAATAAAATCATAAAGAATCCAAATTGTCAACAATGGCAACTACTAGATATTATGAATCATCCTCATGATCTATTGTATAGGTACCTTCCTCTTAAGCAGATGCCTCTAAATTCTAGGACCAACACCAAAATCACCCAACTCTTGCGATGGAAGCAACTACAATTCCATATAATTGAATCATCATCTCTACACTTTTTCTTGACTCTCCAGAACCCATTCCAAGGAGGAATCATCTCCTCCAAAATTATAAGATCTACACCAAATGTGTTACTCAAGTGGTTGTGCCTAACCCAATGATCCTACTACCCAAAATCACTTGATTGTTGTTCCAAACAATTTGTATTTTTCAATGAATATGCTCACATTCTTCGACTACACTCACACTTCAACTACACTCACCAGGAGTGTGTTATTGGGGTTTTTCTTATGAGGATTGTTATCACAAAATCTAGCACCTTAGTGCAAAGCCTCACTAAGCACTCTAGATCAAAAAGGGCAACATTGGGATCAACCACCATTTTCACCTTGGCAGTTGCTCCCTTATTGTTCTTGGATCTCAAAGATTAAGTTAATTTTCCATAGAGCTACATTGTTCTTTGCTTTGATAGTTACATTTCTTCAATAACATGTTAAATTCACCCCAAATAATTATATCGTTGTACAGATCTACATTATTAACCATCAGTATATGCAACTATGTAGAAAGAACAACATCATAATCATCATCTAAGCAACGGAACGAAAAGGAACAAGAGAAAAGAAGCATGAACACATAGAGACACCAGGATTGATCCGAGACCAGGCAAAACCCACTATGGGGAAAACCCTTGCAAATTCTTCTTCTTATATCATCATCAAATGATTCAGCAACAAGAGTACAAAGATTCATAGATCCATATATTCAAGATGCATTAAAACAACTAGCACATGCATAATGTGACCTTCCACATCTCTGCTAAAGGAACTTGATTCTGACAACTGAGATGTACTGACACTCGTTGAAGCATACTAATGAATACTATTGATTCTGAGTGAAGACTATAGATACATCCTAAAGCAGAAATACATAGAGCAGATCTACAGATCTGTAGATCTACAACATCAAGAGCACGGATCTGATGGATCACCAAGTGATCTCAACTACCAAGTCCTAGATCTAAATCCAGGATGCTGACAATGACTGATCTTAAGCGACTATGACTGAGCGACAGATATATGTACTATGAAGGCACTGTGCAATCAACTGAATGTGATCCAATCCAGATCTGCATATAAAATCCCTTAGGCACGGCCTTGACATGCTCATCCCACGGTTGAAGCTCCCCTATCTATGACCTGGACGCTTTGTGCCCACAGCTGAGGTCTTGTTTAGCCCAGAACCCTAGCCGCGCCCTAAACACGATCTGCCCGCGGCTATACCAGCTTAGCTGCGACCTTAACACGATTTTCCCGCGACTCTGGCCCGAAAACTGTAGTACTGTGCCCGCGGCTCTAGCTCAGAAGACCCAAATCTATGTGAGTCTCTCGTCTGTGATCCTGAACCCTACGCAAGCTTTTCCTAACGAACCTGTGCGAACCAAAACAGAAAAGACAATCCAAAGCGAAAAGTGCAAGAGGAAAATCTCATGAGCGAAAATGTGAATGAATGAGCTTGAGGTCGCTTCTATTTATAGCCTTCGTGAGTGACCGTTTGGGGTTAAGGCTAACTCCACATGTGGTGAGGCCGACCCATTCCATTTCTCTTTAATAAAGAAATTAATTCATAATTTAACTTTCGTTTAACTGATTGGGGCAATCTATAAGTCGATTTTGGTCCTCTCGAAAAGAGGAATCTAATGCAATTATAATCTCGACCATTCGAGTTGTCCATAGTGGAATTTGACCATAGTTGCATAATTTTAACACTCCCTCTCAACCAGGGAGAATTCCACTAGTCAATATCTGTTCATCGATCAATATGCCATTCTATTATCTTCATGCATCATCACATATCGTCTCTGATCATCTCTGTCATGTAGTCGTCATGTTGTGATCCTTTCTCATTACAAATCATCAATGTATTTGAATTTCTCATGCTTAATTATGCTTACCTCTTAATTGCCCCTGCTCGTATGTTGAACATTCTCGGATCTAGAAGAAGAATTTGTCACCAGAGGGGAGCTTAAGCTACCACCCTTCATCCATCAAGCTATCATTCGAAATCTCTGCCAGCGGGCTACTACCCGAAATAACATCATTAATCATCATTGGAAAGCATATTATCAGGGAGTGCATCTCTACACAGAATCTCATGGGGGAGCTATACCTCTACAACCCCATATCTAGCAATAGGATATCCATCCACGCAAGGGAGCCTATCTCAACCATGGAATCACATCGAGTAGCTCAATCTCAACCCGAAACTGCATAAGGTTATCTCAACCCATCCTATTGCCTACTGATCTTCCCATCAATGACCATGAATAGTCATGTGATAGAACACCTGCATCATAATCGACTTGGGTTGTACACCCCAAGTACATCCTCAACTCATTAGCCAAACGAGGAGCGGTATTCTCGACAAGCCCTACTTGTGGGTATGATGCCAACTGGGGTATACTCTCCAAACACCAATCAAGGGAGCAGCATTCTTCGACCCTATGAAGATAAGGGAGCAGCATCTCAACCCTCTGGGTGACAGATAGGGAATACGCCCTATTGTCCAGAGTTCGCTCAACCCTAGGAGCCTTCTATCTCAATTCCTCGTCCTGGGAGCTCAAACAAGGAGGAAGAGTTGGCTCAGTGTCCTCGATCAGTGGTGCCCTCATCTGGTATCTACTGATTCCTGTTCATACAGGACATCAAATCAAGTGTTATGTTAGAACATACACCAGCCTAGATCCATCTAACTCTGGATCTATCATGCGCCGAGAGGGATCAAATCTCTCGAGGTGCAAACCTATTTTTTGAGTGCAAAACTTGAGTAGTTTGCACCTCGAGAGATTTGATCCCTCTCGGCGCATGATAGATCCAGAGTTAGATGGATCTAGGCTGGTTCCAGTCAAAGGCATCAACGTCACATTTTTCAGATTATTAAAATTTTTGTATATTTTTGAGATGTAAGATGGATCTAGGTTGGTTTCAGTCGTGTGCTGCCAAGGAAAATCTATCAAAGATATGATTAATTTTATCAGTAATATGTAAATATGTCAAATATTAATATAATCATTTTAAATATGCTAAATATTTATTAGATTAACTTGGTCATTTTAATTTTAAATTTTCTTAGTTACCTCAGTTCGTTGAGATGATAATTATTGTTAATAACTATAATGATGAAAAATGATGAAATACTTTTTTTAAATGCAAAGTGACAATAATAGTGTTGAAAGATAGAAAATGTGAATAATAAGAACGTACTCATGTTACAATCAATCTCAAACTATTTTCTTCTACTATTCTTATTTTCTCCCTTGTTAGTTTTGTTATCTTTTCATATCGATTATATGAAAAAGAAAATTTAAATCGTAAACCATTTAAATCTTTAGCTCGATCTGTTGTAGTAAACATGATACCTTGTCTCTCTTGCTCTCCAATATTAATAGCTTAAATTACTATAACACAAAAATCAATCTACATTGTTAATAACTTTTTGTGCTTACACTAAATTCAATGCATATTGTTAATCCAATCACTTTAATATTAATGTACCGTCATATATCCAATTACATCAAATCATAAATCAACATATACATTAACTAATGCATTTAATGCAAGCAATCAAACAAGATTAGAAAATAACTTCTACATTGAAATCAATGCACCTAATGCAATCAATCAAATAAGATTAGAAACCAAATATCTACACCGAAATCAATCCATTTACTCAAAGCAATCAAATAGGATTAGAAATCGCCATCTACATTGAAATCACGCATTTAGCGCAAACAATCAAATAGTATTATTAGTCATCTATATTGAAATCACGTACCTAGTGCAAGCAATCAAATATAATTATAAATCGACGCTAAATTGAAATCAACCAATCCAACAGCAAGCAATCAACTAGTATTAGGAATCATCACCACACTACAATCACGATCTATAAGTAATCAAATATCATTAGAAATAAATATCTACACTAAAATCGATGCATCTAGTGCAAATAATCAAATAAGATTATAAATCACCATCTCCACTTAAATCAATCCATCTAATGCAAGAAATATCCTTCCATCTCTCCACCCTCCATCCATATCTATATCCCCCTCAATATTTTATTTTTTGTCTCTCTATCTCACCCCCCTAAACACACACGCTCTAGCACTCCATATATATCATTATCTTTATCAAACACCCCCTCTCCCCATCTCTCTTCTTCCCTCTCTTCCACTTCTCTCCCTCTCCCCCGCTAATATCTCTCTTTCCTCCTTTTGTCCTCTTTCCCTCTCTCTCCATCTTCCTTATCACTCACTCTCTCTCTCTCTAGAAACCAACATCTACACTGAAATCAATGCATTTACTCAAAGAAATCAAATAGGATTAGAAATAATCATCTACACCGAAATCAATGCATTTAGTGCAAACAATCAAATAGGATTAGAAATCATCTACATTGAAATCAATTCATATAGTGCAAGTAATCAAATATAATTATAAATCGACATCTAAACTAATCAATAATATTCAGTTATACAATCAAATTGTAAAATACCTAATCTACACTGAAATCAATGCATCTAGTGCAAGTAATCAAATATCATTAGAAATAAATATCTACACTAAAATCGATGCATCTAGTGCAAATAATCAAATAGGATTAGAAATCACCATCTCCACTTATATCAATCCATGTAGTGCAAGAAATATTCCTCCCTCTCTCCACCCTCCATCCATATTTATATCTCCCTCCATCTATTCTTTGTTGTCTTTCTATCTCACCCCCCTAAGCACACTCACTCTTGTACTCCATATATATCAATCTCTTTTTCAATCACCCCCTCTCCCCATCTCTCTCTTATTCCCTCTCTTCACCTTCCATCTATATCTCTATATTCCCCTTCTCTCCCTCTCCCCATTAATATCTCTCTTTCCTCCTTTTGTCCTCTCTCCCTCTTCTTATCACTCTCTGTCTTCTAGAAAACCAACATCTAATCGAATCAATGATTACTCAAATAAATCAAATAGGATTAGAAATCGCCATCTACACTGAAATCAATGCATTTAGTGCAAAAAATCAAATAAGATTAGAAATCATCTACACTGAAACCAATTCATTTAGTGCAAGTAATAAAATATAATTATAAATCAACATCTAAATTGAAATCAACAAATTCAGTGCAAGCAATCAAATTGTATTAGAAATCACCACCTACACTGAAATCAATGCATCTAGTGCAAGTAATCAAATATCATTAGAAATAAATATCTACACTAAAATCGATGCATATAGTGCAAATAATCAAATAGGACTATAAATCACCATCTCCACTTATATCAATCCATCTAGTGTGAGAAATATTCTTCCCTCTCTCCAC
Source organism: Pinus albicaulis (assembly GCA_034641835.2). Classification (NCBI taxonomy): domain Eukaryota; kingdom Viridiplantae; phylum Streptophyta; class Pinopsida; order Pinales; family Pinaceae; genus Pinus; species Pinus albicaulis. Next base: position 663,583,598 of record CM076575.1, on the reverse strand, counting down.
CCTCCATCCATATCTATATCCCCCTCCATCTCTTCTTTTCTGTCTCTCTATCTCACCCCCCTAAACACACACACTCTTGCAATCCATATATATCAATCTCTTTGTCAATCCCCTCCTCTCCCCATCTCTCTCTTCTTCCCTCTCTTCACCTTTCATCTATATCTCTATCTTCCCCCTCTCTCCCTCTCTCTCCATATTCCTTATCACTCACTCACTCTCTCTCTCTCTCCACCTTTCTCTCTCTATTTCTTTCTTCTTACCTCTCTCCTCCTCTCCCTCCAAGTCCATCTCTCTTTCCCTCCCTCTCTCCACTCTCTCACATCCTCTCTCTTCCGTCCTCTCTTTCCCTTTCTCTCCCATCTCTCTCTCCCTCTCTCTCTCTCCCTTGTCACTCCTTCTCTTTCTCCACTTCTCACTCTCTATATTTCTTATTTCTTACATCTCTCCCCCTCTAACTCCATCTCTCTTATCGATCCCTCTCTCCTCCTCTCTCTCAAGTCCTCTCTCTCGTCCTTCCTCTCTCTCTCTCTCCCCTAAATCCCTCTCTCTCTCTCTCTCTCTCTCTTTCTCTCCAATACTCTCTCTTCCCCCATCACTCTCTACCTCTCTCTCATCATTCCTCTCTCCCCCTTTCTCTCCCACCTCTCTCTCTCTCTTTCCCCTCCAATCCTCTCTCTCTTCCCCAGCTATATCTTTCTCTCTCTCTCTCAATCCTCTCTCTCTTCCCCCCATCCCTTTCTTTCTTTCTTTCTTTCTTTCTCTCTCTCTTTGCACCCCTCTCTCTCTCCAACTACATTACTATAACCCTCCCTCTCTCCTTCTCACTTCTTCTCTCCCCCCTTCTTTCCATACATCTTACTTTGTCTCGTTATCTCACCCCTAAACATACACACTCTCTCTCCATCTCTCACTTATCACTCTCTCTCTCTATTTCTTCTTAGTTATGTAAACTAATGAACATAAATATTCGTAAATAAAAAGAAGATTAGGGAGTAAATATGAAAAGAGGTTTTATTTACTTACCATACCTCTAGTTTATTTATATTTTTATTTATTTACCATACCCCTCTTCTTTACTATGGTATTTGGCCCATAGGCTTGTTATATAATTAGATTTTTATTTATAATCCTATTTGATATATTGTTATTTATTTACCTTATCTCTTTATGCCTCTTTTATATTTATTTATTTACCATACCTCTTTATATCTATTTTATATTTATTTATTTATTTATCATACTTGTTTATACCTCTTTTATATTTATTTATTTACCCATGTTATTTGGCCCATGGTATCAATATTAATTTGTCCCATGGTATTCGTCCCATAGGCTTCATCTAAATAAAACCTCTTTTTAAAGTTTTTTTAAATATAAAAAGGTTTATGGAATAAATATAAAAATAATTTTTATTTATTTACCATACATCTAGTTTATATATATTTTTACTTATTTACCATAACTCTGGAGTAAGTATAAATTCATTTTACAAATATTTAATTAAAAGAAATATTAAAAGATTTTGGATTTTGATTGTTTGTGTTGAATTAACTCTTTTCCTTTGATTTAGGAAATGGTATTGACTTTAGCAAAGAGTAAAGATGTTTAAAATTTTACTTAATTTGAAAATTCAATGTGGTAATTTTTTTTGTTAAAGGTAAATTTATGATCCATTCAAATTCACGTATATAATTTACTATCCATTCAAATTATATAAATAATACATAATTGTATTAGAAATTGATATATGTTCTAGCACAATGCGATTTTTTTTTTTTTTAATTTAAAACTTTAGCCGACATTTTGTATGAGGACGTGACCCACCTGACATCGGGGTCATATTGGGTTGTAGATGCGCCTCTCGGCGCAATAATCATTTAAATCACAACAAGATACCATAATCATCCTCCCTCTCACAGAGGTGTCAATCACACATAGATACCATAATCATCCTCCCTCTCACGAAGGTGTCAATCACAAGCCTAAGCTTGTCTCGAACAATTGCATTGTCTCAATAAATGGAGAAATCATAGTCCCAACTATATGTATATGGGATTCTCTGTCATCACAGTGTATCCATGTCTTATCCAGATCATACTCAGACAGCTTCTCTAAGAAGCTTCTACATCATGCCTCACAGTTAGCCTTGCTAGCAGCGTTGTACCCGACCTCGGGCGTGCTATGGACCTCTCGTCCAAGATATCATGGCAGATCTCACACTAAGGCAACATCCAAATGTGTTCATCAATACTAATCCCAAACATCATCAGTTCATTCATGCAACTACATATCATGGGAGAAATATCTCAACCTTTAAGAGTAGAACAAATACAAGATGTTTGGTGGCAATTCTGAATGAAGCAACTCAATCATGAATTTAATCATGTTCTATACACATCATATACAGATGGATGTTCAAAACGGAACATCAATAATTCAATCAACTAACAGATGCCATGTCATGTTTAACAACATTTGAATTTTAAACCAGAGTGTCCAAGAATTTACATTACACAAAGACATTTCAATAGTCTTGCAATAAGGAATTTCTTTGCCAAATTCCAGATATTGATTCATCATGCCATGATACATCATTACGAGATTCCTAAGCCATCTCCCTCTTACTTAGATTTTCAGAGGCTCATCACCTATCAAAGGTAGACTATCAGTATGTATAATCAAATCCATAATCAAAATCAAGGCCATACCTTGGAACTCGTTATCCTAACTTCACCAGATAACAATCAAATATAGATAAATCTGAATCGAGGAGCTTGCATCACGCAACACTCTCTACAAGCATAATGTCTTACCATGCCAACATAATCAGCCTTACATAAATCAATGGTGTGTCAACGAAGTCAGCTCATCAAAATTTAGAAGCCAAACAAAAACTATTATCAAATACATTGACTTCACAGTATCAATTCTTTCGACCGGGTGACTGGTAGAGCTCATATCAAGTTTGTCATTTAACATGCCATTACAGCACATTTCCGTCACTAGATGCAAGCGCATACACATCAAGGTTAATTTGTGCATGTTCATACTAAGTCACAACAACGAGTGTGCTAGAAACAAGGAGGCCAATACAACCATACTTCTGAATACTCACATACGACATTGAAGGTCACTATGTCCACATAGCATTGTCATCTGGGAAAATCAACTATCACCAGATCAAATCATGTCAAATCCAAATGTGCGATTGTGGTAAGATCTATAATTCTAGACATATCTCAGTCATTAAGCATCATGTCAAAAGTTCCAAACACAATTTATCAATATCAATAATCTAAAAACATGTAGCACAATCCTCAAAGATAATGACATATCCATATGAATGTCTCGGTCACTGGCAAACACAAGTTCAGTTCAAACATTAGAACTTTCCCTACTAACAGATCTTATTGGTATCTGCAGACTGCAATACATCCGTAGACTTGCCATTTTCCAAGTGACCATGTTAATTTTGGACAACTAGGTCCAAACTTCATGTTGTGATGCTCAGATGAAGATGCCAATATTTTTATTGGATTCCTCTTTCGAAGAGGTGCAAGATCAATCTAAAGATCATTTTGATCCGATGAGCAGAACATTTATTTTGAATTTATTCAAAATATGTGCAAGTCGGCCTGAAATGAAATGTAGGCTTGAAGCCCCAGCAGTTGTGTCACACACCCTCACTGATGGATATATATAGGTCAACATTGGAGGTCATTTTCATCCATCACTCATCACACATTCTCTCTCATCATCTAATTGGTTCGATCACCTTAGAGGTTCTTCTCTCACACATGGGAAAACACAACAAAGGAATTTTCTATTTTGACCTAGGGTTTTCAGTGCATATTTGACCAACGTTGACTTTGGTCAACGCATGGTCAAAATGACCTCAAACTCTCCCAAATTTCCGATTTCTGCAATCCTCATTTATTGGCACAAAAATTGAGGTTAGGCATTGACTTTGACTTGGCTGCATTGACTTTTGCTGCTATTGTTTTGTGTTGACCGTTGACTAGGATGACGTTGACTTTTGTTGACTTTGGGTTGACTGATATAGAGCTATCTGAGAGGGTTGTGTGACATATTCTGGTTGGCTGACCATATAAAGACTTTGCTGGTTGAAGCATCCTGTTGACCGCCATAAGGCACCTCAACACATATATTTTGTTGATCAAGTTAAGTGTATTTTTGGCTTGTCTTCTGTCGATCTATTGGTATGTTCTATCAGCATTTTACTTTCTTGTTTATGTGATTGTTGTTTAATATTGGGAATAAAAGTAAGTTGCATCAAGCATAGAACATCTACGAAAATTTACATGGGATCGGAGTTGAGGTGAAGACAAAGCCCAAGTTTGTAGCAATCACCGAAGAAGAGAATGGGTACCTCAAACTATAATGGCTTCAAAGTTGATGACAAATTGACTGGGAAGGAAGACTTCCATGCTTGGAAGATGACATTGGATCTTATGTTGGAAGACCAAGATGTCATGGACTATGTGCAGGGTAAAATCCAAGAACCTCCATCCACCGCACCTGCTGCCACCAAGTCAAAATATAAGAAGGGAAAATCAAAGCAAAGTTGATGATCAGGGACTCAATTCACAAAAGTTTTGTTGCCTACATCTCTGAGCTGGGCACATCCAAGGAGATGTATGATAAGTTGGTCAACATGTTCAAGGCCAACAATGCAAATCAAGTCATATTCTTTAAGAACCAACTAAAGAATCTGAAGAAAGGCAAGAATGAATCCGTTCAATCCTATTTTCTGAAGTTGACCGAAATCAAAAATAATCTTCTGGCTATTGGGGAGACAATAGCTGTTCGAGAAATAGTTCTCGCCGCACTTGGAGGTCTCTCCTTCGAATGGCATGTATTCAATACTACCATTCTCAATAACAATGTGATACCTAATTTTGACGAAGTATTATCGAGATGCGTACAAGAGGAAACAAGGATGAAGGAATATGAAAATGAAGGTAATGTTGCCTTCACTGCTCGTGCTAAGAAGAAGAACAATGGTGGTCCGAGGAACCAAGGAAGAGCAGGGGGGCAAGGAAAGAAAGGAAAATGTTACACATGTCACAAGACTGGCCACTATGCTAGAGAATGCCCTTTCAAGAAGGATTTTCCAGGGGATGATGACAACAACAACAACCAAAGGAATGGCAATCAAAGGAACAACAAGTTCAAAGGAAAGAGGAAGGCTCCCTTTGGTCACAATGGAAATGGGAAACCTTACAAAAGGTCGAGAAATTCCAGCTATGAGGAATCAAATGTTGTTGATGATAAAAGAAATGAATTCATTCTTGTATCTGCCCTCTCTGCTGCATCTCCACCGGACACTATGGATGTCTGGTTGATAGATAGTGGTGCCTCAAGGCACATCACTGGGTTCAAGGAAGCACTTTTGTAACATGGTTGAGAAGGATGTTAATCTGAAAATTATCCTTGGAGATAATGCCACATATCCCATGAAAGGGACAAGGACTGTGACCCTCCACTTGTCTCAAGGTCAAGTCCTTCGCCTACAAGATGTACTATATGTACCTGATTTGAAGAAGAACCTTGTGTCTATTTTGGCCATAGAAGACAAAGGTTTCAATGTGACACTTGTTGATGGGAAGGTGCGCATCTGGAAGAAGAGCTTCAAGGAAGCTTTCACGATTGGGTTTAGAGTTGATACACTCTACCAAGTTGGAGGAAGTCCATTGGGAGCGATGACATGTGATACTATCCGACAGACTGAACTATGGCACCAGAGGTTTGGACACCTTCGCTACAAAGCCCTTCCCGAAGCAAGGAAGGTGGTGACAGGGATGCCCGAGTTCACAAATGATCATGAAGGTGTATGTCAAGGTTGTGTCGAAGGAAAGCATACAAGGGGACCTTTCCCCTCAAGTGTCACAAAGACATTTGATGTCTTGCAATTAGTACATTCTGATCTGTCTGGTATGCTGCCCGTGACATCCTTGGGAGGATGTTCTTATTATATGACGTTCATAGATGACTTCTCTCGCAAAACCTAGATATACTTCTTGAAAAGGAAGGATGAGGCTTTCATGTGGTTCTGTACCTTCAAAGCCTTGGTGGAAAATCTAACAGGGAAGAAGATCAAGATATTGAGGACCGATAATGGCACTGAATATGAGACGAACGAGTTTAAGAACTTTTGCAGAGAAGCTGGCATCAAGAGGGAGACCACAATTGTCTATACTCCTGAGCAGAATAGCGTTGTTGAAAGAAAGAGCACGACCATTGTGGAAGTTGCCCGTGCCATGCTATGTGACCAAGGTCTTCTGAAGTTTCTATGGGGAGAAGCTGCGAACACTGTTGTGTACATACAAAACCGATGCTCGCATTCCGCTTTGGACTCCAAAACTCCCAAAGAGGTTTTCTCTGGTAAGAAACCTGACGTCTCACATTTTAGAGTTTTGGTTGTCCCGTTTATTTTCATGTGTCGAAAGAGAAGAGGAGCAAGCTGGATGCTTCTGGGAAAAAGGGAATGTTTGTGGGCTACAGTAAAACTTCGAAGGCCTATAGAGTCTATGTGCCTGGTCAAAGGGAAGTGGAGATATGCCACGATGTTACCTTTGATGAAGATGCTTCCCTCAGGAAAGTAATCAATCTTCCGAACTCTGAGGAAGATCATGAAGTAAGGGCTGGAAATCAGGAAGAACCAGAGGATGAGACGATGCCCGATGTTGAAGGACCGATGGACCCTATTGATCCACCTCCTTCAATGCAGAGAAGACCCTCATGGCTCAAGGACACTCTCGAGGATGCCAAGAATCATATGGCCCCAAGGGGGACATTTTGTGAAAGCAAGAAGCCAAATAGATACCAAGGGTATCTAATAGCCATGAGTACAATCATACAATCTGAGCCTGGATCTTTTGAGGAAGTCGTAAAACATCAAGTCTGGAAGGATGCTATGCACGAAGAATGGGTCCATTATGAAAAATGATGTCTGGGATGTGGTTCCAAGACCGGAGGACAAAGCAGTTGTCACCTCTAAATGGCTCTATAAGATCAAGCATGGATCTGATGTTAGTGTTGAAAAGTTCAAGGCAAGATTCGTTGCCCGTGGCTTCTCTCAAAAGGAAGGCGTAGACTATGATGATATATTTGCACCTGTGGCCTGATATACCACCATCTGATCTATCATAGCCCTTGCTGCTACGCAAGGATGGAATCTTCATCCGATGGATGTGAAGGTCGCATTTCTGCATGGTGCGATAAAGGAAGAGGTGTATGGGGAGCAACCTCTGGGGTTCAAAGTCCAGGATTGAGACACCCATGTATGCAAGTTGAAGAAAGCCCTCTATGGGTTGAAGCAAGCCCCAGGGCTTGATACGAGAGGATAGATAGCTACTTGATGAAATTGGGCTTCACTCGTAGTAATGTTGATCCGAACCTTTACTTCAAGGCTGATAGAGAAAAGCCTCTCATTCTGGTGCTGTATGTGGACGACCTCTTCCTGACAAGTGCTGACCCTCTCATTCATCAATGTAAGAGGGAGCTTAGTGTTGAGTTCGAGATGAAGGACCTAGGACTGATGCACTACTTCCTAGGCCTAGAGGTCTGGCAGAGACCTGGCGAGATTTTCCTTTCTCAAGGAAATTATATTGTGAAGCTTCTGGAAAGATTTGGAATGGTGGACTGTAAGTCCATGAGCTCAACTTTAAGAAGTTGAGTGGCAGCGCTGTTGGGCCCGTGCTAGCAAATCCTACTGAGTATCGTCAACTCGTAGGGGCCCTCATGTTCTTAGTGAACACCCGTCCGGACATATGTTTTGCAGTGAACACTTTGAGTCAACATATGGTTGAGCCTCATCACATTCACTGGGTTGGTGCCAAGAATCTGTTGAGATGTCTTCAGGGCACGATAAACCATGGGCTGAGATACACTGCCGGGAGCGTGACACTCCATGGATATACTGATGCCGATTGGACTAGCAGTGTGGTGGATCGTAAGAGCACATCGGGATGTTGCTTCTCACTTGGGTCTACTTCGATATCATGGATGAGCAGGAAGCAGAAGTCGGTGGCTTTGAGCACCGCGGAGGCCGAATACATTGCAGTGAGTATGGCCTGTTGTGAAGCAGTTTGGTTGCGAAATCTCTTTAGTGAGCTATTCGGGCATGTGCTAGGTACCACCATGATACTCTGTGATAACCAGAGTGGGATTCGGTTGTCCGAGAATCCCGTGTTCCACGATCGATCCAAGCATATTGATATCAGGTACCACTTTATCCGAGATATGGTACAGCAAGGCGTCGTGAGGCTCGATCATATAGGAACTGATGAACAGGTCGCGAACGTTCTCACAAAGCCCCTTGGGAAGGTCAAGTTCCTAACCTTCCATGAGAATCTTGGAATCATGGAACGACCCTATGCTGAGGATCTTGTTGGACGATGAGCTCTAGGAGCTCTGGGGCTTTGGGGATAGTTTCTCAGAGCTATAAGCACACACGGGGCTAGGTTTGTCGAACCTTGTGGTGCTTCTACCCCACCGTTATAATGTTGAGTTGGTTCACCTCTCATGATCTGTGCCCCGTATGCATCCTACCCATTGAGTCCCAGACTCGTGGGAAGTACCTCTCATTTGGCCAGTGAGGTGGGAAAAGCTAGAGACCAGTAGCAAAGACCGATGGACGCATCGGAGATTGTCGTACTCTCTATGTCTAGGATGGCATGTGTCCAACCACTTGATCTGGGAGCAAATCTAGTGAGGTTTCGGACCTCCAATTGACTTTAGGTCAGGTAGACCAACTTCGGGTTGCTATGTGACTCCTTTGAGTTCTATAGAGGTTTCAGACCTCTGAGCTGAATTTGTCAGCCGAGAGTGATGTCTTTGTGACTCACCTTTTGTTGTAAAATAAAGAAGCCAACAAAGCAAGTTACGGCGGGATGACGCACGATGTTTGGATGGCACAGGGGGATGGAGTTCTCCCTAGTTGAGAGGGAGTGTTAATTTTGGACAACTAGGTCCAAACTCCATGTTGTGATGCTCAGATGAAGATGCCAATATTTTTATTGGATTCCTCTTTTGGAGAGGTGCAAGATCGATCTAAAGATCATCTTGATCCGATGAGCAGAACATTTATTTTGAATTAATTCCACTTATGTGCAAGGTCGGCTAGAATTGAAATGTAGGCTTGAAGCCCCAACAGATGTGTCACACACCCTCACTGATGGATATATATAGGTCAACGTTGGAGGTCATTTCACTCATCACATCATCACACATTCTCTCTCATCATCTGATTGGTTCAATCACCTTAGAGGCTCTTCTTCTCTCACACGTGGGAAAACGCAGCAAAAGGATTTTCTGTTTTGAACTAGGGTTTTCAGCGCAGATTTGACCAACATTGACTTTGGTCAAAGCATGGTCAAACTAACCTCAAACTCTCCCAAATTTCTGATTTCTGCAGTCCGCATTTATTGGCACAGAAATCAAGATTGGACATTGACTTTGACCTGGCTGCGTTGACTTTTGCTGCTACTGTTTTGCGTTGACCGTTGCCTGCGACAGCATTGACTTTGGGTTGACTGATATAGAGCTATCTAAGAGGGTTGTGTGACATATTATGGTTGGCTGATCATATAGAGACTTTGTTGGTTGAAGCATCCTGTTGACCGCCATAACGCACCTATCTAAGAGGGTTGTGTGACATATTCTGGTTCGCTGACCGTATAGAGACTTTGTTGGTTGAAGCATCCTGTTGACCGTCGTAACGCACCACAACACATATATTTTGTTGATCAAGTTAAGTGTATTTTTGGCTTGTCTTTTGTCGATTTATTGGTATGTGCTATCAGCATTTTACTTTCTTGTTTATCTGATTATTGTTTGATACTAGGAATAGAAGTAAAGTTGCATCAAGCATAGAACATCTACAAAAATTTACAGACCATCTCATTTCATGCTTAATTCCAGCCATTCCAGAAATCAGTTTACAATGGCAAGACATGTCAGAGTTCCCTTGATTCAGAGTATATACCGAATTCATTGTGCAAAACTTCCATTATGTGTCTATCACGCATAGTCACATCTATGGGCCTTCCTTTGCTTGAGAGAGGCTCGGACCTTTGTTGTAGATCAACAATGTCAGACACTCATAAATCATAGAAGAGCATGCAACTTCATTGTCTTTACTGGAGTCATGCAACAGTAGATTTGTTAGATCATAAACAAATATCTATCATGATCATCAACATCATGTCATCAATCTTTCATCAAGGTCTGGACTTGAAAAGATTAGAGCAGCAGGTATATGTGACAATACAACCTTATGAACAATACATCCAGTTAAAGCATTTAATTTCACCATATGCCATAACCACAGGATGTCAGAGATCTGAAACATCAATCTCATATGGTTGCCAATACCATGTGTATCATGATCAATAGGATCAAGCAAGATTATTCAATAAACCAACAAAGTGAAATTTTTCTTTCCATGAACATTCATCATGCTTATCACAAGCATTATCAATACCATATCAATGAGGTAAACTTCTACAACAGATCTTATGCATATCATGAGTCAAGAGTACCATTTACTAGAGTCAAAATCAGGATCTTAAAACAATAGATGTTAGCCAAACATCAAGCTATGCCAGTATATCCCAAATCAGAAATAAGTAGCCTTGCAAAATCAAGAAGATCATCAAGATCAAAAAATTCAATACTAGGTGCATCATTTCACCATAGGAAACATAAATCCCAATCACTCTCACATGCATTCATGAACCATTTGCGAAAGAGACATTCTCAAAATACCATAAGGCTTACCTAGCCATCCAATGTTATAGCTAACACATAACATTAAAACAATATACCATGCATGCCTTGTGGTATTACATGTGCACCTTCACATAGGCAGCTTGTAGTGCTCGAGTGCCTCTTTACCTTTTCCACGTCTAGCCATCTTTCCTGCACTTCAAAAGATCCTCAAGAGAGATCCACTCATCACATCTCATCAACAAGGTTAGAAGTATCCAAGTGCTCAAATATATATGCAGGAAGAAATGACTAGGTAGTAGAAACAATAATCAAATCCATAAGCATAAACAAGAGTAAGGTCATAAGTCAAGGAATACTTATCTTCAATGAAAGATAATCCTCTCCCTCTTGAACCAACATTCAAGAGCCATCCACAGACCATAAAACAATGTTGCCCTCAACCAGCAACTTTATTAACAACCAGGTCATTTGTCAAATCGATCCCAAGTACTTAAGCATCTTCACAAAGGCCATGCGAGGGTTTCATATACCAAATCTCAAGACTTTACCATAAACCAGGGTTTCTCTCAAACCCTTATCCACTAACTACCTAGGGTTTTCTTTGTTGAGATTGTGCATATTAGTTTGGCTACAAATCTCATGGATAATGCCAACAATAGGATTTGTTCCAAATCTGAAGGCATCAAATCCTGAAGATAAGATAACAATCCTATTTTCTTGTGATAGGACGGAATTGAATTTAATATTCAGTTTTTCTTCTACATCTACAAATTGTAAAGCCCATAGAGGCAAAAGATATGAGGGATGAGAAAGAGGAATTGCAGATGTGAGAAATTTGTTGTTGCAATCTCCTGTTGAATAATAAGAAAGTCGATACCTCTATTTGGTGGATGTAGCCCAGATTGGTTAGGTGAACCACGTTAAATCGTTGTCTCTATTTTATGTTGTGTGTGTGAATTTATTAAGCTTTCAGTTGTGTATACTCTAACAATTGGTATCGGAGCAGTATCAGATCGAAGCAAGTTGTATACAATGCCTGGCGAGGAGCGTTGTGAGTTGGTGCAAATCTCTGTGTATGCGTGGTGGCTTTCGACGTTGAAAGGCTTCATGTGCGAGGTCCGACTCTCTCTTTGTTGTCTTGTTGGGCATTGAGCTACTCATGATGGAAGCATCGCATCCCTCAATAAAACAATCGTGAAAGAGGAGCCGGAGTGTTGAAGGAGCAACGACATTCGATTCATTTGCCAGTTTGCATGAAAACCTGCAGAAATCCACTGATAGTCCGAACGTCGGTTTTCTGTGGTCGTTCAGAAACGTTACCACCTGAACTCCAGGTGGCAGATTGCTTCCGAGCATACCAGCCGTGGGATGGGTAAGTCAGAGAGCGATAGTGACTCACAGCGTTAAGTCGATGGCTGTGAGGCATTAAGTATATTGTGGTTCGGCTTCACATACGCTGATTACTCTTCATATACGGTGAATGGGAGCCGCCATTTTCTGTAGCTGTTGCGTGGAGTAGAAGAGTTGTTGCTGTACGTGAGAAGAGGAAGAATCACGATTTATGGCACATTTCAGGTATCCTTAAATTTTGTTGAAAAGCTGCTGCGTGTGATGTTAATGAAAGTGTTGTGTGAAGCTTTCTGTGTTGTGTGAGAAGTTAAATTAAATATGGCAAAAACTCAAAGTGCTCGGTTTGAGATCAAGAAGTTTAATGGGAGGAATAACTTCGAAATCTGGAAACTCAAGATGCACGATTTACTCGTACAACAAGGTGTGGCGAAGGCACTTTTGGGAAAATCCAAATAACCTTTCGCCATGACAGATGACGAATGGAGTGACATCGATGACAGAGCATTGAGCGGCATACGATTGTGTTTGGCGGATGATGTTTTATTTAACATCGTGTCAGAGAAAACAGCCGCTGGACTATGGACAAAGCTAGAAAAACTGTACAGGACTAAATCCTTAACAAACAGGATTCTTCTGAAAACACAGTTGTACAGCTTGCGCATGAAGGAAGGTACAACAATAACCGGTCATTTGAATACTTTTAATACTCTCTTGGTGCAGTTAGATAGCATAGAAGTAAAATTTGATTCAGAAGATAAAGCTGTAACTTTATTATGTTCTCTGCCTGAGACATGGGATCATTTTGTTACTTCTATAAGTCTTAGTTCATCAAAAACCCTTGAATTTGATGATGTTGTTAGAGCTATGCTATCTGAAGAAACCAGAAAATGGTCAAATTTAGAAACCTCTAAATCAAAAGCAATGATGGTTAGAGGTCGATCTAAAGAAAAACGCTTCAGTCAGAAAAACAACTCTCAATCAAAATCGAAAGGGAAGAAGAGTAAGCTAAAATGCTGGTTTTGCGGCAAATCGGGACATTTGAAGAAGGACTGTTGGAAGAGACAGCAAACATCCAAAGGAGACACTTCAACAGAAAATAAAGAAGCAAACACGACAGATACAGGTTCTGCATACGGTTCAGGTATAAGTAATGAAGTTTTATCAATTAATTTTTCAAATCATGATCAACATTGGTTATTAGATTCTAGTGCGTCCAATCACATGTGCATCTATAAACAGTGGTTTAAATCTTATAAGTCAATCAATGATGGAGTAGTTTACATGGGCAATGATGTCTCATGTAATGTTGTGGGAATTAGAAGCATCCATATTAAAATGTCTGACGAGACAATCAAAATCTTAATTGATGTAAGACATGTGCCTGAACTCAGAAAAAATCTTATTTCTCTAGGAGTATTAGACACAAATGGATATAAAAATTTTATTCAAGGTGGAGTAATGAAAATTTACAAAGGAATCTTATTAGTAATGAAAGCAAAGAAGGTTGGAAATCCTTTTCAGTTAGAAGGAAGAACAGAGTCAGATCATGCTTCAATTGTATCTGAAAACGACAGTGATTCTATTCGACTATGGCATCAACGGTTGGGCCATATGAGCGAAAGAGGATTAAAAATTTTATCTGATCATTTGTTACTTCCTAGTTTAAAATCTTCTAAGATAGATTTCTGCAAACATTGTATTTATGGGAAACAAAGCAAGCAGAAATTTAAAACTGGAAAACATACTAGTAAAGGAATCCTTGATTATATCCATTTTGATGTTTGGAGTCCATCTCCTACAACTTCATATGAAGGATCATCATATTTTGTATCTTTTATAGATGATTTCTCTAGGAAAGTATGGGTCTACATGTTAAAAAGAAAATTTGATGTATTCACAGTTTTCAAGCAGTTTAGAGCATTAGTAGAAAATAGCACTGGAAGAACCATTAAATGTTTAAGAACTGACAATGGTGGTGAGTTTACTTCAAAGGAATTTGATAATTATTGCAAGGAAGTTGGAATCGAAAGACATAGAACTACTGTATATACTCCTCATCAAAATGGAGTTGCTGAACGCATGAACAGGATTCTCTTAGAAAGAGCAAGAAGTATGCTAAGTAACGCCAATTTGCAAAAGGAATTATGAACAGAAGTAGTATCTACGACTTGCTATTTGATAAATCGATCACCATCAACTGCAATAGGATGCAAAATTCCTCAAGAGGTATGGAAGGGTCATCCTTGTGATTATTCTAAACTGAAAGTTTTTGGTTGTGATGCATATGCTCTAATTCTGAAACATCAGCGTTCTAAATTAGATCCTAAATCGAAAAGATATATCTTTGTTGGATATGGTGATGGGATTAAGGGATACAAGTTGTGGGATCCTACAACTCACAAGATCATCATTAACAGAGATGTTAAATTCAATGAATCTTCACTCGATAATCCAGATGTAGATATTAAATTGAAACAGGAAAATGTACCTAAATTTCAACATATTCAGTTTGAAACCAGTTCAAATACTGATGATAGTAAAGATGAACAAGTTTCAAATGAAGATCATGAAGAAGCTCCTACAAATAATAATCAGCAAATTGTGGAAGAACCAGAAACATCTTTAAGAAGGTCCACAAGAATCAGATTTCCTCCTAAAATGTATGATGATTATGTTACTTCAGTTTCTTTAACCACTAATGATAATGAACCTTTATGCTATCAGGACGCTGTACAAGGTTCTAACAGTGATAAGTGGAAAGAAGCTATGAAGGATGAGATGAAGGCATTAGACAAGAATGCCACATGGGACCTAGTAGAACTTCCTAAAGACAGAAAAACTGTAGGATGTAAATGGGTTTACAAATTGAAAAAGGGTGTTGATGATAAAGAAAACAGGTACAAAGTGAGGCTGGTTGCGAAAGGTTTTTCTCAGAAAGCAGGAATTGACTTTCATGAGATATTTTCACCAGTTGTTAAAATTGTTTCAATTCGGGTTGTGTTAGCCTTAGTTGCATTACTTGATTTAGAATTACAGCAACTAGATGTTAAGACTGCATTCTTACATGGAGATTTAGATGAAGAGATTTATATGGAACAACCTGAAGGGTTAGTTCAAAATCGCAACAAGAAATTTGTCTGCAGGCTCAAGAAATCATTGTATGGTCTGAAGCAGTCGCCGAGACAATGGTACAAGAAATTTGATTCTTTCATGATGAGCCAAAATTATGTAAGAAGTGAATATGATCATTGTGTTTACTTTAAGAAATTAAGTCATGACATATTCATTATCTTAGTATTATATGTTGACGATATGCTTTTAGCAAGCAAAAGCATAAGTGAGATCAACAGGTTAAAGGCTCAGATGGCTAGGACGTTTGATATGAAAGATCTAGGAGTAGCAAGACAGATTTTGAGCATGGAGATTTTCAGAGACAGGAGAAATGGTAAGCTGTGGTTATCACAACAAAAGTATATTGAG
Organism: Pinus albicaulis; assembly: GCA_034641835.2. Taxonomy (NCBI): domain Eukaryota; kingdom Viridiplantae; phylum Streptophyta; class Pinopsida; order Pinales; family Pinaceae; genus Pinus; species Pinus albicaulis. The sequence goes on along the minus strand of CM076575.1, from coordinate 663,568,013 downwards.
AAAATACTCTTAAGATTTGGTATGAACAATGTGAAGCCAGTTTCAGTCCCTTTAGCTTCCCATTTTAAGCTTTCTTCAAGTTTATGTCCTAATACAAATGAAGAAAAGGAATATATGTCTCAAATACCATATGCTAATGCAGTAGGAACTTTGATGTATGCGATGGTTTGTACACGACCAGATATTTCACATGCATTTGGGGTTGTCAGTGGGTATATGGCAAATCCAGGGAAAGAACACTAGGCAACAATGAAATGGGTGCTTCGGTATTTGAGAGGCACAAGTGATTATTGTATCACTTATAACAGAAGTAGTGAATTTGTTTGCGGATATGTTGATTCCGATTTTGCAGGTGATATGGATAAGAGAAGGTCAACTTCAGGATATGTCTTTACTCTTGCAGGTGGAGCTATTAGCTGGATGTCAAAGCTACAAAACATTGTCGCTTTATCCACTACATAAGCAGAATACATAGCTGCTTCACATGCTTGCAAAGAAGCGGTTTGGCTTGCAAAAAAAATGAATATAACAACAGGAACAAGGTATCAAGTTAATTGTTGTCAAGGTGGAGATTGTTGAGATTGTGCATATTAGTTTGGCTACAAATCTCATGGATAATGCCAACAATAGGATTTGTTCCAAATCTGAAGGCATCAAATCCTGAAGATAAGATAACAATCCTATTTTCTTGTGATAGGATGGAATTGAATTTAATATTCAGTTTTTCTTCTACATCTATAAATTGTAAAGCCTATAGAGGCAAAAGATATGAGGGATGAGGAAGAGGAATTGCAGATGTGAGAAATTTGTTGTTGCAATCTCCTGTTGAATAATAAGAAAGCCGATACCTCTATTTGGTGGATGTAGCCCAGATTGGTTGGGTGAACCACGTTAAATCGCTGTCTCTATTTTATGCTGTGTGTGTGAATTTATTAAGCTTTCAGCTGTGTATACTCTAACATTCTTTATACCCTAGAATTCTTTTAGGTCTCTACCAACATCTACTTGCTTCCATAAAAGTGTCTCCATGGGAGCGATCTCCATGGCTTTTCTTCAGCCCAGCTCTGAAACTGTGTTAATTTTCCATAGAGCTACATTGTTCTTTGCTTTGATGGTTACATTTCTTCAATAACATGTTAAGTTCACCCCAAATAATTATATCATTGTACAGATCTACATTATTAACCATCAGTATATGCAACTATGTAAAAATAACAACATCATCATCATCATCTAAGCAGCGAAACGAAAAGGAACAAGAGAAGAGAAGCATGAACACATAGAGACACCAAGATTGGTCTGAGACCAGGGCAAAACCCACTATGGGGAAAATCCTTGCAAATTCTTCTTCTTAGATCATCATCAAATGATTCAACAACAAGAGTACAATGATTCATAGATCCATATCTTCATGATGCAGTAACACAACTAGCACATGCATAATGTGACCTTACACATATCTCTGTTGAAGGAACTTGATTCAGAGAACTGAGATGTATTAACACTGGCTGAAGCATTCTGATGAATACTGTTGATATTGAGTGAAGACTATAGATACATCTTGCAGCGAAAATACATAGAGATCTATAGATCTGTAGATCTACAACATCTAGAGCACGAATCTAATGGATCACCAAGTGATCTCAACTACCAAGTCTTAGATCCGAATCCAGGATGTTGACATAGACTGATCTGAAGCAACTGTGATTGAGCGACAGATGTATGAAGGCATTGCGCAATCAACTGAATGCGATCCAATCCAAATCTACCCATAAAATCCCTTAGCCGCGGCCTTGACACACTCAGCCAGCGGTTGAAGCTCCCCTAGTTGCGACCTAGACATTCTGTGCTCGCGGCTGAGGTCCTGATCAGCCCAGAACCCTAGTCGCACCCTAAACATGGTCTGCCCGCAGCTATACCAACTCACCCGTGACCTTAACATGGCCTGCCCACGGCTCTGGCCTAAAAACTACAGTACTGTGTGCGTGGCTCAAGCTCAGAAGACCCAGATCTATGCGAGCCTCTCATTTGTGATCCTGAACCCTGTGCGAGCTTCTCCCGACGAAACTGTGCAAGCCAAAACAGAAAAGACGATCCAAAGCGAAAAGTGCAAAAGGAAAATCTCATGAGTGAAAATGTGAATGAATGAGCTTGAGGTAGCTTCTATTTATAGCCATCGTGAGCGACTGCTTGGGGTTAAGGCTAACTCCACATGTGGTTAGGCTGACCCATTCCATTTCTCTTTAATAAATAAATTAATTCATAATTTAACTTTCGCTTAACTGATTGGGGTGATTTATAGGTCGATTTTGGTCCTCTCCAAAAGATGAATCTAATTTAATTATAACCTCGACCATCTGAGCTATCCATAGTGTAATTTGACCGCAGTTGCATAATTTAACAAAGAATTCTCAATCTAAATATCGTCTAAGCATTTTGCTAAAAAAATACCCAAGGATAATATTCAACAAGGTAAGGCTTTGGGTGACAATCATGTAAATTCACTCAAGATCACGAGATCAAATAAGAGAAATCTCATGCAAAAAAACTCTGGTAAATAAACTAGGTTACAATAAATAAATTGGGCCTAACAAATAGGATTTGGAAACAACACTGTAAAGAACGCGCTGGAGCTCCCTGCCGCTGCTAATCTCGTGACAGGCCCGCGTTCTTTCTAGGGTTAGCGCCCATGGAGGTGTTGGGCACTCCCCAAGCGCCTCCCCCTCCTCCTCCGTCGCCCTCGTCTGCTGAGGCCTTCAATCGCCTCTTGGCAGGGCTTCCTAAGAAGAAGAACTCTGAAGCTGCGAAATTTGTCAAGAAATTGGATGACATACCTGAGATCTCCCTTCCCACAGAAACTCCGATCCAGGTTGCATTATCTCTGGTTGAACGAGCTCTCATAGGCCAGTTCACTGGGCTATGGCCATCCCCCAAAACTACTGAGAGCTGGGTCAACAGAAACTGGGCGTCGTTGATCAAAGAAAGTCCTACTTCTTATTTTTTGGGGAGAGGATTCTTTCTCTTCGAGTTCTCTTCAAAGGATGACAAAGATCTGATCTTCCAAAACGGCCCCTACTTCATGGGCCCTCGGGGTTTGTATCTAAATAAGTGGACTCCGGACTTTGATCCTACAGTGGACGTGCCCAAAGCAGTCCCGGTGTGGGTTAGACTCCCAAATCTTCCAGTTCACTGCTGGAATTGGGACTCTCTGATGCATATTGGAAATGCCCTTGGGAAATTCATAGATCGAGCAAACAACAAGGACCAATATGACTGCGCCAAGATCTGCATAGAAGTAGATTTGGAGTTAGGGCTGCTAGAGGCCATCAAAATCAATGTCGGACGCTGGTCGCATGTGCAGAAATTGGACTATGAGTAGCTGCCCTTCAAATGCCGGAAATTCCATGTCTATGGCCATTTCGCCAGAGGCTGTCCGTCCAACAATGAGGCAGAGCAGGGGAAGGAAGACGGGTGGAACCAAGTCAAGCGCTCCAAAACTTCCCACAAGACACAGAAGCCGGGAGGCGCTAATGGCAAAGGTCCTCATCAGGCCTCTGCTCAGCAGATCCCGCCCAAGCCCGTTCCAGAAAACAAGTTTGATCTTCTAAGCTCGCACCAAGAGGACACCCAGGAGGTCGAGGCCCAAAAGGTTGTGTCTCCGGACAAAGGTAACCCTTCTATCTCTTCCAAGGATGCAAGTGTTGCAGAAAGCTCAAAAGGAATCCATGGTGAAGTCGAGGAAGAGGATCATGAGTCGGAAGACTCGAAAGAGGAAGGAGAAATAGGTGACTCCCAAGCCTCTGTAAGGAGATCCACAAGAGGCCTCAAAACAGATCGGGAGAAAAGAGAGCAGGAAACGTACAAGGATAAGTTACAGGGCAGCCAACCAACTCTGGAGAAGTTGTTAGCAAAAAAGCCGAAGATGGCGAGAAACCAGCCTCAAGGCTCCAAGGGAGCCCAGCAGAACAAAGGTAAATAATGAAAATAGTCTCCTGGAATTGTAGGGGTATGGGGAGAAAAATCAAGGAAGAGGCCATAAGAAACTTAATAAGAATAGAAGCCCTGGACATATTCCTTATCCAGGAGACCAAGATGGAGGACTCACTCTTCCTCCAAACAAGTAAAAAAATCTGGAGTAAAAGTAAAGAAAAAGTTGTCTTAGCCCGAGGAGCCTCTGGAGGGTTGGGCACTCTTTGGAATGATAGCAAGTTCTCGTTAGTATCTGAAACTTCAAACACTCACTGGCTGCTTCTGAAAATGCAGCACCTTATCACCAAAGAATATTTTTGTCTCTTCAATGTTTATGTGTCGGTCAATGCTAGAGAAAAAAAGGCCTGTTGGGACTCTATAAGAAGCTAAGCAGACCTTGGGAACCTAGACAATATCATTATTTCAGGAGACCTCAATCTCACATTACATTCCTCAGAAAAGCGAGGAGGTTGCATTGTGCGAGATCCGGCGAGGGAATGGGCTGAAGATCTTCTGCAAGATTGGGACTTGCTGGACATCAAGCCCTCTTCTGGTAAGTTTACTTGGTCAAATAAAAGAGTAGGCCCTGGATATATTGCAGCAAGACAAGATAGATATTTTGTCCAAAGTTCCTTTCTTTTGCTTGGATTAGATGCTAGTATGCAAATCATTCCTTGCAGCATATCTGATCACAATCCTATCAAACTTGAACTCCAAGCTCACCCCGATCTTGAACCCATCCCCTTCAGATTTAGCCCCCTCTGGGCCAAAGAACCCAATTTCATGCAGATTGTCAAGGAAAGTTGGTCTCAGCCAGTCAATGGATCACCTTTCTATGTGTGGGAAGAAAAGGTCAAAAGAACGAAAGCTGCTCTAAAGTGTTGGGCCAAAACTCTTCCTAATCCAGCAGCTGAAAGGAAAAATCTCCAAAATCAGCTTGAAGCACACCATTTGCTTTCGGAAGAGGCATATGTAACCAGAGAAATCCTTGAAAAGGAGGTTCAGCTCCAACAGCACTTCCATAAAGCCTGCCTGGCTGAAGAAGAGTTTTGGAGGATTAAGTCTCGCTGCCTTTGGCTCAAAGCGAGAGACAGAAATTCCTCTTTCTTTCACAAGCAAACTCAAGCCAGAAAATGCTTCAATTCCATTACTGAGATCAAGGAAGATAATTCCAACCATAAGGACTTTGCAAGCATCAAACAAGCAGCATTTCTTCATTTCCAAAATTTGTACAATGAGGATGTGAATCTGGTTCATAATACTGGTCTTCTGGACTGGGTCCTCCCTTCAATCTCTGCTGAGATGAACCACTTGCTAGAAGCTAAAGTCACCAAGGCTGAGGTCAAGAATGCTCTCTTTGCCATGGACCCAGACAAAGCCCCAGGACCGGATGGTTTCTCCTCCAGATTTATCCAATCCTGCTCGCACATTGTGGAAAAAGATCTCTATAAAATGGTTCAAAAATCCCAAGACTGTCAGAAAATTGGAGGTAGTACAAACTCTGCGTTCCTTGCACTCATCCCAAGGAGAAAGGCGCTAGCTCCTTCAACAGATTTCGTCCCATCTCTCTTTGCAACACTGGTTACAAGTTGATCACCAAAGTAATAGCTAACAGGTTGAAATATCTTCTCCCCAAAATCATTCCAGATAATCAAGGGGGCTTTATTCATGGTAGACAGCTAGTGGACAATTTCATTTTAGTTCAAGAGGCAATTCTCTCAAGCCAGCAGCGCAAGAAAAAAGGTATGGCTATCAAACTAGACTTAGCAAATGCCTTTGACCGTGTTAGGCACAGTTTTCTCTTGAATGTTCTGAAAAAATTTGGATTTGGTGAGAAATTTATAAACTAGATTCGGGCCTGCATTTCGGAGCCATGGATTGCTCCCCTTGTAAATGGCAGAGCTGCTGGTTTTTTCAAAGCCTCAAGAGGACTAAGGCAGGGTTGTCCTCTTTCTCCCCTTTTGTTTGTCCTCCAAGCCTCCGTTATCAGTTTCTATCTAAACAAGAAAATGCAAGAGCAAGAGATCTCTGGGGTTTGCATTGCAAGAGGAGTCAAAAGCATCAATCATGCCCTCTTTGCAGACGATACTTTGCTGCTGGGGGCTGCTTCGATACATTCGGCCAACAGATTTAAAGAAGCTATAGATGAGTTTTGCATGGATTCGGGAAGTAGTCTCAACAAGGGGAAATGTCATATTTATAGTTGGAATTCTATGCCCAACTTGCTTAGTTCCATTGCAAGATGTTTTGGATTCGCAGCCTCTCCAGCTTGGACTTCTTTCAAATATCTTGGGCTCCCTATCTTCCTCAAGCGGGCCTACAGCAGGGATTGGCTCCCCCAAGTGGAAAAATTCAAAAACAAACTCCAGGCTTGGGGATTCACCTGGCTCAATATTGCGGGCAAGTCAGTTCTCATCAAAGTTGTTCTCTGCAGTCTTCCCCTATTTCAGTTCTCTGTTCTCCTAGCTCCAATTGGCATTCTACAGAAAATGGACTAGCACATTCGCCATTTTTTTTGGAAGGGGGGCAAACAAAACAAGAGGAAAATCCCACTGGTTAACTGGGAGATTGTCTCCAAACCTCTAAGGGAGGGGGGTTTAAACTTCAAGAACCTTTCCCTTCAGAACACTGCCATGGGAGCCAAGCTTCTCTAGAAGATTATTGCGCCCAAGCCTGGCTGGGCCCAATTAGCACTCTGGAAGAAATATTTCAAAGGCATGAGACTCAGATGCCTGGATGGTCCTCTCCCCCAAGGCGTCTCTCCCTTTGCAAGGCTCTGCTCCAAAGCTGCCCCCCTGATCTGCTCTAACGCTTATTGGATTCCTGGAAATGGTAAGAATATAAATATCTGGACAGATCGTATAATGGATCGTGATCCGATTGGTGACTGCCCCTCCTTGAATGCGCTGCGCTGCTGGTTGATCGCTGCTGGGAAATCTACTCTGTGGGATATTTCCACTTGGGTTGGGACGCGTTGGGTAGGTTGGAATTTTTTTGATGTGCCTCTAGAGCTTCTCTAGGACTGCAACTGTCTTCACTCCAAGATGAACGGTATTGCTCCCACGCATGTGCGCAGAAGAGACTCGCGTGGCTGGGGCTCGCTGTCTGCAGGTTATACCGTAGCTCAAGGCTACGCAAAGCTCACTCTGAGACCGCACGTCCCTCCGGACCCTGCTCCTTGGACCGCGATCTGGCGTCTCCACTCTTTGCCTAAAATTGACATGTTCTGTTGGCTTTTATGCCACAAGAAATCCTTACTGATGACAAATTGCAGAAACGCGGATTTCATGGCCCGTCCAGGTGTTCTTTGTGCAAAGAGAATGTGGAATGTGCCACACACCTTATGTTAAATTGTAAATTCGCTGTGCAGGTTTGGAGTGAGCTGATGGATTATTGGAACCCTAATTTTGTTCTTCCTACCTCTATAATTGACCTCTTTGCAAATTGGCAGAACAGTTATCCCGGCCCTCCTCCCAAAAACAAAGTGATTAAAACGGCCTAGTCTTCCCTCCCTAAAATCTGCTGCTGGCAGATCTAGCTAGAGCGAAACAGCAGAATCTTTAGAGACACTCAGCACGATGTCAAGGTGGTTACGGCCAAGATAAAATTCCAGTTAAAAGAGAGCTTGGGAGATCAAAAAGACGCTTCAAATCTAAACCAGTTAGATACTGTTTGGGGTGCCTCCCTAAACCTGCAATTTCATCAAGCTACCAGAAACATTTCCCCCTCTAAAGATTAGCAAATAAGGGGGAAAAACAATGAAGATTTTCAAGACTGGATCTTCAATCAAAAGGTGCACTCTCTCTTCTTTGATGGGGCATCAAAGGGAAATCCTGGAAAAGTTGGGGCAGGAGGAATTGTAAAAAATGCTGAAGGCATATTGATCCACAGCTTTGCTTGGGGTCTGGGGATCAACTCCAGCATTCAAGCTGAGGCTTTGGCCCTCTTTCAAGGTCTTAAGTTGCTCTTGAACTTAGAAATCAAGGAGGCTAATATCTTTGGGGATTCCCAAGTGATAATAAAAATCATGGTGACAAATTCTTCCCCTCAGGATCTAAGACTGGCAAGATTGATATCTAGAATCAGAAGCTTGGGGAAATTGTTCCAAAATCTAAATTACTTCCACGTGTTGAGAGACAACAACAAAGACGCAGACCTTGAAGCTAATAAAGCTGCCCTTCTCTCTGTTGGGGCAATGATAAGAGACGGGGACGAAACATGGGATCCAATTCCATAATCAGCCTGCTGAAATGTTTTACTGCTTGTTACTGAATCAGTTTGTTTGTACTTTTAAGCTTGGGGAAATCACAGAAATCGATTACATAGTTGTAGCCAAAAAGAGCTGGAAGTTGACCACAAGCTCCACAGCACTTCTGGCTGTTGATACTTTCTGGGCTCTGCTCCCTCTCATTGTAATCCGAAATCTGGCATTTAGACCAAACAGTTAATATAATCCATAACCGTTTCTGTGAAAAAAAAAAGGTAAGGCTTTGGGTGAGATAACGTAACAAATTCAGGACCTATGGATAAGTCTAGAGAGCTATGATAATCCTGGAGATGCTCAAATAGATCCCAAACACATGCTACCCTTTAATTTAATGATTGTTATTATAAATTAGGGTTTACAATAAGCACAATTTACATCAGCAAAATTTATCTCAGTGAAAGCAAAACAACCTATAATTAATGATAAACAATAAATAAGCAATGTTATTGAATGAGTAAACAAAGGAAAAGGCTAAATCAATTTTTCAATGGTTGAAAATGCACAAGACAACCAATAAACCCTAAAATTTAGCCCTAAAAAGATGATTTAAAATGCATAAAAGTGTTATTTTTCCTTTTTCAATTTAGGAGATGCAAAGCTTAACCTTAGGACTATTAGGTCCACATTATTTTATGTTATTTAATGCAGATTTTGATGTCACCTAATAGTAAAGAAAAATAAAATTTAGGGTTTTAATTTTTTGCAAAAGATTGATACACAAAATATGGAATCAAAGGGCTAGATCAATGGCAATGCAATTGATTGAAGCGAGTTAAGATAGAGAAAACTTCTCAAACCTAGCAACTTTCAATCAATTGGTGATTTAAGGTCAAAGAATGCTAAATTGGGTTTCATTGATGGATGCTTGGTGATAATTTTGCAAAAGAGATGTTTGAGCCATAAGAGATTCAACACGTCAAGATGAAAAATTCATTGAAATCTTAACTCTACAACATTTGCAAAATGGAAGAAAATACTCACAATGGAATAGCACAATTTACCAGAGAATCGTGTCATCAATCCAAGAGAAAATCCCTCCAAGCAATAATATCCTCCCCAAGACAATTCACTCCATCAATGCTCCAATATGTTCAAGAGATAAGAAGACCAATGTGCACTCTCTCTCAATGAGTAATGAGTGTGTGCAAACAAGAATTCTCCTTCAATCAATTTCCCTCTATTTACAAGAGGGAAACCAAGTCAATTTAGGAGTGAAATTGACTAAAAAACACTAAAAATAATAAAATATGTGATTACAAGTTAGGTAGGTCACAAACTGACCTAATAGATAGCTATCTCAACGATAAACATGGCAAAAAGCCTCCTTTTAGTCACAACCCCTCCCTCTCTTTCCTATCCAGTCGTAAACATGTAAGAAAAAGATCCTCCAATCGTGACATCATTCTCTAAAAATGAAGATCTCCATCAAAAAGTGCCATGGATGGATCAAAAGAGAGCTCCTCACTCAAGAGTCAAAATCCATCTCCTCATTAACAAGATGTCCACTCGTCAAGTAAAGCCCTCCTCATCAACATGTCATCATCACTCCAAGCCTCTTGAGGGTTGCGTCACAAGGCTAAGGCATGATGTCATCATCCAAAAAGGTGTGGCATTCCTTCCAAGGGGATCTCAAGTCATCATCATCGTCGTCATCATCAAATTGGTCCAGAAACAAGGCATCATCGATCAATAAGGTACAATTCCCAACATGGGAGCATCATGTGGTCTCTAAGGTAGACCCTCCTTCTAGGCAACTTCTTGGCTTCAATGTGCAGTGTTCCGGGCTCTAAAAGGAGAGAAGATCACCATCAATGTTGGATACATCCCAAGGTCAATGCTCCATATAAAGTGGTCAACATCCTAGCTATGGTGTGCAAAGGGTTGCCAAGTGGATCTAGACGTCCTCTCTAAAGTGTTGTGGAAATCTCAAACAATCCCTTAAGCGATGGCAACTATACATCGGAGAAAGCATTTAAAACATACCCTCAAAATTAAGTGAAATCACCATTATAGGTAAGATAACCATAAGAGTATCATAGTCGACCATATCTAATGCAAAAGGCATCAAAGTACTTCACACAAATATTATCTTCAAATGTCTTCCTAGCTTTGGGTTTGCAAACAAGTTACCATGTTAGATATGAGAGGGTTATCCAAAGGCCCTATAAGGTGCTTCCAACCCTAAGGGGTGGAATAATCCCTAGGCCAACCCATTAATCAGCAAGTGCAGGTAGTTAAATGATATGGTAGAGGTTTACTTCATGGACAATACCAAACATCTTTGTACCAAATATGAAATTCCATCATTCTTGAGTGTTACAATGTGAAGGAGGAGTAATCGTAGAATGGTGAACCTGAGTTACCCCTTTCCTTAGCAAGTGATGAGTTGGCTAGATGCCATAAAGCACTGACTAAAGCATGGATGGAAGGCCTTTGAGGCTAGATATCTATAGAACGTCACAGGGTTGATGACTAGCAAGCTCATCAAAATGGAATAGAATTTTCCTCCTAGGGGTTACCCACTTGGCCAGGTAACAAGGACCGTGGACTCTATGCAATCATAAGATCCATCTTTGAACTACCCATTTTCTAAGACTTTTTTTTCTAAAATGGTGCTTTGGGTTTAAGAAATATCAAGCAAAATGTGAAGGCAAATGAAGTTGCTTGCTCCATTTCTCATCAATAATTCTCCAAAAAGGAGGATATTTTTTCTTCTCCTTGTAGACAGCTTTATTACCTTTTTGGCATGATCCATGACTTCATAAATATAACTCATTGTGGGTTTATCCCCATCCATCATCCACAAGACTTTAACATGAGGAAAAGAAAGTAGTGTGCCTCTCTCCTTTTAGGCTTGCAGCTCCACTAAGATACACTCATTCATCACCACAAATGATCTTCCTTCAGTTGTTATTCTGGCCAACAAAGTGTTGCAATTTAAGGAAGTTCATTGCAAATCAAATAATGGCTAGGCTAAACAAGCTCCTTGCCCCCTGTATTTCTCCTCAGAGGATTTTGGACAAGTCAACGGCTGACTCAATCATGCAGCCAATGTGAACCAATTTTTCGGGCAAACTGGTTGAAAATGTGGCTGACTGAGAGCCTGCAGCAAAGTCAGCCACTGACTCAGCCTAAATCAATTGGTTCAAATGCTAAACTGGTCTATTCAACCAAAATTTGTGAACCAGCTAATTCAGCCTCTGAATTGGACAGTCTTGATATCTTGATTAGGCCACCCAGCCGTCTACTTTGTGAGTAGCATATGTTCTTGTTGTGCTGTCTGACATTTTCTGTTCACATGTATGTAAATTAAGCAAAAGCCAATTTATAGGGGGGAGAGGAAATGATTGCCCTTTTAAGTGTTCATAGGTCCTGAAGACATTATTGATGACCTCTTCAGAGCAAAACACGATGGTGCTTTATTTTGTAATCTTAGTCTTTTATCACTGGCAACATTTTTTGGCAACCCTTCTTTATGCCCTCATCTTTTTGTATATTGTGCTATTTCCTCCATATCGAAGCCCTAATTTTCAAAAAGGAAATACAAACATATCCTCTTGCCCTTGGAAAATAAAACTTAAAAGGTTGTATAGTTATATACAAGTGTAAGCCCGTATGTAATGGAAAATTTTAGGCTCTAAATTTAACCATTGAACTAATTTCTCTTTTTCTTCCAAATTTCCATTTCTTTCCATTTGCCAATTTTCATTCTACAAATATCAGATAAGCATGATACTTAAAATTGTCCCTGCTCACTTAAAAAAATGATTCTAAAACAGCAAGAAATTATAAATATCTTAGATGTATTATCATAAAGCCAATATAACAACTAATAAAGCTGATGACCAGGAATTTGGATTGCTGACCCACATTTGCCTTCCATATCCACAATTTTTCAATATCTTGCAATATTAATGAAACGCTATTGCCAATAGTGTGAAATATATTGAGAAACAAAATGTAAAATATATGTCAAGTATCATTTTTGCTCGATGTGACCCACCTTTGAGTATATATATTTGAATATTATATGGATCAAGCTCCAGAGCTTTCTCACAGTCCTTAATCACATGCTTGTGCAGCTCCAGTTTACTATAACAAAATGCACGGTTGCTGCATTCGCCAAATTAAGAAACAGGACATGAACTCGAATCCCGTAGAGTGCAAATAAAAAAACACGAAAATAAAACAAGCGAGTGTAGTACCCTACCAGATGTCCTGCACTGTGCAAGCTTGACTGAGCAGAGAATTCAGGATCCGAATGGCTTTAGACCAGTCCCGAGAGACGCAGGCTTTCACCAATGCCTGCCTTTCAGACTGTGCGGAAGCCGAGGATGTGGTGACAGCCATGGAAAAGGCCTTTCCCTGCGCAACTTCAAATCCTTAGTTGATACTCCGTGTGGCGTTTAAACAAAATTTTGAAGCAGAACACCATGGTGAAGTACTGCAGATCAAGGGTTTAGAATTTAAATCCGTCTGTCCTTCAGCGTTTCATTTTACGGATGGTTTGTTTGCTTTCTTGTCTTGGCGGATTTATGCGATCCTCCTGCAAGTAAACCCTCGCAATTGACACAGAAGGTAAGAGGTAGAGGTTAAATTCTAGGCACACGCTCGAAGGGTACAATCGCGAGAAGCATCCCACATCAGCGTCGGCTGTCCATTTCGTGCCGGCAGGCCGGGAAAAAAATTATTTCGTTTGGAAAGTTCTGGAGAGTTAAACGTTGGGTTCGTGGATTACAATTGTTCTCAAGTGTCTTTGGTGAGGCATTGAAATCCAGGTATTCGACTCCTATCCAGGGTTGAACAATTTCCCTTTTTCATATATATAAGGATCCTTTTATATAGTTTTGTTCCGCGATTGGGTTTAGTTCAGATGCATCGGAGCGAATGACTATTATTATTTTTATAAAAAATCATTTGCTAGATGATCCATATTAATAATTGGATTAATCACATTAAAATTTAGTTTAGTTGACGTTTTAAATCATCCAACGTAATTCATTATATTTATATTTATGTGTAATGAAAAATAAAAAGTAAACTTATTTTATGATGAATTATAGTTGGTAGTTCAAAATTTCTCATGAAGATTTATTTTAATAAAAAGTAAATTTAATATAGTTTTTAATGATTTTGAAATTTAAAATATTTACAAATTTTTTTTTTTTGTTTCTTACTCTTTTTAAGTTTTAATATGTTTAAAATTTGTTTTCTCTAGTTTGAGATTTATTCTACACTTTGTGGGATGGGTGATGGTTTGTGTTTGCTTAGTGACTTCCACAATTTTAATTAATCAATTAATTTTATTTTTTTTCAACTATGAGAAGGTATTTACTAGGCATGTCCTCTCTTCTTTTTGCTCTTTCTCTAGTTGCAAAAGTATTAAGTAAGGCTTTCAAAATAGTTATAACGAGTGTCTCTTTCAAAGGCATTTTTGTTGGAAATTCTTGTTATGTTTCACACTTACCTTTCAATGAATGACATTGTATTATGGTTCCGATTGTATGGTGGATCAATTCACATAAGTTTTAAACCTGTTTTGCACAACCATGAGTATGGTGATAAATTGCTCCAAAGTCTTTAGTCATTAACTAGAGTGTCTCTAAAAATGAAAATCACTACTTAATATTTTTCCATTCATAACATTAGCCTTTGTAGGTGAGCTCGAGTATTTGGCTTTCCATTTAAAGGCTTAACTCTACTTAAAGGGAGGCTAGCAATGGCTCGTGGCAAATATCAAAAGGAAATTGAACACTTGGTGCAATAGATGCCTATCTCACATGGTCATGTAGTTCCTGTAAGATTTATTATCAAGGCAATTTCGGCTTATTGGATGTCTCTCGCTTGGATTCCAAAAGGGATCTTGGATAGAATTCAGCAACTGGATTATTGATTTATGTGGACGATAAAATAGAAGAAGGGAATTGCATTAGTCTCTTGGGGAAACTTGGCCATCCCTAAAAATCAAGGAGGTTGGATCCCAAAAATCTATTTCTCTTCTTCAACACACTTGTAACCAAGAATATGTTATGCAACCAACTCACAAAATAGAAGAAAAGATAGATCAACGACTTAGAATTCAACCTCTTCGAGGGGGCAACCTCCTTTACATTACATAAATGAACAATTCTTGGATGATCAAAATGAGAAAACCTACTTTCTATATTAGGAGTCTAAGGGGTCACAATATAATCAGGGCCGACATAACAACAATAATGTACGGGCACAACAATAACAATAGTGGGCTTCTATGGGGCACAATAATAACAATATGGGGACTACATGAGTACAACAATAACAATAAGAGGGCTACACTAACAATAACAATAAGGGGATACACTAGTCTTACAGGGACCTAACATGCCCCTCTCCTTCAAAAAAGTGTTGTCCTCAACGCTTGAGTAGTTTTGGATGCTTCTGTATAAAATTCTCATCCTCCCATGAGGAATCTTCAGTGAGTAAGTTCTTCCACTTGATGAGATACTCTGAAATTGATCGATTTCGTAGTTGTGCAGTTCTTGTTTCCATGATTGCTTCAGTTCCAATATGATTTTTCCTTCCTCGTCAAGTTCAGGCAATATTGTTTGAACTGGGATTTTGTCACCTATAACCATCTTTAAGCATGAAACATGGAAAACTGGGTGTACTTGGGAAGATGTTGGAAGCTCCAATTTGTATGTCATAATATTAATCTTTTGCAACACCTTCTATAGACCATAATACTTTGGTGATAATTTATTATCCTTCTTAGCTTGCTTGAGGGACATTTGTTTGTATGGTTTTAGTCGTAAAAATACCCAATCACCTACACCAAAACTTCTTTCGCTGCGATGTTGATATGCCTGTTGTTTCATTCGATTTTGCACCAAAGTGAGGTTATCCTTTAAGAGTTAGAGAACTTGTTGTTGATGCTCAATGTGATCTTCCACTTCTTGAACCTTAGAATTTTCTCTTAAATGATGTGATGGAAGATGGACGATATCCATAAAGTGGCATAAATGGGGTCATTTTTGCTACAATATGGAAGGAAGTGTTATGCCACCATTCAACCAAAGGTAACCATTTGACCCATTGTGTCTATTTATCAGATACGAAGCAACGAAAATATCCTTCCAAACATTTGTTCAGTATCTCAATTTTCCCATCAAATTGGGCATGATAAGATGAGTTGTGAGCTAATTGAGTACCCACACAAGAAAATAATTTTGTCCAAAAATTTCCAGTGAAAATGGGATCTCTGTCGCTTACAATAATCTTTGGGTTTCCATGTAGCTTTTGAATTGTTTCCATAAATGTAGTAGCGACTGTACTAGCTTTAAATGGATGTGATAATGCACAAAAGTGTGCATACTTGGTAATTCTATCAACTACCACCATGATGACACTTTTTCCTTCAGACTTGGGTAAATCTGTGATAAAACCCATTGAACCCTACTCCCAACGTTGACTTGGAATAGATAAAGGTTGTAACAGACCCGGGGTCTTAATTATCTCAACTTTATTTTGTTGGAAAACCAAACATTCTGCCACAAACTTTTGAATATCAGATTCAAGGTCATCCCAAAAAAAAACCTTCTTAACCCTGTGGTAAGTTTTTAAAAATATTGAGTGCCCTCCTAAGGAGAGGTGTGCAATTCCAAAAGAAACTTTTGTTTGAGTTGGGAATTATTACAAAGATATAAGCAATTTGTGTACCATAATGAATCATTTTTCCATCTAAATGTATCAGATGTACTGGAATATTGCTGCAACTTTTGAATGAGTGCCCACACTTCTTCATCATTCTTCCATTCATCGCTTGCTTCAATTATCCAATCTGGTTGGATAATAGAAATGGCACAAAGAAATGCTTCCACATCCTCATCCTTTCTTGAGAGTGCATCTACAACAACATTTTGCTTCCTTTTTTTGTAGATGATTTCAAAGTCATAACCCAACATCTTTGTGACCCATTTTTTATGCTCTTCTGAAGATAATCTTTGTTCTAAAAAGTATTTAAGGCTATCATGATCTATTTTTACCTTGAAGTGTCTTCCCCTTAGGTAAGGTCTCCATTTCTTAAGTGCATGTAGTATTGCCAACATGTCCTTCTGATAAATAGGTTTTTGTAAATACTTTCCTTTGATTGGACAACTTTCAAAATCAATGGGTCTTCCTTCTTACATTAAAACAACACCAATTCCATTTCTTGAGGCATCATATTCCATAATAAATGTTTTTGTGAAGTATGTCGTAGCTAATATTGGTGCTTGTCATATTGCCTCTTTAAGATGTTCAAAGGCCTTAGTTGCTTCTGGAGTCCAAGAAAATGCATCTTTCTTTAGTAATGTTGTTAGATGTGCTGCTATTCTCCCATAATTCTTAACAAACTTGCGAGAATACCTAGTCAACACAAGAAATCCTCCCATATGCTTTAAGGTTGTGGGGATTTTCCATTCCTTAATGACTTTAGTTTTTTTAGGGTCTACCTTAACACCCTCACGAGATACAATATGACCTAGATATTCCACCTCCTATACTCCAAAGAAACATTTGGAGGTTTTTGCATATAATTGTTTCTCCTCCAATAGTTTGAGCACCCTGTCAACATGTTCAACATGATCCTTCCAAGACTTGTTGTAGATTAGTATATCATCAAAAAATACTCACAGAAAATTTCTAAGGGTTTGAAAATGGAATTCACCAAACCTTGAAATGTAGAAGGTGCATTGGTAAGGCCAAAAGGCATGACCAAAAATTTATAATGACCTTTATGAGTTCTAAATGTTGTTTTCAGAATGTCTTTAGTATCCATTCTTATCTGATGATATCCTGAACGAAGATCCAACTTGGTGAAGTAAATTGCTCCATGTAATTCATCCAATAATTCATCAATTACATGAATGGGAAATTTATCTTTAATAGTGAGCTTGTTGAGCTCTGTATATCCGGACACATGCGCTGTGATCCATCCTTCTTGTGTATCAATACTACTAGAGTTGAGAAAGAACTTTGACTAGGATGAATTATACCAGCTTCTATAATTTCTGCAACCATGCGTTCAATCTCACTCTTTTGGGCATAGGGATATATGTAAGGCCTGATGTTTGGAGGAACACTTCCTATAATCAAATGAATAGGTGGGAGGCCTTCGGGAGTCTCAGACACCTTGGAATGATTGTCCAAGACTTTTTGGAGATCTGGAGAAATAGATGATTTCAATGTTTGAACCTATAATGAGCATAATTGTGCAATTATGCCTTGTTATTATTTCTTCAGAAGATTTGTCGTGACATTAGAGCTTATTATTTTTCCTGGTTTGCCTGCGATACCCATAATTCAACTTCCTTTCCTTCCCAAAAAAATTTCAAGAAAATTTCTTGAAAATTAAAATCTATAGTCCCCAAAAATTGTAACCATTGGACTCCGAGTACAACATCAACACCACCCATTGGAATAGAAAGCATTGGATTATTCAATACATATTCCCCCATGTTTAGCTTGATATTATAGAACATTCCAGAGCAACTTATAGTTCCTCCGTTTGCAACCATCACTTGACACTTCGGTGTTGGGTATAGGAAGCAATTCAATTCCTTGGCTATCTTACAATGAATAAAATTATGGATACTACCTGAATCAATCAACACTATTGTATTTTCTTTCTTAATAAAATCTTCTATCTCGAGAGTTTGAGGAGCGGTAATTCATGCCAATGCATTACAAGATATGGTTGGATTCATTTCTTCCTTCTCTGGGGTTGGTTCCTAGTGTATATCCTCCTCTTTTAATGTTTCTTGTTCCTTTTCTTCCTCCTCTTCACAATCCATGTAAAATAATTTATTCTTGACACACTTATGACCTTTGGTGTATTTGCTATCACAACTATAACAAATAAATTTTGCTCATTTTTCCTCTAATTATTGTAGTGTCAACCTTGTAGTTTGTGGAAGGCTAGGAGAAACAACATTTTCATCTTTATAGTTGTGATTGGTAGACTTCCTTGTTGCCATAATTTTGCTTTCAAATTTTATTGCCACCCTCAATGCCTTCTCCAATGAATCAGGTTCCCAAAGGCGAACCTCATGTTGGATTTTATCCTTTAAATTCCCTATGAAGACATTAATCATATGCTCCTCTGGAATATCTGCTACCCTGATATTCAATTTTTGGAAGTCCTCAATGTGCTCTACCATTGAACCCTTTTATTTTGGGTTTATCAATTGGATAAAGAATGTGTTGCTCTTTGTATCCTCACTTTGTGCTATCATTTCCTCCGTAAAAATTGACCAAGTGACAAGTGGTTTACGAGAACAAATCCATCAATACCATGCAAACTGATTGGGTTCTAATTATAAAGTTTCAATGCGTATATTTTGTGAGTGTTGCACATCATGGAGATCAAAATATTGCTCCATCAAACTTCCTCGTGTCAATATTTGGAACGTGGTGGTTCTTAAACCAACATTGGAGTTTCTAAAATCACAATTCATATTCCTTTTGTCCTCGTCGTGATTTTCATGGATTACCTTGTCACCACCGGGAAGCCTTTATTGCAACAACTTTGTAAAACCTTCCTTCAAACCTTCCATGTCTGCTTTCAAACCATCCATATTAGATTCCATGCAATCTTTCAAACCTTCCATGTCTACTTTTAAGCCATCCATGTCCGCTTTTAAGCCGTCCATGTCCCATTTTAGTTCATCTTTGGTTGTTCTTTGTGAGAGTGAAATTTGTTGCACTTAATCCCGTAATTTTGATATATCATGTTGCAATTCTTCTTGTTCATGCATCATAGTAGAGTTTTATGAGGGCTTAATGGGTGTGGAATTCTTTTTGGGAGGAATTTTAGAACCCAATACTAATATATATGCTTCAACATGCCCTTCAAATCACTTCAAACTGCAAAAATTAAAAAATACACACCTTTTTCTTGCTTTTTAGGAGCTCGATATTGAAACTATTGTATCTATGTGATTTAGGATCTCCAAGATATGAACTTCAGTCATGTAGTAGCCCTCTGAGTCTTATTTCCAATGTCATAGGTCAGACCTAATTTGGATTCTTCGAGATAAAGTTATGTCTGATCTCCCACAATGACTTGATTATAGACTGGTTCAATAGAGCAAACTTGTACGGAGTGCCATGTGTCATTGTTTCGACTTTCAATTCTGAAATTTCTACATGAAAAATGACAGTCCATGCACTTTCTATCACCTTTTACAGAATTCAAATTCGATGCTTGAAACGAAAGTTATGACGATTTTCCCCAGGTCACCTGTTTGAGATGAAATTCTGGAGTCTGCATAAACCCTAACTTCCTTAGATCATATCTCTGAAAATATAGCGAACCAAGATCTAAAATTTGTTCATGAGGTTCACCAGTATTTCGACTCCACATGGGTTCAATTTCAGCTTTTAAAACTTCGTAGAAAAAAAATTATAGCAAAAATTCCAAGATATCCTATTTGAAGAAGCGAAACCCTATAATCCAAAGCTCTGATACCAAATGTTATGGAACTAGCTCAAAAAATAGAAGAAAAGATAGATCAATGACGTAGAATTCAACATCTTCGAGGGGGAAACTTCCTTTACATTACATAAATGAACAATTCTTGGATGATCCAAATGAGAAAACCTACTTTCTATATATAGGAGTCTAAGGGGTCACAATATAATTAGGGCCAACATAACAATAATAATGTAAGGGCACAAAAATAACAATAGTGGGCTTCTATGGGGCCCATAATAACAATATGGGGACTACATGGGTACAACAATAACAATAAGGGGGCTACACTAACAATAACAATAAGGGGATACACTAATCTTATACGGACCTAACAGAATACTTGGAGGCTTATTCAAATAAATGGATATTGGGCACAAGTTGTAAATGACAAGTACCTTAGCCCTCTTTATATCAAAGATTGGATTGGATCCCTAAATAAAAATTAAAGTCAACTTCCATCATCTAAAGGGCCACCATAATTACCTTCCCTATAATTGGAAACTAGTTAATATGGAGGGTTGGGAAAAGAGATGGCTGACTTGGGGTCAACTCTTGGATTAGAAGCAAATATCAACATAGATTGCCCATCCTTATCACCCTTCATCTCAGATCAAAATGGTTTGTATACAATACATATAATTCAAATAGGGAAAGCATTGAACCCCAAACAACAATAATGGTTGCCTAAATAGACTTGGACCTTAAATATGAACAATGCATATTAGGGAATGTAGTGCTTTCATCAAGGAAAAAGAGGATGAGCTCTTTTGGCTAACAAATCCCTCAATTTGCTATAAACCTAGGGTCGATTACGATTCTTGCTAATAAAAGCTTTAATAAGGCCTCATGATGGTGGTGGAAAGTGCTTTGAAAATAAAAATTCCCTATCAAAGATAAATTATTTATTTGGCTTGTGCTCAATAACAGAGCCCTAACCCATAACTTCAAAAAAGAAACTATGAGGTCCCAGGAAGATGTGTTGTGAAACAAGCTCCCAAAATAGAAGAAAATAGAGATCAACGCCTTAGAAATTAACCACTTCGAGGGGGCAACCTCCTTTACATTACATAAATGAATAATTCTTGGATGATACAAATGACAAAACCTTCTTTCTATATAAAGGAGTCCATGGGGTCACAATATAATCCCAGCCGACCTAACAATAATAATGTAAGGGCACAACAATAACAATAGTGGGATTTTATGGGGAACAATAATAACAATATGGGGACTACAGGGGTATAACAATAACAATAAGGGGGCTACACTAACAACAATAAGGGACTACACTAGTAATATAGGGACCTAACATGCCCCTCTCCTTCAAAAAAGTGTTGTCCTCAACGCTTGAGTAGCTATGCATGCTTCTTTATAAAATTCTCATCCTCCCATGTGGAATCTTCGATGGGTAAGTTCTTCCACTTGATGAGATACTCTAAAATTGATTGATTTCGTAGCTTTCGAGTTCTTGTTTCTGTGATTGTTTCAGGTTCCAATATGGTTTTTCCTTCCTCTTCAAGTTATGGCAATATTGTTTGAACTGGAATTTTGTCACCTATAACCTTCTTTATGCATGAAATATGGAAAACTAGTGCACTTGGGAAGAAGCAGGAAGCTCCAATTTGTATGCCATAGTACCTATCTTTTGCAACACCTTGTAAGGACCATAGTACTTTGGCGATAATTTATTATCCTTGTTAGCTTGCTTGAGGGACATTTGTTTGTATGGTTGTAGCCGTAAAAATACCTAGTCTCCCATACACCAAAACTTATCTCGCCACGATATTGATCTGCCTGCTGTTTCATTCGATTTTGTGCCAAATTTAGGTTATCCTTTAAGATTTGGAGAACTTGTTGTTGATGCTCGATGTGATATTCCACTACTTAAACCTTAGAATTTTCTCTTAAAGATTATGTGATGGACGGTGGATGATATCCATAAAGTGCCATAAATGGGGTCATTTTTTGCTGCAGTATGGAAAGAAGTGTTATACCACCCTTCAGCCATAGGTAACCACTTGATCCATTGTGTTTGTTTATCAAATACAAAACAACGAAGATATCCTTCGAAACATCTGTTCACTATCTCAGTTTGACCATCAAATTGAGGATGATAAGATGAGTTATGAGCTAGTTGAGTACCCAAACAAGAAGATAATTCCATCCAAAAATTTCCAATGAAAATGGGATCTCTGTCGCTTACAATAATCTTTGGGTTTCCATGTAGCTTTTGAATTGCTTCCATAAATACAGTAGCAATTGTACTTGCTTTAAATGGATGAGATAATTCACAAAAGTGTGCATACTTGGTAAGTCTATCAACTACCACCACGATGACACTCTTTCATTCATACTTAGATAAACCTGTGATAGAATCCATTGAAATCTCCTCCCAACATTGACTTGGAATGGATAAAGGTTGTAGAAGACACGGGGTCATAAGTCTCAATTTTATTTTGCTAGAAAACTAAATATTCCTCCACAAACTTTTGAATATTAGATTTAAGGCCATCCCAAATAAATTATTTCTTCACCCTGTGGTAAGTTTTTAAAAATATTGAGTGTCCTCCTAAGGGAGAGGTGTGAAATTCCAAAAGAATATTTTGTTTCAGTTGGGAATTCTTGAAAATATATAAGTGATATTTGTACCATAAGGAATAATTTTTCCAACTAAATGTATCAGATGTATTGGGATCTTGCTACAAGTTTTGAATGAGTGTCCACACTTCCTCGTCATTCTTATATTCCTCCCTTTTTTCGGTTATCCAATATGGTTGGATAATAGAAATGCTTCCACCTCCTCATATTTTCTTGAGAGTGCATCTATAACAACATTTAGCTTCCCTTTTTTGTAGATGATTTCAAAGTCATAACTTGAAATCTTTGTGGCCCATTTTTGCTACTCTTCTGAAGATATTCTTTGTTCCAAAAAGTATTTAAGACTATCGTGATCGGTTTTTACCTTGAAGTGTCTTCTCATTAGGCAAGGTCGCCATTTCTTTAGTGCATGTAGTATTGCCAACATTTCCTTCTCATAAATAGCTTTCTATAAATATTTTCCTTTGATTGGAAGGTTTCAAAAGCAATGGGTATTCATTCTTGCATTAAAACAACACCAATTTCCTGAGGCATCACATTCCACAATAAAGGTTTTTGTGAAGTCTGGCGTAGCTAAGACTGGTGCTTGGCACATTGCCTCTTTAAGATGTTCAAAGGCCTTAGTTGCTTCAGGAGTCCATGAAAATGCAGCTTTCTTCAATAATGTTGTTAGAGGTGCTACTATTCCCCCATAATTATTAACAAACTTGCGATAATACCCTGTTAACCCGAGAAATCCTCACAACTGCTTTATGGTTATGGGGACTTTTCATTCCTTAATGGCTTTAATTTTGTTAGTGTCTACCTTAACACCCTCTTGAGATACAATATGACCTAGATATTCCACCTCTTGTACTCCAAAGAAACATTTGGATGTTTTTGCATATAATTGTTTCTCCTCCAATAGTTTTAGCACCCTGTCAACATGTTGAACATGATCCTTCCAAGAACTGTTGTAGATTAGTATATCATCAAAAAATACTAACACAAATTTTCTAAGGAAGGGTTTGAAAATGGAATTCATCAACCTTTGAAATGTAAAAGGTGCATTGGTAAGGCCAAAACGCGTGACCAAAAATTCATAATGACCCTCGTGAGTTAGAAATGTTGTTTTTGGAATATCGTCAGTCTTCATTCTTATTTGATGATATCCTGAATGAAGATCCAACTTGGTAAAATAAATTGCTCCATGTAATTCATCCAATAATTCATCAATCACAGGAATGGGAAATTTATCTTTAATAGTGAGCTTATTGAGCTCCCTATAATCTGGACACATGCGACATGATCCATCCTTCTTGTGCACCAATACTACTGGAGCAGAGAAAGAAATTTGACTAGGTTGAATTATACTAGCCTTTAACATTTCTGCAATCATACATTCAATTTCGCTCTTTTGGACATAAGGATATCTGTAAGGCCTGAAGTTTGGAGGAACACTTCCTAAAATCAAGTGAATAACATGATCATGATCACGAATAGGTGGGAGTCCTTTGGGAGTTTCAAACACCTTGGAATGATTGTCCAAGACTTTTTGCAGATCTAGAGAAATAGATGATTTTGATGTTGGAACTTCTAGCGAGCATAATCGCGTAATTACACCTCGTTGTTCTTTCTTCATAAACTTTTTCATGACATTAGAGCTTATTATCTTTCCCGACTTCCCTACGATACCCCATAATTCAAATTCCTTTCCTTCCGGAAAAAAATTCACGAAAAGTTCTTGAAAATAAAAAATTATCGTTCTCAAAGATTGTAACCATTATACTCCTGGTATAACATCATCACCTCCCATTTGAATGGAAAGAATTGGAATATTATTCAATACATATCTCCCCATGGTTGGCTTTTTATTATGGCACTTTACAAAGCAATTTATAATTCCTCCATTTGCAACCATCACTTGACACTCTAATGCTGGGTATATGAAGCAATTTAATTCCTTGGCTACCTTACAATGAATAAAATTATGGGTACTACGCGAATCAATCAACACTATTACATTTTTCTTTTTGATATGTCCTTCTATCTTGAGAGTTTTAGGAGTGGTAATTCTTGCCATTACATTACAGGATATGGTTAGACTCATTTATTCTTTATCTAGGGTTGGTTCCTAGTGTATATCCTCTTATTTTGAAGTTTCTTGTTCATTTTATTCCTCCTCTTCACAATCTATGTAAAATAATTTATTCTCAGCACACTTATGACCTTCGGTGTATTTGTTGTCACAACTGTAGCAAAGCCCCTATGCTCTTTTTTCTTCCAATTTTTGTGGTTTCAACCTTGTAGGTTGTGGAAGTCTAGGAGTAGCAACAATTCCATCTTTATAGATGTGAGTAGTAGGCTTCCTTGTCGCCATAATTTTCCTTTCAAATTTTCTTGCCAACTTGAATGCCTTCTCCAATGAATGAGGTTCCCAAAGGCGAACCTGATGTTGGATGTTATCCTTTAAAGTCCCTATGAAGACATCAATCCTATGTTCCTCTGGAATATTAGTTACACTTATATTCAATTTTTGGAAGTCCTTAATGTGCTCCACCATTGAACCCTTTTGTTTGAGAATTATCAATTGGCCAAAGAAGGTGTTGCTCTTTGTATCCTCATAATGTGTTATCATTTCCTTCGTAAAAATTGACCAAGTGACAATTTTTTTATGAGAGCAAAGCCATCGATACCGTACAAATGTATTTTGTTCTAAATATAAAGTTGCAATGCGTACCTTTTGTGTGTTTTGCACATTATGGAGATAAAAAGATTGCTCCATTTGTAGTATCCATGTTATGGGATCCTTGCCATCAAACTTCCTCATATCAATCTTTGGAATATGGTGGGTCTTAAATCCAACATTAGAGTCTATGAAATCATGATTAACATTTCTTTTGTTCTCATCATGAGTTTTTTCTACTACCTTTTCGCCATTAGGAAGCTTTTCTTGTAGCAACTTTGTCAAACCTTCCTTCAAACCTTCCATATCTTTCTTCTAATCTTCCATGTTGCCTTCTATACCATCGATCTTAGCTTCCATGTCATTCTTCAAACCATCCATCTTAGCTTCCACGACATCCATCTTAGCTTCCATGACATTCTTCAAACCATCCATCTTAGCTTTCACGCATTTCTTCAAACCATCCAACTTAGCTTCCATGCCTTTCTTCAAACCATCCATTTCATTTTTTGTTACTCTTTGCGAGAGTGAAATTTGATGTACTTGGTCTTGTAATTTTGATATATCATGTTGCACTTCTTCCTCTTCATGAGTCATAATAGAGCCTTCTGAGGGCTTAATGGGTGTTGAATTATTTTTAGGGGGCATTTTAGAACCCAATACTGATATCTATGATTCTATATGCCCTTGGAATCACTTCAAACCGATTTTTCAAACAAGACTTGTGAAATTACAACAACAAAAAAATATGCACATTTTTCTTGCCTTTGAGGAGCTCGATATTGAAACTAATGTATCTATGTAATTTTGGATCCCCAATATTTGAGCTTCGGTCTTGAGTATCCCTCTGAGTCTTCTTTCCAATGCCACAGGTCAGACCTGATTTGGATTTATTAGGGGAAATTTGAGGTCTAAAATGGGCCTCCTAAGAAAAATGTACAACCAATTTTTATTTTTTTAATAAGAACCAATAGGATTCAATATGATGATGTCAACCATGGAGGATGATTCACAATTTTTGGAGTAAAAAGTAAAAATAATAAAAAATAATAAAATAATAAAACTATTTTTTCAACTTGTATTTCCAACTTATATACCTAAGGTTTTACTCAAATTTCAAGTGGGAGTACTTGTTGGATGCAAAATTTAATTCATCATCTAAGGAGTACCCATGTTGCATAATTACGACAGACCGTGCTACACAAAAAATGAGAAATACATGAAAAAACGTGATTGCAATCACGTTTTTCATGTATTTCTCATTTTTCATGTAGCAGGGTCCATCGAAAGCATGCAACATGGGAACTCCTTAGATGAGGAATCAAATTATCCATCCAATGACTATTTATGCTCAAAATTTGAGTAAACCCATAGGGATATAAGTTGAAAATACGAGTTGATTTTTATTTATTTATTTTTTTCCTCTAAAATTGTAGAAATTTGCTGAATAATGATAATTATCCACCGAGATTATCCTGATCACATATCAATTCGAATTCATATGCAACACATAATCTCTTCCACTCAGATCATCACACATGCGGAAATAAAACAAGCGATAGCACATCAAATCATCACACACATTAACTCAGTATGTATGGGGAAAGCTTATAGCTGAAAACCCCACAAATATTGTGTATATTATAATGGAGAAAACATGTAACAAACTCAGTACAATACTCCTCACAAGTACTCAGTACTATCTCATGAAGTTACACACAAACTAGCATGGTTTTGAACAAGTCACTGGTTCAAAACACATCCACTAATTGCCTGCCTCTATTGCGCAATCAAGGCTAGTCTAATGAGAGATCCAAGGTTCGAATCTCCTTGGCTTGACAGCGCAATCATCATGGGCAATTCCTCCAAGTGTGGTGCAAATATCATGCACAACTGATGTCACAACTGATAGCTATCTCAACCCTTTCATCTACCTCTTTCACTGGTCTCCACTGAACTGTCCATGCACTGTAGTGAATTGATGTGTTCTTGAGTTGAATAATGAGTTAATAATTAGTGAATTAAATAATATTTAATTCACTCCACTCATTACTAGTTGATTAGCTAGTTAAATTAATCTCAACTAGTTCAACTAAGTTAAACCGAACACAACTCCACCAACTGTCTCATCAACTCCACCAAACTTCTACCACTGAAGTCCTAACTGAAGTCAACCATGCATGAGCTCACAAAACCCCTAGGAATAGCGTAATTCATCTGTCAGATGCATGAGCCACTTCTGTAGCTCGAACTGAAGTGCTCCAAGAGAGTAAACTGAAGTTTAGAGTCCAAATATTATTAAGGGTAAATAATATTTGACTTCCCTATTTTTAGAATAGGCAGTCTAAAAATAGACTTCGACCTATAGGTCCAAAAATAGAGGTCCATCTATTTTTACCAACATGACCAATACTCCAAGAATAACATACTGCAATCCCCAGACCATGCTCCATATGTCTAAAAATAGACATAGTCTAAAAATAGACTTTGCGCCAGAATTTGCCTGCGGGCCCACTTAGTGAAGGCGACTTCATTTCACTAGGCTCCATCATCTTGCTGCATTTTCAACACTCCCTCTCAGCAAGATATGGATTATCTGTAACCCCTATCCTGCCTCTGTGGAATTCGAACTTGCTCCTGGTGAGCGCCTTCGTCAGGATGTCGGCATCCTGATCCTCCGTGGGAACATATGAAAGCATCATGATTCTCCTCTGAACACAATCTCTGATATGATGGTACCTGATGTCGATGTGTTTGGATCTATCATGAAATACTGGATTAGCCAAGAGTTTAATGCAACTCTGGTTATCACAGTAAATCACTGTAGGCTCCAAATGCAACCCGAACAATCCAATGAGGATCTTCCTCATCCAAATAGCCTCGCATGCAGCCAAGCTTGCTGCCATGTACTCGGCCTCTGCTGAACTGAGTGCCACTGATCTCTGCTTCCTGCTATACCAGGAAACTGTTGTCGACCCAATGCTGAAAACTCCTCCAGATGTGCTCTTCCAGTCTGTTGGGCTCCCTGCCCAATCTGCATCAGTGAAGCCAGAAAGCTTCGCTCCATCCTCCTGTCTGTACCATAGACCATATCCCGATGTGCCACTAATATAACGCAATACATGCTTGCCTGCCTTCCAAAAGAGCTTGGTAGGCTTAACCATAGCTTGCGAAAGCTGGTTAACAGCATAGCACATATCGGTTCATGTATTGACCAGATACATAAGTGACCCCACCAAGTGTCGATAGACAGTGGCATCCACTACCTCCGGTGAAGTAGCATCCTCCTTCCTCCAACCACCAGGAAGAGGAGTGTCAACAGGCTTGCAGCCATGCATGTTGAACCTCTCCAGAATCTCCCGGGCATACTTTCCCTGAGAAACAAACAGTCCTCCACTGCGTTGCCAAATCTCCAATCCCAGGAAATAATGAAGGATGCCCAGGTCCTTCATCTCAAACTCTCGTGCAATATCCTCCTTGCATGAAAGTATCAACCGCTCATCACCCGTCAAAATCAGATCATCTACATACAGTACGATGATCAACAGCTTCCCCTCCACCACAATCTGGTACAGGTTAGGATCCGCCTCACTCTTGGAGAATCCAAGCTCGGTGAAATAGCTGTCTATGCGAGTGTACCAAGCACGAGGTGCTTTCTTCAGCCCGTACAGTGCTCTCTTGAGTCGGCACACATGCGACTCACTGCTGAAGATCTCGAAACCTTCAAGCTGCTCTATGTACACCTCCTCCTCAATGACTCCGTTGAGGAACGTAGTCTTCACATCCATCTGATGGATGTGCCACCCCATATGCGCTGACAGAGCAAGGATCGTCTATATGGAAGAGTACCTTGCGACAGGTGCAAAAGTCTCCTCATAATCGATCCCCTCGATCTGTGAGAAGCCATGGGCGACAAATCTCGCCTTGTACTTCTCCACACTCCCGTCAGCTGCCTGCTTCACTTTGTAGATCCATCGCGAACCCACCACTGATTTCCCCTCCGATCTTGGGACAATCTCCCATGCACTGTTTCTGACGATCGAATCATATTCTTCGATCATGGCATCTACCCATGCGGGTTCCTCCACAGCTTCCTCAAAAGAGGATGGCTCCGTCACAACACATTGACTCACAATAGCCATGTATCCATTGTACCGATCCGGTGACTGCCTCTGTCTGCGCTGTGTTGTAGGTGGTCCTACAACCTTCTCTACATCCCGAGCCAGTCGCTCAGCTTCTGTAGTGCGCATGCGCCCTCTAATGGTTGGCGCTGCATGGGTGGTTTCTTCCACCTCCTGAACCTCCTCTTGTGGCTGATCCACATCCGGAAGCTCCTCCTTAGGAACTAACAGCTCCTCATCTGCATGCAAGTGTAGCTCCCTCTCAAGCGAACACTGCATGGCTTTCTCCTCCTAAAACTTGATATCCCATCGCACAACAGTCTTGTGACTGTCTGACAAATACACTCGATAGTTGTGAGGTGTATCAGTGTACCCCACAAATATTCCAACCTCTGCGGTCGGATCCAGCTTCTTTCTGGCATCCTTCGTCACATGCATGTAGACAAGTGAGCCAAAAATTCTCAGATGAGAAATATCAGGCCTCTTGCCAGAAAACGCCTCCTCCGGTGTACTCATGCCAAGAACCTTGTGAGGACAACGGTTCTGCACATACACTGCTGTATTGCATGCCTCAGCCCACAAGTGAAGGGGTAGGCCCTGATCATGCAACATCGCCCGTGCAGCACCCACGATCGTTCTGTTCTTCCGCTCAGCCACCCCGTTCTGCTGTGGGTTATGGGGTGCGATGAGCTCTCTCTGAATCCCTTCTGCGCTGCAGAAATCCTTGAATTCAGTCGAGATGAATTCACCACCATTGTCGCTCCTTAGAGCAATCACCTTCTTCCCCGACTCCTTCTCGACCAGTGCTTTAAACTCACAGAACTTCGCGAATGTATCGCTCTTCTTCTGCATGAAGAAGATCCAGCACTTTCGAGAGAAATCATCAACAAAGATCACATAATACTTGTGCTTTGCTGTCGAAGCAACTGAGAAAGGACCACACACGTCTGTGTGAACTTTCTCAAGGATCGTCGTGGCGCGACTATCCTTCTCGTGAAAGGTGGCTTTCACATACTTCCCCAAGGTACACCCCTTGCACTGATCTGACTGTGCAAGAGTGCCCTTAGGAAGCCTAGTAGAAATCTGCTGCAGGATCTTCAAAGCTCCATGGTGAAGGTGGCCCAATCTCCTGTGCCACAGTTCGCCCTCATCATCCCGGCTCACCACTTCTCCCGCCTTGCATGCCATTGCTGTGCAACCATCTACTTGCAACTAATAAAGGTTCTTGGTTCGAACCCTTATCTTCCGAGTCTCTCCAGTAGTCTTACTGCACAAGAAGGCTTTTCCTTCGCTGAAGACCACATCATACCCCTTATCCTCCAACATCGCCACAGAGATCAAGTTCTTCTTCAATCCAGGTACATGCATGACATCCTTCAACACGAAGGGTTTACCAGACTCCCTCTGAAAGGATATGGTACCGATACCAGTCGCACTATATCTACCATCATCGCCCATCTCGATGTGCACACCCAGATCTTTGTCCTCCAGATCTGAGAACAAATCTCGATCTCTCGTCATATGAAATGACGCACCGCTCTCCAAGAACCACACCGATCCCATCACACTTGAAACAAAGCATGCGATCAGTGAAAAGTCAAGCTCGAACTGCGAAGCCAAAGCTTCTCCATCTACAAATCTTCTCGCTTGCTTGTTTTTCTTCTTCTTCGGACAATTGGTAGCATAATGTCTGTGATCATGGCGGTGAAAACACTTCACTTTCGCCATATCCTGCTTCTTTCCCTTTGCACCAGAATGATAAGTTTTCTTACCCTTCCCCTTCTTTGCTTTGCCAGCCAAAGCGCAATTTTCTTCATCAGCTCCCTTTGATGAAGATCCGTCCCTGGTAGTCCTCCTTATCTCTTCCGCATGATCTTCAAGGCGTCCCATCCCATCCTCCAATTACCGACACTATCTTCGAGAGACGTTTGTTTTCTAAGACCAAGGAGAGCCAGTCCACCATGTCCATTCATAGCCACCCCCACACTTCCCAAATTTCATCTCGTATTGAGTGAACTTCGTGGAGGTATTTCGAAGACATCACGCTCTTTCTCCATCTGATACGAAGCTTATATTTGAGCGCCGCCTTCTTCTGGTCGCTCTCTTACCCGAAAGCTGGCGCTCAAAGCTTTCCACATTAAATATGGAGAAGCCTTTCCATGCAGGCTGGATACAATATGATCCTTGACGCCCTCCAACAGGATCCTTCGACATTTCTCCATCTTCTTTTGCCATGCATCGACTTCAGCAGGATCAGTGGGCTTTTGGACATCCGTATCTACGAACTCCTTCAGACCATTATCTTCTAATACTGCCTCCATGCGATCCTTCCATGCAACATAATTCGAACTGCCTTCAAGAGCATATTATCAATGCAGAAACTTTATTGAAAGATTAACTCCAGTGACCAAGAAAAACAAAATCGCTAAAATTTATCATCTAAAGTCTAATCAGCTGTAGAATGTCACTATTTAGCACAGAGATCGATCATAGGCATTTACTGGATATATCACTCTTTCAAAGGAAAGTTGATAATCCGAGGCTACTGCCCGCATGACTATAGTCACTTAAAATAAGTTTGTAATCATTGATCAATTGCCTCAATAGCTCGATACCATGTAGAAATTTGTCGAATAATGATAATTATTCACCGAGATTATCTGATCACACACATCTAATTCATAGGTACATAATCTCTTCCACTCAGATCATCACACATGCGGAAATAAAACAAGCTATAGCACATCAAATCATCATACACATTAACACAGTATGTATGGGGAAAGTTTATAGCTGAAAACCCCGCAGCTATTGTGTATATTATAATGGAGAAAACATGTAACAAACTCAGTACAATACTCCTCACAAGTACTCAGTACTATCTCATGAAGTTACACACAAACTAGCTTGGTTTTGAACAAGTCACAGGTTCAAAACACATCCACTAATTGCCTGCCTCTATTGTGCAATCAAGGCTGGTCTAATGAGGGATCCAAGGTTCGAATCTCCTTGGCTTGACAGCGCAATCATCATGGGCAATTCCTCCAAGCGTGGTGCAAATCTCATGCACAACTGATGTCACAACTGATAGCTGTACTCACCCTTTCATCTACCTCTTTCACTGGTCTCCAATGAACTGTCCATGCACTGTAGTGAACTGATGTGTTCTTGAGTTGAATAATGAGTTACTACTTATTGAATTAAATAATATTTAATTCAATCCACTCATTACTAGTTGATTAGCTAGTTAAACTAATCTCAACTAGTCCAACTAAGTTAAACCGAACACAACTCCACCAACTGTCTCATCAACTCCACCAAACTTCTGCCACTGAAGTCCTAATTGAAGTCAACCATGCATGAGCTCACCAAACCCCTAGAATAGCGAATTGTCGATGCATGAGCCACTTCTGTAGCTCGAATTGAAGTGCTCCAAGAGAGTAAACTGAAGTTTAGAGTCCAAATAATATTAAGGGTAAATAATATTTGACTTCCTTATTTTTAGGAGGCAAACAGTGGTGATTTGATCATATGTCTGGGTATTGAGGTCCATCTATTTTTACCAAATATTTAATTAGTTAATTATGAATAGCATCCCGCAACTCCTGGACCATGCTCCATATGTCTAAAAATAGACATAGTCTAAAAATAGACTTTGCGCCAGAATTTGCCTGCGGGCCCACTTAGTGAAGGCGACTTCATTTCACTAAGCTCCATCATCTTGCTGCATTTTCAACAAAAATTAGATGATGTAATCAAATCTGATTTTATTATTTCTACTATTATTTTATAATTTCCTTCTGAGGCCCATTTTAGACCTCAAAATTCCCCTAATGCTACAAGATAAATTTATGCCTGATCTCCTAGAATGACCTAATTATGGACGGGTTCAGTAGAGAAAACTTGTACGTCATGCCACGTGTCCCTGTTTCCTCCTTCAGCTCTGAAATTGATACACCGGAAACTACAGTCTGTGTGCTTTCGACCACTTTTTACATAATTCCAATCTGATGCCCAAAGAGAGAGAGTTATGACGATTTTCCCATGGTCACGTCTTAGAGATGAAATTTGGGAGCTTGTAAAAATCCTAACTTACACAGATCATATCTCCGAACCTATTGCTAACCAAGATCTTAAATTTTTACACGAAGTTCCTTAAGATATCTTTGCAAGTAGTTTTTTTTAGCATCTGAACCTTCGTAGAAAAAAAATTATATCAAAAATTCCACGATGACCTATTTGAAGCAGTGAAACCCTAGAATCCAAAGCTTTGATACCAAATGTTATGAAACCAGCTCCCAAAATAGAAGAAATGAGAGATCAACGCCTTAGAAATTAGCCACTTCAAGGGGGCAACCTCCTTTGCAATACATAAATGAACAATTATTGGATGATACAAATGAAAAAACCCCCTTTCTATATATAGGAGTCCATGGGGTCACAATATAATCATAGCCGACCTATCAATAATAATGTAAGGGCACAACATAACAATAATGGGATTTTATGGGGCACAATAATAACAATATGGGGACTACAGGGGTAGAAAAATAACAAGAAGGAGGCTACACTAACAACAATAAGGGACTACAATAGTAATAGAGGGACCTAACAAGATGTAGCTTATGTGAATTAGATCTAGAAACAAAAGCGCATCTCATTCTCCATTATATCTTCATTAAGAAGGTTTGGATTGAAATTGAAGGATTTACGGAGTTGAAATACTTAATTGAAGTTTCCCTGGGGAACTAGCATAATGGTGAAGAAACAAGAGCATTTAAATACTTTCCCCTTACCATAATACGGGGAGTTTAGACTACAAGAAACACAAAAACTTTAAATAAAAGGACACTCTACCCTTCTAATGTGCATGTTCTAGATTAGATCATTACATTTTTTTCCATCTATCTCGATGATTTTAGAGTGGAAAACATAAGAGGAATCAACTTGTAGGGTCATGTTTACCTGTGGGTCCCAGTTTGGAGAATTGGGGTGTGAAACCTTTTGGAGCCATTTTGAAGCATTGAGCAAAGTTTTTTCGGGTTTGAAAACTTTCATTTGTGCAATACCCACTAATATTTTTATATACTCATATACCTTTCCAATGGTGCAATAATCACCTCAAATGAAGATGGTATGAAAAAGTTGTTCCTCTTACAAGTTGACCTTCCATGTTGACCACCACGGCATGAGTGGATGCCATGTTAGCCCCCATTACTCATGCATGTGGGGTTAGCCACATGTGGACGTTGAAGAAGACTCTAGGAGGTTCAAACCCATAACTCTAATTGTGTGTTGAGGGAGTCAAACCTTGCTCCTAGTTGGTTATAAAGCTATGTTAAATACTGAGCCACTGGGAGGAGCAGGGGTTCCTATGTTATTGTATTTGATTCCATTATTTAATAGAGAAACTGGGAGTGGGAAGTTAGAGATAAAAGTAGAGGGGATTAAGATCCCATAGTAGCCATATAGGGCATGGTACTGAGATAACTCCATAGAGAGTACCTATTTCTTTTTACTTGCACATTTTCCATACTAGAGAAAAGAGCGCAAAGCAACTTGACCTTCTAGTTGGGTTTTGTGTTGTAAGGGTTTCTCAATGTAAATGTTTGTGTATATTATGTGTATTTATTTTTATTTTATGTTTCTCTTGTTTCAACTCATTCAATTAATTAAGCAAAAAAATCAACTAACTAAGAATATGGAATCTAAGGAAAAATAATAGTAAAGATTTCGATAATTTTATTGGATATATTGTGACAAACTATTATATTGGAATATCCATTAT